>JADMLL010000002.1:2676774-3909103 GCA_016920875.1 Columbicola columbae
AGTGTAGTGGTTAAATTCTTAACTTGGACACAAATGGTTGTGAGTTCGAATCCTCCTCCCTCATCCTGTTATACTCAAAAATTAAGGGTGAAAAACAGGATTAAAACCACCACCATTTTGTCTTCAATCCACTAGTCTGCCTCAGGCATTTTGAGCTTTTTGTATAAGTGGTTTCTAATTTACCATGGAGCATCTACTATGCTTCAAAAGGATTTATAAGTTTTTTCAATTTAACAAAAATAAAAATAAATGACACTAGCACCTATAAATATTCCATATAACAATATGTAAAGATAAAGTTGTTTATTTGTTCTAATATCTACAGCAGCACAAATATTATTCTTTAACATAAAATCAACCAGAAACATAAGAAAAAATATATAATGAGTTGTTAACAACAAACTCATCCATTGAATTGAAATTTGTCATTCTGACTTCATTGAAAACTATATGGGTTGTTACACTTGAATATTCCTGTTTTTATTTTTCTAAAGTATAAACTCAAACTTTAGGAACATCAAAAATGTTTTGGATTGGAAAGTGCTAGTGTTTCTGACCTCTAATGTTCACTATGGGCACATGACCCACTTGCAATTTTCTCTAGGTCAATCTCTAATAACAATAACCCACAAAAACAAAACATACAGCAAACTCGTTATTAAATTTAAATCCAAGTTTCGAATAATTGATAACCTAGAATAATCTTGTGTAAAAAATTGCATTTGTTTTTCTTACCATCAACTGATCCTCTATCATCAATGGAGACTGCCGTCGCTTGAGAGGAGGATGATCATCTAGTCTAAAAACTTCTACTAGATACGCCATTGTGCAACAAAGGTTTCAATTTAATTGCGACTTAACTATCAGATAACTTCAATAAATCCTTCTGTTATACGATACAATAAAATATTACGAAAACCAATTCATTAAAGGATGTGTCGTTTTGTAGCCACCAGTCACTTTTTCCAATGTTGACAACTTAAATTTTGACAGGGCCCTAAAAAAATTTTTATTTAATGTTGGCTGCAATAATCAGGTGATGCTAAAACGTTGTAATATGTGTACGGTTAGGACGTTTACAGTGAGCTGTTCGGATGTGGAAGTGGATTCGGAGTGATACTTAAGAAGATCAATGTGAAAATAGAATTTTTACGTTTAAATTTTCAGTTCACTGTTTTGGAAAATTGTCAAATATGGATACATCTAATTTACCTCCAAACAATTCGAACGAACAATTAATGGGTAATAGCGAACCAAAAACTTTTAGGACGATAACTAAAACCCAATGGCTTACTGTAGGAATTTTGTGTTATGTTAATTTAATAAATTATATGGACAGGTACACAGTAGCAGGTTAGTAATTTTCTCATCACCTAAAAGTTCTTAACACTGTTAGAGTTTCAGGACGTTAATACCAAACCTTCCTAAAAGTTTCCGGGAATTCAAATATGGGAAGTAAGATCAAGGTTCTATTGGCATTTAATTATCAGGTATTTGACTCTTTAACTTTATAAGAAAATATAAATATAAATTTTGTCATTTGCATCCAAACTTTGATTAAAGCTATAAATTAAAAAATTGTAAATTGCAAATACTCACAGGAAGTAAAATCATTTGTGAACGACAAAACAGAATCTGAAAAACACTTATAAATTATAATGATTGTAGGATGAGTGGGTCAAAAGTCAAATTTATGAAATCTGCATATACAGTACCTATATTTTTTTTAGTTAATCCCTAGGGCAGAGGTTTCCAAACTTAATTTTTCCATGGCTCGCTTAGAAGTATTTGATCATATGGCACCTCTCTTCCATTTTATAAAATACTACAAACACTTTAAAATTTTTGAGATAAAGTCTGCTTGCATATGCAATGTTTGCTATGGGAAAGGTTAGAATCAGCAGCATAGTAGTTAATACATGCCTACATGTTATGCATTGTATCAGTTGATTATACATATTTTTTGTCAATCCTGACTATGTATGTGCCTCCCTAGGGAGAAGCCTCTCCCAGTTTGGAAAATGCTGCTAAGGGAAAAATGCTTTTTAATATACATCCTTTAAAGTTGAGGTTTATGTCTGTTACAAGTGACCTATTTAATTGTTTTTGTATGAAAGCGAAGGAAGGTTGTTAAATTATTTTACTGATGGAGACTGTTTATAAACAAGATGGATTGAATACAACATCAAACTTTATTCTTATCAAATTCATGATATTCCTTCTCATTCAAACTTCAAAAAAATTTCATCCATTTTGTTTATCTTTATGTGATAATTAAACACTTGGTGTAAAAGTAAAAATGTTAATTCAAGCAGAAAAGTACTAACAATAAAGTGGATAATTATTGAAACAAGACATATTAGACTTGTTAAGTTTATGACACCCTACATACAAAATTGGAGAGCTTGCATTGAGTGACTTGGCCTGGATGATAATTAAGATTAAGGCTTTCCTGCTTTGTCTAGTCTAAAATTAACTTTTCCCTGACCCTTTCTTCCTTTCATTTTTAATTCTCACTTCCAAGAATGAATTAACAAATTGCTTCAGTTAAATCAAATCAGATTTTTGAAATTTATTTTCCTAGGGGCAGTTTTACTATTTTTAAAATGCAAAATTTGAATTTGAATGAAATGCTATAAATTTCACAAGGTTTATGAGATTATTGACACGTGAAAAACTCTTTAACTCTTAATAGGTGCTTGAAGAACCTTGATTAATTCACTTGTTTTTTGTCAGTCTGTCATTAAGTCATTACATCAGTTAACTTGAATAAGGTTCATCAGGATAAAACTAGATAATCTGTTTCATTAATTTTTTCTAGAAGTCATTCATACTGTTTGGAATGGTTGCTCATAAGATAAGGTTATATTGTTCTAAACACCCTTCATAAATTGGCCTTTTGCTTTGAAAAAATCCCATAAAAAAATTAGGAATCTTTTAATAAATTATGCAGGACTTTAAAACATTTCAACTGGTAATTAAAAAAAACAGTTTTTTACTTTTTTACAGGATTCTGTTTTATTTAACATATCCTTTTTTGTTTGTAATAAAAACTTAATGATTTATTTACTGCTTATTAACGGCTAAAGGGTGGTTTATTCATTCAGTTCTTCCCAAAAGCCAACAGCTGTTGAATATAATTAGCTGAGAAAGATGAACTTTGATTGATTTTCATTATTAAATGATATTAATGAAGGATTGTGCATAATCAAACGGCTGGTGAACTGTCGTCACTGTTTAAAAGTGGGAAACGAGCCATAATAGTGAATCCTAGGTGCTATGACACAAATTTTGATGAGACCCTCTACAGTAGAGAAAGGTTTTAGTAGTTACTGGTCCCTTTGAGAACGGCGACTATTTGTGTAGTAGCATTGTGTAACGTTATTCTGAAGCACGTCTTTGTTTCGTTGATGTGGTTTAAGTCTTGGGGTAAATGGGGCTTGATCTTTTGGGAATCGGGGCATAGTTCCCATTAATTAATGAAAAGTAGTCTTAATGAACCATGAAACAGCGAAAGCACAGACGTTTAATTTTGCTTTCATTTATTTATTTGGAATATGATTTTTAGAATGACTTCAGTCTGGTGCTAAAATAATATAGTTTAGCATTGAGAAATTCTTGGCAAAAACTGATAGGAATCCCCTGCGGTATGGTTTTCACTAACTCGTCGAGGGGCTTTGCCAAAAATCCGCCGGTGGCGGGATAACACATGAAATAAGTCATTTTAAAAAATCAGGAGACGTCACGTGTTCTTGATGAATGTTTTGTTTATCACATCACGCCACTAATCGTCATCAATATTATCAGTTCGAACGAGCATCACATATGATATTTTGTTTTGCTTTTGTTTAATTAGAATTATGTTTTGTTGACAGTTTACCATCGACAAGTCAAGTCTTGCTTTTCTGTGTTCGGTTATTATCCTAATTTTATTCAGTCATTTCAAGACTTTGGTAAGAAAGCCTTGATTAGTGGGTCGGATTTTACATAGATTTGTTACAATACAACTCGGCCGCTTAATTTTCGCAAGACTCAAGGCTCAAACCCCCCAACCAAAAAAATGCTTTAAATAATAAAAACAAGGATAAAAAATTCTCTGGCATTGAATTATAAAAAATTAACCTCTGCGAAAAAAAGGTCATGCTAATTTTGAGTGAGTCAGAATTATTTGTTCTTTGAGTACAACAGTTGTTTCCAAGTCACCCAGTCAACCTGAATTGTCAACCATTACACCTCCTCTCCTCCCTCCCTTTAATGTCTTGTCTGTTTAGCAGCAATGACAGAATTTAAAATTTGAGTAGAAAATTAAAGTAATTCCTTAGAAAATAAATTGTAAGGGCATTTTCGAACGACACGTGGCATTATACTTTGTTCAGTGAATCTTGAAGGAAACGGAAGGAAAAATTAAAGAGACGACGATACTTAAAAAGTAAAAAAAGCGTGAAATAGAATAATTAAAGTCAGGTGAGCACACATCGAGTTTGGGCTTCACAATTAGGTCAAGCTGTATCAGACTTTCGGTGTCATAATTTTCTCATTTGGGTTTTGATAAATTTGGTAAAGAAGAGGAAACAGTGGTAATTTTATTTAATTTTTGTAAAATTTAATATTCGACGATTCCTTCAACTGATAAAATATATATTATACATATTTATAATATTAAGGTTTACTACTACTTCGCTCTTGTCTTAGATCGAAGCCTGAGTGTTGCCTTTTATAATAATCCAAAGTTAAAAAACCGCTGAACAACAACACTGGAAGCTCAGAAATTCAAAAACGAATAATGTCGGCAACGAGTGTTACAATGAACTCAGGAAGCATCTAAAATCTAGACTGATGCTCAGGGAAACCAAGATTCTCCTGTAGAAAGTGCTGGTGAGGCCAAGTGTAATGTATGGCTCAGAGACCTGGACACTTACGATGCCTGACGAAAGACACCTCGATATTTTCGAAAAAAAAACTCTGAAGAACAAGAACCAACCACGAGGTGTACGAGCTCTTGGGAACCACGACGGCCGAGGGAACCATACGGGTAGGCCGCCCCAACAAGATGGGTAGATTGAGTACGGTCTAGCTTTCGTACTTTTCTAGAAGACGTCCGAAAGCTTTGACTCCAAAACTGGAGGAGACGAATAGGGCGGAATGGAAGACACTCCTGCAGAAGAATAAGGCCCACACAGGGCTGTAGCGCTACTTGAATGAATGCATACAAAAACCGCAGACATTTTTCAATAAACGCCCCTTTGAGACAACTATAAAGCTATTCAGTATTTAATCTTGGTGTGCAAGTTTCTTGTTTTTGTTTAATGTGTATCAGTTAACAATCTTCATTCCCCCTACATCTCGACACGACTAAAAAACCCTCTTCGTTGAGAATGATAAGCCCTCATAAAATTTAAACCTCCACGAGGGAATTCAACTAAAAGAAAATGACATATCCTTTGGTTAAAAAGATAGATATCACAAGAGATTAGTTTGTTGTCGAGCCTATCATTTACAAAAACAAAAACAAAATAAAACAGTTCCAGGGTACTTTGATTTCAATCATTCATCTCTGATTTCTTCTCTCCGCCAAAACTTGGTCTCTGGTGCTAGCGTGGTGTCATATGGCATGAAAAACTTCGTTACGAACACAACAGCCTTTAGAGTTTGAAGGTTTCGTGCTTAGTAACCAAAAGTAGTATAATTCCAGTTTTTGCGTGAACTGTTTCCCAACACACTAAATAAGTTTTTTATTCTTTTTAGATTCCTGTTGAAATGGTTCATAATGAAGTCTTATTCTTTTCAATGCCAAATTTAAGCGCTGAACACATGAACAATTAATTTTGTGTCTCATTACGTGCAATTATACCGTTATTTCTTGGTCATAGTGCATTGAATCATCGCTTGAGTTTAATGTTCGATATTACTTTGGAGAATGTTGCTATGTATAAATCGAGCGGCTGCCATTTTCGATTTTTCAAATGATAATTTTTTAAAAGTGAAGAAAATTTTATGCTACATAGGTCTGGGAGGGGGTGAAAGATATTTGTAGAAGTTGGGCCAAGAGGCGGGTTGAGAGAAAAGCAACTCCTACGCAAAGTGACTTAGTGCAAATTGCTGAACTTAGACATGTATATTCTTAGAAGTCGGTAGAAAGAGAGTGAAAAAATGAAGTTTTAAGCAAAAAGTAGAGAAAGGAACGGCGAGGAAGTGGGGATTTCTACTTGTTCGATTTTTGGAAGAAGATGAGTTGTCGAGCTTGTGTTCAAATACTAGAGGTGACAGCCAAGAAAGAAGGAGAGACGAAAAAGTGTCCTTTATATGGAGAAGTTAACACCCCCCTGGCATGTGAATAGGTGAGTGCCATGGAAAAGTCTTAAAACATCAGAGGCTTGGGGTTCAAGTATAACGAAACAGTTGGTGTAGGAGTTGTGAAATCTCGTTCTTAGTTCGAACTTCTGTAGTTTATCTCTGGGAGTTATTCATTCATTCATTTTTGAAAGTATCATGTTAAAGCTCGTAAATTTTGGACCAAAGAAGGAGTCACTCTCTCTCATCTGGTAAAATTTTAGAAATGGAAATTGCCAGGTCAATGACAGGGATACGAAGACAGTGAAAATGAGGGGCATAAATCGCTTACGAGAAGTTTTCTGAACTTTACGCGTGGATTTATTTTTGGTTCACGTTTCTCGTTTCCCTTCTTTCAAAACCCTGAAAAATGGTCGAAGACACTAAATTGAATTTCTTCAAGGGTCTACCGCGGTTTGGATAAAATTTTTTGAGCCGAGTGATGTTTTCTTGCTCTCGGTGACATTGTCCTCCTCTGTATAAGACAGTTCGTTGCCACTGAAGGAGTTGTTTCATTGGATTAAAAACTGAGGTTTCATTATAGGAAAGTTGTTTATAGGCTGGTTGACTAATGAGTAAACCGCTCTTGTGTGGTGTATGTGTTATGTTTTGAGTTAAACTGAAATTATATTGCAATAACAGGCAAATTATTTTGATTTTTCTGTAATCTCATTACTATGACTGAGTGCTTGCCATCTTATAGCATGGGGTTGAATATGACAGTGACAGTAGATAAGAAATTGATAGGAAGGTAGAAAAGAAATGAGTTTTAATCCCGTTTTTCACCCTTTTTGGGGCCAACAGGATACTGGAGGAGAATGTGAACTATAACTTCTTAGTGTGGCACTTAAACCACTACACCACAGACCTCCCGTTTAATCACTTAAAGCTGAATAATAATTTTTTTGTTTTTCTCTTCATTTTCAGGTATAATGACAGACATAAAAGATGAATTCAGGATTCACGATAAAGAGGCTGGATTGCTTCAAACTGTATTTGTAATAACTTACATGTTGTTCGCGCCGATTTTCGGCTATCTCGGCGATCGTTACAATCGAAAAGCAATAATGGCTTTTGGCGTTTTCTTGTGGGGGGTGACCACTCTCATAGGTTCATTCATGGACGTGAGTATAACTCATATTGTTTTTTAAACTTAGTGTTGCTATTTTCTCTTTATACACTCTTCTTTTACGTTGCGCTCACAATCTTTCAGTCTCTCGATGTGTGATTTTTTCCTTTCGTTTCGGTGCACATTGTTCTTGGATCGGTCCACTTAGATTTAGGGCAAGGGACCCTCATCGGACTTTGTTGAGGCCTGTTTTCTTTGCTGCAACCAGCTCCTCTTCGACTGTTCGCTTCATGTCTTTTTTGGTCTTCCTCTTCTTCGGTTCCCTTGTAGATTCCAGTTCAGGGCTTGATTTTGGATCTGGTCCTATCCTCGGCTGAAAGTGTACCCAATCCATCTCCTACTCGTGTCCTGTAAAATAGTGATATTGTTAAACAGAGAGAGAAAAGAATTTTCACCTGGTTATTAGCGATTTTCCAAAGAGAAAAGTGAAATGTAGCGGTAATTGAATAACTAAACAGGCGACATGTTCTCATTTTACCCGACCTATTTGAGTGGTGTTAATGACGTCGTTTACCGTTTCCGAGTACGTAATGTCATCTATTACACGAAATAGTTTTGATTGAAATGAATGCGAAAAGTTCTTGCTGTAATTTTTTTTTGGACTTCTTGAATGCTTTCCAAAGAACAAATCTTTTGTAATTTTGGACGATTTTTTCTTATCCCACAGACATATGCATCTTTTATCACACTGAGGGCTTTCGTTGGAATCGGCGAAGCCAGTTATTCTACCATCGCGCCCACCATAATCAGTGATCTCTTCGTGAAAGACTTGAGGGCGAAAATGCTTGCCTTATTTTATTTTGCCATCCCGGTTGGCAGGTGAGTTTGGTGATCATTTTTTCAAACTCCTCCTTTGAACAAAAAGCTCTTCTTCCTTCTTTTGTTAAAATAATTTTAATTTTTTTTGTAGTGGGTTGGGGTACATCGTTGGATCTCAAACAGCCCGCCATGCAGGATCTTGGCATTGGGCTTAAAGGTCACACCGATAATGGCGGGCATAGCGGTGTTATTGATCATTTTTGCGGTAACCGAACCCGAAAGAGGAGAAAGCGAAGGAAAATCGAACTTAAAACCGACGTCCTGGCTTGAGGACTTAAAAGCTCTCGTCAAAAAGTAAATGATATTTTTTTTGATGGTGTGATTTTTGAATTTGAACTCGTGCACTAAGTAACAATCGTTTATTGGTTTGTTTCAGTCGAAGTTTCATGTACTCGACGACAGGTTTCATGTGCGTTTCCTTTGTTACCGGAGCTCTGGCATGGTGGGGTCCTGAGTTTATTTATCGTGGAGTTAAACTACAACCCGGGAAAGAAGACGTGAAATTAAGCGAGTGAGTTTTATTTGTCTGTTAAATTATTGGGGAGGTAAAGAAAACAATTAGACATCTGGACAAAGGTTTGGAAAGAAAGGCGGAAGACAGAGATAGTAAAATAAAAAACTATGCTCTAGTCTTATGAATTAATAAGGGAATAGAAAATCTTCAGGGAAAACCAAGGAGGCCTAAAACAGCAGGAAATCACAAGAAGGCAGCGAGGAAATAAAACGTCTCCTGTCAAAGCAGAAGAATCCAAAAAAGGAAATTTTAGTTTACTTGATTTTCTCATTTTTTCAGTATTGCTTATAAATTTGGGATGATTACAATGGCTTCCGGCCTGCTTGGAGTTCCTCTGGGACAATTTCTGGCTTGTAAGCTCAAGCAAACCTATCCTCGTGCAGATCCATTGCTCTGCGCAGTTGGATTGTTAATCAGTGCGCCCTTACTATTTGTGGCGAGTTTACTTCCAAAAGTAAGCACCCCTTGGTGCCTTTTATTTATTTTCTTGGGTGAACTCGCTCTCAATTTAAACTGGTCCATTGTCGCCGACATGTTATTGGTAAGCCTCGATTTTTTTTATCAGACTTGTAATTTTTCGTTTTAAAAATTTTTCAGAGTATCGTTTTCGTTCGGTTGGATTGCTATGCTCGCAGGGATAATAGGAGTACCGTTAGGGCCTTTTTTAAGTCAGAAACTTTGGTGCAAGACTCAACGGGCAGACCCATTAGTATGTGGAGTAGGAGTACTGATAAGCACGCCCTTTTTCTTGGCAGCCATGTTCCTTGCCAGATACGACTTAACGTTTTGTTATTTATTAATATTTTTCGGCCAGTTGGCCCTTAATCTAAATTGGTCAATAACTGCCGACATTTTATTGGTAAGACCTGATGTTAATACTGACAACGTGGTGCTTCTTTCTTATGAAACTGTTAGATCGAGAGTATTGTATTGCTTTGTCTCGAGATGGTGGAGGCACCCGTTCCAGATTAATTGTTGAATGTGAAAAATGAAAAATTGTTGGTGGAAGGAAAGATTATGTATGAATATTGTTAGTGTTTCGCCGACCTCGCGTCACCAATTTCTGTCGAATCGGTGGTAGAGAGATTTTTTGTCAGACAGTTCGTTTCTTTTAAATTGTCCTCGCTTTGGCTTAGTGATTATTTTGTTTCCGTTGGTTCTTTGTTAACACATTGTATACGTTTTTTTTATAGTAGGAATGTGCCCTGTATGGGGGAAATAGTTGCCAGAGCCTCATCCGGTTAGAGGTGTTTAGAATTTGTTTTTCCTCGATTTTGACAACTGTTTTCAAACTGTCGTGGTTTTATTTGACATATCACTAATCGAGCACAACTTAGAGAATCTAAAGCACGTTGTGATTCATTTTCTAATTCGACCGACTAAAAACATAAAAGCTTGAGTAAATAGCGAGGAGTACATTCAACTCCTTGTTTCTATCATTGATCAAAATGTCACATTCAAGCCCAATATGATTTCTATGTATGAATTAATAATGTGTTGATTTTATTTTTTGTAACTAAAGACATTACCTATATTAGCATTTTCATCCATATTCAACCCAACGTGTAAATATTAGCGATTTTACTTACGCAGGATGGGCCATTTTAAAATACCTAGTCGAATTGATTTCTATTCATCTGGACCACGACTGTTTTACGCCATTTGAACTTGGAATTTTTCGCTCTTTCTGACTCTATGATCAGAAATGGCGATTTTTATTTATAAAATTGTAGTTGACCTTCGAAGTAATGAGAATGTCATTCCTTCAAAACTGAGAAAATTCTCCCTAAACCAATTTCCACTTATCATTACCTTAGTCTGGCCATTTAGGTAAAGATTAAGAAAAGGAACATAAAGTTGACCTCCATACGGTCTTGAAGATCATCTTCAGAACGTAGAATTATCTGTTCTTTCCGAATCTGAAGTCAAAAATGGAGGTTTTACATTTAAAAAAAAAAACTAAAGTTGAGCTTGATTTGACCTTGAACGCATCATTTCCTCCTTTTGCAACCGAGCAACTTTATAAAAAAAAAAAAATTTCGGTAACTGCCATAGTTTTCGACAAATTCGTCTGGGAAGATTAAATTAATGTACCCTGTGTATCAGTAAGTGGTCATAGAGACCATGTCATGTCGATTTTACATAAATTTGAGCGAAAATTAGTATAATACATAAAATCAGAGGGTGTGCGTTTTGAGAATTTAAAAAGAAAATTTTTTTGCTTAATTAAGGGACACCCTCACCTTTATTCTCTAGTAGCCATTCATCAGTCTAGCGCTCATGGGTCAAAAATTTTATTAATTAAATCAATTTTTCATTTTTTTCTTTTCAACATTAAATTTTTTTCTTACGATTGACATTTATATTTAGTTTTGTTTGATTATATGTATCATATCGTTTGTATGTTTGTTTCCCACGGAAACGTCTTGTTATTGATTACTTTATTTTTCTGGGCTTTTATCTGTACTTCAATGATTCTTCAAATCGGCATTCTGTCGTACTTTTCTTTTTTAACTCCTTCTCTCTATATTTCTTCTACTAACTCTTAAGGTTTTAGTTTTTTTTTGTTTATTATTCGTCGTTTATGTACGATGGAGTCAGCTTCTTGCTCTAAATTTTGTTTTCCAATAGTCTTACTGTCCTGCAACCAGCAGGGGTGGGTCGTGGACGTAAAAACCTAAATGACATTTAAGCCGTGATTCTTTCTGTTATAAGTAGGCTGGGTGTGCCAAATGTTTAGTGTCGGCTCGACAAAATTTGATTATTTTTTGGTTCACCTGATACAAGCCTACATAGCTAGAGTTGGTGAAATTTGGCGGATTTCAACCTTCTGACTGAGATGGTAGAAATCCTGTTGTACTTCGAATGTTTAAATTTTAAGTGTCATGAAAGTGACTGCCTTATTGAACAGAATAACTGGAAAATCCAATTATTTGGCCAGAAAGCTCCCATACTGTTGCGGAGTTATTATTTCAATTTTTTGATTGAACTTTGAGCCAGACTTGATTTTCAGAAAAAATTTTTTTATGTTGGTTGTTTCGTCAAAAAGCATGGAATCTATTCTTTCCAACTTCTTCAATTTGTGTCTTTAAGTGCATGTTTGACTTGTTGGGGCCTGAGCTTTAAAATCTTTCTTCTGGTTTGGTTTTCGATGTTTGTTTACCAACTTTTTATTTATGTTTGCAGTACGTCGTTATTCCAACAAGGAGGTCAACCGCCGAGGCCTTTCAAATTCTCGTCTCTCATGCTTTTGGAGATGCAGGAAGTCCTTATCTCATCGGTGCGGTGAGTATACTAATTCACAGATTAGTTTTTAGAATTTGTTGGTCAAGTAATAAATCTGTTCAATTGTCTGGAAAAACGTCAAAAGGTACTCATCACCAGGTTTTGTTTTTCCAGCTGTCTGATTTGATCGCCTTCCAGTGGAGTAGTTTTACAACTTCCAGTTTCGGTGACAACGACAGCGTAGCCGCGTTTTATTCACTTCAGTACGCTCTGTTTACGACGTCTTTCGTCGAAGTCCTTGGCGGAATATTTTTCTTAGTTACTGCTATTTATATAGTTAAAGATAAATTGAGTGCCGAGAGGGAAGTTCGAGGTAAGTGAACGAGTCAAGTTCAAGGATTTTCTTTTCCAGCTTTATGCCAAAATATCTAAACGCTTTTGTTTTGGCAATCAACTAATCTTGATAGTTATAATATTTTTTTTTAATGAAAAAAAAAAAAAAATTTGTTTTGACCCTATGAACGCATGATAGCCTACAGGTTGTTTATACAATGTTGGTGAAACCGCTGAATATTAACCATCGGTTGAGCATGAACTAAAGCTAAATTAATAGTAAATCCTTAAACGAATCGTTTCAGTTTTAAGTTCTAGTTTTGAAATCTGCATATACAAGCACGAAACCTGTTGAAATGTTTTGTATAAAAATAATGAAAGATTGGGGGATAAGAGGATGGAAAGGAGATGAGGGTTTCTTTTGATTGTTTTAACTAAATTATTCACGTGAGCATGGATGGAATTTAATGACTGTAACGAATAAAGTTAATCGATTATCAAAAATTATAGGCCCAGAAATTTGTTCTGATAAGACTAAGTTTATTTGATCTTTAATTGTTATGAAATTGATCTCTTTTGACGAGGTCATTGATGTTAAGTAGGTGGGGCGCGGTTGAAGCACGTTTTCACTCTAACTTTAGGTAGGGCTGCTACTGTACTTGGGTTCCCAACCGTATGCCCCAGGGTACCACGGCGCCCACAGACTGTTTTACGGGTTTTAAAATTTCGAATAAATTATACAGGTGAATCATAATAAAACTGTAGTGCATCGTGCGAAAGATTCTAAAAGATCGGGCAAAGGTTGTGTCATAAAAAAAGACAATAGAACGAAGCGGGTTGGGTGCAAAAATTTTACAGGGGGTTTACTCTTAAGTCATCGTCAGGTTTGTGGGACCAAATTTAAGAATTCTAGAAGCTGTTCTTCAATTTTTTCGTTAAAATCATTCAGATAATTTTTGAGATGATGATTTGAATGATCTCTCACAGTTTTTTCATTTAATTTTATTTTTTTGTCATTGCTGGAATCTCGCTTCCTGTCTTAGAATCTCCGTCCGCTGTTTAGTCTTGTAATGAAACTGTTTTTAAATCTAAGTGTAACGTGGAAGTTTGTCCAGGTGTAAGATATTGTTTTTGGAAACGTGAACCTCTATTTTTGATCATCAAGATATCATCAAATTCTCTCTTTTTTTTAACCGTGTCGTATTTTGTCATTATCTGACTATCATTATGCCTTCAAGAGGGGTCTCTGATCGATACATTGACAAAATCCGCGAATAATTGATTCATACAACTTTAGGCAGTGTTCGTCATGAGGCCGTTTTGCTCTTCGTGTCTTAATTTGTAAAAAAAATTTTCGTGTTCGACTTTTGTTTTGTTTTCTTTCTTTATTTCTTTTGTTCTTTTATTAAATTGGGGTTTGATTTCCGGCAGGTAATAAAGCGTATCCCGAGAGAATAATTTCAAAGAATGGAGAAATGATAAAATTATCAGTCGAAGCTCACCTCCTTTCGGATGAGAAACACAGTTTACAAAACGGTTCTTAGGTCAGTTCTTTGGGCATAATTAAACACTCCAAATGAGGGTCCATCTTTTTTTTGTTCGTTGCTTTTCTATCCACCGGTTTTGTTTTCTGTAAATTGTCTCAAGGTGTCGGTTTAATGTGTTCTTTCGGGTCTTTTCAAAATCTGGTTTTGGTACTTTGAAAAATTGTTTGAAAATTATCACACAGATATTTATTATGTCGACATCAATCGTTTCAGGGTGCTATTAGGGGTTCTTTGTTTTTTATTTTGACGAATGATGTCTACGAATTGTCTCATAGCTTTTTGTGGTAATTTTCAAATGTTTTGCTTTCGGTTTCACTCTTAAATTTTTCTTTTTTGGTCTGTTTTTATTTTTTTCTTAGCTTGGTAAGTATTGTTCCTGATTATACAGTCGAAGGGGAAGTGATTTTGAGTTTCTTTGTCCTTGTCATGTGATTGAACAGTTAAAATGTCAGATTTGTAGATTTGTTGCTTAGAGAAAGGCCTGAACAGTTTTTTTGTATTGGTGTATATCAGGTACGTCAAACTTTTAAAGAAAATAGTTTGGAGCATAGCCAGCATACACGTTACAAACGATAACATTTCAGAAAATTTTGGAATTCCAACTTCTATACATTCTTTCTTGAGGAAAGAATCACATTGAGTGTGAATTAATTCTATTTGTAACTTTTTAACCACTTGATTCCACAACACGCTTCTCTCAGCATCACCTCTGTACTCCTCCTTCCTTTCTTTCTCTTCTTCCTCTCACTTTCCTGTCTTGTTACTATTACTTCCTACCTACTTTATTAATTTGACTACAGTTTTTCTCTTCTTCTCTTTCTTCTCTCTGCCCTGTTTTCTTCCTCCTTGTCTGTCTATTTCATTCTATCTCTTCCTGTCATTATCTTTATGCTTCTTCTATTCTATCTCTGATTTCTTCTTACTAAAATCTATCATCTCTATTCTTTCTCTTTTTTATGTCTTATCCCACCGTGTAGACTGTACTCCCAGTCACATCCGTTTCCCGAACTCCTGGAGCTAAGACACTGGTCTGTTCCCTAGTTATTTGCCCCTTTAAAGTCAGACCAATTACTTGATGTCTCGCTTAGAGACAGGTGGCAGTTGACACGGGGTAAAAATAAAATATACTTTTAAATAATAAATTAATGTATTTCATCGAAAAAAGTTTGACACGCTTGATGTAGATTGACCTATTCTTTGGGTCACCTGTAGTTTCTTAAATGGATTTACAGCCATTGGCCTGTTATCTTCAGGGGTCCTATAGAGAGAAAATCATTTATCTGCTTTGCAGTATTTTCTTTTGAATTCTTTTAAAATTGAATTTCAAATCTGTTTGTGTATCACATAATGAATTTTAGAGATTTAATTTCTACCCCTTGGGTTTCCTGTGTAAGTAACGGTAGCCAGTGATTTTTTGGCTAGATATTTGGAAGAATTAATGCTTTTACTATGGTTGCGTAAAGAGGCGGGAGGGGATTCTTGTTGGTAAGATTATTTGTCCAGTTGTGTGTATTGCAGGATGTGGGAGAGGGCTTAAGCCAGTCAAATATTACGTCGCTACTTAGCCACAGCCCTCTCTGTTATAATTACTTACAACAGAGGATAATATAACAGGGAATTTAACAATATATATTCATTGTAATTGTATTTATTAATATTTAATATATATTTATTGTAAAAATAAAACAGAAGATAAAAAAACAGGGAAGATAACAATAAAAAAGATATAATTACTTATAACAGGGAAGTGTTGAATATTACCAATAACAGATCGTTTACTTACAATATATAGTGAACTGTTATGTTAACCCAAGAAATTAAACTCCGAATTGACAGTAGACGGGAGAAGATTCAAACTCACAACTCTAAACTCTATAATTGGGGGCTTCACCATTACACCACTGGTCTCCCACCTTTTTGGTTTAAGCTGTTTAAAAAAATTCCTGAACTTGGGGAAAGAACGAAATCATGTCGAGTGAAATCTAATAAATTTATATAATTTTATAAAAATAACAGTTATTTGTTAGTTGTCAGGATGCTGTTTTTAATTAATGATAAGAGTGTGATAAAGATTCTCTCTAAGGGATTGGTTCGAAAAGCAAAAATATTTATTTAATGGTTATTGACCTTGGGTCGAAAGATTGTAAGAAACATGGAATCCTTTATTGTATGAAGATAAGGGGTTCTATGCCATTGGCTGTAAATCAGTTTCCTCGGCGAAGGTTTTGGGAGAGAGATTCAGATTCTTCGTAGAAATTTTTTTTTGAATTTGGCCAATTTTTTAATCGCACGACAGAGATAAAATTTTGAATTTTGTTTTTGCAGGTAATAGCAGAGAGAATCCGAATTATTTCTACGCTGACGAAACCAGTGATCATTCCCAATCAATTTAAAGTTGCCATTTTAGTTTAGTAAGAAGAGCGAGTGTTAGTGCTAGTTTGATGACATTGTGCAAACATTTAGTACAGGGGGGTAAGGGAGTTGTTTTGTCAGACTCCAAGTCATCCTCACCTGCACGCGGTGCCCCTTGCTCGGTCTAACGAGGCTCTGACGCTAAATGGAAATTCCGTCGAAGGAAGAATGGTCAATTCCTTATCTGTATTAATTTCCCAGGAATACAGAAAATCATCGGATCAATTGGAAAAATATGGATTTAGTTATAATTTGTGTTGAAAGTGACTTTGTATACGTTCGTCGCCACCTTGACTGTGAGGATTGGGATGATAGATAATTGTTTACTGTATCTTCCATGTGTATTTTTATACTTGAAACCAAGCATAATTTATTTTGAGTCGTTTAAGAGTGTGGTGATTGGTTTTTTGTTATACAGACGATAAGATGGATGATGTCGTTTTGCTCAACTAGCCTTTTTCACCAGGATAAGAACACTATAAGTAAATTAATTACAGATTAAAACGTCAAATCATAGTAAATTATTATTATTTTTTTTAATTTTCGATAACACAGTTATATTTATACAGAAATTTAAAAACGTATCTCACCTTCTCTAATCACAGTATTACGATGAATATATTCCGAACGGAGATAATTAATTTAAAATAAGCCTTTTGTAGCGATAAAGTGCCTAATATTTTGTTAGATAACATATAAAATGGTTGCCTTGTGACATATTTAAGTATTTAAGCTGGAGGTAGAAGGTAGCAAGATTTTTTTTTCCATTCCCTTAAATTTTCTTTCTAGTTTTTTTTTAAGTTGAGGAAAATTTTTGTTGCATAACACAATCTTATTACGTCAAGTGTAAATGTAACTGTAATTGGTAATCAAGAAAGTTCTGTTTGGGTGATTAAGAGAGGAGTGGTGGGATAAGGCATTGTTCTATACAGCCTTAGGTTGTTGGTCTTGTATAGTAATAGGACAGTTTATGGTTTTGTTAAGTGTGACTTTTCATACGCATCTTGGTTGTGATGTTTTTCTTCTGGAAACTTGTGTCCACTAAAAAGTAAAAATTACCCGATCATGCCATAGTTAAAAACAGACAAAGATGAGGAGTTACTGCTGTATAATTGTGCATGAGTGGCATTTGTATCTGTTCCATGCTTCTTTATAAGAGAAACGAGATCTGCTCCCGTTAAAAATTGAAGAGGAGTAGTTTCACCCCTATACATTTCAGTCTCGGGTGTAAAAGTATCTCCTTTACGGTAAACGGGAATTTCTTTTACTCGTCCAATGGTCAAAAGGAGGTATGGGATACATAAAGGTAGAAGACAACACAGAAACCCGTTAACAACAAGAACCCATTTCATTTGTAATTACTCTGTGAAATGTTTCCTGTCTGTTATTTTTTGCCCACAATACAGTAGGCATTAAATTCTTTTGGAAGTAGTCTCTTACCGTTTCCCTTGCACTTATTTCGTTCTGTATCAATCCTCTTCCTAAATTCAACGGGTCTTCGCAGTTGAAAGTAACTTCGGCTAACGAACTTATTTTCTTGGAAGATTTTACTTAGACAATGTATTCTTAAAACTCCTGGGTACTTTTTCTCACCATTTATACTGAGAATAAAAGTACCTTTGCATCTTTGAATGTTAGAATGATTTCATTCGAACGTGATAAAACCGCGAACAAAGTATTAGTACCAGGGAGAGCAAATTTCAAGGTGTTTAAAATTTAATTGAGTTGAACGTGAGCATGACAAATGGAGCTCAGCATTTCAACACAATTAACAGAACTTTCTTGATGAACCAGAACCATAGCTTATCGGCCAAAACAAGAATCTTGTTATTAGTTTAGATAATGGATTTACATTTGTGTGGTATAGCTCTTCCGCAACTTCATTATGTTTGTTAATATTTTGTGATTTGCCTTTCGATGATATTCTTGTAATAACACGTTCGCATAAAACCCATTTTTCTTTTTTATTTGGATAAATCGTTTGTTTCATGCAATCCCATTTGTTTTATATATTATATTTTAAAAATTATTTGTTAGTGGAATTAAATTAAAAACTTTTTTCTCCGGTGATTTGTAAAAGTGACGTATGATTTTTGATATTAATTTCGAAAATAAGTGTGTAAATTTTTTTTTTTACCCTACAGAATTATTTTTTGGAAAGTGGTGGGCCAAATCAATTATTTTTATAAACTGGCATTCACAATAAAAGAAAAGACTTGGGAGGAAATATCCATTAAAGATGTAAATACCAAATAAAGTTTAGATTAATAATTTAAGAAGACTGACAGATCGGTTGTAATTATAGCGTATTTTTGACAGAATATAATATAATAAGAACTAATTTGTTTATTGTGTAATGTATTATTTATTCTTTGTTACTGTGTTTCTCTCATATGATGTCAATAAATTGTTTGTTCGTTTTTTTTTGGAAGTAAAGGAAATTTTTTTTTGTTTGAGCACTTCCTAGGTGACGTAGCTACCATGGTGAATTTCTTTTTTAGTATAAATGCAACAAAGCTTCAAAAGCCGTAAAGTGTTGCCGCTTCAGATCGAACCGTTCTGCTTTTATTTTTAATTGAAGGTTATTTGAATTTAATTGCTGCAGACGGTAATGGGAAATTAATAATTTTACACGGATAAATTTTCTTTTGATAAGAAATCCACTTCCGAAAGTCAAAAACTAATGCATAAAATAATAAAAAGATAAGCTTAAGTTTAGAGAAAAAAACCGTTAGAAATGGATCGTGGGAAGGTAGCCATGTTGGTATGGGCTGGTTCCCGCCCAGGCAATGGCGAAACGTGTCACCAGAATCCGGTGAGCGATTAAATAAACGGATTAATGTAGCGTTCCGAAAAGGAGGGAGCAAGTAACTAAAATAAATGATTTAAATAATCGGCTACTTTGTATAATGTTCGCATTGCACGTTTTTAATTATCAAGAAAAAGCACAGATTAAAAAGGATTATCGTTTTTCTCGCAAAAACCGTAAGACACCACTTAGTTTATTATTTCATTCATTAAAACCGAACGCCGACATCTGATACACTATTCGAATTCCATAATTAAACAATTTTTATTTTATTTTATCATTTATCGGTAAAGTATTGTGAGAAAGTGAAAAATTGTAGAAGATAGTTATTTAATCAAACCACATACCACCCATCATATGGAAATTATGTATTACACAATTATTATTTTAATATTTGAAAAGACAATGCTTAATTAAGAGTTGCCATGCACAGGTTATTAAAGTGTAAACTTCTACAATTTGTTACTTTGTAATTAACTCAGCGTCATTACGGTACTCATAACTTTATAACCGCAACAGTGATTACTGATTAAATTTTCACATAAATTCATTGCACTTTCAAAACTCCTTGAGTTAGAAGTAGTTTTTTCAAAATAATCATTTAGGTAAGAATATTGTTACAAATCAGTGATACTTGAATTATTGTTTACGTAAAGTAAAGGTGGTACTTATTAATTGGAATTAATAGCAAGCTTAGTTTTCAATAATGTCTTATTGATTAGTTTTTGGGCAAAGTTCCTCAATTTCAAGTTAGTGTTTTTTCAAGAAAAAGGTGGCTGTTGTCATATTAATGTAATAGCTGATATTAAAGCCTAAAAGTTGAAAATAATATTAGACATTGTCTTAAAAGCACTTATAGAATTATTAAACTGATGATTTTAAAAGAATCTTTTCCTAATTTGTATATACTACCTCTTAAATTCTGCATTTTAGTTGAAATTTTAACAGATTAAAATTTTTGGTGTATAATTCCTATCTCATATAATTTGATATTCTCCTTAGCTGTCGAAATAATCATATCTTCAAAACTTGAGTATTTATTTTTTAAAGTGAAACAATTGAATTTGTACAATATCTTTGGTCCTTAAGTTAATAGAATAAACAATATACAAATGAAAGCATATCAATTATTCCATTTCAAAGGTAGAAACTAATTCATATTTAAAAATAATCACCCTAAACCAAAGTCCCAGCTGTATTCAATTCCTGGGATCAAGGCACTGGTCTCTTCCCCAGGTAGAAAGGCCCTTTAAAAGTCAGACCACCTATTTAATGTCTTGCACTGGAGATAGATGGCAGTTAGAGGAAAAATTATCATATTGCAATGATACATTGAATACCTTTTATGAGCCTGAAATTTGATAACTTGTTCAAGTATCACAAAAGAAGTTAACATTTTGATTTAAAAAAAAATATTTTAGTGGAAAATGGTGGAAATTTTTATTTTAAATTATAGTTGTGGTGGCAAATAAAAAATTGGTAAAAAAATCCAGTATCCTGGTACTGTAACTTCTAAGGTAAACTAGTTCTCATAAGGGGTTCATGCACGCCTTAGTTTTAACCCGTTTCAACAGGATGTGAAAGTTTTTGCTTACCTACAGTCATACCATAACCATGACTAGCTGTACAAAAAAAACTTCCACAGCCTGTTGTATCAGATAAATGAACACGCGTAGCAGCCTTGACGATAAAAATCCAGCTGTCACCGTATAGAAATTAAATTAGTGTAATTAACTCTTTACCTCTTCACCTGATGTATTGCATAAGATTATGAGTATATCACCTTGAGATAAAACTAAAGACTATTTTGCTGCGGTCAACATAGTGAAGTTTTTCTTTTTTTTCAAAAGGATTTTTTGCAGGTATTTGAGGTTAGCCAACTGATTAAGATTAATTGTAATTTTTGTAGGAAAAAAGACTTAGTCTTGATATTTCTTTTCAATTAGAATAAATAGCTTTAAACAAAATAATTTTTTGTTCAGTAAGATTGTGAGGGAACAATTTGGGAAAAATTAAGGACGCCTGCAAAAAGTTTTCCGTTGATGGGTTGCTTTTAACAATAACCCGGAAGTAGCAACAGTCCTCAAATCTTTTGTCTTTTGATGTACAATTGAATCTAGAACTTTATACCGTGCCTTAATTCAAATCCATGACACGTTCCCTTGTGGACTGTTTTTTTAAGACTTCCCGTTTAGTCACACAGATACGGAAAGTTTGATTTTTCGCCGTTTCAAGTTGGATTCCATTTAATACTTTGTTCTCGAATTGTTGCAATTCATTTTTGATAGTTCGATGGTTGTTTCTTTGAGAGCATTGAATGCACGAAGTTTTTTATTGTTTTGTTTGCATCTAAGATGCAAGAGTTTTATCCTCTTAAGCACCACTGCAACCCACGACTTTTCAAGTACCTTAAACTTGGCCATATTGTTTCCCCTCTCCCCGTTTTAAGATTCTGTTGTAGTGATCAAGTTTGATTTTATTATTTGTCTCGGGTTGAAGTTCTTTAACATCGCTAACCCATTATAATCATATTCATTGGTGAGAAATGGGAGGTTTTGACAAAATACAAAAAGTCTGATGTTGCATATGATTCAGGCAGGATTTTGATGAAGAGTGGGAACTTGAAGATTTATGAGATAAATCATCCAAAGAAAACACGCAGTATTAATGAAGTGAATTCTATATTACCGTAGAGTAATTAATTCATAAATATTGCACACCAAATTGAAAAACTCGTGACATAGGTACTGCACACTTTGAAGTATCAATTTAAAATTCAAACACATTTTTATGTAAGATTTATTTCATAAATAATGCACGATTTTGACGAGTTCATTTAATAAATATCGCACTGTTCCAAGGAAGGATTTTGTTTTGTGGTTTTGAGCTATAAGGTTTTCCAGGCTATATTAGTATTAGTGTGTTGACTACTAAATTGTTTCAATTGACACCAAACACTAAAGCACTGAATATGCCCCAGTAGGTGATACCTCTGTCCGAGGTGATTGTATGTTTTCCCATCCAGACAAAAATTTGACTTGAGCGTTTGCAGCCGGGAAAACTTGGTTACACGAATGTGATAACGAAAGTAGGATTAGGCGTGAGAGGTCTAATGTAAGGTCTATTAAGCTTAAATAGATGAGAATTAAATCTCAAGAACTCAACACCCAATAGGGAGATATAAATCGAATTCGTCTATCTTGTCCGTCAAAGGTTATCTTTTCCCATCGATTTCACCTAGTGAGTGTGACCCTGTGAATTTATATTTCCTATCGACGTTCAGAATTCAAAAAAAAGTTGTTATCTCTTGATACCGAGTAAAGCGTGGCGGGGTGCGGGGGGGAAGTGATCGGGAGTGAATCACGTGGCCAAATAATAAATCATTTGCGGTAGATTCTGCTGTTCAGGTTTCTTTTTCTTTTGTTGAATTGCAATTAATCTTTCAAAACCACATCACAAATTTTATTTGAAGACACTTTTTTCTTTTATTTATTTTTTAGTCTTTTCTTTTGAGATTATTTATATGTTTATCTTCGAACGAGAAAATTAGTGAATCACTGTCTAGTTGTGAGTTAGCCGAGTACGTGGTGATTTGGGAGTCAACTTCAAGGTAGATTCTTCCCTTTTTTTAAAAAAAACTTTGTGTTACATAGGATTCACTCTAAGTAGGATAATTAGTAATAAATAAATGGTCGAATCAGTTTGACTTATACTCGTTGGAGTATTTATGAACGGCATTGATAGAAAGGAGATGTAAAAAGAGATTATGCAGCACAGGTTTTTCAGTTATTTCGTTTTGTTCAGTCAGGATCGGCGTTTCTCTGTTAAAAGTCAATCTAATTATTTAATCAGTTTATTTGCTTTTCAGGTTATCAACCCATTGACAATGAGAAACACTTGCCCAGGTGCAGATATTCCAAAGAAAATCTTAACAGCCAATGATGCCAACGAATTAATTGCCGACTTCCCACCCGGTCCCCTCGACAAACACCGGAAAAATTGCAGGTTCAATTGGAAATTGTTAAAAATAAGCATCGAGGACCCGGATTTGTTAAAATTCAAAGAGAAAATATGGAAAGCGTTGGAGAAAGAAAAGGAATTCCAGCCTACACTTACAACCCTTTCGGTGGAAGAACAGAAACGAAGAACGATGAGACAGATGATGAGGTTTCATGCCATAAAACATAATTTTTTAACCGAAGTCATGGACGCAAAGTATAAGCAAAGGGTAAGGAGACATTGGGATGGCGGGTTCTCGAGGAGGAGGCTCTTGGGTGGAGATGTAAGTTGCAGGCTTAGCTCTAATTGCTGTTGCAGACTAAGAATCTGATGGCCATGAACGAGGCTCTGGCTTTAGTCAACCGAAGTCTTTCTGTGAAATTCGCAATGGGTATCAGTCTCTTTAACAACACTCTTACGCTACTAGGAACGGAACGCCATATTGATCTCGGGAGAAAAGCTTGGAGTGGAGAAGTAAGTAAATATGAAATCTTTTCTCGAACGGGGTGAAATGAGGGGAAAAGGTTCGATGCGGTGAAAACATGCTTGGCTAGTGGTTTTTTGATTGCAGTTACTTGGTAGCGTCGCCATCACAGAAATAGCCCACGGAAGCAACACCAAAAAGTTAAGGGCTACCGCCACTTATGACCCCTCGACTAAAGAGTTCGTGATTGACACGCCGGATTTCGAAGCAGCCAAATGCTGGGTCGGAAACCTGGGTAAGTTCTCCTTTTCACTTTGAAGGGAAATTGAGAATTTGATGTTTTTGTTTACGTTTATCAAATCGGCCTCCTGATGATTGTTTTATGCACAGGTAGAACTTGCTCCCATGCCCTCGTGTTCGCCCAGCTCATAACTCCCGATGGTGAGAGACACGGGCTCCACGGTTTCGTCGTACCCGTAAGAGATCCTGAGACATTGCTGCCTTACCCCGGAATCACCGTCGGAGATATGGGTGAAAAAAATGGACTCAATGGAATCGATAATGGTTTCATCATCTTCAACAAATATAGGATACCGAAGGAAAACCTTTTGAATAAAATGGGCGACGTGAACACCGATGGTTCCTACGAGACATCTTTCACAAACCCTCAACAAATACTTGGTTCGTAGTCATTACCACACCCATCAAGTTCATTTAGAAGACAGAACCTTGAGAAATGGAGTTAATTCAAAGGTGTGAATTGGAAAAATTTGTAATTTGTAGGAGCTGCTCTTGAAACTCTCAATGCGGGAAGATTGGGTATAATCCAAGAGGCATCAGTGACTTTGTGTTCCGCCGTGTCGATTGCCATCAGATATGCAGCTCTTCGAAGGCAGTTCGGACCAAAAGAGGAAGAAATACCAATTCTAGAATATCCCCTCCACGTAAGTCACCCTCCATGTTCATCGATTCATGAAAATCAAGTCCAGTTTTACTTGACTATTTTATGTTTTAGCAATGGAGGTTGTTTCCATATCTCGGTGCAGCGATCGTGTTTAGAATATTCGTTTGGGATTTCGTGGAACAATATTTGACGGTCATCGAAGAGTCTACAGTGAAACAATCCAATTTTGTGAGTTTTTTTTAATTTTTAATTGTGTTAACTGTGGTCGAACATTGTCATGGAAGTTCTTGTTGGTTTTGTCGACTTTATAGGGTGCAGTCGTGGGTGAAATCCACGCAATCGTCGCGTCTAGTAAGCCACTTATCACTTGGGTTTGTCGCGATGCTCTTCAAGAGTGTAGAGAAGCTTGTGGCGGTCATGGATATTTGAAAGCTTCTAATCTCGGAGAAATGAGGACAGATCACGACCCATCCGTTACGTTCGAAGGTGATAACAATGTTCTCATTCAGCAAACAAGTAATTGGTTGGTTCGCCAACTGACGGCCGATAGGGAAGAAAACAAGAATTTCGTGTTTCGATCAACTAGTTTCCTAGATCGCTTCGACGCCATTTTAAATTCTAAATTTGTCGGCAGAGAAATATCGGATGTGGTAAATCATGACTGTGAGTTTCAGTCTCAGTTGCAATTACGTGGAAATGAAAAAGTTAAATTTGAGAGGTTTCTTAATGGTATTATCTTGTCTTTTTAGTTATCGTCAAGGCTTTTGAGTGGCTGTTGTGTTATCTCATCAAAGAAACGGATGTTCACCTTTCGTTACTGCAGTCGAGGGGAGTCGAGAAATTTACCGCACGAGCGCATGCCCAAGTATATAAAGCTCGAACCCTTTCTCTTGCTTTTGCTGAGGTATGTGTAGAGTTTTCTTTTGTTTTAGCTACAACTCCAAGCCTTTGATCCCGCTATATGCTTCGTTCTATTTTGAAAATCTCTAATGCCTATGGATGAACTGAACTAGACAACCGTATAATTTGATGCTCTCATATCGTTTCCAAGCCTGGGGCGTGGTTTTAAGAACCAGAAAAGTATTATAGGAAGTCTCCATTTCAATTGGCAACGACTTTTAGCTCATAAGTGGCTCAGAATAGTTTTTGATTAACTCAAAAAATGATTTGACCTATCTTGTTGTAAGACGAACACCCCGACCAAAGACAAAGGACTTGTAGCTAGTTCAGATCTGGTTTTTTGTTGAAAGGGCTGATAGTGTGATGATTGCCAGTGTAGAATTTATTAAGCTTGAACGACGCTCAGAAAAAATTGCCTTTTTAGAAAATATTCGAAATGGACTTTTAAGCTCAACTAATCCACTGTGCAACAACGAAAGCCTGATTCAAAGCTCGTGATTTCTTTTTTTTTCAGCACAACGCCTTAGAATACGCTTGGAAAAGAATAATCAAACCCGGGCTGGACCCAAATATAAAAATTATACTGGAAAAACTTTATTTAATATTTGGACTATGGTGCATCGATCGACATCTCGTTTATTTCTATCAAGGTAGGTTTTTTGTCTAAGTGAAAAATCTTGTGGTAGTTTTTAAATCGAAAATGGGTTTAGCAAAGAATTTTTGTTGTGTTGTCACTTAGGTGGATTCTCCAAAGGATCTCATTTAGCTAGTCTCGTTCGTGACGGTTTAATCTCACTATGTAGTCAGATCTTACCGGATGCTGTATCAATCGTGGATGCAATCGCTCCGCCAGATTTCATACTGAATTCCGTAATCGGTCATTCGAACGGCAACCTGTACGAAAATCTCAAGAATAAGCTGCTAAATCAACCGGGAGCGACCGAAAGAGCAACTTGGTGGAAAGACGCTATACCATCTGCCATATCTAAACTGTGAGATTTGTTTTTGAAACTGTAATGAATTTTTAAAATGGTTTTAGAGGTTTGAAAAGGTTTTTGTGTCACGACATTTGTTACGAAGTGCTTATAATTTTAAAGATATCGATTTGATGGATGGAGTAAAGGTTCGAGGGTCCGTAAGCCATTTAATTTTTTCTGGAGTTGGCAGAAGTGCGTGAATTTGTTTTCAATACACATTTGGTTTGTAGATTCCAAACGGGGGCTAGCACATTCTTTAAGTTCAAACAATATTATTGAGTAGACTCGAGGTGAGAATATCTTATCAAATTTGTCTTCTTAATGTCAGTTTTAATGAGCCTATATTTGCATTCTCACATACACAACGAAGGCTAAAAATTTTTGTTAGTTATTTACCTTTTTATTTATTTATTAAATGCTTCTTAAAACAACATTCCATCCTCATCGTCCTGCTCATTTTGCAGAACGTCTAGATTAAAAAAAAATCTTCCATTGAATCATTTATCTATTAGTATGCTGGGATTCCTATTATTTAATTTATTTTAAGCTTATATACCACTTTTAAGTGCCTTAATCATTATTGTTAATTGCCATTAGGTATAATAATACTAGTCTAATTTAAATTATTTTCTAAATTGAGAAAATTATTCTTTTTTTTTTATTTTATAAGGGAAAAATTTTTATTACCTTGGCATTTATTTTAACAATATTTTAAAATTTTTAATCGGACCTTTTTTTGTTAGTATTAATATCGAAATTGAAATGGTTTGGTGTATTTTTTGAAAGGATTACTGTTTAATTGCTTGTTTTAGATCTCAAATTGTCATTAAATTTTTAAAAAGATTCTTTTTATTTTACAACGATTAAAAACAAACTTTAATAATTAAATTTAGACGTTTTCTTTTGAACCTTTACTAAAAAGACTTATTTGAGTATTTTATAAAATATGATCCTTGTTTGTTGAATGTCTCGGAGGAAAACCGAGACACCCGTGGATGAAAAGGACAGTTGTCATTCGACCTTGTCGGGTGGCTATGGTTTTTGTCTGTCTGAAAGAATTTTGTCTCGTCTTTAAACACTTTTTGTTTGCGAACTTCTGACTTGCTTCTTGCTCTTGCTCCGGGTCTATATTACATAAGGTGAATCACTATAGTTCTGTCATTACCCCAAACAGGATAGTAGTGGAAGGTATGTTGGTGGGTAAGGTGACTGAGTTTTCCTGTTTATAAAATTATGTAAAGAAAGATGACATGTCTTCAAATGAATTGTATTATGTAATAAGTCAAAGTATTTGTCTATTATACATCGATGTTAGCAAGAACTACGTCAACATTTCTTTGTCTTGGGTGGTTATTCCACTGCCTGTTTGTAAGCCGACAAGAAGATTCATGCATTGTAAATCCAACAGCAAAAGTTGAAAACTTAATTTACGTTCACGGCGCTAAGCCGCGGCAAAAACAGTTAGTCTGATGACACGACAAATCTGAATGTTTCTGCACTCTGCACGTAATGTTTACATTGATAGCGAAGATATGTGATTCAAGTTATCGTTTATATCTCTAGCCAAAGTGACTATGGTTCAAATGAAACTATGAAATGACTCTTTTTCGTTTACTCTGTTTCGGATTAGTGATTCATATAATTTTTTTATTTTCCATTTTCGATATTTATTTTAAATCTCCCATTTTATCGGATGTTTTACCTCAAGAAAATAAAGTGTATCCTCCGGGAAAACGAGTCGTTTTTATTTCCGTAGACGGTTTGAGGTTTGATTCGTTATTTGATAGAGATCCAGTTACTGGGAAGTACGTAGCAGGGTTTATGCAAGATGTAATCGCAAATCGCGGGAGTTGGGGAATTTCACAAAGTCACGTGCCGACCGAATCGAGACCAGGACACGTCGCTATGTTGGCAGGGTTTTATGAAGATCCTTCAGCAGTGACTAGGGGTTGGAAAGAAAATCCCGTGGACTTTGACTCAATATTCAACAGGAGCTACTGCACCTTCGCTTGGGGTAGCCCCGATATCATAAATATTTTTTTTAAAGGTTTAAAACATAAGTGCGCCTTTGTAGAATCGTACAAAAATGAACAAAACTTTGCCGGTGATACAAGAGAGTATGATAATTGGGTTTTGGAAAAACTCATAGCATTCTTGAAGTTTTCAAGTAAAAGCAGAGCTTTATACAATCAAGGACTGTTCTTCTTTTTACATCTCCTAGGTCAGGATACCTCAGGTCACAAGGATAAACCACACACTGAGAAGTACAGGCAAAATTTAAAAAATGTTGATGAAATCACAGAAAAGGTTGAAAATGCTTTTTACGATTTTTATGGAGATGATAAAACAACTTTCATTTTCACATCAGATCATGGAATGACCAATTGGGGATCACATGGATCAGGGGATACAGATGAAACGAACACCCCATTTGTTGCATGGGGAGCAGGCATAAGAAAACCAACATCTTCTCCTTCAAAGCCCATCAACATTAACCAAGCAGACATCACACCTTTACTAGCCATTTTACTTGGTTCATCAATACCAGTGAACTCAATAGGAATTCTTCCAGTTCCATATTTAAACATGTCAAAGAGACAAATAGCTGAGGCAACTTTATTAAATGCAAAGCAAATTGCTGCTTTATATTTAAAAGCCTTCCATAACACCAAAAAACATATTATATCAATGTTCCATGTCCCTTTTAAGGGGTTACTTATTGATGATCTTCAAACTGCAATATGGTCAATCACTAATTTGATAGCATTAGAAAGATATTCCGAAGCCATTAGAGATAGTCAATTGTTGATCGAATTGGGTTTGGAGGGTTTGGATTATTATCAAAACTACTATCAGAGACCATTGTTGTTTTGCATCAGTCTAAGCTACCTAGCTTGGATATTTTACCTTTTGTTTGAATTGATTGATGATGAGTTATCTTCAAAGAATTTTAAAAATTCCGAATTGAAGCTCATTTTTGGTATTGTCATTTTTTTTACATTTGTTTTTATACTATATCAAAAATTGCCAATTTCATTTTACTGTTATGCTTTACTGCCAGAAGTTCTATGGTACTTTGTGATTAAGAGACTTCTTTCACTACGCTCATCATTGAAATATCTTAGTAAGAAAAAATTTATGTATTTCTTTTTCAGTATTATGTTAGGCGTAGAAGTTCTAGTCATCAGCTTCTTCAAAAAGTGGCTTCTGTCCATATCACTCATCCTCATTCTTGGCTGGTCAGTCAAGTACATCAATTTCAAATCGGCTAAGTTAATGTGTTTGTGGTTACTCTCTGGTTGTGGTCTTGGAATATTTTCAGTTCTTCCACCATACAAAGGTCAACCAAATCCAATAATGACCATTAGCTCTGGTTGCACACTCTTTGTATTTTTCGTGATTGCTTTTAAAAAAGTAAATCAAACAAGTTCTTTTGTGTTCTTATTGAGATTTACCCCTTTGCTCATAGCTGCTTGGAACAGTTATCAAGTTCATAGTCATTTTAATGAGCATGAAGAACTTCCTCAATCAAATCAGTATGTATCTTGGTGTCTCATGTTTGTGTCAGTGATTTTAGTTTTTTTTAAATTGAGCAATGCGTTCGAAAAACTTTGTCATGTTTACATGAGTCTTTCAATACCGTTTTCACTCTTGTCCGTCTCAACCGAATGCTACTTCCTGACTTTTCTTCTTTGTCACCTCTTCTGCTGGATTTTTATCGAAAGCTCCCTCAAGACCCAGCGTCAGGTATCTCCAACTTAAAAATGGCCTTTTGGACGGTTAAGAACCAGAATCGGACTCTAACAGATTTCAGGATCGCTTATTTCTTCCTTTCTTATATTTTCCTTTCCTTTTCGGCCTGGGCAACACGACCAGTTTGAATTCGTTCGATCCTGCCTGGGTTCGATGTTTTGTAACAGTTTTCTCACCTTTCATGATGTCGGCTTTGATTCTGTTGAAAACGGTCATCCCGTTTCTAATGGTGACGTGCACGATGAGAACCATGACCGTCGTGTTGAATATACACCCTGGAAGGTTGTTCATCATAGTCCTTATTTATTCCAACATAATGGGCTTGAATTTTTTGTTTCTCATCAGAAACAAAGGTAGTTGGTTGGATATAGGCACATCGATATCTCATTATGTGATCCAGCAAGTGACCATTGTGTTTCTGGTCCTCTTGTTTGGAATAGCTAAGCTTTTGACTGCCTTTCCTTCTTCTTCTCCCGCCAAAGAAGAGAAGGAACACTCAAATGATGTTAGTGTTCAATTTTGTAATAATTCGAACCCTAGTTGTTCACTTCCACTCCATGTTCCACTTAAGGTGCATAAAGCATGACGATTACTTACAAAGTGGACTGCAAGAAGGTAAGTTGGTTTTGACAAAATTACTTCAGCTTGGGGGGTTCTGTATTTCTGGTTTGGGAGGGTTATCTTCTATTAATCCTTTTACAGCCAGATAATAGTTTCATAAACTCTGTTACGTGTTAGTTAGAAACCTTTTCCATAAGTGAAAGTTGTATTTAGAAGTAACCATGACTTACTTTAACATGCGACACTTTGTGGTGACCTTTCAGTTGAGTCTAATTAGATATATTCTGACTTTTAGCACGAAAGCTTAATATGACCACCATTCAGATTTGATACTCTAATATTTAAACTTTATTAACAATTTTTTTCTTTTCTGTTTCAGGGAGTTATGACAAACCGATAAGACTTTCGAGTCTTTGCAGCCCACCAACTTAGTACGAATTAAGTAATGTGTCATGATCAAAAATAAAGAACACTTGTGGACAGGGATGTAAATATGTTTGTGTTGTTGCATAGTGATTAATGACTATAACAAGACTTAAAAAATGTTTCTGCTGTAAATGTTATCCAGAGAAAACGACTGTTTTCTGTTTAGGTTTTTTTTTAAATTTTTGTAAAAATAAATTTTTTATTCGTGTCTTTTTTATTTCGCCTAGTAGCTCATTTTGATTCATTTGCTTTTTAACCTTTTCATTATAGAAGAAGAAAAGTCACTTCGATTGTTTGTGGGTAATTTTGAATCTAGTACGTATTATGTATACCGGAAAGCCCTGTCCTATCATGTTACAGCTCCGTTACATCAAGTTTGACACACGTTTGCGTATACTCATTCCACTTTTTGTTTCTCATTTTACTGCTGACTGTATACATAGTCACGTAGCAAATGAACTAAAACAAAGATTATTCATGTTAGTATTAACTAAGAACAGATTAGCTGATTGAGAGTTCTGAAGTTCATTTAATCCACTGTATTTTGTATGAAAATAAGAAAGAAATGGTACACGAGTGGATAGTTTGTCCGAGGTGTTGGATGAAGCTACAGCTTCTCATAAAACTTGTAGAAGATGGCTCGAGAAACCTCAACTAGGAGATTTTGACCTTTCTGATGAGCCTCACCTTAAGGCAACCCTCTTAAATCGACGACCATAATTTCAATATCATGTTAAAGCCGTCATTCCCAACGTGGGCCGCGGCAATATTTTCGTGGGTCATGGATAGGACGTACATCCTTCAGTTAACTATACCAAAGGCTAAGGAGTAATTCGAGATGAGTTATAACAGTGAATGTAATTGGTAAACAAGATATTTCAGGTTTCCTCAGCCAAAATTTATCCCCTATAACCTGATGGTCCAACTGTCAGATCGTCTCCTCCAAAGTCGTTTTATCCCGTCTAACCCATCCAAGTTAGTTCGGGATGAGGGTACCTCGACTCTCGCTGACATGTATAAACCTATTATAACCCATCTGGACGAGACAGGCTGCCACATTTACAGACATATATTTATTTTTTCAGCACAAAAATGTTCGATGTATATTTATTTTGTTATATTGTTTGGATGAATAACAATAGTCGACTGTAGATAAACCCACAGAAACAACAGGAAATTCCTCAAATTGAATTTTTATTTATTTTTAGTCATCTGAGTTTTAATCCTATTTTTGTCGGAATTTTCCCTCGAGTAACAGGATTTGGGAGTGGGCTCAAACCCTCCATCAATTACTTCGTCAATGAGGCGCTTTGACCATTCGATTACTTTTATATATATCACAATTATTTATTTATTTTTATCAGTCTGATTTCGATGGTGTAAAACCTAAAACTGCCTGGTAATTGGCGACAGATTGTTGGTAATACTTGAAATACCGACATTTTCTCCTAACTATTCAATAGAAGGACCAAGGCCGTCATTTTGACGATCGGATGTTCGCTAACGTTTAGGTGAATTTATTGTTAGGATTATTCAAGTAAAACACGACTATTGCTTACTGTTTCTTATTTATTTTCATCAGAGATACATTTAGTGCACATTTTTTTGTATGTTTCATAATAATATTAATATATTTCCCACAAATTGGTTTCTAACAATTATCACACAAGCAAGACGTTTTATTTTAATTTGAGAAGTTCGTCTTTTGTTTGACCTCGTCTCTTCTACCATTTCATTTGTATTTTCGGGATTCCCAAAATGTGGATGAGCCGGGTATAAATGGTTTTTCCGATGTTCCACTTTTAGCTCATAAACAAGTTAGAGCATGAAATTAAGCCCAAAATGCATTCTATGTGTAATCTTGCTGTAAATTATCCACAAATTTATAACAGTCATGTCCAAACATCATAAAATATATGCATATGCCGATTTTAATGGAACTACCGGACTACTCGTCCGGATGAAACACATAAAATAATGTGGACGTTTTGCCAACTTTAAAACTGGTGGCATCCACAGGTGGTATTCAGACTGAAGATGAACAGCTTCAGGTTGAAGAAAAGAAAGAATTATGGGGTACAATGGGTAGTGTGAATTAGGTGGATGAGTTGAAATAATACAGAAGACGAAGGGTTTGGCCAAAATGGTTTGGAAAGGTAGAAGAAAGGATCAGTTCTGATTCTTTCCTCTACTACCCTGTTGATGCCACCAGTTCTAAAGAAGGCAAAACGTCGGTGTTATTTCATAAGTGTTCATCCGGGCGAGTAGTTCTGTAGACACTGAAGTCACATTACATACGTGGTTTTTAGTATTGGCAGTGCTGAACGTTTTTGTGAAACAGTTTGACGCTGTTGTTAAAAATCCAAGTTTTTGAGAATATAGGATAATGATACGTAATGATAAATACTTAAAAACCATTCACAAATATTTGTTTTCTGAGTTCCCTCAAGTACCCGATAACTGATTTCTTGGTGTTCTGTCATTTTGACGGCTGTGGTCTTTGTAGGTATGCCTCATTTTATTTCGAGAACTAATCAAGATATCAAATTTATATTTAAACAGGGTTAGAAAGTGACAAAAAATTAAAAGTCAGAGTTTCAGGTCTGAACAACGCGCAAGTTTAAAACTACCCCCATTTTACTTGGCGAAATCGTCAATTTGACGGGTGCGGTCTTTTAATAGTATTAAGTAGCGGGTAAAAAAATTTTTGTATAGAATTATCGGCTTATATCGATTACAACCTTGAACTCGAGGCTTTGAGCTCGACAGCTACTTGTCTAATCACTATTTTCCCACTGTCAGCAGTGCAAAATGGTCACGTCCGATAAAAAGAATCTATATATTGAACACATTCTCCTTTTCTCTGCATGAAAGCCAAATATCCAATGAAGAAGAAAAAATATTAAGAGGAGTCAATCAAGAAAAAAATAGACTATTCTGTTACTTTATAAGCAAAATTTAATATTTATAAATTCACAGTTAAGATCCACAATAAAATAAACATTCTGGACAACATAACTTTTTATTATCGAATATATCATTCTTAATTTAAAATGAGATTAAAAAATTGTAAACTTTTAAAATATTTTTATATTTAAACTGTTCGGCTTCGATATTACTTAATAATAAATAAGTCAAGAAAATTCGGGAAACTGCAGAAGGTTAAGAGACATAATCAAATCCAACATCCAGGAAAGAGATAAGCGACTCTGCCAAATGAAGGATGGAGAATAATTAGAGAAAGATACTTGTTGGGAGGGAATGGAAATATTTTGAAGCTTTGTCAAAACATAATGTTACAAAAAATTTTCTCAAGTCAAAACATGGAACAGAGAGAATAAACAATTATTAAAGTACATAACAATTATAAAACTTTTAATTTCAGCAACTTTTCTTTGAAAGAAGTTTATATTGCTTTAAATTGTTTTAAATTTTCAAACCTAAAATTAACTGAACATATCTATTACAAACAAAATCTGAATATTAAGTACAAGAGCCTAAAATTTGGAAAGCCCCATGTCCTAATTATATAATAAAAATGTTTTCATTATCAATATAATTTTTATAGGGACCACAAAAACATCCCTAAAGACTACATCAAATAATTAGAAACATTAACTACACATATAGAAGAGTTAAATCCCTTTATCTGGAATTAATATGTACTTTCGGTACAACATACATCTTGAGCGAACTTTTTTGCAGTTTTTATACCGGCAAATTTATTCAGCTCATGTCAGATTATCTTTTGATCATTCATTTCTAATAATAAAATAAGAAGAATTAAAACTGAAGCAAAAAAAAAATGCATGATGACCTTGTCAAAAGTTTTTAATGTAAGATTTTCTCATATGAAAACAATCCATGGACATTTCCTTCAGCCTGAGCAGCTGGAGTACGTCTCTCTATCCGTAAACAACCTGAGTACATCATGCTCTTCAACATTTTTATACTTTTAGCCCCAATGTCTTGGCAACTGTGCCTCATGCCACACTGCAAATATGGGAGAAACCTTAAAACTGTACCTTTATCAACGATAGCTCCACTTACTCCCTGTGCCACCTTCAAATTATCTAATTCATTGTGGTAGTATCTGTTTGAAGCTGAGCCTTTAGAACCTTGTTTATTCATTGCTTCTAAACTACCCATACCTCTGTACTTTTTAAGCCTGACACCACCTGAGAAGAAATAATCTCCTGGAGCTTCTGAAGTTCCAGCTAGCAATGATCCCATCATCACAGTTGAAGCACCAAGAGCTAATGCTTTTACAATATGACCAATTGATGATATTCCTCCATCAGCAATAACAGGAACATTAAACTGTTTGGCATATTCAGCCACTTTATAAACTGCAGTTGCTTGTGCTCGACCCACAGCCATAACTTCTTGTGTTATACAGATGCTTCCACTTCCCATTCCAACTCTCAAACCATCCACCCCTGCTTGGATGAGGTTCATAGCTTGGGCAGCAGTGACAACATTTCCGCCAATTATTTGCAATGTGGGATATTCACGTTTGATATCCTTTATCATGTTAAGTTGATATATAGAATTTCCTTGAGAGGAATCAAGAACAACAACATCAACTCCAGCCTTAACCAAGAGTCTTAATCTATGTTTGTCTTCTTCACGAGTTCCTATTGCTGCTCCCACCAACAATTGTTTGTTCTCGTCTTTACTTGCGTTTGGAAAATTTCTTGATTTTTTCAAATCTGTCCTAGCAATCAATGCAACCAATTCATTGTCATCATTTATAATGGGTAATTTCCCTTTCTTTGACTTTTCTAAAATGCTGTTTGCTTGTTGCAATGTAACTCCTGCTTTACTTGTCACAAGATTTTCAAATGTAGTCATGACAGCCTCCAGGCACAAGGTCTGATGCAAATGCTCTTCTAAAAAATCAATATCTCTAGAAGTGACAATACCTACAAGTTTTCCTCCAAGTTTCCCATTGTGAGTGATAGGAATGCCACAAAAGCCATGCTCTTTCTTAACTCTGAACACATCGGCTACGGTGTGCTTAGGGCTCATCACAACCGGATCTCTTATAAAACCCTGTTTGTATTTCTTCACTTTACTCACCTCGTGGGCTTGCTCTTCGGGAGTACAATTGTGATGAATTATCCCAATACCTCCACACAAAGCCATGGCTATGGCCATTTCTGATTCCGTGACGGTATCCATGGGTGAGGATACAAGTGGCAACTTCAAATTAATTTTCTTTGTCAGCGGCGAAGTTAAGTCAACATCTTTTGCGGCGAAGTCAATATATCCAGGAAGTATAATAAAATCGTTATACGTAACACCTTCACCTCTGCTAAAAAACTCGGCGCAACTTACACCGTCCTCCGGGGCGGCACCATTACAAAAATTCATAAATGATTCCATAACTGAAGAAATAAAAAATCAATTATATTTTTGTTAAAACCACGTGTATCACAATGAGTAATGTACAAAGATATTTACAACCATAAGGTTTTACTTCGTACAACCAAAGCCTCCTAAATCTATTGGAAATAATGGTGAAAAAAAATTTAACGTCTGCTATTGTTTATCAGTGTTTCATATTAGTTTTTACAATTTTGTGTTAACAAATTAATAAATAAAATACAAGTGTTACTGATCTGACTTTTGTATTATCACCAGATAATTCAGTTACTAATGAATCATCAATAAAAAATGATCTTTCAGATTTTTTGAACGAATCCGGGAGGCATTGTCTCAAGGTGTCAATACGCCATGCTTAAATTTTTCCATCAAAACACTTGATTTTATTAAAATTTCGGTACCACTAATTAAATGTTCCTTCTTTGAATTAACTTTTTCCTTTTTTGGTACTTTCATCTCGGTATATTAACACCGTTTTGCAGTCTTAATTTTTATTTTTTTAAGGGTAGAGTATTTAAAATATTTTTTTAAGAACAACTGCTATACTATTGTCAATTTTTTTTATTTTAGCCCAAATTTTTATTATTATTATTAACAGATTCTTAAGTATTCAACCAATTGATAAAGGTAGAGTGGTTATTACACCATAATGACTGCAGTTCACGATCCTGACTTGGACGTCAGAATTAAAAAAGGTAAAAATCAGTAAATGTAAATAAAAGTTTTGAAGATAAAATTAGTGTAGTTGACTTAAGGTTTGATTTTTGGTTTTTTATTTTAAAGGTACGGAAAGAATCTCTGAAAATATGCACATAATTGCGAACGAGCCTTCATTAGCTTTTTATAGGTTACAAGAACATGTTAGAAAGGCAATGCCTGGAATGGTACAAAAGAGAGTAGAGGTGACTTCATTACATCAAGACTTACAGGGATGTTGCTATGATGTTGAATATGCTCTAAGGTATTTATTTTAAAAAATTTTGTTAATTATATGTAAAGAGTTTTTAATATTAAGTGTCAAGTTTTAAAGTGATGATTTGCTGCTCCATCAGCTGTGTTATTGATCACTAGCATAAAAGATTTGCATTCCTGTCAAATTAACCATGTGGCAGGAGGTCTATGGTGTAGTGGTTAAGCACCAGACTAAGAAGTTATATTCACAAGTTCAAATCCTTCTCCTGTATCTTGTTATACCTAAAAGGGTGAAAACAGGGTGAAACAATTTGAGGAATTTTTAAATTACTAATGAGCTTACTGATTAAATAATTAAGTTTAGCCTGGCAAGGAGTAAAAAATGTAATATTAGAATTTTAAACCCTTTTACAGTTAACATCAGGTTGAAAAATCAATTTTGCTGAATCAGTTTTTAAGCAGGTGAAATTCAAAGACAGATTTATTGTTACAGTGCAGTTAAAGGTACAAAAAATGCTGGCAGTAGCTTCTCAAACATTCAAACTTTGTTGAAAAATGCAGTTTTCTTGAGGCAACAGTTGAAGTATGAAGAAAATAGACGGTAAGAACTCAACCTCATATTCTGAATTCTGACAAAGTCTAATGTTTCTAAAAAGGTGACATACTCATTTTATTGACTTTGTTTCAGAAACAAAAAAGATCCCCAATCAGCATTTAAGAGATTATCTGCTCACATAACATTAGATTTGCCAGATCTACCTGATGCTTTAAGGGAGACAGCAAACAGAGTGGAGTCAATAATGACCCATGCAAGACAATCTGGTGGCTCATAAAGTCAAAGTGACAATGAATCAACATGGCCATGGAAAATTCCCCAGAATTGGGGGAGAGGTCAAAGGAGGCTTCCCATTTAACACATTGTTAACAGTTCTGGCCAAGCACAGTAACATCATTTCATGGACATAAATGGCTTTCTCCAGAACCTCAACATAGATGCGTTCTAATTTAATCTCGGGCGTAGTAGGAACTGTTACAATGCGTCATGAGTGTAATTTATACTGAAAAGCCGCCTAAAGAATTTAACTTAAATTCATTGAAATCATAATGTGGAATATGTGATGTATGATACTAATCATTGATGAATAAGGTAATTGGAGCCACAGGGTAATAAGGGCCACAGGCTTGATCCCAAGTTGTTTATTGTTTCCAGGGTCATCAAAGAGGAGTCTCAACCAACTTTGTACTTCTTTTTGTTCCACCAACACTTGTGTCCTATCATTCTGTTATATGGCCTTTGTTACCCTATGCCACCTGTTATTATGGGTAAATAATAAAGTAAGCCAGTTACACACAAATAAATTAAGTTTATTTATTTTTTTATTGATGAAAAACAATAAAAATTGTCAAATCACAACCACTCAAATCGTAAACGCCAAAAAAACTTTCAGTTTACAATTCCAACACAAAAAATAAAATAAAAAATTAATTTAAAATTCCTGACTAATTATCAAGATTGGAATGATTTAGTATATTTCTCAAGTATAAATTACAAAATTCATTTTCAGGCATAAAAAAAGGAGTTTCCATTCAAGTTAGTTGTCTAACGTTTTACTTCAAACGACACTAGCACAGAAGATGTGAAATGAAAAACATTTATTGACCAAACAATTTTTTTCTGATTTTTACAATGGCACTCGACTGATATGTGATATGTCAGGAATCTATCGTTTGTCTGTGGGAGAGTGGAGGAGGAAAATTTTTACATTAACTTTTATAGTAATTTTACAACAATTGACCGATTGAATTGGTTGAATTGACCGCCGAAATTTTTAGAATTCAGTGTCCAGAAGTAAAATCTTACACCTCAAACATTTTTAAAAAACCACAAAATTTTATATAAAAAAATTACAATCACCATCGAATAACACACATAAGTAATAAAAATAAATAAATAAATGACATAAGGGCAGACAGACGTGTGTTTATCACAGGAGATTCTGTCAAATTGGTCTTGAAATCGGCAAGAAAAATAAATTAATAAATATTTATACAGAGTGTGTACATCAGAGTTTATATGTAAAAAATGTACTGAATACAACAGAAAATAAAAATTTATAACTTCATTATAAATAATTTACGGAAAACTGCATTTTATTTACCCCTGAAGAAGACGGAATTGAATAAATAAATAAAAAAACATATACACTCTGTAAATCTAGTGCTGAAATAAAACAAAAAAAATTCAACTCGTCTCATACTCCAAGAACGTTTTGCCCATCAATCAACAATTTCACTTCGAGTATATGTTACAGTAAAACATAATCACCAACTAATCTTCGTAGGTGATTATATATAATGGCCGGGAATTGTACTTAATACCAAATTTATCACTTTTACTGTTACATATATATACACAAACAACTTTTTTTGGGTTTATCACAAAACGCGTAAAACAATTTCACAAACACTTTGCACTCACAACACTAAAAAAAATCGAAAAACACCATTTTAAACATAAAGCGCCCTCCGTCCGAAGAAACACATAACACTGACGTTTCACCAACTTAGATCTGTTAGTCATCAGGGCCGGGACAAAATTGAATTGGAACAACTTTAGGTTGAGGAGAGGTATGGTTCAAAGGATGGTATGAATGAGGTGGATAAGGTGAAACAAGGCAGAGGAGTGAGGCTGATGGGGATACCTTGGTCTTAGATTTTTTCTCGGTCCAAAGGACCGAGTGAGAGGGCTGTCCAAAAAAAGGCTAGGGAGAATTCTGGCAAGAAGCAGAGGAAAATCCACCCTCTCCATTTTTATGGGTCTGACCCATGAGAAGGTTGCGACCTACACCAATATTCTGGGACAAGAGGACAGAAGGGCCGTTCCAGCAATTATATTAGGAACATACCTCTACAACTGTAAGGCAGGGGATGGATACGTCTGCAAATTATCAAGTACTCCCTACAAACCAACCATGTGGTGTTTGATTGCCCAGGTATAGAGGAAGAGAAAGGGAGCTGTATGAATGTTGATGGTCAATTTTCCTGGGGAAATTCTCGTGCAGAAGGAAGGTTTACCAGCAGTTGCCGCATATTTAAGAAAATGTTTTAAGAACCTCGAATATGCTGAGTTTGTTTTATGGGGTGTATGGTGGGGTGATGTACAGTCTTCCTTTTTGTTTGATATATTTTGTAAAATAAATATGACAAACCCAAAAAGTGTTTTGTGTATATAAAATGAGACAAAACGGCTACGAACATTTACATAATAGCTCTATTGTCCTGTTATCATTCACCACAAATCTCTAAACAGCCCTTAGAAAAAGGGGAAGGGCCTCCACTTCCCTAAAGAACCTATACATTTCCATTCAAAAATGAAATTTGTTTTTATAGACTTATACCCCGTCCCTCTACTTCTGACATCCTCACACAGTCACAACTCAAAGCCCACACGTAAAAAAATTTTCTATTTCCATCTCCTTCCCACCCTCACCTCTAAAAAAGCTTTCAACCCTTGAGATCATATCAAATTAGTCGTAGGAGGCTTATGAATACGTTCTTTACGATATTCTGGTTTGTTCAGAGAGAGATTAAAATTGATATAAAGAATAAGATTAGTATGGTTGGTTGTAATGGCGGAGAATAGACGCACGACAGCAGAAGGTTAAGTCCCAAAAATAATTTCGAGATTTTGGCGTTTTCATAACATCAAAACTTGTCAGCACAAAGGGTGATGGGTGTAAAAGGGGGGAAAGTAGCATTAAAAGTAGCATTAAGTCTCCAGTAATTTCTAAATCAGTCTTTTGTAAATCTAAAATTTAAATTATAAAATTAACAAAAAAATCTTTTCCACGCTTTCGATTACCATTTCTCCTAGTTTTGTAATTTATCTCTTATTTATGATTCTGTCCTTTCATTTAATTTCCCCTTTAAATTCTAGTTTTAAAATTATAATTAAAAACTTAATAAAATAAATAAATTAAAAATAAATTACTTACACTTCCAAGCTTTCGTTTTTATATTTTTATTTTTGTGAGAAAAAAAAAGGAAAAAAAAATTTTTTTTGAGTTTACTACGCATAAACTTCCGTATCCGCTATTTGAGCCCCCTTTTTTAAAATAATTTTTGCTTGCTTTACAGTCTTTATTCTGCTCCTCAGGTACATTTAGACACAGTTTCCGACGGCGTACTCCCCTGAAAAACGTTGACAAACTTAAGCAAGAAATAAAAAAAAGTTTGGTTTTTGTTTATTTTAAGTCAAACACCAGCCCAAAATTTTTATGTCCTTCCCTCCCCCGCCTCCCAACCCACCCACCCTCTCCCATTTTGGGCCCCAGCCAGAAACATTCGCAGGCGGACTGAAGGTGAGCCGACGTCTGTTGTTTCAACTGCGTCCGACTAGATCGCTTATGTTTGACTTTAAATCAAAATTGTCAGAGAAATCTGAGATGGAATGAAGGCCTTGAGAGGATTTAGGCCCCCTTTCCCCACCCCCGGATACGTATCACTATGTAATTCTGAGAGAATTTCTCTTCTTCATCTCGTCTGGGCTTCCGGTGGGCTTTGGTAAAAATTTTCGGTTCCTTATGCTTACCTTAAATAAATTGATTTACCAAACTACCATACGCAACTTTCACGGAAGGACCAATAAAAATGTACGTCCTTCACTCCGTTAGCTCTAAGGTCTTGCAACTGGGAAGAACCCAATGAGAAGAAACTCCAAAATTTTTATCAAATTCATTCAAATTTTCGGTCGTCTAGCCCAACCAACCTTTCGACCGCCTGTGGACGTTTCTTGGTCTCCCATTACACGGGAAGGGGGCAGAATCCTTTTTTCAAACCTGTGCTACGCTCTTTTTCATCCTTTCTCAACGTTTACACCTTCTGCAGTGAGGAGTAAATGAGCGCATCAAAACCAAAAAAAGGAAAATTTTCCGCCCACCAAACTGAAACAATTGATTTTCTCTTTTTCAATTACCGGATGCTGTAAGGCTGAACTTAAAAGAGATGAAAAAAAATGTACCGCAAAGAACTTTCACTAAATTTAGCTTTTTTCGGCCTTTCGAGGTCAGTACGGTTTTTTTAATCAATCACTAAGGGTGTTATTGGCTTATTCCTCCCTCCTTCCCCTTAATCCCTGAATACACTGTCCTCTTCAAAATGACTCATGCTTGTCACAATTATTCCAAACGCTGTCACGCAATTTTCCTTTTCGATTAGAAAATCTTTTGAGCCTACGCTATCGAATCTGACACACTTTTTACACTCCTTCCCAGTCAGTTAATGTCTTTTTTGTGAGTCGTTTGTGTGTTGTCTCTTTCCTGTTTAACCTGTTATTGAAGTATTCAGTCATGAAAATCTCAGTAACAGTGTCAGATTGGCGATTTCGACTGATGCACCTTCTGTAGTGACATCGACTTTGACGTTAATTTGTAATTGTCCTCTTTGTGGGAGGGGGGCATTGAATTTTTCATTTTAAAAGGATCTTTGACGTCTCCTATTATTTGAATAGTGTGCGCTAAATCACCAAGAAAATCTCCCCCTCCCGAAGAGAATAGAACAAAACTTAATTACCCAGTTAAAAAGTTAAAATGGGCCAGGGCATCAGGTATGAAGGAGATACCGCTGTCATTTTACTTTATCTCAAGTGCCTAAACATATACCCAAACAATCCATACCTGGGATAATATTTCTCCCAACCCTCTGAAACCGTACATTGATCACGAGACTAAAATACCGGTAAAGACAAACACGTGATGGTCCATAAAAATCAATCAAAAGCTTTTCAACACTTCAAATCGTCGTTTTCGACAGCAAAAAATTGTAATGATTACAAAGAATCACGTGACCACAAATTTTATTTAACCATCCCCTCAAGTTCAGCCTTAAAAATAAGCAATAACCCAATCAAAAGCTTTTTATTTATTCCTTACTTCTCTTTAAACAAAAAATTTACTTTTAAAATAAATAAATAAATAATAAAATAAATCGCCTGTGAACCGCGACAGGGGACGCTGTTTGTCCAACAGCAAAACCGCTGTGACGTGCTTTGTTAACGAAGATAATTAGGCTAAATTATCGCCTGTCGCAATTGCCAGGGGACGAAGTGGTCCAACAGCAGGTCGCTGTGATTATGGTACTTCCTTGTTTTATTCCTGATGAGTCCTTGGCTATGATGCGAGAGAGAGAGAAACAAATAGAGTGAGAGTGTGAGAGACAGAGAAAGAGAGAAAGAGAGGACACACAATTGCAACCAATGCGAGTCACAAGAAACATAATGAAATCGTTTTTTTCTTATCTGACAGTATCCTTTCTTTCACTACAGCAATGTCTATGGATGTGAAAACGGTAGGTATTAATTTCCAACAGACTGTTTATTGACAAAAATGTCTCTCTTTTGAGAGTGTAACGGATGACTAAGAAATCTTTCCGTCGAAAGCTCCGTTTCACAACCATTCTGGCGTCCGTGAAAAAGGATTTTCACACTGAAACAAATTCCGAAAAGGCATTTAAACAAATCAAAACAAAATTAAAGAAAAAAACGATTTCAACAATCATGCACACTCTAATCGACCCACAATTTATAAGTTGCAATGCGTCTCCAAGACCATCCTCCAGGCGATGGAGGAAAGTCATGAGGAAACCTGACGTGAAAACCGTGGCCACATCTACCAACGATATAAAACAAAACATTCATTCGTAGCTCTAATATCATATGGATAAGCTAAATATAGTAAAGCTTATCAAATCGCCTGTTATCTGATGACAACAGGGGACGTGCCATACGTCCAACAGCAGCATTCTGCTGTGACTTTGGGTACCACCTTATCCGCAGCTCAACAACAAATCTCTCGCTCATATTTCCTCCCTCAAAGGTCTGAACATCGTCATCGCATCATCATCATCATCATCATCACTCGAAAGAACAGACATGCTTGAAGAACATTATTTCACGAATATCTACCTAACATTTCATTTTTTTCCTGTTGTCGTGTTTTCGCAAGGGAAACCGGCTCTTCCAACTCACGGACAGACGATCATTTCCTAATCCGATCCAACTCGCGAAAGCACGTTTTGTTGTTAGTATAAAACACCCTTTCCCTCCCCATCCTTCTTCTCCTCCTCCTCCATCTACTCCGACATATATTGAAATAAGAATACCTGGTAGGAAATCCAAAACGGTGTCTGTAAAATAAGAAGGAATCTAGCATTCCAAGCTAAAGACGTACATTTTATTGAAACAGCCAACTCGAAAAAGTGCATCGTACACGACTTTTGTTTTTAAATTAAAAAAAAAATGGTTTTCTTTTTCCATCAAATTAAAAATCATTCGAATCTTTGGTAATGAAACCAAATTAAAACAAAAAAGAAGAACAAAAGATACAGATTTGTTTTGTTTGTTGAAAAAAAAAAGAATTTAAGCCTAATTTGTTAGAAGTCGACAAGCTTTTAAAGAACAGTTTTCTTTTTTCTTCAAGAATTCCCATCCAAGGGGAAAAGAATTAGAAAACCTAAGTTAAAAATAATAATAATGATAACTACATGTACCTTCTAATCCGCTTTGTTAAACAGTCTTCCAATTTGAAAAAGGCGATTGTAGATGACCAAGAACAAGTTTAAGCCAGCATTTTGTTTCAAAGAAAAATAAAAAATTAGGCACCAAAACCCCTTCCAACTAAATATATAGATGAAAAGAACTTTGTGCTCTTTCCCACACCGAATGGTCTACTAAGACATTAGACACTGACTGTGGCTATTTCTCGACAACATTTTTATGTATCAGGAATTATTATTATTGTCAATTGCGATTGTGCCCATATGGTTCTGCTGTGTTTCTTTATCAATCACTGCAAGAGGGTAACAATCTTAATTCCCAATAATAAAAAAATAATTCTGATTTAATTGGGTAAAAAAAAATTTTTTGACCTAACACATAAACCTTTACATTTTTCCCGAATTCCCTACATTCCTCTCTCCCGAAACGCATTTGAACTCACTTCTGGTCATCCACTCTCGCTTTCTTTTTATCATTTTACCACCACTTACGTCTGTCGAGAAAACCAACAGCGTGTAAGGGGTAGTAAAAGAGGAAAAAAAAATCCAGAGATTGAAACACATAACATGATAAAAAGGACTTGCCTCTTTCATCACAACATCATCTACAGCAGGAAATGGTTAGAAAAACTGAATTGACTGACCTGTTTCCGCCAGCGCCATGTTTTTTTTTTTAAAATGTTTCTTTATTTCGTCAAATTATCTATTGTAAAAAAGTATAAGAACCAAGTAATGAGTTTACGACGCTGGTTTTTATACTTAAAAATAAAACCGGCATCAGAAATTTAATTATTATTTAAAATTACGTTTTAGGCTTTATGTCATGGATTTATAAAAAGAGATATTCGTTCGATTGGCTGATGTATAAAAGCATAATTCAATTTTTAAAATTATTTCGGCTTCGTCTTCCTTATATTAATAATGAGTCGAAAAGCTTATGAGGAAGACATCAAACAAAAAATTTATTTGGCCAAAAGTATAAACCTTGAAAAAACGCTGCAACAGTTCTTCATCCATTCTCATCTTTACCCTAAACCCCCACAATATGCAAACTGACTAAGACGTTTCCAAGCAATCACCCTATTTGGATATTTTTCTACTAAAACAAAACCCTCGTTGCTACCTTTCAATTCCTTTGAGCTTTCTTTTGCAGTGGAGGTGCTTAAATTGTTAGTTAAATACAAGTCTTGCGCCCATACAATGACTAGCAACAACTGTAACTCATCTTTTCCCAGTCAGTACTAAGAAAAAAATTTTTCAATCTACCCGTATTCCTATAGCTAGTTCATCAACCCTCTCACAATCCCTTTAAACAACCAACAGTCCTCCTCTATCTCTCAGGATATGACAGATGGATGAATAGCTCGTTGCAACGACCATAAATTCTTACAAACATCAAAACAAAAATTTAACAAAATGGATTCGACGAATTTAAAAGAAAAAAAATCATGACTACAATAAATATACAATATCGATCATACTTTACCACACTACTCTTTCATATTTATATTAAAAAAATCATATCAATTAATAGTAATAATAATAATAGTAATTATACTTCGTGGTACCTTTTTTGCATTCATCCGAGTAACGTTCTCGTCCATCTCAAATCCCGTGTTACTTGTACAATATTTTCGTTTTCTTTTTTTCTTTTTTTGGTTTGTTTAAATTTTTTATATGTCTAAAAAACTGCTATGAAAACAAAAACAACCAAATTGCAATACTGCATCCCAGCGTTATATACCAAACATTACTTAAGATGTCAAATTAGCAACCACCACAAAGCAAAAAAAAAAACCGTTTCCCAAATTTTAAGTACTCGTGTCGGAAGAAGAAAAAGAAATTCTAAACTCATTTTATTGTCACAGGAAGGTGATTTCTATAAAGATTAAAATTAAAAACAAAAACCAACGAATCCGAAAAATCTTTTACGGCATCCTCCTCCCCTGCTATAGAAAAACCATTTCACGAGAAACCGGTTAGAAAAAACCGGAATGGGAGCCAGGGAAGAGGAAGGGCGAGAGGAAAGTGGTATAAAAAAAATTTCACGAATACACGGTCTAAGCTAACTACTGATGCAAGTTCCAAATTTAAATAAAAAAACAACAACAAAGAGGAAGAAAGTAAAAAACACACAGACGAAGCTTTCAGTGTAAGAATCTTCGGATTCGGTAGTTTCTGTCTTGTACTCATCACAAACCTTGACTGTGTTTCCACGACATATGAGAAAAAAACTCGATTAGGCACAATTATTTTAACGTATACTTCCGAGAGGCAGATTTCATTTCCGGAGCTGAGGAAAGGGCTAAGTTGACAGTAGGAAATTATTTCTCTTATCCTCCCACCTCACGAGATCTTTCTTCCTATTCTAAAAACAAAACCCTTCCACCCTACCATGTAACCATTGAGAACCCCCTCCCGACTCCAGTTACTAACACCATTTAGAACAGAGGCATAAAAACAGGTACGACGTACCACTTAAAACTAAACTAAGTTACATATTTCAATAAGACTAAAATTGCAAATATGAAGGCAAGTGATTACCCTGAAACTTAAAATAGACAGCCCAACCACTCAAAACTTTCTTCCCCATCTTGTACTATCCACACTTTCAGCCCACCTCGCCCCTTTTCCCACTCCCGAAAAAACTGCCTGAAAAACGTGAAGTAAAATAGATAGGTTTCCCAAAAAAGGTATCAAACAAAACAAAAAATAATGTGATAAACGTGGGATGAACTACTTAAAGAAAAAAAAAGTTTGGAAGAAGAGCACTAACCGATATAAGTATTTAGAATGTAAATTAAAATTAGACTGTTAACTAAAGAATTTTTCTCTTCTTCTTCCTCCTTTTTCTTTTTCATTTGTTTTTTTGAATAAAAATTAAATACCAACATGTATGCATCTAGATTCGATGATTATAAAACATGAAAAAAATAATAATAACTTGCCTACACACCTTGTTTAAGTGCCCAATAAATACTACTTACTTTCGAAACACTTTTTCACTTTAGAGTCCAGTTCCTGAACCTATCCAGACAAAATATAATTGTAATTTCCGTTTTTCGACAAAACAAATTAAGATAAATAAAAATTTAAATAAAACCTTGCCTTTTCGACACTTTCTAGGTAATAAGAAAAATAAATCCTTTTATTCTGATGTCCTTGGGTAAATCTTTGAATAATCAGTTCAACTGTTATTGATTGACTATCAGCATGTTTGCCCCCCTCTTCCTCCAATGCCTCTGATTTAACAATGACTTTCAGTTGTATAGGGGTAAATAGTCACCCTTTCATTTCCTTGCCAAAGCTACCAACAACAAGGAAAGTCAACAAAAAGGAAAAACGAATTCTCAAGAAATAAAAAAAAATTGAATCGATTTTCGAAACTAACAATAATTAATGATCGAGATCATTACTGAATGAAAATTCATTCCGTCTTGTATTCAACTCTCATACTAACACTTATCGTCATTTCTGGTTAGTCCACACAAAATCAACTTTGGAGAGAAATAAGTAAAAGGATTTTTCCCGAAAGTGACGAAAAAGCAATAGTGAAGCTCATAAAATAAAATAAAATAATAATAATAATAATAATAAAATGAATTAAAGCTTAAATTTGGGAGCACTTACTTCGTATGAGGGGGTGGAGGGAGCTAAATCAAAATCTTAAGAAAAAAATTAAATTTCCTACGCCACTCATCGTTAAAAAAAAGTGAGTCGTAGCTGTAACAGTACCGGTCGCTTTTCTAAAATATTCAACCACATAACTGAAAATGTCTGGCACCCCCTTAATACACTTAAGAGAACGAACGAAAAAAAAAGAAAATGTCTGCCCGAGGTGGAATCCTAGTAGTGACGAAATCAGCTTCAGTTTTTTCTTAAACAACAAACGTCCGTTGTTTAGCGTCAATTTTTGTAAAGCTCAAACAAAAGACAGATGAAAACACTGTCTTGACTTTCATTTGAAACTGATTCCAAAATTAACCAAAAACGTAATAATAATAATAATAATAATAATAATAATGATAAAACTTGTGTTCATTGGAGAAAGTGTAATATTGAACAACTAACCAAATTTAAAAAAAAGCTACTTTTCGTCACTGACCTAAAAAGCCAAAAATTTACAGCCTAACTACAACCCGAACGGTATCTAAGGGAGAAATTTGAAAGGGCGGGGGTATAAAAACAGCTTATTTTCATATTTGAACTGCCAACGGCGCGGCGGTGGCGTCCCATAGGAAATATAAAATGGCCTCTCCTCACCCATTCTCCCTCTAGCTTATTTAATTTCTTTGAGATTATATTAAAATAAAATATAAATATATTTTAACGACTATTTTACACCAGACATTTCTAAAAAGTTTTGATAAACAAAACCTGAAACTCTTGTAAAGCTTTCAAGTAATTTCAGAAAAAATCTAAAATTGATTTAGGTTAAAAACTTTTGAGTCTGGTTTTCATTTCTTTTTTTTTAAATAAATCTACATTTAGAAGCTCGCCATTAAGTTTAAAAATCGATCGTCACCACAACTACATCTATTGCAGTAAAGATGTTGGTAAAACTTATCTTCGATCTTGACTTTTCCCTTAAATAAATGCTAACATAGAATGGATATTTTTTTAAGAAGGCGCGCGAGGGAGAAGTGGGCTAATTCGTTGAATTTCGCAAAATGCGTTTCTCGGTAAAATGGCTCTGGAAAATTATGGGCCAGGGTGCCAGAGGAGAACTAGTCCCTCGGGTAACAAACCGGATCATCTAAAACGTGGGATCATAGGCGCCAACATAGGGGGTCCGGGAAAAGCCACGGGGGGATAAGCCACCCCGGGAAGCGCACCTGGCAATGCCCCAATGGCAGCTGCATGCATCCCTGGAACCGGTAGCGGAGGTCCTCCGATCAGTCCTGAAACGAAATAAAAATTTTCAAAGAAGACGTTCATTCAGCAGCAGAAAGCAAAACCACTTGAAAGCTGAAATCTGTGGCTCACCTGGATGAATAGCTACGGGTGGCGTTGGCCTAATCATTGGCATAGGCATCGGCATGACGGCAGATCTCATGACGGGAGGACCCATTGGAGAAATCATGGCGACACTGGAAACTGGTACGAGAGGACTTTGCATGGAAACGGGGACTAAAGCGGGACCCAGTGCAAACTGAGGCCGTATTTGAGGTGTGAATTTCGGTCTTTCGTCTTCTGGCGCCGGACTCGCCGGCTCTGGTTGCTTTACTTCAACTTTAGGTTGATATTTAGGTAGCCTAGCTCGAATTTCTTCTAATGAAATATCTTCTGGAGGATGAATTATTTTACTTGAAGCTCCTGTTGTATTAATTAAATTAATTTTTTCTGGCTCTGACTTTGTTTCGGTAGCTACTTTACTCCTTCCGTCGCTATATGCGGGAAACGTGGGTTTAACCGGACCAATTTGTGACGTGCTAGTTATAGGTTTAAAATCTACACCCACTGGAGGTCCGGTCGTGGTCTGAGTTGACTGAAAAGTAAATTCACAAAATGAAATTAAATCCACAATAAACCTCTATTCATTCCAGCCCTCCTTGGGCTTCATCCAAACTGTTCCTGGAGCTAACCAGATATAACCCCTCAAAACTAGGCTGGAAAACTACATGCTGTTTCATACTTGAAGACAGGAAGTAGTAAACAAGGGGAGTTAAATCTACAAATACACCTTAATGTCCCCATAATTTACTTATACAAATATTCTTTGTTAAATGAAAACAGCTGCACCCTTGATTGCCTGCAATACAAGCCAGCTAAAAATCTTATTCTTCATATTTATAAATATTTTAGTGAAATTTTAACACTTACTACAACAGCACTAGGGAAAAGAGGTTTTGGTGGTTGTGCAGGTGGTCCAGGCATACCCGGCATAGCCATTTGAGGTGGAGCCATACCCACAGGACCCATCATCATACTGCAAAAGAAGAAAATTAATTAACATGACCTGATGTATTGTTTACCTAATCTTAAAAAAACAGAAAGCACAAATCACAAACTAACAAAAATGCACCAAGTTTGTTTTTAAATAATGAACATTGAGTCAATGCTCAAACTGTTAAGTAACGTTTTAGTTTCTTTGAAAACAGATGATGCAAGTAATTATAAAGCCTAAATTTAAAATAAGTAACAAAACCTCAAATAAAAAATTCATGTTACTGAAAATCTGTTATTTAAAATAATTATTTTTTTAAATACTTACGGTCCTGGTGCCATAAATGGAGGACCCATTGGTCCCATAGGTCCCATCATGGGATGAGGAAACATTCCTGGTGGTCCAAGACCTGGCATCATTCCTGGAGGCATTCCAGGTCTCATCATGGCTGGTACTGGTCCAGGTGGAACCACAGGTGTTGGCCCATTTAACACAGAATCTGATTTTGTTTTCTTTGGTGCAGGTTCATCTTCTCCAGAGCTAGGTGATCCCGCGCGACCCCCTGACTGTTTATTAGCTTTTTGTTTTTCATGTTCTTTCACGTCATCTGGAGGAATTCCCTCCATACCATAGATTTCAATTTCTATGTTAGACCTATTGGGTAATGAATTTGGAACTTTGTCAATTGCTTCTTTATGCACTTGCATACAATGTATTGAAAGTCCAGGACCAGTATACAGTTTTTTGTAACATATATGACACTTAAAATGTTTTGCTTTCTGATGTTGAATTAATATTTTTTCATCATCAAATTCCCTGTTGCAATACCTGAAATTGCTTGTTAAGAAAAATGATTTATACAAATCGATAGAAATATTTTACTGGGTAAATATTTTTGAAATCATAACCTTCAAAAATGTAATTTACTAGAAATAATTTTATAATATCAAACAGCAATGAGACCTGAGGTTGAGGTTATACCACCTGACTAGTTTTCTTCTACACCATGTCATACCCTGGTGCTTTCTTTAGAAAAAAAAAACCAATAAAATTTAACACAAGTTTAAGCATAGGCATAAGATAAAAATTTGCAATAGCAAAAAACCAAATGCCTGTATAATTTTTTTGAATTTCATTGATGAAAAAGGGTGAATTATGAATAAGATCAACTTTAAATATGATTTGAATTAAATTACATAACGAAATGTGAAATACTTAACCTGATGTTATCATTTTGAATTGTACCAAAAAGCTATGCAAAATCAACATGAAAGCTATTAGAACACGTTTTTACATTTGGGTCATTCGTAATAATTTATCACCTAAGAATAATGTTTTACCCCGTAAAAGTACAACTTAAAAATTGTCCTAAACAGAGCGTTTCAACTCGTTAAACTAACTATATACAAGTATATACTTAAAGCGCTGTTTCTCCACTTCAGGGGCATTTTTCATTGATTTTTCAACTTTGCTTCGAGAGGAAAATGTGGCCCTCTAACGAGACGATCTGATGAAACAGCGTTTTGTCTCAATAAATAAATCCCTTTACATTAGAAGGGATTGCTATAAGCAGCAAAAAAATTAACTAACTGACCCACGCCTCCTTATTGTTTTAAATCGCACATAAAGAAACTTAAAAAGTAATGATGAATGCGTTTAAATAAAAGGATACCAACACCAGGGCTTCGACTGCTTCTTTTTCTTGCGACCCATTCTATTAAAAATACACTAATTGATGTATATTTTGAAATATGTTACGTCGTCCGTGTTTGAAAACAAGATGGCGCAGCAATGCCTTCTAAATTAGTCGAAACCAAGAGTTGCAATTAGACAATGTTGGTGTCATGTGATCGTACTGACATCTGTTGAGCAGATGTCGCTTGCGTGTAGTTTTTAAAACCCTGGTTTTTTTAAGCACCAAATCGTAGGACTGTCCAAATGAATTTTCGCTCTTTGCAAATGCAGCTATCATAAATTTTTTGAGTTGAAACGAGCACTACTGCTCGTACGAGTTTGTATTTTCTCATAAGTTGTATTGAATAAGTTGAGTTGAATGCTACCCGAATGCCGTGGAATAACTGCCTTTTCCATTGTAAAAAGAAAACTAATTAAAATCTAGTCAAGCCCAATAAAAGTAGTTCATTAACTGGCTAAAGATCAAACTTTCATACACTTTTTACAAGGAAAAAAGAAAATTTAACCTGACTTAGGAGGTAGTGAAGCACAATTTTTCTGTTTTATTCTTAGACAAGTGAAAAAAATTTTTTTGGCACGTTTAACGACTGAAAATACAATATAGAAACACTCATAAAGTTTTTAAGGAAAAAGTGATCTGAGTGGTTTCTAACACTCATGTTTCCTCTTAAAATAATCTTGGACATAAGGGTTATGAATTTTGGCTCCGTTTCAGGAACACATCTTAATGGCAGCACTGTCGTCGCCAAATTAAAAATTAATGAGACTTTTGCAAACGCTAATTTAAAAAAAAATAAAACAACTCAATTTTCTTTTATTTAAAATAGTGAAATTCTGATTTATCGCATTCTAAATTATCAGAAGTTTATTGGACTAAAAATACTTGGGGAAGTAGAAATCACAAAAGCAAAAACTTCCCTAGCAACTGGGCAAAATGGCAAACCCTGACTGTCAAGTCAAGGTGAAGTCTTCAAGAAAGTATTTTACTTTTTCATCAGTTGTTATCATTCTTTGTTTATTGTGATTCTGTTATGTGTAAGAGCCAGTTCTTGCCAAAACAGTTTACCAAACAAGTCTGAGGTAAATAGAAAGTAATCTAAGAAATATAATAAAAAGAGTTAGTACCGTTGTAACCAATAGTATTAATTAGAACGCGTATTACTAAGAGGACAGACTTTCAAGGACGTGTAAATAAACAATAGTAAACCAAAAATTTTTTGCTTGCCTTCTCGGATATCACTTTGGGATTTTGATGGAGTGTAAAATTACCATTATCATTTCAAATTACTGTAGCTGATTGAAATTGATTTCGTTTGGAATTTATTACAACGCAGAAAAGTCAAAAAAGATGGGAGTGATCAAAAGAGCAGAAAATCTTTTTGAAGTAAGGTGTTCTGTATCGGAAGAAACCCTTTAGTAAGTATTAATTTCAGTTCAATAATTAATTTATTTTATTTTATTTATCAGTTATGTTTCATTACAATCAATTCACACCAAACTAAATTTGACTTATGGTTAATCAAAAAATGGTTAGCCCAGCAAATGGTTTTAAACAAAGCTTTTCTTTTATCAAATTGAACACAAGTGCAGTTTAGATAAGAAAAGTTTACATATATTGTTTTAATTTAGTTTCCTAATTTCATAAATGTTTATTATATAACCTTTTATAAAATTTCTTTAAGGTTCAATATTTTCATTTTTTGTGGATTACAATATAATTTCATAATTTATTTGTGATTTCTGTTAAAAATCATAAGCCAGCATTGTCAAACTATATGAAATTATTTACAAAAGGGATGTTTGCATTTATCAGTTTTGCTTGACAGAAATTTGAATATTCGTCATTCCGTTGAATAAGTTATTTGGTGATGATAGTTCTATATTATCATTATCTATGGTGGTAAATGTCAATTAACCTTTTTTAAGTTGTAGTTTAATAATAAGCTATGCTAATTGTCCACCTGTCAAGCCCAGTTTTTTACTATTTGAATTTTTCATTTCAATTATTACAGAAAAGTGACTGTTATTGGGTTTTATTTGTTATTTTTTATAAGTGGTACCAATTACATTAAAAATTTTGTCTAAAGAATAATATGATATGTATTTTAATTCATTTTATTTCATTCAATTTCTGAGTCATCTTTTCTTTAGCTATATACAGATAGAAATTTTGTTTGTTTTTTTAATTTGTCAATATGTTTAGTTAAATTTGAGTTTTAGTCTTGTTGTTCGCTTGTGGATGTGACAGATTGTGGGAGGGACATCAAACTCTCAGTTGTTACTTTTCTGATCTCACTTTAACTATTTAATTGCAGGCCTCCCACATTTCTATGTATTTAATGAAAGTAAAGGTTTAATTGCTGAAATAATAACTCAAGGCAGCATTCAACAAATAAATAAGAGGTTAATAAAAATCTTGAGGCATTTGTGCTTAGTTTGAATTTAAATATGTGATTGGCTAATAATTTTTGGAAGACAGTGTTTTGACCTAAATGTTCTTCATTGCATTTTTTGTTTATGTAAGGGTCTTGGGAAGGGGCAGAAAGAAAAAAAATGTGGTGGATATGGGAGAGACCTTTGCCCTGGGGGCCTGATTTCATCAATGTGGGCTTATTATAATTATTATTATAAAGTGATGGGTGAACAGTTCAGATGAAAAGCTTTAAATTAAAAAATTAGATCACCTTTAGATTTGTATTAAAATGAATAATTAATAACCTTTAACCACAATGTGGGTGATATTATATATACTACCATTCTAGGGAAGGAACAAAGGACATTAATGGCCATCTTCCATTTGGGTCTCTATATGTTTGAGATAAAAAAAGGCTGGGAGGGTACCACTATGGCTTATGCCATGGGCCTTAAGAACAGTCATATTTTGCTTGGCTGTCCATTGATAAACGAAGAAAGAAGCTGAAAAGTTCTCCTTGTGAGAAATTATGGCTGAGATTTATTTATTTACTGATGTGCAACGTTTTTGAAATTATTATTTGCAAAAACAAAAAGTGTAAACTGCAAGAAGACAAGCTTTAAGTTTCAAATTAAATTTTAAATTCGCTACTTATTCTTTTCTTGTAGTAAAAAGTAACAGAAGATGAATGTGTTGTTTTATTTCAGTTTCATTGGAATGATTTCTCAAAAATGAATTTGGTTTTTGTTTTAGCTTGCCTTCGAGTGACGACGATGAGTTAAACTATCCTCAATATGAAAACGAAAGGGAGAGACGTCAAGCGCCTCGAATTCTAAGGCCGAGACCTCCACCAGTGGGCTCATCATTTCCAAATCTGAAAACTCACAGCGGGAAAAAGAAGTTCAGACGCTATCATAACGGTATTGTTATTACTTAGGAAAAGAGTAGAGATCGGTTATAACGAGGTTCCATAAGAAGAGAAAAGAAAGAGAAATATTGGCGACAGAACCGGGAACTCGTTATATCCGAGGTTGACCGTTATTTTCACAATCAATAACAAAATAAAAAGGTATGGTTTCATCAAAACTTTGGATTTTCCTTAACCTCCGCATACTGTGGCTGGTTTGCCTGACAATAAATCACTCGATGTGTTTTATTTTCTTAATAATAGAAGACCTATTTTCGGTTTTTGTGGACTGGAGTGGGGATCGTGAGCATGGGAGATGTATGAAAACAAAACATTTAAAATTTCACTCTTATTGTACAGTTTCGACATCAGTATTTGGCAGCCGTTCAATTATTAAAAAAAGACTTCAGTAGTGTTGAAATGTTCTTTCTTGTTTTTTTGTTGTTGGCTTTATCGCCCTGGATTCAGTTGCAAAAAAGTTCTTGAACTTAGTTAAATACTAGCTTAATTAAAGCTTTGAGGGAAATGACCTGCTCATCAAATAAATTATTATTCTCCACTTTTTGTTTATTATTGTTATTATTATTATTATTATTATGCAGAAGAATATTATTATACTTCTATGGAGTAAACGGGAGGCAAAAAAAACCCGGGCTGGTATTCTCTCATGCTTTTATCCTGCTCAGGTGTCTAGCCTATTTCAAGCGAGCTCTCCTCACCTCCATGGACAGTGGGGAACTTTAAACAGGTTTTGAATTTCTCCATTGATTCGGAGACGCCAAACATCTTTCCTCTGTATAGGGTCTTCCTGAGAATTTTCTTTCCATTTTTCCAGCATTCGTTACCTTTCTTTATTACCATTAATTTGGGATGGAGGTGGTGTAAATTTATTTTTCTTTAGTACTGGGGTATTAAAATATTAAAAGATAATATCATATGTCAAACAAGTAAAGGAAAATTGGTTTTATAACCAAAAAATTTTTTCCACGGGAAAATATTTTGTCATATTTGTAACTTTTATATGAGTTGATATTCTATTTGGTGAAAAAATTTTATTTGCAGCTAGTCAGTTGATTACGTTAGCCGAAGAAGATGAATTGAAAGAAGTCACGATTGATGACTTCATCGTCAGCTCAAAATCCCCATTTTCGGTGCTTCTGGAAGACGATCAATCTCTTCAGGTATTGTCAACAATAATCAATTCTTCTGTCTTATAAACCAAAGCTTTGGATCAATTAACAATTGGGAAGAAGGTTGTTCAGGAGACTTCTGCTTGATCAACACCACCAATATCACTGACATGACCCTCATTAAATTTCATGTATTCTCTTCATTGTATTTATCTTTACTTTTCGATTAAAAGTATAATGAATCCTTAAAGAGATCTGAGTCAGTTAGCTATAAATTCGCTACACCCCTGTTGATCCTAATAATTTTTTGTACTCATTCAGAAATGGGAGGAGTTCGTTTCTAGCAGTGAAGAAAAACAACGGGAACTTCTTGAGACCGGAGAGAAAAACAAAAACGAGTGCGCGGCGAGGCAACCCGTCATCAATCGAGCTTTAAGAAGCCTTCTCAGGAAAAAGAATCTTCCAATCGGGATGCTGCACTATCTCGAGCAAGAATTGATCTCATTCTTTGTAGCCGAGCCGACGAAAACATACATATCGCCGGCTTTATCTAGTTTCGAAAGACTTCTCCTTCATTCAGTGTCTAATTATCACCGTTTAGCTTCATTAAGTAAGTAAATAAGTCTCACAGCTCTGGTAACTAAGTGCCACACAAGCTACGGCTAGTGTGCCAAACCCAAATCCTCATAATATGGGACTGTGGTCATCTACGGGGGCTGCGTGTGTGGAGGTGGCGAATTTGAGTTTATTTACAAGTAAGAAATGTCAAGTTCATTTCATTTTTTTTATCCCCTATGAAAACGACTACCTGTCCCCAAGGAAGGGACTATAAGTTGTTGGTAGGAAATGGGGTTACGAGTTAGCTGGGGAGTGGACCAATGTCCAGGCCCCAGGAGTTGGCGGAGTCATTTCATTTAACAATCAAAATCAGCAACCAAACTAAGAATCCTCGAGTAGATTGTCAAGTCGTCGCTTCTTTACGGGTGTTGGACGTGGAAAGTGACGGGGGACATGACCCGCTGGATCCAGTCTATAGTGAATAGGTTGCTAAGAATGTTTGTGGTAGTAAATGGCCCAATGTCATCTCCATTGAACAACTATGGCTTCGAAAGCCACAAAGCCCTCGTAAACTTAAGTCGGAGGGAGGAAATGGAGGTGGATTGGGCACAGTCTTCGCCTGACCCCAAAGCAAGCCCTTGACTGAAATCCCTAAGAAGAAATTGCGCTGTTTCTTTATAAATATGTTTTACAACCAATTTCTTTTTGTTTCGATTTTAGGTTTTGTATCGGAACCCGAGAAGGTGAAACTGGTTCGGGTCAAGAACCCAAGGAACGAATTTACCTCTCCGCCATTGCTTCTGGTTCAATACTTGGAGTCGACTTATGGGGTACATTAGAAGTTCTTTAAACGAAAATTTTGTCTCCAAAACAAAATTACAACTGTTTTTATTGTTGACGAATGAAAAAGAAAATCCGTTATTCTTAAAGAAATTTGGGTGAAAAGTAGTTTTCTCATTGACTTTTATTAGTATTACATAGAAAAGCTTCCACAAGTGGAAGCTTAATATTGTCTATATGAGTTTGTATGTCTTAAAGCTAATTATGGTGTTCAACTTGCTAGAATGTTACAATATTTGAAACGTTATTGTAGCAGTGTATATAACAGAGTGTTAAAAGACTATGTGATATCATTTATAATTTTAATGAAGAGTGCAATAAAGTGTTAGCCCTTTGACGTAAATGGGGCAAATATGTTCCTTATATTAAAAGGCACCCCTAAGGTTTAATTTTGACCGGGATGATGCAAAGTCACACAGGAGGTTTTATGAATGTCAGACCACTACAGCATGATGATGATTGTTGCTCACACGGTACGAGGTGATGGTTAATAATTTTTTCTAATAGAATATGTCTATAGGAGGTAATAGAGCACATTTTTTTTCGTAATTTGAAGAGTTACATGTTAAGGACCCAAAATATAGCATGGGTTCATATATGTCCACCAAGACAGGTTAACCAAACTTCGTTAACTGTTACAAGGCAGTTTTTGCTGTTGTGATACTCAAATGTATTTGACATATTGAAATGTATATGACATGTATACAACCTCCTGTGCCCGATATTGCATCATCACGATCAAAAACAACCCATAGGGGTGCCTTTTAATATAAGGGACGTATTTGCCCCATGTATGTCAACGGGTTAAAACAGCAACTGGCTCGCATTGCTGGATAATTTTAAGAATCTTTGGATTGCCACTGCAATACCATGGGTACTATATAGTTTTACTCTTAATTCATACACTCTAGTATTGCCTTCCTTAGGAAATAGCTTAAAACATTCTAATCAGTGTAAAAGAAGCTTGTTGAAATGTTATTTGATAATAAAATTGCAAGGATATTAACAAAATACATTGGATCAATAAAATGTCTTTTGGTGAGAGGAGTTGTTCATCAAAATCAGAGACGCTTTCTGAGTATAATGAAAATGGTTTACACTTAAATCACTGGTTTTATGCATTTTGTATCTTGCCCCTTATTAACCACTTGCGCCACAAATTAACTTTCAGTAGCCATCCCGGCCTCTACGGTGTGGTAAGGCGTTACGTTGACGCTGTAGCTTTAAGTAGTGTCTTAAGGCGTTGGTATGGTTTTATTTGAATAATTTTACACGGATATGAATAAATATTCACAACAACAATAACATTTTAATAATTAATAATCTAATCTGTGGGGTAAATTTCAAACACTTGGGAGTGCAATAAATGCCTTGTGGCATCACATAATCCCAAGTAGTCTCGCTGCGTTTTTTATGTTTGATGCAAACTTTGCATGCATCATGTTGTGTGAAGACTTTACCGGATCGAGAAGATTTGCTCCTGCTTTTTGTGAGTTGAAGTGTTGTTGGGACGTGAAGGGAAAACCCTCTTCTATGAGTATGACGTGAAATCAAACGAGTAGGCAAAGACGGCCATCGGAGAGGAATAATTATGTGACTGAATTCTTGATTCTTATCCAACATACTATCGACAAAATAGTGTAAGTGCGTCAGAAGTCTGCGTGTTAATATATTTATATATCAGGCTATCCGATATTGTTGAGTTTTTTATCCGATCTCTGATGAACTGCTAGCCGACGTGGCAGACACGTCACTTTTGGTGCTGTGACAAACTCCCTACGACGTGATAACACGTCACTTTTAGACCAAAAGCACAGACGTGCGCGGCACGTCATTATGGCGCAAGTGGTTAAATTAGTACGTCAGAAGGGGGCTTGAAAACGAATCCTGAATACATGTATGTTTTTTGTTGAACTTTATTTTATAAAAAATTGTGAATTAATTTGATAACAAAAGTATTTTTAGTTTTATTTTCTGACAATCAGTATTCAAAGTTTAAGAAAAGAATAACTTGAAAACTTTGAATATAAACTCCTCGATTATTTGCGAAAGCCCAAAAGCTCTTCTCAGTCATTAATCAAACCAAATGATGTAAAGGGTTTTCACGCTTATAAAATCCTGTGTTAGTTTGTTTTTTAATATTTTATCTAGTTTTTATGAGAAATTTTATAAGTACACTCTTCAACATAAAAATGACATTTTTTAAATAAATATTTTTAATAAATAAAATTGCTTTTTTTTACTTTCTGAATCTCTTAAATTTCCTAAGCTTTACATCTCCCAAGCCCTTGAAAACACAAATAAGAGCGAGGAATCGGCGGTGGATTGAGTCCACTCTTTGCTGTGGATAGGACCAGATTCCAAAACAAGCCCTCGACTGGAATCCACAAGGAAGACCTGGGAAGACTTGGTTGCGTCTCCGATTAATTATATGCTTTTTTTCTAACCGTGAAATTTCACTGACATGCGACTATTTCAACAGTATTAAAACTACAACGACACGCAAGCTCACGTTCGCTTAAGCCCATAAGTAGCCCATATTTCGGCGCAACTCGGCACGGGTTCCTGTCGTCCTAAGTACAGTACTTAAAATTTTTACCTACGATTGCTTTAACTTCCTTCCAAAAAATTTTGGGGTTACTCGTCGATTCTAATATGTTTAAACAGGCTCTTGCTTTTGACCGAAATGAAGTCGAAGATATTTTTCCCATATAATAGACCACAAAGCCCTTCTCTTGTTGGAATGTAACGTTTATCATATGTTGATAATTTTTCAATCGTTAAATTCCCAAACATTTTAATTTTAGTTGTTTTGGTCTACAATGTCATCAAATAGGGCCAAGATGGATGCTTCATCGGCCAAATACTATAAATACTGACTAAATTTATCCAGAGTTGCCTTCGAAATGCTCTTGACAGCCTTTTCTCTGGCTAGCAAATGCTCCCTTCGCTTTATTTATCCTTCCTTTGACATCAATTCTAGCTCCACCGTCGTCTGTTATCTGGCTGCCAAGGTATTAGAAAGAGTGGACCTTTTCTATTTCTTCGTTGTAGACTCTAAATGTTGGATTTGTCGAGTTTATGCCGACAGATTTTGTTTTGGCGACATTAATGTGAAGACCCATTACGGCAGAGTGCTGAGCTAGATCGTTTAATTTGCTTTGGATCTGCAAGAATCTTGGCAGTCTGCTTGTCTCTGAGCAATCAGGATGTCATTTAGGTGTTCCATAGTTATGGGATGACAGAGCAGTCCACGTTTGGGGTTGGTGTCAATGGTGTCCGAGTAATACCTCGTCTATTGTCAAGAGAAATAGTAAGGGCGACCAAACAGAGCCTTGTCTCACTCGAGCCACTACATTTATTGGGTCGGACAGGGCTCCGTTGTGAACAACTCTGCACACGAATGATTTATATTGACTCGAGATAAGATGTACGATTTTCTCAGGAAGTCCTTTGCGTTTGAGTGTACTCCAGAGTTCGCTATGACTTAACCTGTCGAAGGCTTTCTCGTAGTCAACAAACACAAGATGTAGTGTGTCTTCTAGTTCGTATACCTGCTCTAGGATGATTGTCAGCGTCGCTGTGGTCTATACAGGATTTTCCGGGACGGAATCCAGCCTGCTGGCACCTGAGAGTTAGGTATATTTTATCTTGTATCCTGTTTGGTATAACTTCACAGAACACTTTTAGAGTTATTGAGAGTAGGCTCACACCTCGCCAGTTGTCGCAGACTGTAAAATCGCCTTTTTTAGACACCTTGATTCCCTGCATCCAGTCCGATGGAAAGGAGGCGGAATTCCAAATGTTCACGTCCAAATGTCCAAATGTTCAGGGGATGAAGTAATCTGGCTGACAGTCCAGGTTCCACTTTCAGCATTTCCGCCGAGACTAAATCAATGTCTGGTGCCTTGTTTGATTTCATGCTCCTAATAGCAATGATAACTCGGATTGGAATTACTAAAAGATTAGACTTATCACAGTAACATTTATTGCACTGCAGTGCTATCTTTTTATACAAACAGGGCTTCAAATATAATGGTGGCGCTTTTTTCTTAAAATTCTTCCCTAAATCTCTCTCTTTTTTGAAATCCATGAAATAAAACAAACGAAATGAAAAGTTTTTAGAAATACTAAAGAATCCATATCTTGACATTAAGTGGATGAATTTTTCCACATCTTCAAATCTACTTTCTACCTCAGCTATTTTCAGTAGACCCCTAAAAATAAAAAAAATATATATGAAAGTAGCCTATTGTTTTTAGATATTGGCTGATAGCTACCCAATTTTTTTGTTATTTTCCTTACCCATTCTTTAACACCCTGCTAGCTTCCATAACATACTCTGAGAAGTTTGTCCCCATTAATGATAAACAAAAACAGCAACATCAAGAGATCCATTTCCTAAAGGCGTAGATGCCATGTCGCAAACAGTAACACATGGAAAGGATGATGACATTTTCTTTTTAAACTATTCCATCTGAAAAATTGAGTTTAAAATTTCACAATTTCAATTCAAAATTTCAACAATTTTAAGACTACTTAGAGCCTTGGTACTCAAACTGCGGCAGACTAAGCTCTACTGAGTGGCCTGGTGGAAACAAATTGAATGAAAATTTATGAAAGGTCAATTGCTCATTCTAAAGCCTGAATTATCTGAATTATGGAACACAATGCCTGACAAGAACATAAGTGCTCAGGCCTGTGCCCAGAAATTGCTAATATCGCCTGAAATTTCTTTGTGAGGCAATATGTACAAAATACATACAGACTGACAGATGTACATGCAGATGATGCCCTGAGGGTGGCCTGTATGACTCATTTCTGGACCTGTAAAAGCTTTTTTTTGTAGGTTGTGTGACCCACTCACAATGTTTATAATGGAAATTTTGCCCTGTAAGGAAAAAGCTAGAGTACCAAGAGCTTAGGGTCATTAATTCTAATTGAAGACCCTTTCCTCTTAAACTTAGTCCTGACTTTATATGAAACAGAATTCAACTACAATGCGGTTGAGAACCACCTATGATTTATTTCTTTTATTAATACATTTAAATGTAACTTACAAGTTCTTTAATGAATTTTATTACATCAACAGAATTTTTGGCCCATGACTGAACTTGCTGTTTATAACCTTCATGATAAGCAAGAAATGCATCTTTGTCACTTTGAAAATATTTGAAAGCATCTTTCCCTCTCATATTATACAGCTGCTCATTCATATACCTGAAACGAAAATTTTCAACCATAAAAAACACTAAAAATAATTGCAATATGAACTGAAGACAAAAACACAATCTTAATATATTATATTACTAAATTCTTAATAAACCACTGATAAGAATTAATAAGAGACTCATACAACTTTAGGGTATAAAAACAATTACATGTGACACCACCAGTTACACTAAAAAACTTTTAATCTATTCTCAAAATATTATCAACATGAATAAATTATTTAAGTTCAATAAACACTATATAGTTAGAAAATGATTTTTATTTTAAAACTCCTAAAAATTTTAAAGTTCTATTTGAGTACCTATATGTCTCGCATGCAATTATAAAAATGAAATTTATTGAAACAAAAAATACATAAAATTAATAAAAATCATATATATAAAAAAAATAATTTTTTAATTACCTAAACCGAGATGATTTTAATTTTTCCAACATTTTGTCTCTGAGAGGTAAATTTTGATACTTTTTAAAAGAGTAGCTCTTCTACTCTTCTTAACATTTCGATCTTTTTTATCAATTTCTTTACTGCCGGGCTGTCCCTTCTTCAATTTTTCCTTTTTTAATTTGGCTATTTTTTTTTCACTTTCCCCGCGCTTTTACGTTTATCTCGCTTTTTAGAATTATGATTTTTCGTTCTCATTTTTAAACTATGATCCACAACAACAATATCAGAATTTCAGCAACAATCTCGAGTTTCCGCTTTCTCGATTATTCATTCGATACAAATAAATGTCGCTTTCTTCGAGAGGAAAGAGGGAAATAAAATTTTTAAAGAAATTTAGAATTACATAATAAATATTCCGATACTTTTTGTAAGTGAGTATTAGTTGCAAGATTTTATCTGCAAAAATCTAATCGTCATCTTAAATCAAAAATCTAATAATCTCTTATTGTGTCTAAAAGTAACTAACGAATGTATAAATCGATATATATCGATATTTTTCGATAGAACGAGTTCTATGGAGGGAATCCGTTTCAAAAAATTTCCGTTACAACTTAAAAGAACTAATTTCACCTTATGCAATAGACATTAATTTATAATAGCTTTTTTATAATGAAAACCTTTTTATCACCTTTTGGATAATGTCGACAGACTAAGAGGTGATATAGAGTGTTAAGGCACAAAGAAGATAATCATAATTAATAAAAAAAGTGAAAAATGGCCATGTGACGACAAACACTTAAGACATGGTAGATCGGTTATTACAAAGTTCAAAATGAAACGACTTGACAATTTATATAAATAATTTTAATAATTTCCTTATAAAGAAGAAAATTGCAATTTAAAGTTATTGAGATAATTGAATGTATACTATTTATAGGAATAAGTGTCCAATAATGGTAAACCTTGAATCGTGCACAAAGTACTTCGGGTACAAAGTCTTATTTCAAAGAGGAGTGAACTTGGGGAGAAACCAAACTATGAAAAAGAAAATTGTTTAATGACATTATTTTAATTATGTATTTATTTCAATCAAGAGTTGATTTATTAAATCGAAAATTTGCTCGGGTTAATTCAAAATAAATAGAAGTCGTATATAATGGGCTTACAAAGGCTATAGTACAAGATTTTTGTTTGTTGTAGGGGTGATTTTAAAATTATACAGCTCATGACTTTTTTTGTGTTACTTAACTTGTATCATTTTACTTACTGTATAGTTTATTGGTTTTCCTACAGCAAAAATTCTTCATCTGAATTTTGGGAATGAACAAGATGATCATTGACTTCTGAACCTGGTTAAAAATTCATAATCATTTTCAAAATCCTTACTGGTCGACCATGAAAAAAATTCAGGGCTAAAGTGAACTACAGTTACACCTTTCAAATCATCCTTTTACAGACTCCTCAAAAACTTTTAAAATTTAGTTTTTATTTTCGTTTTTTGATATAAATTTTTTTTACTACCAATTACATTCAAGAGAAGTCCAACGCTCCCAAAATTATTACAAAGCGAATGAGCTTTGTAACGTCGTTCTTGGAAAATATGATCAATCACGCTATGGCTACGTAAGTCCAGACAAATATTTTTTTGCGTCAAGCTTTTTTTTTCTCTTCTCTTTAATACTGACAGAAAGTTTAAAAGTCTCGCATCGGAATTTTTTTAATAGTTAATATTAATCTGTTTATCGTGATGTATGTATTTGGTGGTTCATTATTTAGGATATTATTACGTAGTTAAAAAATAATCGGGAATCGCGTAAGTATTAATATGAATTTCATTTTTGGAATTTGTTTCAAAAAGTTTCCCTTGATTTTCCTTAAGTGTTAGTATTGTTAGACTTTTGGCTATTAGTGTTATTTTTTGAAAGAATTTTCTTTTGTTCAGTTTCGCCCCTCGCTTAATTTTTTTTAAATCTTTTTTTTTTTGCAATTTTTTTGAGCTACAACTTACAAAAAAAATTATTTTATTTTTTATAAATTATTTGTTATTCATTTGAACTCATTAATTTAGAAAATTAACTTGATTGTTACTCTTTAACAAAGTGTAAACAAAGGATAACTTTGAATTTTTGGCCTCGAGGACCATTCTTGTTTATTTGAATCTTCGACTCGTCCTTATGTTTATTTCAAGTTTCTCAGGTTTCCTTTAGTAAAATGTCAGCCCCCAAGCCCAACCAGGGTTGAACTAGTTGGGTTGCACCTCAGGTGAAATATCTGCTGTGAATGTGACAAAAAAGTTACAGTTAAATACATATTATAAAATAAATAGGCGAATTGAAGGACTGAGTCATCAATAGCTCTCAAATGGAAGTAAAGGAAAAGGCTTTGTGACAACGATCATTTACCTTAATCCCTTTCGCTATAACAAAAGCACAATTAAAATATAAAGTTTCATCTGCCCGTTGCGTTTTATTTTCACCACTAATAGACTTTCGTGTGTACTATATAATCATACCTGAGACAAAGCCCTTAATTTTAAATATAGGGTAGCCTATTGGGGATGTTGAATGAGATTTTTACTGAAAATGGGATTGAAAATAATTATATAAAGGAAAATTTTGAAGTTAATTATACGTTTACAAAGAGTCACTGTTTCATTTTCGCTGTGTCAGATAATATTTGGAAGTGAAAACCTTGTATTACGAACAGTTTTTCCTGTATCAGACACAAGAGACAAAAACTGAAGAAAGTGGATTACGACTTAGACAATTTTTTATGAAAAAGAAAGAAAAAAGAAATACTTTCCAATTATTCGTGAAGTAATAAACAATTTGCACGTGCCAAAACATAATAAAGAAAGATCAAACTGCTAGAATAAGTTTATAAAAACCTCTTAGAGGAAAATTATTAAAAGTATTGTTAATCCTCAAAAATCGATGATACGTTATTAATGGTTTACCATTTTTTTAAATTTCTTTCAATACTAATTTTTGTTATCATAATTCTCATCTTTTTCCTTGTTTAGTGTTTAAGGCTACGATGTTAACCAAGCTCCCATTTTTCCATCCTTGCTAACACACTTTCTTGACGAAGATCATGGTCAATAATGTCTAAAACGGCACAAACTGCTTGATTCCATAATAAGCTTTTTGTAGCTCCTTTTTTCCTGTTCATCACTTTATTTAATTTTTTTCTTTTTGGTCAAATAGGAACCACGTGGCTTTAAAATTTTTTTTCTGTTATTTGTGTTTTTTTGGTATTTTTCCGTCTACTACTCTATGCCAGTAATCCTTCTTTCTATTACTGTGGGATCGTTTCATCTTTTCGATCCACATTGCTCCATTTTGGCTTTTTTATGCAGAAACTATTTCTTCGTTTAGCCCTAGCTTTAGGTCTTTCTATATGCCACTCAGCCATGCTCCCTTTTTTTACCTTTTTAGCAGGAAGAACACATGTGACAGCACTAGCCTTCGTTCCCTCATCTCATCTAAGATCTTCATCTCTTGTTGGTGTAGCTCTATCTTAATTTATTTTTTAACTATTTCATTTTTAAATTTCTTCCTTCAGTAATTTTTTATAATTTATCTTGAGTTTAGTATGAAATTTGGTTCTCAAACTAGTCTAAGCCTTAGCAGCGGATGGGTTCTTTTGTAAGGCCATAAGACGACGAAAAATTATTTAATTAACTAGTCCTGTATATTGTTTGATAAAATTGTACTCATGTCCAAATTCGTTGCTATAAAAACAAGATATTTTTTTTCCATGAAAATACAAATAACAAGTAAACATTTTTCCATGAAATAAAACCAAAAGTTTTCTCATCTCTTCATAGCGGCTTTTTTGTTTTCCATGGCATAAATGTTGTGTCTAATTAATGGGGCCTTTCAGTTGTTGAGGTTGATATTCATCATTAGGCCTATTAATTTATATTTTTTAATTTTTGTCTTTATTTCTTCCTTTCTTCATTTTTTCTCTTACGCCTGTGTTTTCAGCAAACGTCTGTTTTTCTATCACTGTTATTTTTTGCTACTTCACCTCATATCAATCGAGAATAATGATATATATGATTTAATGTTGTTAAAAATCTGAGAATTGAGTCTAAACATTTAATTAATGTAATAAGATATGATTTGAAAAAATGCGGGAGCGGCTTCTGAAACTGTAAGAATTAAAGACCAATAAAGCTATCTTTATAAACATATGAATAATTATTGTACCAGTTTAAGTTACGCATTTCCGGTTCGGATTCTTGGTAATAAGAAAATACTTTTTGTATTCCAGAAATGCTTGATTTGAATCCCTAATGTTGAAAACAATTTCCTTGAATTTTGAACTTCACGTGTAAATCGGAAATCCTGCTTCTTCACATTGACCATGAAACGCATTTTATATGGTCCAATTTTCTTTTGTTTGTTGCTTCAAGGAGTAACAGACTTTTTCCCATCAAATTTCGTTCAGGCTCAAACACGAATCGACTATATAACGGATCCGACCGCTTACTACACAACGGTAGGTAGTTTGGCACGAATCGAATAGAAAGATTTTTAGTTTAAAAATCGCTTTCAAATAATTTATCGGGTTTTTCAGATAGAATTATTATGCGCAGATGGTTATCCAGCCCAAGAGCACAAGGTCGTCACGGAGGACGGATACATCTTAACTTTGCATCGAATACCTAATGGAAGAAGACGGTCAAAGGTCCCTCGAAAGAAAAGTCATTATTTAAAACCTCACAAAAAACACCACCCCGATTTCGATGTTTGCGTCCAAGAAAGTTTAAATGAAAATCCAACGGGAAATCCTGTGTTACTGGCTCATGGACTTCTTATAGCTTCTGATGGGTGGGTTCTTCAGGGTCCCGGATACGATTTGGGTAATTCTTTACATTTATCTTAAAAGACAAACTTTGTTTCTTTACAAGTTTCTTTAATTTATGAGAAAAAACCTTTAAGACTTCTGCTCTTTCTATACCTGCTTTTCCTATATTAAAGCTAAACTTATTTTGCAAGTCCAGTTTTTCAATTGACTTATTTTGTTCATAGGAAGATTATCAATACTCCGTACTGGTTACAAAGTCCTTTTCTGTAAAAATGGTTCTTAAATTTACTTAGGCCTATAGGATTTAGCTGTTTAGTTCCTTCGTCAGCTCTAGTCTTAAATTCTGGAACGTAGTAACCGAAAGACCCTGATCAGTGCTATCGTTCCTCATTTCATCATCTCAAAGGATCTATAGAGTCTCATTATCCATCTATAATCTACTAGCTCCGTGACAAAAGTCATGACCGAAGACACACTATTTGCCAATCATCTATTCTTTCGTTATTTCTTCTCTCATCCTCTCCTAGAACTAAAGCGTCGATCTGTACTTCAGATAGAATCTCTCTCGTCTGACAAAAATGTGTCTCAGTTTGAAGATAGGTGACAGTTAACTCTGGGTTAAAAAAACACCTAATTAAAAATAAAGGAAATAAAAATTCGGCGTAACACGCAAACCGGCATATTTTGCAGGAAAATCGTGAAATAAATTTTGGAAAGCGGGTGGAGGAGCAATCATTCATACTCTCAACAAGAGTTATTAAGATCTTTAATACTGTATGTAAGCGTAATCTTCTTAAAAACTCTTCCTTCCTGAAGCAGAAACCTAATTACCTTGAGGGGATCTCCTTAAGGTCAAGAACTTGGCTACTAACTTCATTAACAATTCTTAGAATTTTGAAAGGCGGTCTACGGAAGCCAGAAATTCCATTAATTGTTGATAATTATCGCTTAAATTTTGAACCATTTAGAAGAAAGGAAAAAGCAAACCCTAAATATGTTTCCGCATTGTTTACAAACTTGAAAATTAATTTTCATCCTCTTGACATGTCGGCAGACAGAACAACCACCGGGGTCAAAGGGTAAATTAAGAAATTATGTTATAGGAAGTGGGTGACGTGCATTTAAACCCTTTCAAGAGAAACGGATTATGTTTGTTAACCCATCAGACACCATACTTTTATATAAATTGATTTATACTTTATAATAATACTAATAATAATAACGGGAGATCCATGGTGTAGTGTTAAAGAGCCCGATTGCAGAGCTATGGTTCCAACCCTTTCCCGTATCCTCTTATATCCAAGGCTAAAGAACGGCATTAAAATTCCTATAAATAAAAATTATATAAATATTAATTTTAATATTGTTATAAATATGGTTATAAATTGATAGTGATATATAAATCTTCCTTTTGGTATAAAATTTGTTTCAGCGTACATGCTAGCAGATGCTGGTTACGACGTTTGGATGCCCAATATAAGAGGAAATTTTTATTCAAGAGAGCATACAACCCTAAAACCATCTGATCCTAAATTCTGGGACTTTAGGTAAGGAAATTTTAATAAGAGAATCTCAGGAAATTATTAAATAGAGTAAGTTGTGTAAATCTCCCGGAATTCAGCCCAAAATAATGTCGCACTCAGCCTCGAAATGAATATTTAACCGGAGACTTAGAAAAGGTTGTGCAAAGAACTTCCGCCTAAAGAAACATTTCTCCTTTCATAAATTTAATGGAAATACGTAAAACCATTGTATTTCCTTTGCTTTTGGTTATATAAGTTAACAGAAAAAATGTTTTTGCTTAGCTTTCACGAAAATGGTTACTATGACATGCCAGCATGTATTGATTATATCTTAAACAAGACAAACAGAGAAAAACTTTTCTTCGTGGGAATTTCCATGGGAACGACCATATTCTTTGCAATGGCTTCATCTCGACCCGAGTACCAGGAGAAAATTATTGGATTTATGGCACTTGCTCCCGTTGTGTTCTCTAAACAGGAAAATTTCTCAAAAAGAAGGAAAACGCCTACACATGTAATAATGAGAATTGTGGTAAGAATATATCTGAAAACTTTCCCCGTTCGTCAACGAAGATAATTTTATCAATTATGAATCCATTCTATTAACCGTTCCTGGAACTACGATATTGTTGTTTACTTCAGATAGTTGTCCCATTATAAAAAATTTTTCTGAATGCAATATTATTACTTACTGTTCGGTTTTTCTTGAACACTTATTTTCATCTCTTTATAATATAAAATGGGCCCTTCACTCGATATAGTATGATTGAGAGGGGCATTTGCTCCACCTCTTTTCAGATTTTATAGACCTTGTTAGCATTCAATTGGTGTATTCTTAAACACCAAGTAGGAAGGAGGTCAGTCCTTGTTCACTCTTCAAGCAAAGACTGTACGTGAGATTGATCGGCCTGTGGGGTCCAATGACTACCTTGGATCACCTCTTTCTGCACTCTTTTGGCCAAAGTATTTTAGTGGGAAGTTCACTGTCGTGCAAACCAGGCACCTATTAATTTGGGTGAAACTGAAACCTGACTGGTGTTATTCATTTTTGAAGTGATGTTTGTCTCGAAAGGCTAAAAGAACGACAGAAGCATATTGTTTTATTTATTACTGTTGTCTCACTTTTTGTCCCCTTTTCTCCTTTTCCTGAATTACTTTCTGCTTTAATTATCTATATCTTTCCTATACCCAATTCAGAGGCGTTTTCATTGACCTGTAGGAGGAAGAAATGCTCAAGACCCCTGTCACCAGGGTAAAGTCGGACCCCTTTTGTGGTATTATTAGTCCAAGCATAGTCCTGCAGACTTTTAGCTGTTGTTCTGCCCTCTTTAATTGGCTTTTCGAGGTCACACAGTGTCAGTTCTTCGTTCAAAGACCTGATACCTGTAACATTAAGACATCAGTAGTTCTCTTTTCGACCCCACTTCTAAAACTAAAACACTGTTCTGTTGTCCAACCCATAACTTCATACAAACAAGCTATTAGCCCTTTTCTGAAGGTAGATAATCAGTTTCTCAGTCGAGCCTAAAAACAAAATTAGAGTTACAGGTCGAAAAAAACTGTAAAAAATCTATTTCACTGTCCTTCACTACCAGAAAATTTACTAAAGCCACAAAATAAAATAAAAATTGAAAAGAATTGAAAGCTCTCACTTGTAATATTTTCATTTATAGAGTTCTACAAAACAATTATGATGTGGGTTTTGTTTTAGAGTGCCATTGATGAGAGAGGCGATGTTCATGAACTTTTTCCAAGAACAGGTAGATCGATGTTTCTGAGTACAGTGCTCTGTTCTAAAGGATCCGGATTTCAGGATATTTGCTACGATTTGACTTCGCCTTTAATTGGATATCATTCAAAATTATTTTTAAGGGTATGTTTTCAAATGAATATATTTCAATATTGAAAAAAAACAGTTTTCTACCCTTCTTCAACTCTTAACCGTTGTAAAATTAATTTGCGGTTTTTATAAGAGATGTGCGATGACCTTTTCTGATATGGAAGCTGTGTTTCCATTAAAATCATTCAAGAGAACACTCAAAATGATTCAGTTGAAAAAAAATATGACCACGTAAACTATTGTATATATTTGTTTTTATTTATTTATTCAAAAGCGATCCAATCACTCATTTTGTGATTATTGAACTGAATCAGTGGAAGCGTTTTGTTATAATCTGGTGTACAGCATCCACGCAGTAGGTAGTCACTCTAAAGCAAATGCGTTTAGTTGAATTATTTTAAGCGATAGTTAAATCATATCGTAGTAATACTAGAGAGCTATCTGTGAATTTATCTATAGATATATTTATATTACACTTTATAAAATACAAGGAAAGTGGTCCATACGCAGCTTCCATAAACTGCACACCACTTGTTCTCCTCTAGTAGTTAATTAAAAAGTTTTATTTATAAAAATGTTACCGACAAAGTTCCAAATCCGGAATTCTGTATAATGCGTAGGCATTTACAGTTTCGCTACAGCCCCTTTACATTCCTCTCGTTCATCTCTCATTCTATCAGTTACCTCTCCGACATACTTACCAAAAACAAAAACAAAATTTATACAAATCCCAGGCATTATATACTTTGCCGGTAATACATACATAATCAAATTTAATGTCATTAATTAATAGTATGAATTACAATGACAAAAATCTTTTGTTACCAGAGCAAACTACATTTATACTACAGTCATGCACCGACTGGGACTTCGGTGAAAACTCTCGTTCATTTTACTCAAAATATAAAAGTCGGTGCATTTAGATGGTTTGATTATGGCCTTGAGCAAAATATGGCTATTTATGGAACACCAACTGCTCCAGACTACCCCGTCTGGAATATACAAACTCCAGTAGCACTGTATTATTGCGAGGGTGATTTTTTCTACGATATTGAGGTAAGGACTCTGATTACAGTGGATTCTTCGTTCAATTACATTAGACGATACGGATTCGAGTTGGAGTGCTTTTATTATCCTCTGTTCGTAAAATTAATAACTTAACTTCGCTCTCAAATTTAGAACTGCTTTCTAACAATAAGAGACAAGAGTTGAAATCGATTAGAGTTAATTAGTGAGTCCCATAATTCACGATAAAAAGTTTCCGTTTCGAACAAATACTACAAGTAGAGAGTTTTTCCTCGGAACTTAACGCTCGAATGGGGAGGGGATATAGAAAATGGTTTCTTATTAAAAAATAAATGAAAAGTTAAAAGTGAAAAAAAATGAAAACTCACATTTAATAAAAAAATCTCTCTTTAAAACTTACAGGATGAAAAATATCTGGAGAAATTATTACCCAACGTAGTAGATGTAAACGTTTTGAAGAACTTTAATCACGGAGATTATCTTTGGGCTTATACGGCCAAGGATTTGGTTTACTCTCGAATTATGGTACTGATGAAACAGCTTGAAGGTAATTCAACTGTGTCGTAAATCAGGAAATGGAAAACATGAAGCACAACACAAATAAATAAATGACGTCAAAAATTTATAAGTCGTATTTGTGGATGAAGGAAAACGTTTGGTTTTTACAAACATATATTCATCCATACAATTGGTTTATTTTTAATTATGTATCACGTATAGTGACATCGAAATGACTGTAATATAGCACATTTAACTCATAGTATATAAACAATATACAGTAAACGTTCCTTCTTCACGGAGGATATCCACAGAAACTTTGAATATGAAGTGGATAGTCCATTCAACAGCAGCGGTTCCCAGCGGTGGGCGCTGCAGCGATTCAGGGAGGACAGTGATGGCCATAGGGTTATTTGAGGAGCGGTGAGAATGTAAAAGAAAGGAGAGAAGATTTATAAAAATTGATTTAGCTATTCTTCTCTAATCCCCTAAGTAAGGCTTCTATGTCTGCGGGCGATGAGACTATAAAGTCTTGCTAAAAAGGAAAAAGAAAGAACACCAGAAAAAGAAACGAGTTGAAAGATTCTCGCGACGCCTTATAAATATTAATATATATTTATACACATATATTAATTAGATTAAAAGTAAAAAAAATTCCAGGGGGCGATAGGACAGAAAACTTTGGTCTACACTCTCTATAAAAGTAGTTTCGACATGTGTTAGCACTACTCATAAAATACAGACACACAATGACCACAGTACCAAATTCTTTTAGTACACGACTTGGATCCACGAATAAAAACTTTTAGTGTATTTATTACCATGTCTATAATATTGTATAAAAGTTATAAGTGAATAAGAGTCGACTCCTACGTAGACATTTAAGTTTTTGTTGTTGTCGTTTACGGAAAATCATTTTGTTGTCATAAATTTATAAAACTAACCTTGAATCTTGTCTTCTTTACTTTATAACTTCATACGTGTGAGATTTCACTTCAGTTAAATGCAAGAGTCTGTCATTGTATAAAAAAAAAATTTCTCGTAAAAGTTTTTACTTACTTCACGCCAAGTGCATACACGTCAGTTGGTCCCAGTAAAATCATATTTACTTGCTTAATTAGTAAAAAATATTAATTGAAAGGAATTCAAACTTGCATAGAGGTTCTTTTATGGTTGCAATTTATTTATTTGGCTTACACTTCTTGTGGTTATAAAAGTTTTAGGGAAAAACATTACGAACTTTTAACTGTAAAAAACCCAACACAAATAAAACAAAGGTACCACTTTTTATGTTTTCACTAAGCTCACGGGTTTTTCTAAAGAAACTCACGTCAGGCTATCTTTAACGTCACCTGGAATCATTCGATTATGATACTAACTTCATCGTATAGCCCTTCTCTTCCCTCTGGCAGAAAAATAATTCCTTTGTATTCCATCGCTGGACAACCTAGGATAACATGATGTAGGCTCATATGGGTGTTGCTCTGCTTATACAGCTTACGTATGTATAAAGTTGCAAAGAAGTGCAATAGTTCAAACGTGGCCACAGCTTTTATTTTAGTTCCATGTATACACCATCATTCTGGTGTCGTATTCTTAGAAGAAGTTGAGAGTAACCCTATCTTGGGTGTTTACCCAGATATCTTCTGTTGCACTCTTAACACTGCTTCCCGAATACTTTTTCTTGCAACCCTTTTCTCACCAGGAGATATTTTGGACCATCACCAGGATGAACTTCAGTTATCTTTTAATAGTTGTAACTAACATGCGAGAGGCCTGGTGTAATGGTTAAGGTGTGTTTAGTCGTGGGTTCAAATCCTCCTACTGTATCCTGTTATAGCCCAGAAAACGGATTAAAAACCAAAACAAAACAAAACTAAAATATTTTCTGCGCAAACACCATTACAAGTTATTCGTAATATTGGTTTGATATCTTTCTAACTGTTACCAACATTTGAATCAATTTTTAATGGAGATTGGTCGAGTTGTTGTAGCACATACAATAACACCCACCACTCTTTGAAAGTCAGTATAATTTGAACAACTCACGAACCTAATAAAAAACATAAACTTATATGTATTTTAATATTAAACTTCAGCTCAGTATTCTTAACCGTACAAAGATGTAGACTACCAGAGAGTGAGAAAATTTTTTGGAACCTCCTGTATACATCCTTTCCAATGGAAATCGATTCCCGATTACAACAAAGAACAAGAGGCTAATGTTAAAAACTTCCTCTACAAAGGAACAGACTACAAGCTTCTTTTAAAAAACCCTTTAAATAATGAACATAAATAAAAAATATTGATTTTATATTACAAAACAACAACGCACGTAATAGGATTGTATTATCCGAAAGACTGAGACCATTAACTTTCCTCTCCGTAAATAATTGTCAACTAGTGATATGTCCACGACTAGGAAAATGATAGTCATGTTACTTTTTTGTTTTATCTTGTACAAAAAAAAATTAATGACGAATCCGAATGATAAATAATTAAAAGTTAATTAATAGGTGGAGCTATTGAAATAATTGCCCCAATTAAATACTAATAATACTAAGCCTGCTATGAACAAGTTGGACCCTTCATTTTTCATCCTTGACTTGTTCTTCCTTTTTCGTGATACTAACAAAAAGAGGATGGGTAATAAATGTGTAGTAAATAAACAAACAAATCGATATTGATAGACTTATCGAGTTTCATATATTATAATTATAAATTAATTTAGAAAATTGGAATTAAAACATTTTGACTGGAAAATCGGACAAAGGGTAGTTAGACCTACGTTTAACCCCCAACCTGTAGAACCAGTTGACTGTATCCTACTCTTTGACCTGTCTGACTTCAGGAGGTGGTTCAAGCTCCCACCACCTTAGTTCTCCAGATCCTTGGGGTACGCAAAGGCGGCAGTCCAGGGGAGGATGTTAGATAGTTACAACTTAAAAGTTCCTTATTATCCGACTACCTTCTTTATGGAAATAAACAATTTCATTACCATACATTAGGTTGTCAGGCACGTCTAAGAGTAATAACGTGATGTCACCGCCAACGTAACTTTTTTCTACCAAATATTTTATTGTTGTCACTGTTTGCTCAAAAAAGTTGGTTCGAATACTACATTCTTATGGATTTACTTCAAAAGGGAAATGTTACATTTAAGGTAATTATAACAATTATTCTCTAATACTATGTTTTATCATGATGTTACTAATGTTTTTACTATTAATTGGCTGTTGCGCTGTTCAAGTCAAATTTTTGGACGGAGATAAGAATATCCTCTTAACTCGTTCACATTGAAGGCGAATGTTGAAAAATGCTGGCAATAACACTGGAAGAAGCTCCAGTTTCGACTAAACTGGGGTAAAAGAATTCATAAGGTCAAAGGTCAATGGTTCGATACATAAGATGTGGGTTGAGGGTTTAGAAGACGAAGTAATGGATATATGAGGATTTTCAGGTGTATAGAAAGGAAAAGGACAAATGAAATTAAAGGGAAACTTGACTCTTTGATGACAGTCCAATTTCCTTTCGGTTCATTTCTTCATTTTCTTTCCTTCCACCTGAAACGATTGTCAGACTTGGTCCTCTAAATTATTACCTTTTTTATATTGATCCACTGACCTTTGACCTTATGAATTCTTTTACCCCAGTTTAGTCGAAACCGGAGCTTCTTCCAGTGTTATTACCTGCATTTTTCAACAGTGGCCTTACATATGTACAAATTAAGAGGATACTCTTATCTCCGTCCAAAAATTTGACTTTAACAGTGCAACCGCCAATTAATAGTAACACAGTTAGTAACCTCAAGAATAAACATTTATACAATAATCTCAAACTTCAACCCTTTTTAATGTTATGCAAACCACTCAGTCGAAAGCGAGCTTCTTTTCACTGAAAATGTCTTCATTAGTCAAAAATGTCTAGAAGAGATAAGAAAAGTAAAAGTAACAATACTAACATCAATACAACAGCCGCTAAAAATCTCAAAACACACCGTTAGGATATGTCAACATCCACGTAACGCAATTTATCTATCTTCGAGCTTCTTGGTTGAAGATTTTGTCCTGTCTTCAGACGAAAATCCTCCCTAAAGTCATCAAAGCAAATTGATGTCCGATAGCAGATAAAGGTTACAGTTAACTGAAATATAATATGGAAAAATTCTGAAATAAAATCAAGTGTGCAATATTTATGAACGAATTGACGACAAGAATTATTTTAAGGGCACCAACTAGTGTTCGAGAGGTTAAACAGCCGGTAATGTCTAACTCATCAAACATTTTCCTTCTAGAGCGTCTTCGATTAAGGAAGGGGAAGATATCATGAGTAATTAACAAGACTGTCCTTACATTCAGAACCGTAGCCGGTATTGACAAATTAAGATTTCCTCTCTGAACAGTTATTATCAAATTCTTATATTAACTATAATTTTCTGCTAGCAGTAATTTTGAATTTATTCTAACCGCACTCAGTGTCTCTGCTTCCTTTTTCAAGGTTCGACCGAAACATAAGCGAGTTCATTTCCCGACCTTTTTTGTGCGGTGCTACTTAAAAATTTTCAATCAAACCCACAGTGTATTAGATATACAAACGTATTTTACATATTTATTCGGGAGTTTTTTTTGTTAGTGAACTCCTTTCAAGACAAAAATTATTGAACGAGCTTCAAGTCAAAAGGAAATTTGGTAATTTTATTATTTCTCAAACTCAGTTTTTCAAAATTCTAAAAATTTAAATTTATTATAATTGTGATTATTAAGACGCAAGTCTTAGTGTATTTTTTCTCCAATGTCACTATATTTTATTATTTTGTTACTAATTTTTTTATAAACATTTATGTGTAGTTAGAGGAATATTTGAGCTACAAATTGCATTATAAGACGCCCGAGAGTGCGATGTGTTCAAAAAATATTTTTCTAGGAAACAGAACTGTTGTAATTTTTTTTGCCAACTCCCCCCCAAGTAAAATTAGTATTAAAATTCACAGTAAGAGCTACAACTATTTTTTTGTATTGCGATTTGTTGGTTCAAATTCGTAATGAAGTTTGTTTTTAGTATAAACTACTAACTGGCACCTCTTATAGAGATGAGACAACAAGTAGTTGGTTTAATTTAAGGCAGTAGTCGGCAAACTCGTCATACAAAAGAGCCAAATATACGTCACACAAAACTGAAGTTTGTTCAAAGAGCAATTTTTTTAATTTTCTTTGTAGAGACAAGCTTTGCTGACACATTTTTGTAATTAGTACTTCCGAGCTTGCCTTTACTAAATACTGTACGTCTTGGATCAAAGTATTTTTGAAATGAATTCTGCACTAAAATGTACTATGTGTACATATGTAAAATGTGTATGTGAAATGAATTCAGTATCAAAGTGTGCATTACTTTTGAAATGAATTACTCATTGGCGTCGTACATTATTTTCGAAATTAATTACACACATTTAGTTAATACCCAATATTCGGGGCCTGCACTAAACATTTTATGGAAAAGTCACAATCAAGGAGTAAAAGAGTCGCAGGTGGCTCCAGGGCCGCACATTGCTGACCTCTGGTTTAAGGGGCTGAATGCAGGAAACAGTTTTTATTTATGATCCCAGCCTAACTTCAAAGACACTCAATAAAGTTACTCACTCTATAAAGGCACTCTTAACAAAATGTTCAGCTCATTTTGAACCTACAGAAATTCTGAAAAGTTTATACACGCTCTGTCTTAAAATGAACTGGAATGAATAACAATGGCAGAAATAAAATTTAATTTTTACAGAAATCATTTTATTTATGTTAAATAATTACCCCAAAAAGAGAAATACACGGATCGGTTGATTTAACAAGGACACCAAATGAATTTTGAATACCGCTGATTGGAATGCTGTTGAGGATGGCGGCCGTTTTGGATTTACTTCATTTGGTGACCGTCATTCAGCACTCCGAAGCTTTGTTTTTGAAAACACAATGTTTCATCACTAGTTAGAATAGTTTTTAATAAATTGTCATCATTTTGAGCGCGTTTCAACGATGTCTTTACGAACATTATGCGGTTTTGGTTCAATTCTTGCTCACTATTTAGTTAATGACCGACTGTCCCTAATTACACTGTATCTCGGTTTCTACTGATTGGAATGACACCGAATTTGTAATTATATTTAAGAAAACTGCACACAGCAAAAATCAATTACCATCCAATAGATAGCATCAATGGTTCATAGTACAGGAATTCATTCCGGGTTGTTATGAAACAGAGGATGAAGATGAAAAAACTAAGAATCATTGTTGGTCCTTCCTGGTTGGATTTGTAGTTACATTGGTAAAGGTTTTTTGTCCTTAAATATTCTTAAATTCTCAAAAATGCGCATAAAACAATTAAGCAATCAGTTTTTAATAATAATTTTTGTGCTGTGATTCGAGGTTAGCACTGAATCCAGATTAAAACTGAAAATGAGTCTGTACCACTATCTGACCTCCATCATTATATGTATGTACCCCGTATATTCTGGTCCATCAGATCCACGATGGAGTGTAAAGGATAATGCGGTTTTTTACACAATGGTGGGTAATTGCTGATTTTAGAGTTTTCTTTTCGGAATTTTTGCTGAGCTTTCAAAAAAGTTGTTAAAAGAACCCCCATGAATAGGTTTTTTGAAGTTATCATTTCTTTAATGCAGATAGAATTCGTCTGTTCGGATGGTTACCACATTCAAGAACACAATGTAGTTACCGAAGATGGTTATATATTGACTATCCATCGAATACCCAATGGTAAAAGACGAGCCAAAGTTCCTCGCAAGTTAAGCCACTACGCACATATTCACAAAGGCTTTCATCCAGATTTTGAAAAATGTTACAACGAAAGTAAATTTGAAACCTCCGATGGAATTCCAGTGATACTGGCACACGGTCTCTTTGCTGCCTCGGATAATTGGGTTCTTCAGGGACCAAATGATGATTTGGGTAATAATTTCAAATCTCTTCATTTTTGTAGCCGATTTGTTGAAAATTCGCCGACAAATGGTATCCTGTATCTCTTCATTTACTTTCACTGGTTTTCCTTTTTCTCTTCTTCCAACATTCACCTGTGACTACTCTTTTCAAATTGTATATTCAATTATGGTTCAGTCGAGCTGGATCAGTGATGGCGAATCTAAGACACGCGAGCTCATTATTGGTGACACGCATCTTCAAAGACAAAAAATTTCAAAATTCAAATATTTGTCTCTAATAATGGCCAGAAATTGTCATTAGTAATAATATCATTACTTGCGTTAACGATAATTAATAATTTAATTCTGAAATTCTAATTTCATAATATTTATTTTCTAATTGTATAAATTTATATAGTTTTTCTGTTTTACGGCACGACCGGCAAGATTCTTTTATCAACCCCGCTAGTTGTGAACGTCACAACAATATATATTAATATAATATTATATAGCAATAATATATATATCTTTGTATTAATTATGTATATAATATACTTATTACTAATTATTGGTAATATATATTATATAACTTGGTGTTAAATGTCAATAAAATATGCAAAACAAGTTTCTCAATGTAAATTATGGGTTTCATAATATTGATCTTTGTACAGTTTTGTATATTATACAAATAATTAACTTATAGCAAATAATATTTTTTTAGTATTTAATTTTATGATGTGTGACACGCCACAAAAATTATTTTATGATATTTTTCAAAATGTTTAACACACCGAGCTCAAAAATTCGCCATCACTGAGCTAGATGTTTGCAAAATGCACTTCTTCTGTTATCATTGATATACTGTATATACCTATATATATTATATATACCTATATACATTGATATACTATATACACACATTATTTTTATATTATATTTTGTTTTTTATTTCATATTTTCATTATTGCTTTTCGTTTCTTCAGTTTTAGATTTTCCGCAAGAGCTCGCTTCTTAAGTATTTATTTCATGCCCCCTATTTTGAGAGGATGACTATAAGACTCTGTAGTAGTATTCGTATTCTATATCGCTGAAATTTAATTCCCACATGTAATAAAACAAAGATTTCCTGCTTTATCAGCCAATTTTGAAAATTAGGCTTTTGATTTATGTTTTCAAGAAACTTAATTTTTTGCTTAAGATTTTTAATTTAATTCAATTTTTAAATTGTACAGCATACCTCTTAGCCGATGCTGGGTATGACGTCTGGTTCACTAACATCAGAGGAAATTTTTATGCGAGAGCTCATACAACAATCTCGCCATCCAACCCAAAGTTTTGGGATTTTAGGTTAGTAAATTCTTCAAAACATAATTCAAATCGTATTCTAGAAATCACTGCTAGTTACCTAAATGAATGTGCTTGGGGGTTGGAAGTATCAGAGCCTAAGGTAAGGGGTCGATTCCATACGTTCTATTTATAAAAATGAGTGGTGGCATGGAAATTGGGCATAAAACATGATTCTTTGAGAGTGAAAGACAAATATTTTTTCAAAGAACCTGGACTGGTTTTTACACTGAAAGATGAGGAAAATAAACATCATAGATATATAGAGAAAATAGGTTAAAACGCTACCCAATCAGACTAAAAGTCAGTTTTCTGTTTTGTAAATTTCTGTAGTTTAGTTTGTGTTTCTGCTTAGCTCTATCCTTGTTTATCTTATCCTGTATATACGTATGTTTCTTCTGCAAAAACCCGAGAAGAATCTGCAGCATTCAGTAAAATAAATAAATAAATAACCCTTTACTATTTACCCTTCTCTAAGGTTTTTTATTTGTCATTTCAGCTTTCACGAGTCCGGTAAATTCGACTTACCAGCCGTTATAGACTTCATTTTAGACTTAACTAAACACAAAAAAGTAATTTACATAGGTCATTCCATGGGGACCACAATATTTTTCACGATGGCGTCCGTCAGGCCGGAGTACAACAATAAAATTATACTTTTTGTGGGATACGCCCCTGTTGCTCAAGTTAAGAATGAAAATTTTTTACCACCAAGGCGTTCCGTTCTAATTGTCGTACTTAGAGGCATTGTAAGATTTGTAATATTCATTTTTTTGTTTTAACTAGAATTAGCGAGGCTAAAGAAGATTACTCTGGAAATGAGCTTACATTTTTATGAGGAATTAATATTTTAATGTGATAAATAAAAAAATTTTTATTTTTGTTTTTAGACAGCTCTCATCAAACGAGGAGTTTGCGAGTTATTTCCGAGATCAACGCTTTTTGTGTCTTTTGAAAAACTCTTTTGCGGAGAAAATTCTCCATTTCAAGATCTTTGTTACGACCTGGGATTTTCATTTGTCGGATATCATTCTAAACTTTTTTTGAGGGTAAATAAATTAGACATTAGTTTAATTAGAAGCGATCAGAATCAAAAAAGCAATAACCTATACGCTAGCCTAACAAACATTAACATTTTTTTATTTACATAACCTATTTATTGTTTATTTTTAACTTTATTTTTAACCCTGAAGAAAAACTCATTCTGTCATGTTCATTTTTGAGTAACTTCAATTTTCCAGTAGCATTTCCAATTCAGAACGCTCTTATCCACTTCCCTGATTATCTGTAAATTAAGAAAAACACGTTTGATTCCTGCAAGTACATCTACCTTTAACCCCTTGACCGACATAAATGTCATATTATTATTATTATTATTGAGTAAAATAAATTGTAACACAGAAGGAAGTTCTAGTAAATAAAATAATATATACTAAAAACATGTTTTCTGTCGATTCGGTCATCTCAAACACGGTTACGCTGTGTCGATTCCCATTTCGCCATATTGGACTTATTTCCCAAAGTTTATTTTTGGTCCGAAACCAATTCATTCGTTCCCTTTGTTCCTTCCTTCTTTCATCCTTTTCTTCCGCCCACCTTTTGCCCATTTTTAGTTTTACTTTTCTCGAAAGGACAACTTTCTGCTTTTAAAATGACCTCTTGTAGGCTTTGGTGAGTGACTTCTAATTCTATCATGTCCATTTTGATCTCTTCGAAACGTCTTCTTTAGTTTCCTCGTTACGGAAGTGCTTTAACATTTGCCTGTATTGATCTGTCAAAGGATCATGTTGTTTGAAGCCATCCTTTCGCTGTTTTGAATTTTTCATAGCAATCGTTACCTTTCATCGGCTTTCTACTTTCTTTCTTGAATTATCATGCTGTTGTAGGTCTTGGTACATCATTTGCGATTGTTTTAATTTTTTAGATTTTCCCAAACTAATCTCCTATAGTTTCATTGTGCATGTTATTTAGTTAAGAAAGCTTTCGTTAAAAAACTGTGCATTATTTATGAAACGAGATATTTAACATTTTGAAGTTGTTTTTACCTATGTGAACAAGTTTCTTCTGATTTTGTTATTCTGGAAGTGTTTTGATATCCAAGCTGAATATGATGTCCAATTCTACTTTATATTCTGTACGTGATTATACGACTCTGTCTAATACTGTGTTTTTTGCTCTCCCCCTGTACCAAAATCGTTGTTTAAATCTAGTTGTAGAAGTCTTTAATTTTCTTTTATCCCAGTTTTATTTGATGAGACTTCTTTTCTTGATCTCGCGAAATAACTGCTGGTATTATCGCATATATATATTTTTTATCGCTATATAACTTTTTAAATATGCGATTCCCCTTTTTTAACAATTTTTGCAGAGTAAGTTTCCTTTGATAGTAAGTCACGTTCTAAGTGGGAACTCGGTAAAAACCATCGAGCATTACGTACAAATGACGATGTCTCCCACTTTTCAACATTTCGACTATGGCAAAGAAAAAAATTTGGAATTATACGGGCAGGAAGATCCTCCGATATACGATTTACATAAAGTGACGTCACCAGTTGTGTTGTATTATTCCCCGCATGACTACATTGTAGATGTAAAGGTAAATTTTAACAATCCCCTTTATCCAGACAATTAAGAACCAAAAAAAATTAAAACAAATTGCAAAAGGCTTAACGACCATTTTGATAAGGAATCAATAGGAGTATAAGAATCGGTTCGATTTGTTGATCGGTCATAAGTTAACATCGTGTATGTACTTATATTTTATAAAACTCAGGGCGATATACAGTAGTTCAAAAGCTTTGTTCATCAAGTTTTGTCGTGACGTTATTACTTATTTTTTTGACAAACGAAAATACTTTTCTGTGGTTTTTAGGTTTTTATTACATCAGTAGTAGAAAAATCTCGAACAGTTAGTGTTTAGAAGTCTTTAATTTTAAATTCAATTACGAAATAATAGTCGCTGACATGAAGTCATTATATCACAAAAGTTAGTTAGAAGTTGTGTATCTTATAGGTTTGTTTTAAACCGCGTAAAAAAAGTCAGAGTAATTATAAATTTGTCACTGAAAGAACCTAGAAACTTCGGAAAAGCATCAAAGCTTTCGCCAACGTAAAGCTGTTAGCACATTGATATTAGTTTAGTTTTAGTTTTAATCCCATTTTTCACCCGTTGGTATAACAGGATACGGGAATGTGGATTTAGACTCTCGACTATAACTCATATTAGTCGAGCACTCTAACCACCAGACCAGGCCTTCCGCTGTATCATTGCTATAACTGAACTGACTTTTTTCATGCGGTTTATAATAAACCCATGCGTGGGTTTAGTTGCTATATAAACTTTCGTGATAGTATAAATAATATTATTAAACTTAGTCGCTTTTCTGAAAAACTGTCCATCCTCAATGTGTTAAGTGAATTATTTCTAACTAACTCTCATTATACCACAAAACTCTATTCCAACTTCATTGACCCGCTGACATCTTCAGCAGATAAAAAAATAGTTCTGAAAAAAGAAATATATTGTATCTCTCAATTTGATGAACTACCTTCGTAAAAGTTTATCTTATACCACTGATGAACAAAATTGCTACCTCTCAACACAATTTTTTAGTATTCGAATCCTCTTCCAACTAAATTCGCCTTAGACAGGATATTGTCTCCTTATTTTAATCCCTCTCACTTCCTACCGCCTTATCTTTGTAATTAATTTTAATTACAATTTAAATTATAGTTTCAACCAGATTTAAGATTTTATAGTTTATATGCATCCTCAGATTTAGGTTTCTTTAGATTTATTTATTTTTATTTTAGGATGTGTCTATTTTGCTGAACAATCTACCCAACATAGTGGAAACTCATATTGTTCAAAGATACAGCCATGCTGATTTCATGTGGGCTTACAACGCCAAAGAGACTCTTTACAAGGGAACTATGGAACTAATGGACAAATTTAGAAAGCAGTCATTCTTAAAATCCAATTCCTTGACGGCGTAATCCAGCCACGTAAAATAGATTTTTGACCTTTTCTCTCATTTTAAAACCAGAACTATGTTTGCTATTGGTTTTCGTTTGTGATAAACTTAAAAATTTTTTACTGTATGTGTGTCCGCGCGCGATTTATAGTTTAATGAAATAGATTTATTAATTAGGTTACGAATTTTTCGGGGAAAAAAGGTGAAACTTTTACCAAGTTTTGGTATGTAAGTTTTACAAAAGGACCTTGCAAGCACATGACATAATAAAAGTTTCAAGAATTGTTTTACCTTGTCTTATATAATTAGTTTGTTTCTCAGGTGTGAACACTGTTAACTCAATTTTTGTTCCAGACATCTCTGAAAGATTCACTCGCTCTCCTACTCGATTTAAGTTTGTTTTGGAAAACAAATCGGCAAAAATATTCCTCTTCGTGATATATATATAGTCTAAAGGTAGCTTTGAAGGGAAAGCACGTTTCTGACTTCCTTCCGGTCTATCCTGTAACAAACATATTTCCTGTAAGTCAATTAGGCTATGATCGAAATGGGCGAGGGTCTTAACAAACAAATTATTAATTCAATGTTTTTCAGGAGTTAGCTTGTGTATGGTTGTCAAACAGACGACTTTATAAAAAAGAGTTAATTAACTCGAATTGATCCAAAATAATTAACGTGTTGGAAAAAATTTCGTTTGACACTGACGAAAGGAATGAGAATTTTAATCAATCGGATTAGCCTGACGCGGGTGAAATTCCGTCAGATTCTCACGCCTCCTAAAATCCCTTTTGTCTTCCCAAGTGATTTAAATCAATATGAAAAAAACTCGTGGCGCTTAGGTATGTTCAGAGTGTCAAAAAGTATTAGACGACTAAAAAATTTTAGGAGAAACGAATTGAGTTACGAAAACTGATTTTACTGTACAAGGAAATTCATGTGTGTTTATAAGTGAAAGAAAAGCAAAATTTGTTCGCGAACAGAATCGGAATTCATACCAAAATGAATATTTGATTTCATTTCGTCTTAGCAGCTCACTTTTCCTCCATGAATTTTGAATTTATCACTTGGAAGATTCGTAATAGTAATCTTTATTTGATTGATCTAACCTTCATCTTTCTTTACGCCTTAATTTTTTGCGCATTCTCAACCCGACCTTCAATTTGGCTTTCCTATTAGGTAACCAGTCAAGGAATGCATGTTTACCCGACGCGAATTTCAACAGTAAATTTGTACTGGGAATCATATCGCATGACTTCATTTGATACTGACAAACTACTGACTAGAGAGCTCACGAATACTTTCTAAACTCTCATCTCAACAGCATTTCCTCCTTGATATCCTCCTAAGACATTTTCAATGACCACGATAAGTGGGTAATAGTTTCCCTTAACGAACAGCCTCACAAGACGCTTTCCCTCAACAATAATCGTATAGAAAGCATCGGAATCATAGGATGAGGAAACATTCGACATTCTTAGAATTACAATCGGTTTCGATTTAGAAATTAATTTAGAAAAAAAGCTCTGGGCAGGGATTTGAAAACGTTTCCTTGATTCAATTCACGATTCGTTGCCGGTTGACTCGACGCCCGATTTCGTAGAATAGCGACACTCTGGTATATTTTTCAAAAGGGAGACGCAGTCTTGTTACAATCGGCCGTAGCTCATTCGAATTATATTCCTGTTGGAGCTTTTACTTTTTTGCTTCCGGCCGGGATTTACTTAGAATGAAACTATAAAAAAAAATAAAATCCGAGTACAAATTTTATTCCAGTCAGTTGTACATTTGCTGTCGCGGTTTTATGTTGTCACGACTTTTCTTTGACTAATTGAAATCGCTAATTTTTTACGGAAGTGTTAATTAAAAATTTTCTGTATCGTTAAACTTTTTGTGTTGTTTGGAAAATCTCTTTGGCGGTGAGTAAATTTCTTATAATTGTATCATTAGTGTTTTGTGTGCTGTTGTTTTACTTCCCAAATTAATTATTTAATCCTCTCCAGGTGATTATATTAAGTGTTATTAGAGAAATATGTACGGCATTACTTCTGGTTAGGGTACGGGAGAAAAAATTTTTTATTTAAACTTCTGATATGATTTTACCGCAAACACTGCCATTTATTGTTCACTGTTCATTTTTATGTGAAAAGTTTTCTTCTTCTCCTTCCTGTAGCCGGTAATTTGAAAAATTTCAACTATTTTGAGGCTATCGAATTGAAAACACTATAAAAATCTCTGGAGGCAAACGCTTCGTACATATGCTAATGAAAACATTAATTTAAATCACATACTTAGCCTATAAAATATAGTTCTAACATGCTTGTGATTTCGTTTTTTTTACTCGTTACTTCAAAGCTCGTAATTCGTGTTGATTCGTGCCTTCGTGTACTGCTGTTGATAAAATTCAAACGTAGCCACGTATTTTTAGACACCTTGCAACAGTTTTTCCTTTTTTTTTTTAAAGCTCGAAGATGGTGGCAGCTCTCTCGGGTGGTCTTTGAATGCCTCGTAAATTTATTCTAGCGTAATTTTTAATTGAAAAGCTTTATGAGGACTCTTAAGGTTCGAGGAAATCGTTGGTGATTAAGTGAAAATGTTTAATTCATTGAGTTACACCAACTTTTATGGAAATGATTGGTTTGTGTACTTTGAAAGTATGTTTTCTCTTAATTGAAGTGAGTTTTCTGGTTTAGAGACTTTAAACAGGGTAAGGGGGAGGAGAGCCTTGTCTAAGCTAGAAAACATTATCGAATTTGAGTGTCTGATACTCAGGTGACAGTTTTCATTTTTAATAGGCACATTGACACAAACGTAGATAATTGAAGAATTGTTTCACATGCTCATATATAAAATTTGTCGTATGAATATTTTACATAAAAAAAAGCTCTATTAACTCATATAACTAACTTAACTTATAGATAGCTATTTACAATAAGCTCACAACAGGTATACCACAGTTAGAAGAGTTCCAAGCTAATGCCTTTGCTTGAGAGTCAAGGCTCTCGTAACAAAATCGCTTTTCATTTAGACGAATATTACCTAACTTTTGCCCCAGAGCCTTGGTACTCAAGCTTTTCCTTCTCAGGCCATATTTCTCTCGTAACCATCGCGACTGGGCCACACGACTTACCATCTACATATATAACTGTCAGTTTGTTCTTTATATATTTTTTACGTATTTCATTTTCGAATACGACGCACCACAAAGATATGTTGCTATTGATGACAAAATAATAGATTAAGAGAAGTCTGAAACAAATGAAATAAATGGCGACAGACAACAATGAGCAATCGGCCTTTCCCAAATTTTCAATCAGTTCGTTCCCACTGGGTCAGTGGGCCTCTTAGTGGAGCTTGGTAGATGACATGCGGCCCGAGGGCTGCAGTTTGAGTACCAAGGGCTTAGAGAGAATAGAGCATTATTAAACACTACTTCCTCTCCTCTCTCAAAATTAGTTCTATTACACGCGATATCACTTTCCGTTTTGATATGTAATTGAATTTGTAATGATAAAGCCTGATAATGAAAATGACAACCTGTTAGGACTTGTTGGTGAGTTTGGTTGAACACCGATCGAAGGGTCGCATGTGCAATTTTTTCACTCTGACCTCGCCTCTAATTATCTTCGGAAAACGAGAGCCAACAAAAATTATGTAGGATTTAATTAAATGAAACTTACAAAAGCTCTCTTGACACTAAGAAATACGACTCGGAGGAAGAGGATTACTCCTTGGTGAAATTCCACGACAGTTATTTCTGCCGAGATCTGTTTACCCTTTTTTTCTTGCCTCATTGGGTATGATTACCAAAATTGAGAATGTCATACAAAAATTTTACCTTCAATGAGAAGTTGCATTTTCGACTAAAGATTCAAAGCTTCGTCATTCAAACCACCCTCCAAACATAGGTGTGTTCCTCATACAAATACTATTAACACTTCAAGTTATGCCAACCACTCGTCATTGCGTTTGCACTTGTTGAACACAAGCTGTTGTTCGTGTTTGTTTATATTTGGTAAAGGTAGATCTAGATCCATAACAATCAAAACGATCAGAGTTAAAGTTTCACTTGTTATTGTTATTAATAATTTGATTCATTAATAGAGTAATGAATCACTTTTGAAACAAGTTTTTCTTGGCTCTCGCCCAATCAATATTCTGAATATAGTAAGCCTACTAATTTAAACATTAAATTTTTTATATTTCACAAGCAAATTAACCAGGCGTTACCTCTTGTTATGTATTTATTTATGGTTAACATTCACTATAAAGTCAGCAAACGATGACGACATACAAATCGCTGAGAAGTGCATGCCTGTCGTGCAAGTAATCGTGAACTTGTGCTCATCGAAGTCGGAAGTATGTTTTTATGTATATTTTTCACTGTGGTTAGACGAACCACAAATGAGAGTGAAAACCGAACTTCCTCGTTGAAAATCTAACTCTTTATAAAACTTTCTTAACTTTGGAAAACTCTGTATTAACTCTCTATAACTTGAGAAACTCATCATCTTATTGATTTGTATTTTACAACCGGTATTAGTGTTAGTATTTTATTCCTTTGACTATTTTGCCGATCCAAATTTTGAGATGAATGAAATACTTTGTTCTTACCTTAGATGTTATGTTCAAGATGAAAGTTACAGGCATCATCAGTGGAAGAAGGTCCGGTTTCTACTCTGAAACTGTCATCTTATAAACCAGCCAACAGCAAAATCCCTTATTCTTCCAAAAACTTCACTTGAGCGATGTAACAGCCAAAGCAAACTAACATCACTAACGTTAATATTAACAATCGCACAAGTCTCCAAGGATACCAGCTTATAATTATATAAATTAGCTCACCACTTACCGACTTGGATGTCTAGTCACTTGATACTCGAAGAGGTTAATTGCTCGGCTAACGATTTAAGTGTCCGTGGGTCGACACCCACATGAGGTGATCTGTCTGTTTTCCGAGGGTGAGATGTGAGCTTGTGGTTTAGACAAAAACCTTCTCTATAGTCATACCAAGTACCAATTGATCCGAATAAATTAATTAATTAAATTAAAACTTACCAGTTCGCACATAATTTACTATTTCTGCCGAGATAGATAAGTAGTTTAGAACAAAAAAATTTTGACTAAAAATTTTTACAACACTAATATGAATCTTGCTGTGGAAAACGGTATAATGAAAACAAACAACTATTTCACTAGAGCGGTGACATTGTAGGCGGCGCTATTGCAAATTTAATCAGGTCGTCTGCAGGTATTCAAGGTGATGACGTAGTATTGCGACTTGTTAATGAATTGTCGTTGAGGTCGGTCGAGTTTTCGGATGCTCTTTGTGAATTTTATTAATTAATTCAATTTTATCGATTAACTTTGTGGTTTTCGTTTATCGTTTATTCGGTTATTTAATTAAATAATTAATAGGTTTCGAGTTAAAAGCGACAATCTTGAGCGAGGATAATATGTGGTGATACATTTAACTTTATACTTTTACTAGATTTTAGAATACACTGTTGCGAATGATTAGCACACTTATGACAATGCTGTCTACCTGTTAGTTCTTTAGTATAGTTGTAAGTAAACAGTTTAATATTTAATAAAAGGTGAAAGAGAGATTTTCCTCTTGAGTTGTGTTGTCTTTTGCATTCTGAATTCTTTCAACCATTTTACAGGAAGAATCCTTACCGTAAAGGTTAGTAAGTTGAGTTTTGATATGTCTGTGGCTGTCACTATTGTATTTGAGCTTTAGTCTTGTTCCTCACTCTTGGCCATAATCAGTTATGGAAGGAAGCACTTAATTACTACTTTTCTATACTAATATACTTACCTCTGCTTATTTTCTACTTTGTTCCTTCTCTTATTTCACGCAGTCTTAATAGATACTCTATACTTCATACTCATCTTCCTTTTCATTCACTCTTCTTACTCTATCTTATCCTCTACTCCAGACAGAATTCCCAGGTAAATTTATTATCCAATCCCTAGGGCTAAACACTGCTCTCTAGATAAAAAGCCCCTAGAAAAACTATTTAATGTCTTGGGGACGGGTGGTAGTTAACTAGGGAAAAACAAATTTTGTTAGTCAGATGCTTTGACCACTCACCACACAGACCTCCGATATCACTATTAATATCAGTAAAGTTAATTGCTGACTGTTAGTATGGATATAAAACCTTGGAAATCAATTACCCAAGGCTGGAAAAGATAGAGAGATAGAGATCTGTAGTTGGAAAGGCCAAAGCCCATAAAGGACTGTAGTGCCGGATGATGATGATATGTTGGCTATTAATTTTTAGAATGATAACAATATTTTCTCTAAACTCGCCTTATCTAGACCAAACTCTCAGCCACAAGACTCAAGCTGCTTTTAAAGTAGGCAAAACGTCTCTAAGAGTGAATTTTCATTCTGTTACCATCTCACCTCTTATTTATTTTTATTTATTATTATAATTCTTTCTTTTCTAATTACTATTTTATTCTTATACAGGAGTTAATCCTCTTCTCTTGACCGAATTCCCAGTTACAACCTTTCCCAATTCCCACGTCTAAAGCACTGGTCTGTTCCGTAGATAAAATCCCTTAAAGCCAGATTAACTGTTTATTGTTCCAAACTCGAAGGCAGGTGGCAGTAAACCGAAGCCAACAAAATAACATTACAAACATTACTAGAGAAAGAAACAGTTGTAAAGTTTTTATATTGAATGAAAATTCGTTTCTGCGAGTAAATTACCCTATTCACGTTCTTAATACATCGATTTTGGGAGTCTTTCTTTAGAACTGACTTTCTTAAGAATTTTTTTTCAACGATTTATCTCTTTATTTTGAAAAATTCGCAACAAATGATCTGTTGAAAAAAGAAAATGCTGAACAGTGTTTTTGCGATCCGATTCTTTTTTTCTCTTTTAATGAATTCAACAGCGAATCTCATTAAATAAATGTTTAACTGATTAATTTTTAAACAACAGAGTATAATCATTCATTAGTTTCATTTTTATTCTTGTTTTCGTTTGACGTGTTAAGGCTCTATAAAATATACAACAGACTTGATGGCCTCCCTCGTTAAGAAATTTTCATTGCTGTTGTGAGATTTATCGCCTCCTACCCTCTCCCCCCGAAATGAATATAAATTACCGTGAATTCGCCATTCCGATGAGGATTTTTGCTTAAAGATTTGCTGATTTTTCGAAAAGGCATTGCGTGGACACTACCTTGCCTCTTCGTGATATGGGCGTTGTCACTGACGCTTTTATTAATGTCTGTAATGGATGTTTGATTGGTTGCCCTGGTGATTTCATTGAAAATCTTTATATTTATTGAAATGTTAGTGTATCCATACTGTTGATTTAACTTCGGGAAGGGGGAGCAGAAGACGGGACTGTATGGGGTGTTTTCATTTTACGTCCAGGCTACTGTTAGTGGCTAAGTTATAGGGTGATACGAACGGGAAATAAATTATTTTTATCAAATATAGCGATAGTATCATTTTGAATTATTTTTTTTATGTTGTTGGAGCATCTTGATGGTTTGTGAGGTAGCATTTACAACCAACAACCATCTCGAATGACAAAGAAATTTGTGCCGCAATTTTTATTTTCCATTTTATGTCGTTTTGTTTATTTTTTTCTGGTTGTCGTTTTGAATTTCAAAACTAATGTTCAACTTTTTTTCATCTTATATTCCAGATCTGATTTTTACTGAAAAAGAAAAGTTTCTCTTTGTTTTGCCCAAGGGTAATCCAGTTTCCGTAGCGACAGTGTTTGCCCGAATCTTCTTGTGGTGGAATTGTGAATAGGAACGATTCTTGTAAAAAGTGTTTAAAATGTTTGAATTCTATACAACCAGTCTGTTGCTTTGATAAATTATTATAATTAGTTCAAAGCTTTTTTGTTTCAGTGACAGCGGTAATTTTGGAACAGATTTATACCAAATTAGTCCGAAAAGGGAAACTGTTACTCTTTACACTTTTAGATCGAATAAACCTAAACAGATTGTTGAATCAGGTTTTCAGATTGTTTCTCAACAAAAATCTAAAAGAGGCTGGTTTACTGTGGTCAAAAAAGACCTCAACTGAAGCATACCCTTATTTCATAAGTAATATTAGATACAGTAAGACTAAAAGGAACAGCTTCCAAGGGATGTGAAAAACCTGAACGCTTGACTTCTCACCAAAACGTCTAAAAGCATTATAATCCAAGAAGGGAAGTGGAAAATGCGAGTTTCCAAGAAAAATCAAAACTGAATAGCGTTGAAAGGTGGGCATAGGAGAGGAATAAAGAAACACATGGAGGGAAAGAAGGGTTCCTAATCCAAAAAGCAGAAGAAGGAATAAATAACCCGAAAAAGTAAAAGCGCGGTCAAAATAATGTAATCCTCAAACAGCCTGAAGGAGGATTAAAAAAATTGGAAGACCCACGTGTCAAAAATTGTTTTCGATGTTCAGTAATTCTGATAGAGCTAAAAATAAGAGAAGGCTCTTCATCAAAATTTGGCTGAATGACGTCACGGTTAGCACAAACTCAAGTCTGGTCTTTATCAGTCACTATTAATTGCTTAAGAGAATTTATGGTCTTTGCTTAAATTTACTCTTAACTTTCAAAATACATTTAGTGAGGACAAAACGAACTTAATCACTGTAGTGTCTTAATACTTTTTGCGTAGTCGAATGTGAGTAAGTCAAATTCATTTTGGTATAACAGATAATTATATACATGGTTTCGCAATATTAACGAAGGTTTGAATTTACCCTCATTTTGCCGTAAATTGCTGGCAACCCTGAAAAAAATGATAATTTGACAGTTGAGAGTTTGGGGCTAGTAAAAATGAAGCGTTTTGCAATATATTTAATCAACACAGGTCACCACACAAGGTATAGCTAAACTCAATTCAATAACACTAATGTTAACAGTGTCGCCAATTCCTCAACAACGTGTTTTTAATTAAACAATATTTCAAAAACAATAGAAGTTTGCCGGCTGCAAATTTCGACAAAAGAGAGCGTATGCAGCCCTATCTTATGTAACAGTTACTTTTTGATTCATTGAAAAAATAATCTAAAGCAGGGGTGTCACACTCAAAAGCTAACTTGTGCCAAGTAAACAATGTTTAACTTCAGGTGGGCCGCAAAAATGTTCGTCTCAGGACGCGAGTTTGACACCCCTGATCTAAAGACTAAAAATTTGTTTAATTCAGACCTTGCGTTCATTTATACTAACCTTAAACTCTTTTTCCAGGGTTTCCAACAATTTACAGCAAGATAGCGGCAAATTAAAATCTGGCGTTAATTGTGGAACACCCTATATAATAAACTGATAATGGTTATTGAGCGAGTGATGAAGCGTTAATTAGGAAACAGAATTTTTAACCTTAAACTTCTCTTTTGTTGCCATTTACTGCTAATAAAGTAATTGGTGAGTTTAGTCGAAGATACAGTATACTGAGCGTTTCACTATCAGCACACAAATCCAAATGCATAATTGGATGGAATCATGAAAGTTGCACATAAATCAACGTAATTGAGCTCAGGTCATAGATAAGGAGTTGAAATGATGTTCGATTTTTCTCCTTTTCCCTTTAAAAAAAAATATTTTCAAGGAAACGAAGCCTGTTGCTTACATAAGTAACTGTTATTTATTCGCGACAAAACCCGTTATAAACTTACGTTCAGCAAGAGGCTTCAGTCTTGAACCTAATATCGTAGGAGTGGTTGTGCTCATGTACAGGTTCGATTCGGTTGAATTTTGTTTAGACATACAGAGTTTTTATAATTCTTAGAAGTAGTTTGTGGTGGTTGTTTGTGGTTATTGTAACATATCATTTTAAAACAACTATCTGACCAATCACAGAGCTGCATTTGTTGAAAAGAAGGTTTGAGTCGGATGTTGAATCGGCAAAGTGACATGAATGAGTAGGTGGATCTTTTGACAAATAAATCATTCTACTTTTGGTATCAACAAGAATCAGACTTATTCATTTGAACTGATTCTTGACTCTGAATTGATTTGAACCTGTCGCTGCCTGAACGAATTTATGAGCAAGAAAGAAGAGTAATACTTTACACACTACCAACCGATAATTTTTACTGAAGCCACTGTACGACATCGATTATTCCTTATACGTGTTAATGAATTTACTCGAAATAGGTTAACGGCTTTCGGGCTAGAAAGCACTAATTAAATAGTGGGAGTCGATCAATTATGTGTCAGTGCATTGATTCATTGACGTAAACACATAAATAGTGTGAGTAGATGTGGTGTATCAGTATAAGTGGGATCTAAACACAACATGGAGATATCTCGCGACTGATCTTGAGTCGCTTGTGCCTGAATCAGAGACAAAAAAAAAGAGTTAAAGCTTAATTAATTTAAATTTTGAACTGTTGAAGATCTAAAAAATATTTTCACCAGTTTTTTGTTTAATAAGTCAACCAGTTTGATAGTGAGCATGCTATGAAAATGTCAAAAGAAATTTTTCACGGTTGACTAAATACTAAAAAATTTAAAAAATTTTTTTTGTTTAAAAAAATGTCAAGAGACAATGCTGACGTGAGCTCTTAACTTTGGCGACTTCTCTTTTAGAAGATTAACAAAAAGAATTTTTATCTTTTTTTTTTTTTCGCTTAAACGTATAGAAAGCACTGCCAAAGGTGGGTGCTGCAGATGAGTTTCTCGACAGTAGGATGCGAATTTGAAAATCTCGAGCGGTTTAATAACACTTCACAAAGTTATCGGCCGTTTCTTCCGTACTTTGGCCGGTCACCAAATTGACATTCATTTGGGCGAGGGCTCTTGCTTCGTTATTTTTAGATTTTTACGTGGAGTTATGCAAACGTGTATATTTTTCTTTATCACTCAATTCTATCTTTGATTTCGAGAACAATAGCTGATAACTTATTTTTAATTTAGAGTTTTTATTTTGTTCCTCCTGCAGGGTTGAGAGCGAGAACATTCCTGGAAATCCAATATAAATTAAAATCGAATTTTTCTAAAAGCGTGGTCTTGACGTCTTATTTGTTTTTAATTTTAAGTTATTACAAAAAATGAAAACTTTTTCACGAGCGGAAGGGAGTGAGAGAACTAGTAAAGTGTTTGAATAGTCGTCATAATGCTCTTAATTTTAATTTTAATTTTTATTTTAATTTTTCAGGTTCGCTTGAAGTGAGAGAGAGATGGAGCATTGAATAACTCTTAACAGAGCTAAATCCTTCCTTGTAAGTTAATTTGTTATAATATCAGCGCTGGAGTCCGATAACTTAGTAGATAACACAAAACACGCTACTTGCTACGATGCAATGGTGCACCAAGAAGCAAGAGAATCTCCGACTGAGGCGACCAGTGAAAATCAGACTATAAAATCGATAGAACCCGAATCGAAAATAATAAATAAAGCTTTAAATGATGGTGTTGACACCAAACCGAAAGTCAATGGTGGTGTCGAAGATGGGGCGGAGGGAAATGTCAACGGAAATGACGACTGTCGTCGAATGTCTGATGAAGACCTGTCGAAATTGCTTGAACAGCATTTGAGTGTTTGGTATGATGATCCGGATGAAAACTCTTACGAAATAGCCGTTAATGATGTTTTAGAAAAAGAATTCGAAAGCTGGAACGAGGGTTTTGAAAACGAGAATGAAGAGAGTAAGATCACAGCTTCCGTTGCTAGCACAAGCATGGTTGGACTCTCTTGCCTGGATCTCCGACCCCGGAGAAAGAGGCATAATTCAGATGGGTCGAGACAGGGCTCTGAGTGCTGCAGCACGGGCTATAGGAATAGTTTCTCAACAACCACTTCGCAAGGAGAAAGATGTCGACGGCCTTCTTACACGTGCAATTCTTTCCAACACAGACGTCATTATGCTGTTAGAAGGAAGGGAGGTCCAAATGTGAGGTAAGAGATTTTCAAAAAATTTTGCTTTCTAGGAATAAGGTGGTGTCTCTGAAGGCAAAATATTCAATTTAGTCAGCTTCGAGTTACGAACGCCCACGCAATTCGACATTTATAAGAAACACTTTTCTTCAACTTACCCTTTCGTCCCTTCCTCCTTTTCTTGGTTTAGGATCTTTTTATCCACCCGTCTCTTTTCTGCTTTTAGTTCAGCTTTCACCGGTTTTCAGTTTCGATTTCCTTAAAAACCTCGCCTTTTCTAGTTTTCCCTTTTTAGAATTTTCCTTTCAAAAATTTTCGATTTTCAAGGACCAACCTCTTCTAGCACTCTTGTTTAGAAGAATAACTTAATGTCTTCATTAATTTTACTGTTACTCACCCTATTAAATTGCAAATTTCTGGTTGATTTCTCCTTGTTTCCCAGCAGATTAATTTATAAATAATACACACGTGGGAGGCCTTTGGTTAAGTGATTAAAGCGCCCGATAGCAAAGTGATAGTCGAGTTCGAGTCCTCTTCAACATCCTAACATGCCCAGGCTGAAGAAGAATGCACTGAGAAGAACCTATTTCAATATTTAGTCATGAAAGAATGTATTCATCAAATAATGTCATCTTGATGTTGTGTTCCAGTACTTTCGAGTCTTTTTTCAACTTCTAAAAATGTGTCTTCTTCAGTTTCCATATTCCGAAAGCATTCTAATATCCGGTTTAACAGTCTGCCGGGGTTTAATTGAGCTAGATGTCTATTAAAGGCAAATTTTCTTTTATTTTCAGTCTAAGCACGTACAGCTCTGTCTTGTTCTGAATTTGTAGTTTTCTTTTGTTAAATCCAAGGCTTTTTCGGGTACCTTTCTCGTTTTACTTCTATTTTGCTTCTTGTGTCACTGTTATACTCCACATATTTCCGGAAAAGGTTGTGGTTTAGTAGTCAAAGCGCTGTACTAGCAAAATAATGGTTGAGAGTTCGGCCCTCTGGACGTCCTGTTATACCCAGGGTTAAAAAATGGGATTATAACTCAAATAGGCTAATTATAATAATATAAATTGTTCATAACTTTTTTTGTATTAATTCGAGCCTGAGGGTTTGTGGTGTGATGGTTAAGTCCCAGCCCAAGAGGTTATAGTCACTACTTCAAATCGTCCTCCCGTATCCAGCTATACCCAAAAAGGGTGAAAACAAGATTAAAATTTAACTATAAGTTTATTTTCTATAACTATAATATATTTAATAAATAAATTTAGATTTAATATCATTAAAAATGAATACGTATTATTATTGTAATAAGTTGTAGTTAAGTCATAAAAATTATGGTCATTTACCTCACAAAAAATTTGATTTTGAAGTGTTGGGTGGGAAATCAAATAAAAAAATGGCTCCGTTATTAAATCATCCGTCGCATTTAACAGCCGCCCACCCGAACGCGAATGTAACACCTTTCCTCTTGTCTCCACATCCCAGAGTTCTTATGTACTGTGTGTGTATGTATGTGTTCGAAAATAATTTTTGCGACGTAATATACGTTCAAGAACAAAAGAAAACGGGAATACTCTACATTCCTATTTTATGTTATGTAATTAATTATAATAATTCATAATTTATGTCTCTTGGTTATAAAAAAAAAGAAATACATTCAGTTTTGTTTTTATGATTTAACTGCGTGAAACACGCGACAATAAGTATATTGTGCAATAAAAATGGCCGTTATAGAAACGAGCAAATGTTTTTTTATTGAAACATGCAAATACATAAGAAACCAACGGCTTTGCTTTTTTGTTATGCGCTTTAAAAAAGGCTCATAACAAATTCATGTGGCGAATCGATTCCATTCATACAATATCCCATTCTAACAGGTGGATGGACAATGTATAAGAGAAAAGTGTATTTGAAAGGATGTTGTAGCGGCTCTCCGCGTTCGAAGTTGAGAACTGTTCCGACAGGTTTTAATTCGAAAAGCTCACGTTAGGTGGAGCTTCTGCTGTTGTTGTGACGTTTTGCCATAAATACAGTCTTAGGTGTATAAAATATGTTTTTGAGAATGAAATCAATCGAGTCTATTGTAATACTATATAATAATGATAATAAAAAAAATTGTGCATTACTTATGAAACGAGTGCTTTATTTGAGTATTTCAAGTCACGTTAACAAAAGTGTGGGAAAATGAAAAATTAAAGAATCTCCATTCCAGAAAGAAAAATTTTGCCAAACCAAATAAAACCTTTCACGAAGAACCGTTTTTAGCTAATAACGCAGTCGAAATGAAACAGCTTATTTCATAAATACTGCACACTTTTATGAAGAATTTGATTAAGTTTATGTAATTCCCAAATTCAGAGAGAAATTATTCAATAAATAAGGAACATTTTTTTGGCAAAAATTCGTTTCCGCGAATGATGGGGGTTCATTCATGATTGATGCACACTTTTATCTTCTTCTCTATCACTTTTATCACGCAACGTATCTCATAGTTACTTACAAAAAATTTTGTGCATTACTTATGACACGAGTGCTTCATTTGAGTATTTCAAGTCGCGCGAATTTGATGTATAAATATTTTATTTAATTAATTTAAATTTAAAAGAAACTAAAACTACTGCCTCTTCATAATAAAAGAAATAAAATCAGAAGCTGAGACAGTAAGGGTGAGACATTCCTAAGTTGTTAAAATTACTCAAAACTTTTTTTTGAGTTATCAAAGTTTTAAAATACTTATCTAGATCTCATTAAAAGGAAATTGACATAATTAATAACACAATAAATGAATAATAAGTAAATTTGAGAAGATCCAACGAGGAAACAAGAGAAAAAGTTTCACAAGGGGCTCTAGCTTTACACTTTATTGTCTTCAAAAATCGAAGCTGTTTTAAATTTTTTTAAATTTAATTTATTATCGCCAACATTGTTTTCTGCTCTAATTCGATTAACAAACATATTATAATCTAATTTAAACACGATGACTTACAAGTATACACAGGTGACACTAAAACAGTTTCGTCCCCCCGCCATATTGTTCGCAAAGACTTTTCATCCTGTTTTATGGTTGCTGAGTGTATAATTGTCTCCTTCCCCCCGCCTCTCCGTCCGTATCAAGAGCTTCTTTTTTTCTGTTATAACGACTTAGTTTTTCAAAAGTTTTCTAACAAAACGGTTGTCTTCTTCTTTGTTAGTGTTTAAAATATGATTTTTTTTTAAAAGAAATTTAAATTCTGACGCCTCGACGGGAGTGACGAATTGATTTTAAAACACCCAACGAAACCGTCGCACTGTGATTCTAATTGTTTTCTTCTTTTATTTTTTATTTTTTAGATGTTTAGATTTCATTCTGATGGATGATAGGTAGAGAGAAGGGAGGAGGAGGAGGGGGAAGGAGGAAGAGGTGAGGGAGTTATAGAGTGAGAGATGTAAGAGGATAATTAAAAATGAAGGAGAGTTGGACGTGACACGGTTGACAGTATGCTGCGATACGTCCAACCAAATCCCTGTCGAATCGTTTCAAGCTGAAACTTTTTAAAATAATCGTGAAATTTTTTGGATCATCTCTCTCTCTCTCTCTCTCTCTCTTTCTCTCTCTAACTCATCCACTCTTGTTTGGTTTGGATACTGGGTAATAACATCTCTGTTCACAAAATGCAAAATATTTTGTAGGAATTGCACAAATTAAAAATTTTTAACGTTTGAGAAAAATTATTTTTTTTGAGTCAGCAAATTTTGAAACAGTATAATTTATTAAATATAAATTATCGGTGAAATTGCTTTGTTATTAAATTAACTCATGACTGAATCAAAATGACCGATTAGAAAATGAATGATGTGATTGTCTTTGTGTCTTCTCAAAACTGCTATTGAGATTTATGGCAAAATAATTGTTTTCTGCTTTTAGTTTATTAGAAAAACATTTCACAACGGTTATGTGATTATACTTTATAAGTCATAATTATTAAATCTATGGGTGTTAAATATAAACATATATTTAGTCAAGCGAGCCGCTTTGCTCATAAGACGAACTTGTTTTTTACAAAAAATCGCTTCGAAATCAAGTTAAATGAAAACTTTGTCACCGAACTTTTTATTAACGGACAGTGTGCATTACTTATGAATTGAACTTTGTGCAATATCGTTTGCTTTTACAATGTGTATTTTGTTATGGTGTCCATTTTTTATTTTTAGTAATGTTTGGTTGTTAAAACAAGATGTAGAAGAATAGTCTAACTCTCGGTCATTATTTCGGTATTTGGGTGGTTTACAATTATTATTATGATCATTGTACAGAAGGTACGGGTAGAGAAAAGGAGGAAGCATATAATAATATGCAAGATGTTTCATGTTATGAGGATCGTAGTCATCATGGAGGTTATTCTAGGAGAGAATTAGACAAAAAACTGGAACGATTTAAGGTCGGAATTAAAAATTAAAACCGCAAAAGAAAGTAACAAATTTATATTATTTATTTTTCACTCACTCTAACTTCAATTCTTATCATTTATATTTATTTATTTTGTGCCTCTTTCGGGGTCATATGTCAACACCGCTTCACTTTTTTTTTCTTTCCGCCTCCTCTAATACTTCATCTGGTTACTGTGGGCTCTTTTCCTCTCCTCTGTCTACTCTTTACCCGTCTTCAGCCTGTTTTTCGATTCAGTTTGTTCTTCATCCCATCACGCTGTTTAGGTCTTGATCCGTGACACCGAGTTTCTTAAGAATTTTTTTCGTCGCTAAGAACTATGCCGGTTTGGTCTTTTGCTCCAGGAAGTACTGGAAGGTTCTATTTATAAGGTCCGTCTTTCTGGGTCCATTCTATCCAGAGATTTATATGAGGTTATCATTCTCTTCATCATGATATCTGAGACCCTTATTATTCATTTATTGTTAATGCAACTATTATTTTTCTCTACTTAACTACTCTTCTTTTACCATTCTACACTACATTATACTCTCCTCCTGCTCAAGTTCCCATCTCTGAACTTATCTCATCCCTGGGGATGAAATCTCTCAAAGGAGATACCAACTGTTTGTAAGCTCGTAACAGTAACCAGGGAATAGTAAAAAATAATTATTAGTCCAGGCGTTTACTTACTTTGTCATTTTCTTTTTAATTAAGAAAAAATTTTTTCAACTGTAATGTGAAAATTAATTTATGTTATTAATTTTAGGTTAATTTATTAAGTTTATTGAAAATTTTCACTTCCTTTTCCTCCTTTTTTTATTTTAAACAATAATTCAAAGTGAAATTTTTTTTTTTAATTTTTATTCGTTCCACTTTATATGGGGGTGGAGGTTGAAGAAATTTTTTTTCTCCCTCCAAACTACGAAAGGAATTAAAAGAACCCAAATCTTTTGCTTTACTTAGTTGAGTTTAGTTTCAGTTTTTAGTTTTAATCTCGTTTTTCGCCCTTGGGTACAGGGAAGGAGAATTTGAACTGACAACCGAACTTTACAGTCGAGCACTTTAACCACACCAGGTTTCCCGTGTTTTGCTGGAATTAATCGCACCTATATTTTATAAGTTTGGTTTATAATTTATATATATAAAAAGAGAATGGCTAAATTAAAGTTTGGAGGTTGCTATGGACTAATTTTACATGGATTTCTCATCTGGCTAACAGTAAGATCTTGTTATACGTTATGGTACCGATCACCAGTGACCCCTTGTGACATCAAAATTGTTAACCTCTCATGCAGAAGACAAGATCCCTCAATCTTCTCCCACACCGCCCGAACTACTGCGACAAATGCCTTCTATGACGCACTCGCAAAACAGATCAATTTACCTCTAATTGATGCTGAGATGCTTACATGACGTGACACCGTAAACTTAGAAACGACTGGGAAATCTCTCTCAATTTCATTTCACTCTCCCCGGACCAAATATCCACCTCTTCCCAAATCCCACAATCGATAACGGTTTTTATAAATCTGTGTATAAGAGTTAGTATCCTAAATCTTGGTTAACACTCATTTTGTGTTTCGCAAAAGCAGAAATGACTCAAAAGCACCAAAACAAGCTTTGTCCTATCTTTCCAGCTGTAGAGACCGTGGGAAGAACGAAAAATAGTTTCCCAGGCTGGAGGTAATAATATTAACATGTTTGGACGGATTCAAATTCGGGCTTTGAAAGTGAACTGGATATTTGGGAACGAGGCCATTATTTTGTAAAACATCAAAAGACTATTGAATGGGATGCTTTTTGAACGAGGAAAGGGATTCAGTAGGAGAAGTATTTCAAAGAGATTTCTTGCAATCCAATAGCCTAACAAATGGAAGGAAAAATAAAATAGATTTGGAGGGTTTCTTTATCTGTCGAAGATAAAGAAATTTAAAGTTAGGAGTCGAAACGCTTTTTAAGAATTAATAGAGGAAAGTGAATCCTGTTAAGGAAACGATTTTCCTCGCTATTTTCCCGACGTATGTTGGATTTCGAGGCGGGAAAAATCAGAATAAACTCAACTTTTGAGGTCTGATATTTTCATAATGGTTTCATGATATGACCTCATAAATCTTTTCAAATGTTTTCTTCCCTACTGATGGGGAACATGATATTTCTTTTATACGGGGATTTTTCTCTTTTTCTCATGTAAATATTTGGCACTGTTCGGTAGTGATTGATAAATTTTTATGAATTAAATATTATTCGTGAATGGAAGATAGTCCTCGGTATATCGTCCAGGTGTTTTATGAACAGAATACTGATATCAAAATTGTTGAATGATTTTTACGTTTTGCTTCTCCTCATTTTTTGAATTATATATTTTAGCTTAATAACCCTCCTGTACCCCCTTACTCGTAGCTGCATATATAATATTAATATTATGACCAAATCATTTACCATTTTTTAAAACTTTCTTTTTCTTCACATTGAGTTGCTTGAACTTTTTTTCTGGCTTTTTATTTATTTTTAATTGATAGACAAGATTTCCAAGCATACTCTCTTCATCTCTCAATTTTTTTTTTTAATATTATGGAGGCGGCGGAGAGATTTCGACTTTTTATCCCATATTACTTAATTCTGTTTGTAAATTTTGTCCGCGTCAGCTCAATTATTTTTATTGCCATTTTAAACCTATCATAAAATTATAATAAGTATATATAGTATAATGAGTATATATATCTATAGTATAGTAGATTGCTGAATTATAGCTTTCGCTACTTTTTTGATTTGTAATTCGTTGATAATTTGTTGGTAAATTTAAGTACTTGTACTTTTGATACCTCGGGTAAATATATTATTATTATTATAAAAATCTGGCTGAAGGCTTTGACCTCCCTCCTAGGGGAGAATACACATTTCCCAGACACTAAGTGTTAAAGGGATTTGACTCTGTTGAAGCCCTTTCCAGGTTTTCGAGCCCTTGACGACACTCTTTTCTATATATCTTTGATCTTGTGTGTGCCCTACAGATTTTCTGACAGTTCGGACTGTAGCTAGGAGTTCCGCTTTCTGGAGCTGTTTATTGAGTTGCTCTCTTATTATTATTATTTTGGAGTCTTAATCCCAAGTCCAATCAATTCGTGTATTAGTGTTTGATTTTTCCCTGAAAGAGGAAGAACTCAGTTTCAAAAACTTGGAATATTATCATAATAATCATCAACAAATTTGATACATTATGTTTTTATGATTAAAGTTTAATATGAATTAATAGAGATAAATAATAATTAGTTATTATCAATGAAAACGCTATCATTTGTTGGCTCATTAGAATCTTTTTGTTTCTGTGTGACGTTGATAGGGAGGGAGACAGAATTGGCTTTTGAGAAAATGACAGTTGTCTCCCTCGGGGAGGGTTTTCCTTATAAATTTTGCACTGTTTTCCCACAATTTACATATCTCTTCTGTTGCGAAAGATAATTCCTCCCCTTCCTCCCCCCACCCGGTAAGATGTTACTTGTATCGCCAAGCTCTCAGTATTCTGGGTAAACTTGCTTTAAAATCAATCTTTCTTGGAAGAAACTGTCGTTATTCGAAGAAAGGTTTTGATTGTAATTGTAAATTTTTTTCTTCTGTCTTTTGAGACTCTCTTAAATTTCAGAGTAACTGAAGGTATTCTCAGTTTCTTTTTCAAATATCCTTCCAGACCGGTGGACCATCCCAGTCGTGCCACTTAATGTCTTTCCAAGAAACCTTAAAACTCAATAACACGCTTCTCTTGGTTTTGTTTCAACATTCTATTCTATTACTGTTGTTTTTTATATTTTTCTTTCCTACTATACTTTCCCTATCTACTACTACGTCTATCTTCTCTTTCTACTACTCAATTCAACTAGTTCTATTGCTCCTTTAGGTTTCTTTATTTCGTTCTCTCAATGCATCACTACTCCATTAGTGAACGTTTATACCCTACATCTTCTCTTTGTACTCTCGATCTTTTCCATTCATTTTACTATCATCTCCTCTTGGGAGGAGGTTTTAAAACGCTTGTTTGTTCTCCAGCTACCACTCCCTAATTTTGAAAGTAGTATAAGTTCTTGTGGGTGGCTGGAAAGATATGTGATTGTGGTTAAATTACGTCAAAATTATTTATTAGTTTAAATTACTTTTTGATAAATTTGTAGAAACGTTGTCAGACCTGAGGTAATTTATTTTGACTTTTGAATTGCCTTATGTTCAAACATATAACTGTTTTGGAAAGGAGCAAGAAATAAATTTAGACCATTTCCAAAATTAAGAGTTCAAATAACTGAATAAATTGTTAGCTTAAAGCAAGAAAGAACACTCTTCTTCCACCAGAAAGGTACTACTTATCCGCAATACCTTAAAGTTATAATAAAATCTATTTTCTTAATACTTTCCTCGGGCTTGCTTCAAGCTTCTGGACTTGGACATTGGTCCGTTCCCCAGGGAAACTCCTAACTATTATATTCTACCAGCAACTTGCAGTCCCTCCCTTGGGGACAGGTAGTCGTTCTTATTGGGGGTAGGAAAAAAATCCTTACTCCTTTCATTTCTTAATAATTTTATTATTATTATCTTCTTCGAACTATTATTTTCTTTTACTCTCCTCTAGCTAGTCTTTTCTGCATTTTACTTTTAGCCTGATTTTAAAATGAATCCTCTATCCGATTCTTGGGGTTGAGACCCTGGCCTAGATAAAAACTTCCTTAAAGCCAGTCCAACTACTTAATGTCTCAAACTTGGGTTTCGAACCCTCTAGCTTCAGCATTGATTCTCCTAAAATTACCTGTGGCGGTTGGTGAAGTATGAAGATGGGTTGCAAAATGAACAACTCTTCTGATTCCTAATTTCAAACATTTTATTGATTCATTTTTGTTAGTATTTATACCTCAAAAGGGCCGTTACACGCAGCCGTTATTTTCCGAATAGCCCATTCCGGCGGCCTATTGTGCTACTTAAACATTTTTCTTAAAATTCCTGAGCCTTTGTTCGGTTGAACCACCTTACAGTTATTATAACAATGTCAGGTACAGGTACAGCATTATTTTAATCATTCATCTGGGTGGACTATTGTGTTATTTTACTTTTCTTTCAATCTCTTGGCCTTAAACGGGATGAATCGCCTTTCAGTGAAATAAAGAAATTCTGGTACCTTCTGCATTGATAATGCATCGACATGGTTGCAAGTCTGAGCATTGGGAATAAATTCCAGTTAACTAGAAAACAAAAATCTTCTGGTAACCCATAACCTTTAACACAAATTGGGACAAAATTCTCCTAATTTGTGAAAATCTTTCCGCTTAAACAGAATTTGAAAAAAAAGAATGAAGGCATTAAATTTGTCACTTATTCATTTAGTTTTATAAAAGACAACAGATGGCGGAATTTAGTTGTTTGATGACAGCATAAGAACACAAATTTGTTTAAATTAAAAGTAATTAAGAGGAGAGAAACTGTAAATAAAAATGTGTTTCAAAAATATTGCCTGACTATTTAGATGCGGAAAGAGTGATGATGGCGGCGGTGGCGGAGAATTGGCGGAGGATTCTTTAAGACAAAGGCTCATCATGTCAGACGGAGGGAACGGGAATAATTCAAGGTGAATTTGAGAATTTCCATTATCGCGAAAATTATTATTTTACAAGCTACAAAGTAAATAAAAGCTAATGCACCAAGATGAAGGCAATTACATTAAGAAAAATTAGAAAAATGTCAGGAGTCAGTGGCTGCGCAACAGAAATTAAAACAATGGAAAGAAATTCTATTTTCGCTTCATTTTTTCTTAATTCACCTGAAAAATTTTAAGTTATGCGATTTTATTACGCCCCCTAAGTTTTTTATTTATTATGGTACTTTTGCCATTCATCACAAAGTTTTTTATTTTCACTAAAATTTTTGACACCCCTTAAATCATATATTTGAAAGTTTGTGAACCACTGATTTTCTTTTTTGTTTGTTTCAGGTAATGTCTCATGATTTCAATTAATAGCTATAATTATTACAAATAAGTTGGTGAGTAGCGAAGTTAATAATATTTTAATTAGAGGAAAAGCGAGGAGGAAAGAGAATGAAAATGGCGTGGCGTAGAAAACATGTCTGGGCTTTAACAATGGTTATGGGATACGTATTACAATTTATCTAAATTAAAACCAGAAAACCAAAATCCTGACGAAGGAAACAAACAGGAAACAGTTCGGAAGGAAAATAAAAAAGTTCCTTCGAAAATTCAGAATTTTACTTACGCTGTTTATTTGTGCCAGGTCGTTGCCATGGCGACTGCTACTGTATGTAGTGACGTCACGAGTGCTTCAATCAAACAAACATTTCTTTATTCATTATTTGCTCTCATTTAAATTGGGTGATTGAATTCCATCTTTCACTCGTGGAATGTGAAAATCAAAACGGGGACCCATTTCCCTTGACGTGAGTTTTGAGTTGCCTTAAAACAAAAAATTAAAAAATAAAAATGTGCCTGATAATGATGACGATGATATAACTTCCTTTCGTGTGAAGTTCTGTCGTTTTGCTGTCGTGGAAAGTGAGGCGAGGAAATATAGTTAAAGTTTAGTGTGTGTGTTCCTTTTCAAAGGTGTGTTAAAGCTTGAAAGCTTCAGAATATGGAGAAAATTTATTTTTGTTTCTCATCTCGGTTGTAATACTAACTCGGTTGATATTTTACATTTTCCATTTTATGACAATCTGTAATGCGAACTTGAGAAAAGGAAGATGGATGCTTCGGGCGGTTTTCCTGATTCTGACGGGCATTTCAATTTATTTAAAAAGAAAAAAATTTCTATTTCTTCGGTGTTTTCATTTTTAAACCTTTTTTTGCTGTTCTTGTTTTGTTTCATCAAGACTCACGACCGCTCTGCTCTACAGGTCTCTCATAAATCGATATCGTCGCGTTTCTCAGATAAAATTCTGTTCCTTCCTCTCAAACCCTGTCATTTTCGTATATAGTCATTCGATTTCAATATCCATCAGGTACCGAGTTCAAATATTATTTTGATTTGTTCTTGTTTGTCTTTGAAAAATCGTTTCTGGTCATTCGGACTAGAACTAATTTGGAAATTTTAAATTGGAGTCCCCGAGGCTGAAAAAAAACAAGAGTTAATGAAAAAAGTTTATTTATTTATTTTTTCCTCTCTTTCTCTCTCTATTCTCTTCTACCTCTCACTCCCGCCATTTCTCTGGTTTTTTGAGGAGGCTAGAATTATTGATGGGGAAAAATTTTCAAGTAGAGCCGAAACTTAATGCATTTAAGAATTTTAATTGAGCGTTAGAGTTTTGGAAACATAATTAAAAATTTACCGAAAATGCATTCTATTATTAACTAGTTTAAAATTAAAATTAATGTCTTATAATTTACTTTTATAAACTAAGTTTTTCTTCTTTTTTACCTTCCTGAGCTTTTTTGTTTTCCTCGTATTTTTACGAGCGTCTGGTGGAATGTGCTTTTGCAACATGAAAAACCATTTTCCTTTCTTTTTTTTTTCTCTTTTATATATTTAGTTGGTAGTGTTATGCACTTGCTCAGGTGACACGCCTACATAATGTTCTTCTTTGTGTTTCTTTTTATCATTTTAAAACCTTTTTTTTCCTTCACGTGCTGCATAGTTGTATATTTGCTTTTAAAAGCATGGAGTCTTTTGAAAAATTATGTTTTTCGATTACTTTCTGACGACTGGATTTTTTTTAAAAGTTTTATTTTCGTTTTTGAACTCACGGGTAATAACAGGCTGTTGCAGGAAGTAGATATGTCAGTATAATATTGACTGTTTGGCCAATTTGGAACGTCTTGGGATGAATTGGGATTGATTCATTCTGGCTACAGCGATAGTCTATTGTGCGAAGGACTAAGTTATAGGGGAAGTTGAGAGTTAGTAGGTGATGTTTGAGGAGTGAAGTTTGTAGAGTTGGTTTTATTAATAAAATTAAGTTTACGATAGTTATTATGGTAGTACATCGCTCTCTAAGTTCTTTCAATTTTGGACACTCCAATTTTGGACATTTTCATTTACTATTAAGCTTCAGTTACTACCGATAGCACTCTCAGTTATTAAAAATTTATGTAAATACTTGGCAAGATTATCATGACCCGACAGCACCTGGGTTGTATAGTAGTTGATATCAATTTTTTATTTTATTTAAACCTCTCCATGATTCCTATTCTTCCTTATCCACTCTACGTTACTATTTCTACCTTCTTACCTATCCTATTTTCTCTCCCTTCACGCCCTCCTAATCCTTACTTTTGGCGACTAATTTTAGTTATGAATAACTTTAACGGATACAACTTTGTTATACCCATATCGTATGTTCTGCACAGTTCTAATAACTATATTAGAGTAAGATAGGCTGTGGGATTTTGTTTTTGATTTATAGTTTTATTTGATTGTTTGTAGGTGACGACGCGTGAAAGTATTTCTTTCCTCGTCAGAGATTTTGCTTTTCTTTTTTTAACAATCATTCATCCTGAAGGTGGTGAAAGTTCAGTTTTTGATGTTTCCAGGAAATTAAAGGTAATGCAATAGGTCGCCATTCACTATGATGATTCAACTAACTGACGAACCTAGTGATAAAAGTAAATTTAAACTTTAAACGTGATTTTTAACCTCAAATTTTCTAAATGTTTTTATACAACAATTGAGTTTAAATTTATTATTTATATTAGGTATTTATTGACATTTCCGTTACTAAATCACAAGAAACTATGTGTTAAAACTCATCCCTAAATCACAGCTAATTTCTGAAACAAATTTGCACCCTTAACTCATCAATGACATTGATATCTATTATATTAAGTTGAATTCTGTAACCTGGTACAGTTTTCGAGGGAGGAGAGTTTTAATTAATGATTATAATGTTGATCTATGTTTATGTTTATTAACTGACGGGTCGCAGACGAGATGTGCTTTATTATTCTACATGCAATTGTTTTGAGTTCCTGTTTCCTAATTTCAAAGAGCCAATGTGAAGTCTCAAATAGTCCGTTTCCAAAGAAACTGTTTACTTATGAAATTGATGAGAGAATTATTTGTGGCTGATTACACTACAGCGTTTGGGTCTTTTTCATGAATAATTCCTGTTTCGTTTCCCTGTTGTAAGTGGATTTAATGAAAATTCTGTACCGGTTGAAGCATTGCTGAAAAAGTTTACCGTTCCCTTGACTTTGAGGATGTCGGTGGAACCATTCCAGAAACACCTATAATCTAAATCAGGGGTCTTCAACGTTGTACACATTAAGGGCCAAAAAAAATTTTTTTTCTGCCCAACGGGCCGCACCATAAGAATTTTTTTTCGGAAATGGTCAGGATGATTAAACAAGTAGAAAACAATTATTTATTGAGCCAACATCAACAAAAGGGGCAAATTAAAAATCAGTCCAATGCAGTTGGTCAATGTCAGTTTTATTTTTTTTCTAAAAATTATTTTTGTGTAGTCGTTGGCGGGCCGCAAAAAACATATCAGCGGGCCGCGGGTTGAAGACCCTTGATCTAAATAAAGCTTTTTGTTGATAATGCTCGTAGATTTTTATCAACAGCAACATTTAATATTCTATTATTGCCCGCTGTTGTGTGTGTGTTGTTGTCCTTTCATCGATACTAATTTCCTATTTCTACAGAATTAAAGTAAAAACCTACCACAATGTTTAAACCAGTAAGTAGAGACAATTAGATTCTGTATAATTAATCCCAATAGAGTAATTGATTCTCAACATAATGAAAACATAAATATAGATTAAACATAATAAAGATTCAGAATGTTAGTGCAGAGAGAAAGTTTTGGCCCCTTTCAAGACTCAGCCCATTTTAATAAAGCCTCACCGTCAGCATTAGTTATTCATTTGCTGTGACATTTAGCTCAGGAAACAAATAATAAATTATTGCATCGTGTACAATATTTATTTATAATAATTTTGTATTAATAATGAAAAATATTTAGGTTTCAAAAAATCGATAATGTGGGAGGGAGATTTGCGTCATTAAATAATTCCAGTTCACTTATTAGCACTAAATAAACATTTAAAATTTTTGAATCCGTACTGTATGACCAGTTATGAAGTTGAGTTGCATTTTTAGAGAGATAAAATAGATTTAAGAGATGTTTAATGGTTTCGTAAAGCAGATGGGAATCGAAAACCTCTCCCTGGATAGTTTCGAGAAAAACTTTTCATCAGTAAATAAAGAAAAATAATTTTTTTTTCCGGAAGTAACGAAATAATTCTAAATCCTGTCTGTCGGAAGATGATTGATGTTGAAAAAGGAGAAAGAAAAAACCTTATTATATGGTAAAGGATGTTAACACGCAAAACTTTCGTTACGTTGACAGCAGTCAACAGCAGAAGAGTTATTCTCTGAAGAAGGGAAAAACACTTTTTCGAGTTTCATTCAAAGAAAATCCGTATAACGAACAAAAACTATTCGAACTCAGTAGGTGGGAGAATACATCATTAGGTAAATTATAGTGAGATCGGTAACGTCAGAGGTGAGCAACACGCGGCCCTTTAAACTTGGTTATGCGACCCACAAAGAATATCTAATATTGAATTTAATTACTCGACTTTGTCTCATCAATATATTATGAAATTATTTATATTAAACTGGTAGTACATACTAATCGAAACAGTTTTTTTTGACGAGTTACTCACTTGTCGGCAACTTGTTCAAACATGCAGTACTTTATGTGCGGCCCGCCAAAAAATTTTCAAATTTAAATTGGCCCGTTGATTAAAACGGTTGCTACCCCCCCCCGGGTTACGTCATATGCGTACAGTATCGTTTTCAAATTTGACGAAAGTTCTCTTCCTTTACAAATTCAACAGAAAAAAGAGTATATTTTCCTTGTAAATTCTTAGGAGCTTATATTAAAAGCCAATTTCAATCATCTTCAAACTTATACATTTACGTATACATGTAAACTGTTTTGACTCATTTAAAAAAGTATTCTTGCTAAATAGCCTTTTTTAATTTAAATATAAATTCGTAACTAAAAAAAACAATTTGTTGCATTTATTAGCTTTATGAAAGAGAATTGGGTGTGCATTATTTATGAAATGACTCTTATCTTTCTTCCAGCTGTTTATCGGAAGAAGAAAATCAACAAAGCTTCTACTGTGTGAGCATTCAAAAAAAAATTCATGGCACGTATAATCGTTTTTACAAATTTTCACAAAGATTGGTCAATTTGACTCTCTAAAGAAGAAAAATTTCTTGCCTACGCTCTTAAAAAAACCCTTTTTTGTGAAAGATAAGGGTGGCAAAAATATAAGAAGCGAATTACATTTTTGTTCTGATATTTAGAAGCCGTTAAAAAACATTTTTTATCGGTTTTTGAAACCTTAAAAGCTTTTTAAAGCGTTTTGTTGGACACTTTTTTTCGTCCTTAATCAGTAAAGACCTCATTTAATTTTTTTTCACGCCCTTCTAACTCCTAGTTGAGGAAAGAAAAATGAATGAAAATCTTTTAGAAATGAATGAAATTTATTTTGAGGTCAGAGGGATGATGGGGGTAGACGTGCGAGCGGAAATTGGAAAAATTTCTAATAGTATGGGTGATGGTACATTAAAAATTCCCAAATCAGGTAGAAAACAAAGCTCAAAAAGGAAGGTGAAAATTTTCAGGGTTGGGCTTTCGAATAAAGGAAACATTTTGTTATTTCCTCCTCCACGTTCAGGGACTTGACTCAATTTCGCATCTATAATATCGATCGTGGAAATCCTGTTGGAGATTTCCTTTCAAATTTTTTTTTTCCCTTCGCCCTGTTCCGATTTTTATTAACTCATTCACCCGGCTATCTTATTACCTCCCTTTTCTCGGTTTTTAATAATACATAAAAGAATTGGAATCCTGTAATAAAGGGTTTTAGAACCTCACAAACCATGAATTTTTTTTCCAAGGAATGTCTGCCACGCGCCGTAGGTCAGTCGACTCTTCTTCATCCGTGAGCGTCAGTCAGTTGCGCGAAGTGGGCGTCTACACGACGTTCGGATCTTTTTTTTCTAACGCGAGCTTTTCGCTTTCACACATGACGATTCTTTTTCGAATCAACGCGTAATCGTGTGTGTTGTGTGTGAGTGTTGTGTGCGTGTGTGTTATTGTATAAGGTTCTCGTTTTAAATAACAAAAGTAAGAGCAAACAATTTTTTTGGTGGTTAAAAAAAATTTTTCATCTCTAATATCCAAGGTTCCGAGCTTTCAAGGAGTCAGTAAATTATTTACTTATTAATTAAAAAAATCCGAAACATATCTCAAAGGTATTTTACTTATTTTTTATATTGAGTGGTGATTTCGCTCTCTTACATAGTTTTAAGTAAAGGCTAAGTATCCCCGATAAACAAAAAACCGCAATCGGTAAGATAACTGGGTAGACATTTCGCTTAAATTTAAAGCTGTCACAAGCTAATTTGTAATTTGTTCTCACGAGAGAAAAAACAGTTGAAGGAAATCTTAGTTTTAAGAAGAAGGCACTAGGCAGAGGAGTAAGGAGAAGGATGGTGACAAATTATTGTTGCAGCTGCGGACTCCCAAGTCCATACATCACTCTTAATTATTTCTGCTGCCTGATTAGTGGTTTGGAAGTATTAATGATATTGAGGTGTGTTACAAGGAGACTCACTCTAATCGAGACATGTAGAGCTTGAGGAGATGTCAGGGGAGGGATAGAGGACGGGTGGAGGATGGATGAGAATGTTTGTAAATAGAAACGACCTCCTATTTCATACTATTTACTTATGTCATAAATACTGTACGCGTATGTCAATAATTCATTTTATATATATTGTTCGCATTGAGAATGAATTCATTCCATTTACTCTTTCGTGTGAAGAGTTCTTTCCATGCAGATGGCACACTCATACGAGGAATTCATTCAATAAATAATGCACACCGTGAAAGAGAGACTTTATTCAAAGATTCCATTCATAAATAACTCAGACTCTGACTATAAGTTCATTTCTAACCAGCGCACACTTTTCCGAAGTTGGAGAAAAAGATCCCTCTTCCATAAATAATGCACACTCTAACCAATCCTTAGTACTAAAACATTTTTTTACAGGTCTAAAACATCTAACTATCTTCTTACTTCTCTTTCCATCTCGGCAGCATTAATAATTAAAACACATATTTGATGAGGTCACATATAATATACTGCCTCTTGTTTCCTTCAACGTTTTTAGTTGTTTAACCCTGAAGAACTTTTAGAGAAGGAACTCTCAGGCGATTAAGACGTTCGACCTTCTCTCAAAGGGCTTGCTCCAATGACAAGGGTCACTGGTTTTCTCAGTCGATTACTTGGAAAACCTTCTTCCAGTTACATTATTCGAATACCTGTAGTTATGAAAGTGAACTCAAAAAACTTTTAAAAGCTTCTAAAAGTTCTTGAGCGGTGAAAGAACCTAATTTGAGTAGTTATGAAGGATGAGTTTTAATCATCTGTTATACCCAAAGGTGAGAAACGGGATTAAAACTTAACTATATGACAAAATATATAATTTATGAAAGTAGATAAATAAATAAATGTTTTATTTAAATAAATGAAAGGTAATAATGAGAAATGATAAAGTGGAAGAAGGAGAGGGGAGGGAGAGGGCAAGACTTTTATTTTCAAAAATCGATATCCGGATAAAAGTTCCGATATTAATTTCAGCATTAAGTTCATTAAATTCCTTTTTTTTATCCGAAACGCATTCAGAAAGCTTCGTAAAAAACCAAATTCGTGAGCTTTTTATTCGTTAAGTGAGTTTACAACAGGCGAAGACTCTATAAAATTTTATTTTTAGAATTAACAAATTGAAATTCATAACAAATGAACATTAAAAAACATGAAACAACAAAATTATCGTAGGTTTTCAAACTTCTTCTCATTCGCCGAACTTTTTTTTGGTTTCATTAGGATGTGTGTGTGTGAGGGGGAAGTGAAAGAGAAATAAGTGACAATGAATAAAAGAGAAAAGAAAAAGAAAAATTTTTTTGATTCATTTAATAAAATAAATTGTTTCAGCGGGTTTACCTCAGCAGGTGTCAGCAAACAGTGTAATAATTTAAAAGCGATGGAAAACTTTAGCGATGCAAATTTATTCGTATTCGTGCTTAAAATCTAGCTTAATATGAGACCAGGTGTTAGGCGTAATTGAACCTTTTGTCTTGGGATTCCGAAGGATCCCTCGAACAAAAGGACTTGATTGAATTTCATCTCGGAAATGATTTTAGATGCGTATTGTTAGGGAAACAAGCAAAAATCTATCTCGGATACCACGTTTAAGAATGCAGTTTTAATAAAAGGGATTCGGATAAATTCAAATAAAACGCGACAAGATTGAGGAGAAGGTTAGGCTGGGAGGGATATAGATATGTAGATTTGAAAGCACCCCAAACCAGTCCAAAAGGAACATGATTCTAGCCCCCGGAGAACCCAACGTGGTTTCCTTTCTTCTTTTTTGAACAAAGAACCATAAAGGTTGCAGTTTCGCTGAGGAGTGAGGAACCGCACGGGAGTAATAAATGTAGGTTTGTTAAACAACATAAATAGAAAATAAAATAAAATAAATTCGGTGGGATCGTATAATTTTGAATTGCCTTTTAACACAGTTCTCGACATCCTCTTTTGTTTTTATCGGAAAATTACTGAGAGTTTTATTGTTTTCTCTTGTGTATATTGTGAGCGACTTGTACCCGTATCAAACTATCGGAATTATTTTTCCCTTTAAATTTTTAATTATTAATCAATCGATTTTAATTTGTCGGAGGTGGTTGAACTTCGGCCCACGCCCGAAATCCAAGAGGAAAATCGTGACTGCTGTCGGATGGCCGGTTGAGAGACATTTTTATTTCTGAGACATTGCTCATTTCCACATCAAAGTCTTCCCAGTAGTATTAATGTTTTAACTATTATTACTCTAATGTAAACTGAATGAAAGAAACGCCAATACTCTTTTTATTGTTAGCTTTTTTTCTATACAACTCATAACATATTAACTTTTGTAAGTCTTTTTTGCAACCCTGAAAACAGAAAATTTCACAGCTGAGGGTTTAGGATTAGTAAAAATGAACCAAAATTTTCAATTAAATAGAAAACAAAGTTTTTAGTCTTTAGATTAGGTTAATTTTTCAGTGTACCATTGTTACCCACCTAAGGTAGCGTTAGGGGGTAGCATTGGGTGATTGAGAAAACATGACGAAAGATAGAAATAAAATAAAAATAAATTTAAAATACTTACATATTTAATAAATATTTGACTGTCATCATTACTATTTCTTTTAACACTTTACTTAATAACTACTGATTATCTTATGAAATTACTATCTGATAATTAATTAATAATAGGTTGGGTCCCTCTATTTGTATGGATCCTTTACCTACCTCTCATCATTCATTTTAAGGCCTGTCGGTGTTTACTGGGAAGTGGTGCCTGCTTGTAGGCTTTGTTTCGGTCAGCAGGACCTTGCATCATTTTGTATTAAATAATATCGTTACATAATAGCTTATTTTGGAGGTCTGATGGGCGAACAAATTTATTTCGCCTTTTTCCACTCCCCAGTCCGCCAACGGCTGTTCCATTGGCAAGGAATTTAAAAAAAATGGGTAAGGAAGGGCTAAACCGATGGGTTTTCTTTCAAATTTATGATAACACCATAAAGTACATAGATTTTCTTATTTAAATGTTAAAATTGGAATTACAAATAAAATTTATTAAGCGATAAAATGAAATCTTTTCAAAATAATACATCATATTTAAACAGGAAGTGGTCCTTTTTCCTTTTGATACTGATAATGTAAATCTTTGCAATCGACTTACAATATATTGACGCATTCAGTATCGTTAATGTGGTACACTTTTATAATACCACCAGAATATGCATCTCCGAATGTGGGATGATAAACGGAACTTTGGGAAAAGTGCATTGATTAGAGCTGCATTTGCACTCTTTTGTCTAAATTGGCCGCCGCCAAACGTTCATCGTTTTTGAAATATTGTTTGATATTGAAATCAGGTTGTTGTGTTGTGTTAGGTTCCATTTTTACTGCAAAATGGAGGGAAATTCAAATCTTGCATTAATTTTGGAACACACTGTATTATTCTGTTTTTTTTTCCTTTCAAATTTGAGTTCCTGCTGTGGCAAATCACTTTTATTGGAAAATCGTTAGACGGGAACATTCTACACAACGGTAGTTTTTAAATAAGATTTTAATTCTTTAGTACATGACACTGACAAAATTTCACTTCTTTGGGATATGACGCCGCTAACGTCAAATATTTGAAGAATCAGAAAGGTTCTCTTTTATCTCGTCTAGAAGTTTCGCTTACGTTGAAAGCTGTAGTACCAGTTTGGACAGCCGAAACAGGACCAGTTATTCCATTTATGATGTTTGCAGCTTTTAACTTAAACGAAATAAGTAGGAATTCTGTTACTCTTCCGAAAAAATACCCTTGAGGAGGGTAATAGACAAAAGAATAACATATCTAACACTCATTTGAACTTTGCAGTTATAAACTCTAATATATATAAAATAAAAAAAAAATATTAGAGTTTGATTATTAAGTATAAGTGACCAACTTTAAGGAAATCTTGATTAAGCTGACCTCACAAGTTATATGAGGTGGTGAGGGAAGCCATGTCAATATTTAGGATGTGTTCAAACAAATCCTTACCTATGGCATGAGTTTTGTACTCCTTGATGAATTTCTTTCAAAAATAATGCACGCATTCATTAATGATTCATTTCGTTATTGGTAATTTTAGGAGAATTTCATTTTATAAATAATAAACGCTTTTCGATCGATAAGTGAAATCGCTTACAAAAATAAAGTCTTTATTATAAGTTGGAAAGTATTCGAAATTACCTCCCACGCATTTAATGAGTGACACAATTTAAGCAATCGCTGTTTCATAAATGATGCACAGTGTATTTACTCAACGTTTGAAGCGGTTATACATCCGCGATGAAATTTATATTTATAAACGCAAAAAAACACTTTTGGGTTTTTACTAACCACGTCAAAAGGCTTTTGCTTAACCGCAGATTATACCAGCACCTGGTGGAAACGTCTGCGCCCTTTTAGTCTTTTTGTGTTTTGGAGTGAAATAAAAAAAACGTTAACGTTTCCTGGTTCGTACTTTTTGATGCGGTTGGCGAAAAGCCCAAAAATGTTGCGTATACATATATAATTCATACTATCATGAAGTATTCATTTCGTAAGTGCCATGAGTATCAAAGCGGACGTATATAGATAAATAAATAAACTGAATCTGTTTTCTATTGAATCCCTCTCATGAAGTTCTCTTTCTCTCAATTTTTTCATGCCTATAATTTTATGTGTAAACATTAACAACATAATATAATAATAATCTCAATCATATTTATTTAATTATTAGCCAGGAAATTGTTTTGAACTCATCACTAACTCATGAATACCTTTTAATAATAACTATTTGGGTAAATTTTGACCCCTCCATCCGAAAAACACGTTGCCGACACCGTATACATCATATTATTGATATAAAAGTAACTTGAACGAGTTCGCATTTCGTTTTCATAAATATTAATACGCTTATAAAAAATGAATAAAGTCAATTTATTAAGAAAATGAAGATACTAGATACCAATCGAAGAGAGTTTTAATTAAGGGGAATAGTTCAGCAAACATTTGATTGTTAAACAAATGAAAATTACAACAGTGTCGATTCCTTTGGGTAAACAATTGTTTGAAATAAGTTATTTGTGTTAGTTTAGGCTTCCTTTACGACCAAAAAAATTGCGAATAAAATATTTGTTCAGAAAAATTCCAACAGTATCGAATCGTTGAGGATAAAATTTGTGGTTGATAACTTTCGAATATTGTTAGTTATCGTTATATACAGTTGAGTTGAAATCCCGTTTTTAGCCTTTGCATATAACACGATTTGAGAAGGGGTTTGAACCCTCAACTATTATTTTCCCAATCAGGCGCTTTGATCACTCATCCACAGACCTCCCACATAACTTAGGAATTATTTTATGCTTAAAAATATGCCTTTGTGTTGTATATACAATTTTCCGTTGGAGGAAATCGTTGTAAAGGCGATGGTTTGAAAATTTGGTAGATGAAAGTAATAACAAGTTAACAATGACTAGCCACAAATTTTATGTCAGTAATGTTAGTTTGACTTGAAAATCTGATTCCGTCTATTTCCTTGTTTTCTCAAACCCTTTTCCCTCATTTTCTTCTTATTTAAGTTGTCCATTAAACTCTACCTACTCCTTTTGTCTAGTCAAAACCGTACCTTCTTTACTTTTACCTTCAAATAGCTGAACAAGGTGAAAGAAAATGCTCTAAAAATTTCACTTGAGCGACGTATAAGTCAAAGAAATAACAATACTAACAACATTGACAATAATAGTTTCAAAACTCACCTAACAAATTTCACCAACAGGATTAAAAAAGAAAAAAAACTTTGATTGAATTTTAACTAAAAAGCGAGAGAAAAAAATTTCTAAAACGTGGGGCTCTAAGCCCTCAGGATGCCATTATTCTCTTCCAGAAGGTGACGTCATAAATTAGTTTCTGAAATAACGAGGAATAATATTGTTTTCGAAACTCAGCGGTAGGTCACAACTGACGAAATGTGAAAGGTTAAAACGAATCTGTTACGAGAAGCGTTGGATTGTTGGCTTACACGTTTAAGGGAGTTGTTGTTGAGCTTTCCACGAATTACCTATTATGCGAAGGTAAAAGAGAAAGGTGAAGAGGAAAGATCGGAATAAATAAATAAAATAAAAAACAAAAACCGGGAGCCAGAGGCGAGGAGATTTTCGTTAAAAACTACTTACTCTGAGGTGGAAAATTCTTCATTAACTGAAACAAAAGCTTTCTCGTGTTTTTTATTAACAGACAAAAAAATCCGAACCAGATCAAACAAAACCTATCAAGTATGATAAAAAGTTAGATTTCCTCCTTTTTTCGGTTAACAGAAAGTATTCTCTTCGTTCCGTCCAAATGGTAAAATTATTTTTTAATAAAAAACTTTAATTCGTGAAGAATCTAACAAAAGGGAACGGAGTTGGAAAATGGATTTCATTCATTGGGAAAGCATGTCAGTTTGTGACAATATCTTTTTTTTTTAAACTCAGTAACTGTTCATTCGATTTTTTTCTCTTTTATTTGAGGTGAGGCGGATGGAAGAGGCTGTGTGCGTGCTGTTGGAACCTCCGAAACGTTTTCAAAAAAAAAGAAATGAAATTATGATCGTGATCGCTGCTGGTGCTTTTTTTTCCTCTAATTTTTCTCTTTTTTTGTTGGAGAATTTTGGTGAATCGGTTGAATTGTTATAGCTGGTTTTAGACACTACCGGGCGTGTTGCCTGGTTAAGCTGTTCCTAATATTAGGTCTACCGATAAGCTCTGTCTGTTTTTAGAATAAGATTTTCATACCTTGTATCAGTGGTCGGCGAACTTGTCATCCTAAAAGGCCAAATACAAACCAAACGAAATTGAAATTTATTCAAAGAGCCATTTTATTCTTATATATACTTTCATAACTTATTTAGGAGTCATTTATGTAGTGTTTGTTTAACTATAAACATTTTAAAGAAAGTGATTAGGTTTAAAAGTACACTCTCAAGCTTGTTTTTATGCTTTAGTTTAACTAACGATACATGAAATAAAACTTGATATTATACTTATATAAAGACAATATTTACTTCATAAATAATACTCCGGGCGTACGCTAAACATTTTATGGGAGAACCATAGTCAAGGAGTAAAAGAGCCGCACTTTGCCGACCTCTGCTTAGATGGTCTTTATTAAATAATATAATTACCATAATTATTTTTGGCTCATGCGCATCGACAGTTTCTGATGTTGTTAAAAAAAGGATTTCTAACATGATCCTGATAGTGCTGTTGTCGATAAAATACGTCATTTAGAGCTTCTCAGAAAGGTCAAAATCACTTATTTGAAATTTCTCCAACCATCTTCTGGAAGTTCTGTCAGAAACTGTACCTTCATGCACCATTTTCAACTAATTTATATTCCTTCTGTATAATTTCTTTCTGATTTGAATTCATACAGTGGCTTAAATGAACTTTAGAAGCAGCCAATCCATTCTGACCTAATACTAACATGAGTCATCCTCGTTTTAGTTCTTTTACTGGGTTAGTATTGTATATATACTATTCAGTGACGAAACGAGAGGACCAAAAAACCGTCAAATAAATATGCACAAACGTGTGGAAACTTGATGTAACATTATCGGACAGAACTTTCCGGTAGACCTAATATACAGTATACTTATTTACTCATTAAATAGCTTTCTAAAAAAATGAGACTATTTTCCTAGTAGATACTAAAGCATTTCACGGACTCACTCTCCATGTTTATTAGAAAAACACATACAGCAGCAGCTTTCATGAAAAATTTTAACAAATCAAAAAGAAAAATTTATTTGTAAAAGAGCTTGACAACTCTAATACATGTAAATTAGGCCATAGCGACTACAAACTGTTAAATTACAATGATTATAAATAATAGTTTTGATAGTTGGGGCTCAGATTTTATTTAAATTTTTTTAGTTGTTCCTGTGACTGGTAAAAAGTTTCGCCTGACAGACATTTTAAAAAACTAAATTTTCGTTTTGTGTTAAAAATTTCCATAGAAATTGCTCTTCTATGAATTTTTTTTTATGAGTCGGGAGAGTGAACAGTCTTGGGAACAAATAAAAAAATTTAAATATAATTTGACACCAGATATCAAAATTTGTTTAAAAATTTGGCATGACTTACACGTTTGGTCTTATCAGGATTCGTTTTTGAATAATCTTCGGTCGTCAAACGTTACTTTTATAAAAGGTTTCATGAAAATTGAAGTAATAGGTTTTGGAAGTAAGTCGCTTTAGAAGCTACCAAATAACTAAATTCTAACCCAAAGTGAAACTATTTGTCTAAGCATGACAGTCCAAACGACCATTTCGACGTTATCCCGGCCTCCTACCGTTCTTCCTTCCAGTTGTTCCAACGATTTATAATCAACGATCACAATTATATTCGTCATCCTTTTTGATGATTGTTGACTCGAGGAGTTAAACTTACAACCTTAATTCATTTGAGATACTTGTTCATAATTCGAAGCAAGGAGAACATCAAAAGAAATTTCTTCGAAAGAAACTTTGAAGACTCATTGGGATGTAAATTTTATACATTAGTTTTTGGGTCTTTAACAAACCGCTTTACAAAGTTGAAAGCAATACAGAACTCTCATTGGAATCGAACCAAACGTTTCGCCAACTTTAACCTGCTGGCGTCTTCAGAGGTAACTGAATTGATATATAATTTTCATGACAAAGGATAACGACCGTGAAACTGTGAATGGAATCAATGGAAAACTGAATCGATTTCTTCCCGACTCGAACGATTTTCCTTTTTTGTTGTGTGCGCTTCTTTTTTATCTCCAACTTAACCGCCACTTGTCTTCGAAAATGAGAGATTTGATTGGAGTATTAGAAATAGAAAATAAACAAATTGAGATGAAAGTATGGTGCAGAAGAAGAAAGGACAGTAAAATGATTAGAGGACGGTTGAGGGAAGACTAACAGAAGCGTGTTATTGAGTCTTGAGGTTTTTGTCATTTCAGTCGTTTTGGGTCAAAACGGAAATGAAGCGGTGAAATTGAGATGGCCCATCAGTCTGAGAGAATGTATTAAGGAGAATCTGTCTGTTTCTTTATTTACTGTGTGAATAGACAGATCTTTTCTGGTAATTTAGTTGGAAACAAACCCTAGGATGCAAAGGGTTTTCGATTAGAATGTTTCAGGTTTGAGTTGACTAAATATCTTTTTTATGAAGTTGTCTATGGACTCAGGTCTTTTCAACTTTTATGATCGCTGACTTTTCGTCTACTGCTTTTTCTTTTATTTTTTTTTAACAATGTCTAAGTTAAACACCTGTTTTTTGGTCTCCCATTGCCTTCCTTGCAATCCCGGAAACGGTTTTTTTCGTTCGATTTGAACCGCTTATTAGCACTTTCGAGGACTTTGGAGTATTTTTTCTCCCTCTGAGCGTTTTTCTCCTCTTTGTCAGCCGCCCGACAAGTTTGGAAATCCTCGCCGCGCAGTCTAAGATGGGTTGGATTTTTTCTATTTCTTCAGAAGTTTGATTTTAAACACTAAGCTGAATATCATAGGGACATGTTTCAGAACAGTCGGGTATATAAGGAGTTTAGCATCAATATGAAGTCCATACTATCTTTCCTTAACATAAAAATATTGTTGAGAACCAACTAAACTATTTTTTCTTTCGCTCCCACGTTAACAAGGAAGTTGTTATGTATATGTGTCAAGGCGGACATTGTTCCTAAGGTTCATACGTATATAATAAAATACAGTTAAGTGTTTTAAACATAGTATTCGTATGCGTTATTTACTCAAATACATTACAAGTGTCTCACCAGTGACACTACTTTTGCAAGACACTCTTGTCATCATTTCCATTTCTACAGTTTTTCTCAAGCCAGTGCCTCTATATCGTTTTCCACATTTCCCAAACCCCTCCTCTCTCTCTTCTACACTCTCATTATAAAACCTCGATCACATATCAACTCTAAATTCATTGAAAAATATTTCCTCATCTTTAGGAAGAGTAGTAAACCCAAGTTGAAGCGCACTTGGTTGTTGATTTTGTTCATGGGAATTAAAGAAGCGAAGGCGAGACGAGAGAGAGAACCACACCCTTTTTAAATATGGCCTTTCAATTACTTTTGACATTAAATTCGCAAAACGCTGCGGTTGTAAAATGCTGAAGTTAAGCTGGGGCTGAAATAAGTCTCTTTAACTTTTTTTTTTTTTCTTTCGTTACATTTTCGTGTCACATAATTCACAGATCACGAAGAAGATTATAATTAATTAAGAGCGGAGGCGAGTGAATGTTGATCTTTAAGGCTTTTCACGGTAAAACATTATTAAACATAATTAGAGTATCATTCATTAAAAAAAATTTTTTTTCTCTTTTCCTTTCTTCAGAACATGAACGACGAAGTGCTTTCACGCAGGATTCTCAAGGGCAATGTAAAGCCCAGATTCATATAAAATAATCAGAAAATTTAAAATGTTTATTTTTAGTTTTTGATTAAAACCTTTTTGTAGGGCTACTCTAAATTAAAGAGCTATGTATAGAATTATTTTTAGATGAAAAATTATTATTTTATTATTCAAGAACTTTGAAGCTTTAATTTAATTAGAGAAAATAACTTTTACTTTTATTTTAGAAAGTGTGAGTTAAAAGCTACCACTTTCAGACGCAGACGTTATATTCGAACTGTATACTCCTAACGTAATAATACCAAACAATTAAACATTACTGTAGTTGTGAGATTTGAAGTCTTTGCTGTTGATACTATTAGTGTTAGTGGTGTCAACTTTTGGGTATTTTTTTGTTTAAATCGAGGAAGTGGCGTAATCTTCTAAAGGCATCTGGAAAGATGGCTCAGATAGTGCGGAATTTTTACCCACTAAACTCCCACTACCTCTTTTAGTGGGGATAAATACACGGGAGGAAAGCCTGTCCTCTTCTGGCCCGGCAGACAAACTAGGGACAGAGAAAATAGGGTACGTAGAGAGTGAAAGGTAGACAGTGGAGAGAAAGAAAAGCAAAAGCAGGCAGACGAAAGGAAAAGGAGGCTAGACAGTGAGAGGGGCATTCACCACGTGCAGGCAGGTGACAAGGGAACAGAGTTAAAACGGCAAACGAAACCGGGAGCAGAGAAGGGAATAGGGAGAGAACCTCGAAGCTCACGGACGATGGGAAGAATGAGGTGACAGGCAGTAAAAACGTGGATGGATGATTGAGAAGAAAATTTTTTTGCTAGGACATTTATCTGTTAGGGAGCGGCGGAAACGGTGGAGGTAAGACAAGAATGGCCCATGACCAGAGAGAGGCACGGGTGTAACCTATTGGAAAGAAAAGTAGGAGAAAAGAAGAACTGGAAGATGTTGTTGCAGGAGGAAACATAAATCGGGGAGCTTTTGGGTATTAGAAAAATGGAAGAACTTTCTTTTACCTTCTTCTAGCTGAGGACATCCTGTTTTCTTAATCAGTTCTGATTAACAGTCAAATTTCTTTTCTCCTTTCCTTTCCGTATACCTGAGAAATCTCTTAGAATCGCTATTTTATCTTTTGAACCCTTTACTTGAGCTTTCGCCATTCATTTGTCCATTTATTCTACTTCATTACCCTTTAAAGTTCTCTCACAGTTGAGTCGAAACTAAATTTCAGTCCACTGAGAATATATTCATCTTGAAAAGAAGGTTAAACATCAAACATCTGAATCTGAAGGGAGGAGAAAATTCTTTTATTTTTCCAAAAATTTAAGACGTCGCAATAAGTAAAAGTTCAACATTATCGTAATACTCACAGTACAAATATTAATAGTTTTAAAAAATCCATCATATTGTTGTTAAATCTATTTATTAATGCTTTGGCTATTGTACACAATTTCGCATCGAAAAATTCTTAGTAAACGTTTCAGCCAAACCATTATATAATCACATTTAGTATTTCAAACAAGCATGAACAAGCATGAATCCAAAACCAAATTATCATTGAGTAACAGTTTCTTTGTTCGGGTCGAAGCGAGGTCTTTCAGTCTAAAAATTCAGAGATGAGAAGATTTTTAAGATGAAGGTCATTGCGCATCCTGTTTGCCGTATTCAGAAGAGCGATTTTAGAATTTTTGTTGGCGGTAGGTAGTCTCGCTTTAATTAACAGAATTAGTGCGATTTTGGTGCGATAATTAATTAGGGAAATGATTAACGATTCTCACGTGAGTCCGAATTGTGAAAATACTTAGTTAGCGAGTCTGACACTACACTCTTAGTGAGAAAAATATGTTCAGTGGTTGAGCGTAAGAGAAATGTGGCCTGTTGGCTGAATCAGAACCTTGAATTTAAATTTTAAAAGTCAAAATCTTCATCTCACCGATCTGTTGCTGTTTGTGTTTCTGTTTTTAGCGAAACGAGCTAATTTGACTCATGCAAACCCATCTGACCTAAGAAGACGTTTTAGTGATCCGTTCCTTGGTCCTTCCAAACTGTTAGGACTTATTAAAGATTGGAAAAATATATATTGCAAGACAATTTAAACATTTCTAAAAGACTTTGGAAGTAAGACACTCAAGAAATGTCAAGATTTTCTATTTTGTGAATTCTTCATACTATACTCTCCTTTCTTCCTTTTAGATTGCCACTGAAACAGTGACCCACGTCTCAAAAAGGTTCGCCACACTGTCCTAGATGTTGTAAGAATTTTGAAGCAACAAAAGTACACAAAATTGGTATTTTGAAATTCAAAGAAATAGATTCTCTAAAACAAATTACTGTCCTGTCAGTCACCATCTCTGGGCATCGCGATACTACTTTATTTCTAAGTTTTAGAAAAGGGAATGCTTTCAAATTATCTCTGTCCGCTAACCCTTTGCCGATTCGTGTAAAAATATTTCCATTTCTCGGTTCAAATGTTTGGGGATGTGTTAACACAAAAACTTGAGGGAAACTTAGTTTTGATCGTAGAAAGTTTTGAGGGAACAAAGTTTAAGTTTGATGTTTTCTTTATTGCACCTTTGTCAAAGACGTGACCACGAAACTGTTAAAATTCTTGTTTCTTTGTGTTGTATTCCTTTGAGTGTTTTTGAGAGGTCTATCGAGAGGTTAAAACAAAGTTTCGCCAGGGTCAACCCATCCTTTTCTTTACATTCAAACATAAATTTAAAATTTCGCCCATACAAGTCTTGGGGAAAGTTTTAACAATCTTATACAAAAGAAAGAGACACGATTTAAGTTTTTGGCAGGCTGGCATTCAATCATGTTTGCCATTTTCAATAGTGACAACAAATTTTTATTTTTTGAACTTGTACATTTGGTGCGGTCACTTTGGTAAATATTAGGACAGACTAAAGATGAAGCTAATGGAAGGAGCGCGTAACTGACGGCGTTTCAGAATGTGACTATCTTCATTACTCGTTTGAAATAGGTGGTCTGCCCTAGTCAATTGGTTTTAGTGTGATATGGTTACCGATTATTAAAGCATATTAGTCGTGAGTATTAGACATATCGGAATAATGTATTATTATTCTACCCTCGGGTCACGACACATGGGAGACCTGTGGTTAAAGTACCTTACAGCGAAGTAACGAGTGAAAGGCTGAGCTTCCTTCCACACGTTATTACACCCATCAACGACTGTTCGAACTTCCGAACGGAGAAATCTCTCGCTTGAGGATTGATTCTCTTAAAATAACGTGTGGAGCGGTAAGTAAAGTTTGAGGATAGGTTGCAAATAATCAACACCTCTGGTTCCTAGTTTCGGAATGTTTTATTGATTCTCTCGTGCCAGTATTTATACCTCAAAAGGTTCTTGACAACCGTTATCTTTTTGAATGACCAAAACCCGGGCAGCTTCTTGTGCCAATTAAACATTTTTTCTTAAAATTCCTGAGTCTTTGTGCGGATGGATCACCTAAAAAATTAATATAAAATCTTCAGGTGCTGGAACAGAATTCTTTTAATGATTCATCCAGGCGGGCTATTGTGCTATTTCACCTTTTCTTAGAACCTCTTGGCCTTGAACCGGATTAATCATCTCACAATGAAATAATGAAATTCCTCTGTCATGGTCACAAAAACATCTGAACAACGAGACTCAACTCAACTAATTGTATAGACACTCATCTATAAACTTTATTTTCCTGAGTTGAACTTGTCATAATTACATGAGACCATCTACTGAAGTAGCATAATTCAAACATCTAATAAATAACAAAAAACAACCTATAAAAATATACGTGCCAGGGTCATTGCAATAAAATACCGTAAACAAAAGACAGTATAGAGTTAATAATTATTATAAACATCAATGTCAATTAAATTAAAATGAATATCGGGGCAAAGAGTGGAAAATCTTCCCTCACTGAAACAAAAAATAAGTCTTTTGCGGGGAACTTTTTATCTTTCCTTCTTTTTTTAATCACTTAAAACTTTCAAAAACTTTCACCCTCAAATCATAAATAATTTACCCAGATATCTACACAAGAGAGAGAGGGCTTTAAAACTTTGGTTTCTCTATAATTAATCCTCGAAATATTTCTAAACAACACAAAATTTCGAAATTTAATATAACAAAAACAAGTTTCAAAGGACTTTAAAAAAAAATTTTTTTTCCTTTTTATTCCAAAAATAGAAGGTAACTAATTTTAGTTTTAATAAAAAAAAATTGGGGCGAAGGAGGAGGAGGAGGAGGAAAAACTCTCAGATGGAAAGAAAAGATACGTCAGGAGAAGAACAATGGCAAGAACCACTTGGCAAGATTTCTAATTAATTTTTTGAATTAAGAGCAAGGTATGTTTATGAGAAGTAAATAACGAACTAAAGAGGAGTAAGATAATAGTTTTGTGTCGACAGAATGAGATAAAGGTGAAATAAAAGAAAGTATAATAATTGGTGAATTTTTTATTAAATTACCCTTTTTTCACGTTCTGTGGTTATTTATTATCGCTGAAATATCAAAAGAAAAGCTTTCGAATTACTGGAAGCGGTATTAATTAAAGGAATAATCTAAATTGGATAATATAAGGCAGTAATGAGAAAGGTTTTTTTGCGATGGGTTGAGTATATATAAGTTTTATATGAACCATATGTGAAATCGGATTATTTTATTAATCTTTCCTCTGTTTTCCTCTTCCCTTCTATCTCATTCCATTTCTTCTTCTTTTATTATTATTACTCTTGTCTTTCTCTTATCCTATCCCTTAGACTGTACTTCCAGTCACATCCTATTATCCTATCCCTGAGCTTAGATACTGGTCCGTTTCATAGATTTGAGGTCTCTTTGAAGCCAGACCAACTGCAAAATTTCTCGCTTACTTGCCATTCGGAACTGTTTTGTTATGAAGTAGCCTACATGGTATTTGTGTTTTGGAATCAAATAATACTATGTATAATATATTCAAAGGCCCTATAGCTCTCCAAGAGCCTTGGCTGTCACTAGCACGGAGGTCCGGTCTTCGGCCAGGCTTCTCCACCCGCGGATTTTCAGTTGCCTCAGTGCCTGTTCAACCTCCTCCAACCACCTCTTCCGCGGTTTACCGGGTTGTCTCCTTCCTCCTGATTGTTTGTTGAAAATCGGGGCAGGTATTCTTTGTGGATCAATCCTAGCCAGGTTATTAATTTTACAAGTTCTTGATTTTTACTACTAAATTTACTGGTGAATTATCTATAATAACAACTAGATTTTAACACCAAATACAACACTCCATTCTGGTCAACGATAAGTTATTTCAACGCTTTTCAAGACTCACCTCGATCAGCTGCGACCAACATTAACAGCTAACAGCTCTAACATTAGCCTCTTCACCATTCTTAGAATGTAGATATGAAAATCTAAAATGATTAGTTCATTATGATCTATGATGTGGTATGTCAGAACTCAAAAAAATAAGACCAATAATGCATAAAACCAAGCTAATGCCACTTTATTTTAATTTTGACGGCACTTGTCACATCCTAAATACCAACTACCTGCCCCGCCCTAAGTGCCACAGCGTTAGGCCAGGATGACTCATCGTTACCCCTTGATAGTGACCATGTGTCTGAATGCCAAACCGGCATATCTACTACAAGAATATAGGACGAAGAGGTGGTAAAACCAGTTAAAAAGTAAACTCAAGAAAGTCTCGAAAGATACTCAGAGGATAGGGTGTACTTGAACCAGAGGGACTCCCCAAGAAATTGGAGATGATTCTTGAGGACCGTTCTAGAGTTTGAAATATTTGTTGGAATGATTCTGTAACCACGTCAAATTTCTTCCTGTCCTTCTTCTTGTTCCAATATTTCCAATAAAACCCTCTTAATTTCTGTCTTACCTCATTCCTAACCCCTTCATTTTCCCATTACCTGCAGCAAACATTCTTCCTAGGGGCTTATGGAAGTATGAACCCATAAGCAGTTATCTTTTTGAACAAAAGAAAACTTTAATCTAAGGAAAGGTTCCAGATCAGTTATGGCGAAACTTTTGTGAGAAGTTGGTCAAATTTAGTTCATGATTTTTGTCATACCCCTACAAACGTCACTGGTTCAGTGTTAACACCTTAAAACGAAAGAGGGTGTGTAGTTGAAAGGGGACAGCAACAAAGCTTGACAGATTTCCCATTTTGGAAAGGTTCTCACATTTAAAATCCTTTGAAATATTTAAATGTCGTCCTCTGACGTAGAACTCTTACTTCTGTATTACTTAAAAACCAAAAATTTTTCAGAAATCAAAAAGTGGGTCATTTAAAAAGTCTTTTTGGGTCATCATTGGGTCTTATAGATTGTCAGTACCACTCTAAACGATGATAACAGATAATCCGGTTTAAGACTGTTCTTTATTCCCACAGATTTTTTTAGGGAATGAATAATATCCGTTACAGAAAATGTAGATATTAACGATACAGAATTTTTTAGTGTCGAGCTTATCTTTGCCAAATACTGTATGTCTTGATTTGGACTGTTTATAAAATGAATTCTATACTAGAATATACATTGTTTTTTAATAATGAATTATATATCAAAGTGTACATTACTTTTCAAATGAATTAAACATCATAGTGAGCATCACATAAAACTAGAAATAATTTCATAAATAGTGCACACTTTCATAAACGATGAAATCTCGTAAATGTTGCTCAGCTTTGTACTCTATTATCCATAGTTACGTCTTATATCTTATATTAATAAGACACTTGTGTGGCCATCTAATTTCAAAAAATACTGCACACTAGTAGGGCGAATTCATTTCACATTGTTGCACACTTGACTGTGTGTCCTTAAATTTTGTAGAAATACATTAAATTAAACTTGGTAACATACTTATGTAAACATAATATTTAGTTAATACACAATAGTCAGGGCCTGCACCAAACATTTTATGGAAAAGCCACAGTCAAGAAGTAAAAGATTCGTATATGGCTCCGGAGCCGCACTGTGACGACCTCTGCTCTAAGCCCAATTGCGATGTTTTTAGTTGAAAGAAATTTTATTTACAGATAATCTGAAGAAACAGGCCGATAAGAGAAAACCACTCAAACACCATACGAACGGATTAAATTAATAATATATATCGGTCGCGGAAAAATCATGCCATTTTAATAATGATTGAATGAGGTTCTGTGAAAACGTAATTCGTCGCTGAGACCGGGCTTGAAATCGGAATTTAGAAGCTTATCAGCCTGTGGTTTCACTTTGAAGAGTTCTGACAACTGTAATTTCCTGTGGTTAATTCAGATCAGTTACGAATAAAATTAGACAGTAATTATTTTTATCGCGCCGTGAAAATCCTTATTTTGTTAACCAAGGGAACAAAAAATAATAATAATATCATTAAAAGTTGGTGAATTTTGGAAAAAAAAATTAAAATAATATCTCCTAATAAAGGACGGATTTATTTTTAAATTTAATTAAATTCATTTTTTTAAAAACAAAGTTTTTTATAAACAAGATTTTGTTTTTGTCGTTTAAGTAATGAGTTTGAAGATGATTTCGGTCTTGTAAAATTCCATTTTGTGATAATCTCGGTTTATTGTTTAGCCCTTTTTATGTCATCTAATTTAACGGAAATCCAATCACAAAGACTATTCACAACCAACAATACAAAGAGCACCAAACTTACTTGGGGCTTTTCTCTTTTCGTTTGATGTTTGACTTATCAAATGTTTTATAGGAAGAAATTTGCTCTACAGGAATATATTTATCGATGATGGCGAGCTTTTAGAATTGTGTAACTGTTACAATTTATGTTAGGAATTTTATAATTTTGGCTAAACGCCGCTCAGGTCAAATTTTAAAAAATACTAATTTTGAATTACCTTTTTCAGACATTTTGCTCTCGTTTGTAGGTGAAGACATACTCAGTAGACTGGAGTCGAGACCAAACTTCAGTAAATAAGAGAAAATTGTCTTATTCATAACTAAAAGACCAAATAAGATGAGTTTTAAGATCATCAGAGCGGTTATTAGTATCGTTAGTCCATAACTTTCGGCTAACACTCAAAACCAATCGCACAAGTACTGAAGATGCCTTTAGATGTGAATGAAAGCGAAACGTCTGGAAAGGGTAACAGAATTTTCTTATTTCTTACAGAAATAGGCAGAAGTTATGTACTAACACAGGGGTCGGCAAAGTGCGGCTCCGGAGCCACATGCGACTCTTACTTTTTGGCTGTAGCTCATCCATAAAATGTTTAGCGTAGGTCCTGAGTATTATATATTAACTAAATATTATCTTTATATAAGTATGGTACTAAGTTTTTTCAGTGTACTTTTAGCACTAATTGTTCAAATGTCTCAGCAAAGCATATCTCTACAAAGAAAATTAAAAAGAATGGCTCTTTGAACAAATTTCAATTTTGTATAGTTTAGATTTGGCCCTTTTCAATGAAGACTTTGCCGACGACTGTACTAACATAAACGATCAAAAGGTTAGTATTACAAACCTGATATTAATTACATCATCATTTATTATCATGTTTTCGGTTACCACTGATGACGCCGGAAGGTTTTAAAACCGGTCAAATATTTGGTTGACACATTGATTCGAAATTTCGTGACGGAGAGTAACTACCCAAAAACTATTTAATGTGTTACTACTTACCGTTCTCTGTATAGCCTTCCAGGTTTCTACAATTAATTAGAAAAGGAACATATTCTACATTCATTAACCTGAATTACGTAAACAGTAACATTATCACTAGAAGCTTAACAGAACCGAAACTCGTGCATCCATTTTCGACTTTAGCCTTTTTCGATGTTTTCCTTTTCACCGTGATTCTGTGTAACTTTGAGTTTGAGTTGAGTTTTAATCCCGTTCTTCACCCTTGGGTATAACAGGATGTGGGAGAGGCCTCGAACTCTCAACTATTACTTCCCTAGTCAGGAGCTTTGACCACTCAACCACAGACCTTCCACCCAACTCGGTATAAATGAATTTCTAAATCCCTCAGACTTTCCCTATTCCTTATTTTTAATGCGTGTTTATACCTCCATGGATTTATTCCTTTATTCAACCCTGGGGCTTTACCCTCCCTTTATCTACCCCTACAGCATGCCATTCACTGTCGGCTTCCATACAAACGCAGCATCTTTTCTCATCTTCAACTTTTACTGACTGCCTGTTTTATAATAAGCCTTCCTAAAAATATTTTCTTGCCTGTTATTAGGCTAATGGATTAGACTTCTCCACTTTTCTCTTATTCTCCCGTTCGTGGTCCGAAAGGACTTCTTTTCAAATTTGAGTTGTTGATCTGGTTTTAGTTCCGTTTCTTAAAACTTTTAACGACCACATTTGCTTCCTCCCTGAGCTTTCTAAGCAGTCCACTCGGCGCAAGATCTATTGTTTTAAAATGGAAAACGACAAGAACATCTGCGAAACAAGGCTCCTTAAATCTCTGGTCATTTTATTTATTTATTGTTTGACTTTTCGTGACAACGTATAGAAAAGTTTGATTTTAACTTATATTGATTTTAGTCGAGTTAGAGAGATTGTTATAAGAGTTATATTTGTAGCAACACGTTGAATATTATCCATTTTCTCACTTTCTTCTTTGTAATTACAGAGAGGTGAGGTGTGCGTGACTATTGTCAAGAGTTATGAAATGGTACACTTGTTCTAAATTTCCTGAAGCTTTTTTTTTGAGGTGAAGAGAAATTAGATTTTCATTTTGGTTTGGTGTAAAAAAAAAATTAATTATTGAAACACGCAAAATTAGAACAAAACTGTAATTAAAATCAGAGATCGTAAACTTTTCTTCTTGGCTGGGGGGTCAAAAACAATGAAAGTCTTAAGTATTCTAAACTTAGTGGAGGATTACGAATAACATAAATTTTATTAATAACATACAAATTGAAAATTGTAATTGCTGATTGGAATTTTAAAAGCAAACATAATTAAAACGAATGTTGTTCAATTTGTTTAATGTCCTTTTCGAGATAAACCTGGCAAAAATTCTTTATCATTGTGTACATTATTTATGAAATGTTTATGAAGTTCTTCACTGTTCTTCTTTCTTTCACTCATAAAACTCCTTCTGTTCTCTTTTATCTCATTCTTCTTATCCGACTAAGACACTCTATTCTTTTCTCCAGTCTGGAAACTAAGATGTTGGTCTGTTCTTCAGATAAAACTCCATGATACTGGATGTACAGGTGGCTTAAAGATAGTGGAGACACGGGGTTAAAAAGTTATACAGTTATGGTACGAACTATTGCTAGAGGTGTGCAGTATTTATGATATGAGTTATTGCTATTTCGAAAAATGCTTCTTTAAATAGATTCATTACTTATAAAGTTATATCTGCATCAATCTATATTGGTTGCGTCTCTGCTCAAAGTATGTATTATATATATATATAAAATTATTGGTCTATGGTCTGTTGAAAGATGTTTATATTCAAAATCAATAATCTCTTGGAGACCTCTCAACATCCATAATACCAAACGAATTGGGTTTAAAGTTGGTCATTTTTGGTCAGCAGTCAAACTCAAAAGTTGTTCTTATTACTTTGAGAATATAATATAATAATATAAGCTTGTTATGGGTGAATGTCCGAAGACAGAGAAATTAAGGGGGATATTAGGGGTGAATTTAAAGTGTGGAACTGAGAACATTGGTCGAGGATGGGAGATAAAAGAGAACTAGAAATTTTCGGGAAGTAACCAGACATAAATAAGGATAGAGAAGGAAAAGGGAAAATTAGCCAGCCCGGAAGTAGTATAAATCGACACGAAACCGAGAATATTTAAATACTTTGTTACCTATACGTTGTTAACAAAACAATTGTAACGCTCGAGAAGGGCAGATAATTTTGTAAAATATTCTTATTATGAAGCAAGAAAAATTAATTCATAGAATAATATAATCGGAATTTTGTTATTACAACCAAGCAACAATATGCACAACACAAAAACTATAATAACATATAACAAAAACAAAAAGTTAGTTCACACACTACTACAAGAAACATACTGGGAACAAGATCTGATTAAATGTTTTTTTTTTTTAAATTTATTAGGCCCGGGATGCCTTTTGGGCTTACATCGGGTCGTTAAATGTTTGTCTTTTATGACTTATATATAATATTGTGTCCAAGTCCAAGTCATCTTATATCACCGGCTATTATTCATAAGTGACTACGAATTAACGCGTGACTGGTGAACACATGACGAACTCATACTGGTTCAAATCACTAATTTTCATCCTCGTTATTCATTCAGTTCTAAGACAACGTCCTTTATAATTTGTATACATATATATATTAGCCCTTTCCATTCATATTTATAGGTATCTTACCAGAAGTGTTAGTGTCTGAGTGTTACGTTTTAGTAATTAATTGTTTTGTGCGCTTTTTGCTCCACTTCTATTTTGTAATCTCAGAATAGGACTCTCTTTCCTTTTCGAGTCCCTTGAAATCCAGCGACGATTTCTAACTTGAGCTGGTCATGAGCAATGTACTTCATCTTCACATTGGGCGTGAGGAACAATAAAGTTAAAAACCAAAAACTCTGAGTCCGCTCCTTACTATTTCAACATCACACTGTCCAAAATTTCAAATATTTATGCACTATTTTATATTAAAAATTATTATTATATTATGTTGTAATCATATACACACGACGTACAGTAGTTTCTTGTCGACTGCTAAATTACAATAAATATATAAAAGGGAACGGCTCACAAAATGTTAGCTATATACCAAGTCCCCAAATGAGGGATGAACGATTCTCATCTTGATAACAGGGTTTCGTAGGGTTATTAACAATATAATATCTAACTTAATGCCAATCAACTAAAATAAAATTTAGACTAACTCAATGAAAATCTCATAGCGTTTAATAACAAGAAAACGGGGATTGGATCTTTTTTAAAAGAGTTTAGACGAAATTAAATAAATTTTTAATTTACATATAATTGTTTTATTTTAATGTGCACTCGAAATTAAAAATTTGCATTTTCCTCTTTATTCTCATTAAATTCACTTGTGCTGCCGTTAACAGGCGTCTTCCAGGCTTTTATGATGACTATAAATTTCACGAAAATTGTCGGTTATTCGAGAGGAAAGATCTGAAACCGGTCTATACTATCGCAAAAACCTGAATGTAGTGCGGGACACTCAACTTAACTTTTGAGTTATAAAGTCACACTAACTGTTTCTTGGGTACTTTTGGACCCAATATTGATCTATCACAGAAATGAGGTTTAAAATTGGGTTTGATAGTTTTATTTCTGACTTCTTCTTTGTTTCTTGATTGTCTTCTACTGTCTTCATACTCTCGTCTTGTTTCTTGTAGCTCACTTTAATGTGGATCAAAGTTTCCTTCTTCATATTATGGATTTCCGCTGTCAGGTCTTTTAGTTTAATTAAAGTGGCCTCTGCTATTTTCTTTTAGCCTTGGGTTACCATCTTTTCTCTCACCCTTTTCTTCGTGGCGGTGATTTGTTAAGAATTTTATTCCTTTTAGAAGTAGATGAATATTCTTTTACCTTCCCATCATCTGCCTCCAGTTTTCCAGTGGCCTAAGCACCATTAGCCATTTCTCTTGGCTGAGTTTCTATGCATCATATACCAATCCATTAGAGACTCTGTGGTGTAGGGTGAGATAAAGACGACAACAATACCACAAATAAATAAATAAATAAAAATAAATCCTAACTCAGAAAATAAAAAGAATTACAAATTTATGTGGTTAAAATTCCCTTATGTCCGCACTATAGCGCTATAGCGTTCTAATTTTCAATTTATTAAAACAATGGAGTTGTTATATAGTAGTCATGACGCCTGACTGTAGAAGGTATGTTTGGGAGTTTGAATCCTCTTCTGTATCCATTATACCATAGGATAGAACACAAATATATTTGTAGATGTAGTTGAGTTTTAATCCTATTTTTAGCCTTTTTGGGTGTAAGAAGACGCGAAAGGAGAATTTGTACTCGTGACAATAAGATCTTAGTCTGGCACTTAGCCCTTAAAACTTAAATAAATAAATTTATTAAAAATATATTTGTAAGTTAAAAAACAATAAGAGACAAATTATGAACTATAACTTGTTAAGACAGTGTTGAGAACTGAAACCGAAAACAACTTTTACAAAATGCTTTTACAATTTTGGACCTGAATCGCCATCTTTTCTAAACCAAGAACTCTAGAATATAAAGGGAATAAAATTACCCAAACACCTAAAATAGATGAAAACCAAACTATAAATAGAATAATAGAAACAACCCCTCTCTTGTTGCAAATGCCATTGTCTGATATTTCAACCTAGAAACCTTTTTCTTATTGGTTGTACCTGCTCAACCCTGTTATTATACCATTTCAGGTAGATATCCATGGGTCTCTCTATTAATTTGTAACAATGGCTAGGAGCACAGTAAAAATTGTTTTAATCTTTTCTTTCTTATATTATACTATTATACATCAGTTTGGATTCGTCCATTTTCCATTTGATTATGTAAAGTGTGCCTTAAATCTCCCTGCAGGACTCTCACATCCAAAAACGAAGTCTATTAGTTGTTTATAATGTATATTAATATGAGATATACTTGAATTTTCAGAAGGTCAGGCTTAAGTTTGGTTTTAGAAGTAAAAATGGGTCCGTGGTTGAAAGGTAAACAATGACTTTAAAGTTTGGAGAGTGTTGACATTACTAATTTTAATTGTGTTACACTCTTGGGGTGTTACGCTGTTGAAATCAAATCTCTGAAAAAATAAATTTTCTCTCCCTCACTTGGACTAAAAGTTAAATGCTGCAGTCATAAGCAATATAACATAACAGAGAAAATTGAATCCGATTTCATGAGATTATCGTTAATGACTGCTCCAAATTTTTGCGTATAGGACCGCATTCAGGATGGGAATGAAATTTTTATCAGGATGAATAATTTTATTTTAAAAATGAGTAAACGAATATACAATTTGATTGTCATATATTGTTTCTTCCCAAAAAACGTCACGGGTAACGTGTTAGTTAGAAAACTTTCATCAGAATGAAAAGCTAACACCACATTGTAATTATCAAGTTGGGCTTTGTAAGCGCTTCTTATCAAAATCCCTGTCAGTGTTGAGAGCTAACCGGATTTTTGACTCTTCCTGTTTGAAAAATATGTTTGGAAGGGTGGAATTCAAATTTTAGAACCGCACCTCAGGCTCCGAAATAAAATTCTTTGAATGTTATACAGAAAGTTGAATCCTACTGTTTCAGATTTGGTTTCCGTTTCCGTCGGTGTCGTTTTGTTTGAGTGTCAGTTTAAATTTCATCCGCTCTTTTGGAGTAAATTATATATATATACTCTGATACCTTTCTTGAGAGTATGAAGACAATCTTATATTGAACTTTAGGACGATGTATTGTCACATCATCCCCATGGCAGAATTCCACAGATTATCACTGATTATGACTGAGCCAACTGGACTCCATCAAAGAATTTGTTAGTTTGCAAAAAAAAATTCATAATAAAGTTCTTAACTGTAATATTAAATCATTTTTCTTGTCAAGAAGCTTTAGTTTTGTTGTCTGAGTCAAATTGACTCACCCCAATAAAAAAATGTAGAAAACTAAAATCCTTACGTCAGATTTGTGCTATAAGCTCAAATTTTTTCTGTTTAAATCTGAAAATTAATTCTTAAACAATAGCGTATTTGTGGATTATGAAAGGTCGTAAAATAACAGGAGATCGTTTCATAAGTAATGCACACTGAGTTCTATTTACGACATTAAAACCTTATTCGTCATACATTACATTATAAGATATTACAATTAAACGAATCATACATTTATGTAAAATTCGATTTCTGTCCCAAAAATAATAAATAAGATTGAATTTTGAAGTCTGAGTCAAATTGGCTCATGTAAATAAAAATAAATAATCAGGGTCCGGAAATGTGGTGTTGGTGCTGAAAAATTTTTGCCTTGTTCACGCTTCAGACACTTTTGTTGCCTGGGTTACTAACACGATGAAGGGGCTTTGGAGAATTTCTAAATTTGAGGGATGTGACTACTTAAAAGTAAAAAAAAGAAAAAAGGAAAGCAAAGGGGATGAAAGAGGGGGCTGAAATTCAATCTTTTTTTAACAACTAATTATTTAAACATTTCTATTAATTAAAAAAAGTCTAATTAAGAAAAAAGTTCCTTGCAATTTGCTCAAATTTTTCAGGAGAGAAAAAACGAAAACGGGACAAAGGCGACCATCAAGTTTGTTATCACTCCTTATTTTCTTATCACTCGAACAGAATTAGATTTCTGTTTTGTTGCTCAGATTTACTGACTATTTCAACTTCTCCGCAAGACCTGAATTATGTTTGTGGTGTCTGTTTGTAGTAACAAACATATAAATCCTGCTAGCAGCTAATTTCCTCGCGGTTTGTAATTTAATAAAGACCTCTAGGTAGAGAGAGCTGTAGGCAAGGGACTAATAGAGTAGCTACATACACAATAGATGTATAAAGGTGTGCGTATATGTTACATTATTGATTAATAAATAAATATTTTTATCCACTTCGAGAAGAAAACGTCTAGTTTCTCAAAATCTATAAAAGTCTGGTAACAGAAATCGAATTGCCAATGTAGAATAATGAACGCTAAACAAAAAGCCTGATACAAATGCTATAGAGAAGCTTGCCTAATTATCATAATTAATTTAATCAACGAATGATTACTATTAATTAATTGATTGATTTATAAAAAATGTTTAAACGACTCAAAGAGAGGAAATTAAAATGGCACAAAGCAGAATCAAACTTCTTTTTTTTTACTAATTTCTTTAAATAAGTTGGAAGTTGTAATTAATGGTTGCTTGTTTGTTTTCAATGGTAACGTTAATTATTTGGTCTCAAATGTAAAAGAAAAATCGCACAAAAAAAGACTTTCTAATCTAATTCTAATTTTTGTGAACGAGGAATAGGTTTTGTTTGAAAGTAATGGACACTGTTACTTATAACCTAACAAGGGAGAAGGAAAATATTTTCTGGTTGTAGCGACAGTGGTTTATTTATTTAATTTTTTAATATCAATATATTATAACAAATATACAAATGGTTATATAAAATTAGTGAATGGGTATATATGTGTACGACTCAAGTATATGTTAAATCCTTACTTATGAGTTGTATGTGTGACTTCATGACTTATAAGTCGATTAGTATATGTTACATTCATTGTTACTTACATGTCAATAAGGAAACATATACATTCACATACTGTATATACATTACAATAGGTATATTTTTACATGCGTTCAATATCGGCGAACGAGCTCTATGTTTTTGACAAGGATATAGGTATACAATACGATTATTAGATATAATATCCGTAGCAGGAGAAAGGCTTGTCCCAAAAGTTCCCGGAATGAGTTCTTTAAAAGTCATTTAGTCAATACAGTTTACAGTCTTTTTAGAACTTTTCAAAACTATTCTCCCCCTTCTTCGATTAACATCGGTCAAAGTTTCACTCTAACATGAAGGCTCTTTGAAACCTGTCGATCAACGTTGTCAACTGCAAACAAATCATTTTTCGAACTTTTCGAACAGGCCCTATATATAGCGAGAAAGAGAAGTCACAAGCTAATGGTCTTGGTTTTGCATAAAACCCTAAACGACAAAAGTGGAAGGTTGTTGTCGCTGTTGGTAGTGTCTACGTGTTATCTTGTATCGGTAGAATAACATATGGTATTCGTCGTTCATAGTGTTTTTGTCGGCAAAGTAGTCTGTTTCTAGGAAAGAGAATTTTTCCTGAAATCAGCAATCAAATAAGGGTTTGAGGATTCTCATTTATTTCAATTAGCAATCCCCTTGAGATTACAAGAATTTCCCTTTGTCAGAATACGCTGTTGATTTATTATTAAATGAGTGGACTGAAAACCTTTGACCTACAAAGAGAAGAATAAAAACAAAACTTTTTTAATAGAAGGAAAAGCTCATTTCCCTTCATTTGTGTATTTTCCGATCCCGTTTCTGTAGTTAACTCAGTCTCGCATCAAACGTTCCGGGTTTTGTTAAAAGTCTTGGACGAGTCCGTTTGTAATAAGAGAGCACTGCCAAGACTGGGATCGATTAGACGTAATTAAAAGTTCTGATAGGTTCAAAATTGGAATTTTACAAGTCAAACATTGCACAAACGACAGAGAAGAAAATTTCGAGATTTTTCATGAAGTCATGTCTGAATCTCGCTGCAGGAAGGAACAAACTGAAATACTGAGTATCTTAACGGAATTTATTTAATTACAGTGGCGCCAGGGGAAATGGCGAAATAGTATTTTATTAACGTTGCATAACCTAACTTTTCCCAAATTTGACTGCGTCTATAAGAAAAACTGTAACATAACTTGAATTATACGTTTGATATAATCTCTTGGGGTGAACTCTCTGGTTTAGAGAATGAAGGAAAATAATTTTGGAACATTAAGACTACATGAAAACCCGGACGGCGTAATAGCTATGATATTATTCATGGTTCGAATTCTAAATGGTTTCATTTTTCTCTTGCGACCTTCTGGTTTTTGGTTTCTCTTAGTTTTTGGTTAGTTCTGTACTTTGTTGGTCTTATATCATGCTGATGATAAGTTCATAACTGAGAAAATGCGAGAACCAATGGGAAAAGATTTAGGGGTTGAGAACAAGACTTCTGTCGTGTTGACGGTGTCACACATCTGTATCCAGGTTTTCGTTAGATTAGCTTGTTTCTGTAACTGTCTGACAACACTTCTCACCACTCAGGAGAAAGCTGTACTTCGATCTTCTGACCTCGCTGTGCTTTTTCCCTTATTTCCTCTTCCTCTTTAGAATTTCTTTGTGTAGATTCCTTTTCCATTACAAAAAAAAAACTTTTACAAAAGACCCCGAAATTCCTGACAGTCACTCCAGGCTCTGGAATCAAAAATTCAGAATGTTTGTTCGGGTAATTTGATTTTCTGTTATTTTTCATTGTTATATAAATTTCCGGAAAATTTAATATTTAGATTTAATTTATACCTGTTCCCTTGGGAAAAGCTTCATTTTCCCTATTTATATTTCCCATAAAAGGAAAACATTGACACAGAGAGCGGTTTTTATTCAGATCACTTGTACATTTGATTTTAATTAGTGTTATGAAAAGTTCTGATAATGCCATCTTTGAAGGGATTACCTGTCGGAGCTTGTCGAAGAGTTGTCTCTCATACCAACAAACGTTCGACCATAACCGTTGGGAAATTCAATCCTCGAGTCCTTTTACTAGGAGATTTGGGCAAACGCGATGTGAGTAATGATAGTAAAGCTTTCGGCAAACACTAGAACTCAAAGTAAACGGAAAGAGGAGGAGGAGGAAGGAAAGTTATGGGACTATTTCATTTAAATCAATCGAACAACTAAATTAATTACTGTACTGTGCGACTTTCCGCAATTTGTGGTGGGATCACCCTTATTTGTTGGCTCATTGGAATTATTTACAAACGTAATCAATGAAGTGAGTCTTGGTTTTGAAGAAATTTGAGGCTGTCTTGTAATCCGTGACACTTTCGTAGTGTGTTTCACCTTTTGCGCCAAATAATTTAACCCCATCCAACATTCATGACCTACTCGTATTATTTGTGATGCACGGCATATACTGAAAAGGATGGTCAAAGACTAGTAATATCATGATCAACCCAGTAATTACACTTCCTCTAGAAAGACATCAAATACACAAGAGAACATCTTTCACTAATGGCCAAAAGGACTCTAATTCTTGTGAATCCCAAAAAAGCAAAGTGTCATCTTACCTAAAAATTGAGAAAAAGGCTACGCGAATTTCGCGGCTGTCACTATTAATGTTAGCCACGTCGATCTTTTGGCTTTTACGCCGTTCAAATCCTCTGGAATGATAAGAGAGTCTACTATTACCTCTTCCGAAAGTTTCGCCTACGTAACAGCTGTAGATATCTTTAGGGCTTGAGTGTTTGACCTCGACTTGAATTTTAAACCATTTCATAGACATTGCACACTTTCATTTCATAATTATTGCACATTCTTATGAATCATTCATTTTATTAATAAATTCTTTAAGTCGAGAATGGAATTTCTTTGTTCGAGGTTGCCTGCAGCTGACAACGTAGATAAAACGATTGAAAGATGCAAAAGTAAATTCTCTTCTTCTTTTAAAACTTTGACGTAACAGACAAAAGATTAAAATCTATGATTAGAGAAAACCTAAACTATTATGTCTATTTTCACCTATATCAAGAGGCGTCGTCATTCATTTCAAAAATAATACACACTTTGATGAAGAATACATTATTAAAAAACAATGTATATTCTACTACAGAATTCATTTTATGAACAGTCCAAATCAAGACATACAGTATTTGGCAAATATAAGCTCGAGAGTGGACTTTTACGCACTAATTATTCTGTTAAAAATGTCTCAGCAAAAGCTTGTCACTACAGCAGAGCTTTAAAAATAGTTGTATATAAGTTATGAAAATATGTATAATCATAAAATGGCTCTTTGAACAAATTTCAATATTGTATGAATTATATTTGGCCCTTTTGGATGACGAGTTTGCCGACCACTGCTCTAAATCAGTGTCAGGTGATTATTAAGATCGTTTGTACTTCACATGGGTAAATATCATTTATACTTAAAAACATATATACTGTTTTGACACTTTTTTTTGTAAGAATTACGGTTTAGGCCTTTTTTCAAACTCGTGCAGCTTAGCTACGTTAATATTATTATTAATATTTTCACATTATTTAAAGTGCACGAGAGTTTAGTGGTTTTTTACTGCGGTTCTTCCTATATTTATGAAATTTCATAGTTTTAATTTTCAAAAAAATTTCTTTTTGAATTCACATGGGAGGTAAAAAATACACGGAATGTAGTTTCCATCTCCCATTCCATAGGCTGTTCCTAAAAATGCTTTTAAATTTCAAAAAAAACGGAAAGAGAAAAAAGAAAACATTTTATAAAAAAAAAAGAAAATATCTCCGGGAAAATTAATTTTTTTTTCGGTGTGTGCGTGAACATAGCTGAAAAAGAAAATGAAATTGAAAATAAATGAAGGAAATAGTGGAAAAGAGACATAAACGACTCTTTTAATTTGAACCGAATCCTTTTGTATTTTAGCAAGTCATGCGTTTTCAGCGACCAATGCCTCTCGACTAACTTAACAGACTTTAAAAGATTTGAATAACTTTATGTAAATTGTATGTTGATGTTTTTTTTTCTTTCTTTTTACAATGTCATAAACCGAGAGCTTTCTCTCTCTCTCTACCTCCTCCGGTTTTTTTTATAACGTGTTTTTAAAATGAGCGGATTTTCTTTTGTGGCTATACTTTAGCCTTTATGGTTGTGTTTGAGTAAAACTGTTTTTGTCATTGAGAGTTTGAAGGAAGGAAAAGAGGTTGAAAAAAAGGGAAAATTTTTAAAATGGAATTCACCCGATAAAACGCAAACTTGATCAATGTATGCAGAGAAGTCAAAAAAATTGACGCCCATGGTTTGAACAAGATGATTTGTAGGCTTTTTTACAACCCCTGATGGGGAGGAGTATATCTCAGTAAATCATATACAGACTGAACTGACTTAATTGTGATAAGTATAAAATGAGGCTAGCTTAGGTATTTTCACTGGGTTTCTAAGGCCTCAAACATTTCAGCCTGTTCTAAGGTTTCAAATTAAAACAACGAATTGACCTGTTTATTTTAAAAGTGGCTTATCCCCATTTTTCAATTTTTCCGGTTATCATGTTATAATGATCCGGGCTGTCCGGGCCCGTCATCATCTCAAAGTATAGAGGTTTGAGGTTAGCCGTGGAGTAACTGTAAATAAGGGATGTTTATAACGAGATGCCTCGGTTTGTGAGTAATAAAGGATACAATAGGTTTTTGTCACTGAGGGTTAAATGCTCTATGTATAGGTGATATGACTCATTACTACACGTATATTTATATACTCATTGAAACGCAAACCCTTACATACCTCAATTTGAAGATAAATGGATGCAGACCACTTTCAAAATAAATGGCTCAATTACTCTCACATACGAATAGGTAACAAATTTTTAATATATTGTAGAATAATATTCAGACTTAACATTTAGAGTAAGACACAAATACATACAAAGAATAAACGACCTTTTGTACAACTCAATGAAAAATAAATGAAATTAGTCAGTTCTGATACGAAGAATAGTTTTAGCAAATCTAGGCGATTTGGTGTATAGTCGGAAGTCGTTTTTCGAGATGTTGTGTCGAGCACAAAAATTTTCCCCAAATGAACATTCGTTAATAGTGTGATGGGGATATAGGGAAGTCGATTAAAGTTAAATTTACCATGTCCACTGAGAAATTATACTGTCTGATCGTTGATTGGTATAGATTATTCATACAAGCGAGTTTCGATGTCCGGAACGGATATGCTTGCGTGAGACGTCCAATGAGTTCTTACTCCCAGTTGTGTTGCTGCTCAATCCATAAGGACGTTATTGATGAGTTTTGTGGCAGACTTTAAATCATCGGAGACATAATTAAAGAAAGATCGAGTAGGTAGAGTTGTAGACTGAAATTTCACTCACGGAATGTAGATGGAAATAACAATTTAGTAATACAACTTAGGATTTGTGAGAATCATTTTGTGTTTAATGATATTAACTATCACAGTGAGCACAATTTTTTGTTTAGTAAAAAGAGAAAGAGTTATTTAAATTATTTTGTACAGTAGAAGAGTGTTTAACACAAATAGTTCGAGAAATGAACCTTGTCGAGCACTGGTGCGAATACTATTTTCCACTTGATTTCCCATTTTGTGTTAAATTATGTTATCGAACCCTTCACGGACAATATACGTTTTTAAAGTCGTCAATATACACATGGAAATCTCTCTAAAAGCTTTGAAAGAGAGAGACAGAGTAGAAGAAATTTTCTGTTTTGCCTGAACTCGAGAGAAATAGTACTTGACACCCAATTATACTATAAACAAAAACTTTAAGTATTAATTGCCAGTAAAAAACTTTTATTTGTATAACCCCTAAAAAGTATTCTCTCCAACACTTTTGCGAAAGTAGGAAAAGAGATAAAACAATCTTTCTATCACTTTCACTATTATCTTATAGAAGATAACTCATTCATAAATTATTATAAAAATAATCTCAACTGAAATCATGATAGGGAATTAAAATTCGGAAAAAATGAGAACAAAACAAAAGACTCGGATGATCAAAAGCGTTTTTCATAAAGTGTTTTATCACGGACTTCACGACCAAAATGTGAAAAAAACTGATATATTAGTATAACTTTTATTTATAAAGTGAGTCAGGTAAAGGTTACACAAATAAAATTATTTGTTATAACAAAGGTCTAAGGTCAGCAACCCTTATCAGAATTACGTTTTTAAAAGAAATTTCTTTAAGTAAGCCACACAACCCTCCTCCCTAAAAAGAACCTTTAATAACAGTTATATTATAACTTAATAATAAGACAATGGTATAGAAAGAAACTTCCGTTTTTCAGAGTCTAACTAAAATTCGATTCGTTATTGTCTGACGAGCCGGAGATATCGAACCTCTCTGACAGGCTATAATCGACCCACGATTTCCGATCGGAAGATTATTCTCGTGCCATTCTCTCTTTCGAAAATAAAATAAATTGTTGGGAGTCGAGAAAAAGAAAGAAAAGAGAAAATGAAGTGAAAGACCACGGCTTGGTTTCACCGCATCACTTGTAAGAGAAGAAATTCCAAGAAAGAATTTTAGAGTAAGCAATAAACGTGATATTTCGGGACGGAAAGATTTATGACTTTAGTTTAACAAGTTGAAAGAGTTAAGTTTTAATGATTTTCATTTTATTCTGCGTTTGTTAAAATCATATTGTGTTTCTGAAGGAAATCGTAAAGTAGTCAAGTGAATGAAACCGAACATAATACTTACCAAATTGCTTCCTTTCGAAATGATTTGAACATAGATTAAACAAAACCGAATTTTAGGTTTCGCTTTATCTTGGCCTGGTCAAAACCGCGGATGTGAGGAATTCTGCGAAACGAGATTTAAAATAGAAAATTTTTTTCTCGGTTAAATACTAGCTTGAAATATGAGCGAGGCTTTGGAAAAGGAAGATTCCTTTGAATATATATTCAGGAAGGTGGGAGGAATGTGAGAAAGAGTGGGAAACCATTTAGAGAAACTTGATGAAGACAATAAAAGTGTGAGGGAAGTAGTGTCGTATTTCCTCAAGTCTCAATGAAGTTCGTTCTTTGTTAACATCGCACAAAAAGAATCTGATGAACAAACAATTGTTAGTAATTCTAAAACTAACGATAAATAGATTTAATCATTTAAATATAATTATAAAAATATAAACAGAAAGTTTCGTTTATACATCTGGTCAAAACCACCCTCTAAGTCCTATTGGATGTCCACTGCTACACCCCACAACTATATACATCGGTTTGTCAACCCTAAGTTGATGCTCCGTTGGATGCTATTCATACTAATCTGAACAGAAAACCATTTTGTCTTATGTACCAACCTATACACTTCTCTTACCTGTCTCTCCTCTCTTCTCGTCATTGTTCTTGTTTCTATTATCAGACTCTGGTATACCTGTCTTGTTCTTTGTCCTTCATTGGTAGCTAATTTAAAAATGGTGTCATTTACTCAGTCTTTAATGTAAATAAATACAAAAATCGTTTTTTGTTCGTTAAAATAAATAGTAATGATTTAGGAACTTATCAGTCCACATTCTCCACCCAATTATTATATTATACTTTGGCACATGCAAACAATCAACAAAAACATTTCAACGATGTTTTCGGAACCTTGTCTTGTGTTTGCTGCCACTCTTTCTCGCTCTGTGTCCCCTTTTACCATATATATTATGTGAACATTGTTGGGTTTTGAAACGAATCATCTCGTTCTAGAGCTTATATACGGAAAGTAGTTTCCGGAATAAATTATATTCGTGAATTCAAGTTGGAGTTCCCAAAGGATTTTTATATATCTAATCGCACTGATCGATAATAAAGTTTTCTCATGTTTCATAATTTCTTGCTGATTTAGTATTCACATAATTTCATCAATCATGATTCTTCTTAGAATGTTTGTTATATGAAAAGGAGGCCCACGCAAATTATTAAGCAATAGGAAGGCTTCTTAATTTTCATATTTCGGTATGAAGACATTGGTTTTTATTTTGGTCGAAGGAAACCCTTTCTTCATCTGACTTATATTCAAGCGAAACGTTTTTCTGCATTAATGCCCCCTTTCACGAAGGAGTGATTTGTGCGGAGTCTTAGCTCCTTTTAATAGTGTGGTGACTGAGAATATTATTACTGATGGAGATTTCTGAATGTAGAGAATTAATAGAAACCGCAACCCTGACCGTGGTCGCTACCTTCAGTTAATGAAGTTCTAAAGAAAAGGCCTTAAAGGAGCTTGTTGGTGAGCGCTTTGAGTCTTCAGCTTTTCTCTCTCGAAACTGTTCCCCAATATTAAATTTTGTTATAAAAAAAGTTAAAAAGATAAAAAGTGAGAAAATTTTTTAACAACTCTCAAAGACATGAATAAAATAATAGGCAACTTTCTAAGAGTTGCACGGGAAATTAACTTAACTTTACACTTTTTAACTTTTCATGTCTTTGAGTGAAAATTTTCTTTTTCTATTTTGTTTAAATGAGAGTTGAGACAAGAGTAGAGTGCCTGCGCCCCTGCCTCCATCCTTCTCCTCCTTCCTGTCCTCTAAAAAAACCATCGAGTTCGTACATTAAATACATTCTAAAGCCTTGGTATTCAAGCTTTCTCCTTCCCGGGCCAAATTTCCATTGTAACTATTGGGACTAGGCTACATGACTTACCAAAAAAATAAATAAAAAGCTTTTTTCTAGTCCGGCTTTCGACACGTACAGTCCATCCTCAGGGCATCATCTGTATGTACATCTGCCAGTATGTTTTTGTATGTATTTTCTGTATATTGCTTCATAAAGATATGTTGAGGCAAACAATTTTAGCAGTTTCTGAACATAGGGCCGAACATTTTTATACCATTTGGGCACTATGTTCCAGAATTCAGACTTAACAAGGGGCAATCGACCTTTCACAAATTTCCAATCATTCGGTGTCCAATGAGCCCTCAACAACTCGAAGAAACATTTCATTTACCCTCAAAATAACGAATAGTTTTGTGTGGAGAATACTTTCAAAAGTAATGCACGATTTTGTGAAGTGGTTCATTTCATAAATAATGCACACGTATTTGTTGCTACGTACCTAAAAGATTTTCTCGCGTTACTCTACGACTTCCAAGTTGAACTTTTCCAAAATCAATATGACTGCACGTGTTATGTTCTGGCAATAATTTGTTTAACATACCGCACTAGTTGGTCCTATTCTGTCGCGTAAAAAAAATCCGCCAAATAATTATTCAAAAAACTGGGAAGAAATTAATTAATTTAAATTTCTTCACGGGCCGTTAGTATGATGTCACGGACTATAATTTCCCGACAGCTGACCTAAAGACTCAGTGTGGATCGTGTCGAGGAATTTTCGAATAAAAAAAAAAGAATGAAAAGTTCATTTACTTATTTATTTATATTTTCGAACAAGGAAACCGCGAGGAATGTGACGTAACTTTCTATGCCATCTCAAATCAAAAATAAAAAAAAACAAAAACAAAAAGCGGGACGAGAATTAACTCAATTTGGCTTTTAGATTTTGATGCTTTTTCGGTCTCACTAAAAAAAATTAGAAATTACTTTCATGTCGTATATTCCGAACGGTAGGCGCGGAGCTTTTTAGACGCCATGATAAAATCCTGATGCGATCAATGGTTTCCATGACGACAGTTACAATTTAACAGTAAGCTTATTCTTTCATGAAGTGACCGGACCTTCTGTGAATGGCAGGTAACAAAAATAAAATAAATTATTATTAAAAATAAATTCGCCAGGTTTAATTGACGGTCTTCGAACACACCAACAAATTGTTAAGGGTTATGTTAAGAATCATCCCCTGACTGTTTCAATGAAATCCTGATATACGATCCATACAGGTGCTGACGTTTAATGAATAATATTTATCTAAAAGTCATGTTAATGTTATCTAACAATAACATATTAAATAGAAATATATTTTCGTCTATTAAATAAATAAATAAATAAATAAAACCTTTAAATCATTTTGGGGAGGAGAGGGTATTATACAAAACTTTAGAATGGGGAAAACTTTTTTTCTTTAAATTTCTCCTTCAAACTTTAAACGATTTAGAATAAAATTTTTTTGGGGGGCCTTTAAAGATAAGAATTGAATTTTGTTTTGTAAATTGATTTTACTTCGGGTTTCTTTTGAAAAGTTCCAATGTCGAGATATTTTTGTTTTGTCTAGGATGGAGCTTTTTTGAAAAAGATCTGAGATCTCAATTTTGAAAATGGGTTTTTTTTCGTAAATCGTGTTCCTACCACTTTTAATTGTAATTAAAAGGTTATAAATTACAATATTTAAAAGGTTCGGATATTTGAATTACTGTGTTTGGTCAGATTATTTTAAAAACTTGAGGAAAAATATGTTTTCCCTTAACATATTTCGAGAACTATTCAAAATTTAGAAGAATTTTTTGGCGGAGGAGGGGGAGAGGATTTCGGTTTGTTTTTTCATTTTTTTAAAGAAAAATTAGTAGATATCCCGGCACTGTTTTGTGGTTGTTTTCATAATTAAACTACGTTGGGTTCTTTAAACACATATTTCTATTTACCGCCTCACCACCTAAAACTAGGTCTCTTCTCGAAACTTCTTGTGTTCCCCCTCCCCAAAGCAACCAAAACCAGAATGTATTTCAAAAGAACTTGATAGTGCTTGATGGTTTTTTCCTTAAAGATTATCCACTTTTTTTAAGTGAAAATTAATTCAAAGGTAATGTCCGATTTTATGAGGAGTTTATTTCATAAATAATGCACACTTTCAACAAAAACTTCATTTTTAAAATAATACACCAAACTAAGAAGTCATAGTCTCATGTTTTATTTGTTCAAATCCACCTCCCACATGCTGTTAAACCCAAAAAGAGCGAAAACGGGATTGCAACTCAACTATAAACTAAAACTCTATGTACGATTATCTGTGTGACCAGAATCTTACACAACCACAAACTAATAAAAACTGAAATTCTCATTTATATGAACAATAATATATGTATTAATGAACAATTAAATATATGTTAAAGATAAAAGAAAAGATCTTAGGGATCCTCCCGCCTCACTGCTAATACTGACACGACAAAAGGCTAAAATTTGAAATAATAAGTCTTTGCCCTAGTGGCAGAATTCAGCAAACAAAAAACAAAATTTGTTCACGATGATATCAAACGGCACTACTTAACGACTCGCTCATCAACTGTGAGATCAAGCCGGATAAGACAGGCTCAAATTTGTCATTTCTCCTGACCCACCATTAGCTGAAATTACGGAACAAATCTGTCAGTCTATCTTTCTAGATTTGGACCCTCTCATCAATATTAGTCACTAGCTCTACGATTATTTGCGCCTCTGATTGATTTACGGTCTTTGTCTTCCGATTTTCCACACTTGAATTTATTTGATGATTACTCAACACTACTGTACAGAGCCTATCTCATAAATAATGTAGAACTTACAGGAAAAGCTCCAATTTTATCAAAAATTGTACACATTTATTTGTTCGTTCATTCATAATCCAGAACAAATTTTCTGACCTTCTTCCTTTTCATTTAAGTTTAATCAATAAATGTCTGACTTTGCTTTCGTCAAATCGAATCTAAAAAGACGTTGTCACATTATTCTAATACCATTCAAAAATGAGTCATTTTATATTTTGTACGTCTCATATTAATTGAATATTTCATTTGAGCTTGTCTGAACTGTAGAAGGAATGTAATTTTGTTTCAATAACTTTTCTATAAAATAAAAAGTTTTATGATTTATGTGAAGTAACAAAAAAGTCGTTAGCAGTGGATACTTTGGAACTAAATCGTTCTTCTTCCTCAATTCCCAATTGATGTCTGTTATATTTGGGTCAAAATCGGTTCATTCATTCTAGATTTATACCGGGATACACATACAAACATTACAGACAAAATACATCCACTAATTTTTACTAAATGCAAACTAATTTTACAGACAATACTAATTTTTTATAAATGCTACACATTTACTAATACTGACATATAGTATATATTTATAATACTAAATATTTAGTCTTGTATATAAGATTGTAAACAGTTAGTATAGTTATATATATTATATATAGACAAATCCCTAAATATTATACCTTACCAAGAAATTCAAATTCCATTCCTTGGGACAGATAAAAAATTTATATGCATATTTTAAAATATATAATTATTAGTATTATTAATTATATAGTTATATAATACATATACTATAAATTATGACACAGCACTGTGGACCTCCGTACAAGTGATGGCCAAGACTACTGAAAAGCTGCTGAGCCCCTGAATATACTGGATGGACCATATTAATCCCTCCAGGCGATTTTCTCATAAACTATGGCTGTTAGCGCAAATTTTCTTTTGCAGAGTTGTTCAATTGTGAGGGGAAAAGATGGCAATAATCTTGAGTTTGACCTTTGACATATCTTTTAAGGTCAAATCAGGGTCAACCTAGGTTTTTTGAATGACAACCTCTATTTTTTATTGCAGATTCAAAAAGATCGGAAAAGTCACACTTTCATGATCTTGACCCTGAGGGCCCAATTCAAGGTCAAATCAAGGTCAACTAATTTTTTTTAATTATAAACACCTATTTCTCATCGCTGACTCAAAACTTCTACATTTAAATGACGTAACACAGTGCAAAAAACATTTTGCTGACTGCCATAGTTTCTGAGAAAATCGACTGGGGAGTCCATCCAGTAGATTCATTGGCTCTGCAGCTCTTCAGTAGTCTTGGCCATCACTTGTACGGAGGTCCACAGGGTTGTGTCATATTATATAACAATATATATAATAATACTAATAATTATATAAAATATGCATAGAAATTATTTAACTATCCCTAATAAAAACGACTGTTGTCCCTGAGGAAGGGAGAATGAATTTGTTGTTATAATAGTTAGGGACTTATCAGAAGGAACAAACCAATGTCCAAGCCCAAGCAAAGAGCTGATGAACTAAATGACATGGATGTAAGGATGAGGAGTAGGATGGAGAAGGAGACGGAAATGAAAAGTAATAATAATAATCGTCACAACAAAATTATTAATAAAAATAATCATTGTAGGAATAGGATAATGAAAGGAAAATAATGAACTCAAAGGAAAATGATAAACTAACGTAGAAACCAATAAACACGATTCTTTTATGAATTCGAAACATTTATTGTTATGGTTATTTTAATATGTTGGGAAGTTACAGGTGTTGAATAGACACCGATGCCCCCGGGAGAGTAACAATACGAATGCATTTAATGAAACAATGAAGGTCTAAAAAAATTTTTCCCCATTGGCCGTGGGGCGAAAAGTCAAAGTCATTTCACATTGTTCAGAATATTTTTCTCCCATTAACTAAACACAGGGTCGTATTAAGCGGTGGAAAATATCTTTTTGAATTTCTGAGAGAACTGTTGATGAATAAAGGCAATTCTTTCATTTCAATTTAAAATAATTTCAACGTAAAAAACAATGCCCCGGGGGATTCTAATGCCACAATTATTTCTCTTGAAACTCAACTCGTTTTCTCTTTCTTCCACCTCCTCTCCTTCTTCATCATCTTTGTCTTCCTTTGGTGTTTTCATTAAAATTTTCACGAGTTTGTTGTAAAATAAGGGCTCGTGGATAATAATTTTCGTTTTGATGTCGCTATGAAACGATCGTAAGCATGCATGAGGGAGTGAATGAACCCTGTTTCCTGAAAGGAAAGAAAAAATTTTGTTTTTATTAGCTTTGCTTTTCTTTTAAAAGAATATTTTCTCGGTTGGAACGAGCAACCAAAGAGAGAATGAAAGAAATAAATAAATAAAGAAAGAAAGAAAGAAAGAAAGGAAAGGAAGGCTTTGACTCGGTTATAAACACGCCACCTTATTTAATCCCTCTCCCGTTCCACCGTTCCATCGTTTTTATAGTTTTCATAAAATTATGAGACTTCAGAGTTGGCGCGAAATATATTATGACATTTTTGAAAATTTATTTCGCTGTAAGAAATCGATGAGAAGGATCTGTCTTACTTTGGTCATAGGTATAAAATTTTTTTTTATGGAAGTAATCGTAGCGAATAGGTTGATTGTGTCTGCATAACCTTTTTATGTTCTCTATAACGTATAGACTTTATCTCCAGTCACATCCGCTATCCAAATTTTCAGGTTACTGGTCTGTTTCCTAAATACATACTTAATATACATAAATTTATTATACTTCAGCCATTTTTTTGCCGTTACACCTTTACATTATATGCTTTTTGATTTTGGTTGTTACTGTATGTGAAAGAAGCGGGGGATATTTTATACTGTGGAGTTGGTTTCAAATTATTTAACAAACGTTTACGTCTGTACGAAGAAGAAAGGAGTAGGACACTCTATGGCCGAATTGGGTTAGGTTTGTTTTAGGAGCGGTATAACCTATTCAGTAGATAATTATATGTTTATTGTTTCGAAAAGAGTTATGAAAGTCACAATCATTTCTTTTGAAGTGTAGTAATTAAACTTGATACGGCGGGACGGTTCTTTCAAATCGTTTTTGAGTTTGAATTTTGAAATGTGTTGCGATTATTTATTTATTTATTTGATAGTTAAATCTTTTCCTGTTTATCTTCAATGAGCTTTTCATGTTGGTTTCTTTCTTGAGACACTGCCGTCAGTTTTAAGTAGTTTCAATTAATTTAAAAAGTGGAAGATGGTGTAAGGTTGGTAGTCATTACATATTCTAAGATTGGAAATGCAGGATCAGTTCTAAAATATTGGTTTAGGGTCTTTTCAGAACTTTTCAAAGATGTACTGTTGTAAATTTTTGAGGTCTTACCATTTCTAATGCTCCTCTGTTGTTTTTCCGGGCCCGGACTTTTCTTGAGGAATGTTGCTCCACTGTCGAAAGAACCAAAACTAACTTAAAACGGTGCGAGCACTACCATAAACTATAGTTTTGAGCAACTAAAAATCTGAATAAGAGTTCGTAAAAGGTCGGAGAAAAAACCTTAAACTTAGAAAAACTTATAAAAGGAATAAAACCGAACAAACTTTGTGGTAGAGTACCACCACGACAGGGTGTGTAAAAAAGGCGAAATATGAGAAAAGCCGCGTTTTGGTTAAAATTTAACCGAGACACCCCTCCCTCCTTGCCCTTTTTATGGTAAGAGAGACGGTATTACTGAAACACACGACTCCTTTTCGTAAGAGTACGACTAAGAGTCAAAGACAACTCAACTTGTTTTCTCTTGTAAAAACCTGCACCCCAAAATTTCTTCTCGAGATTGCAGGGGTGAACAAACCTAAAATGTAGTGAATATATTATTACCCACTATCTCCGGCTACCAGGGTAAATCAGAAAAAGTTAGCAAGTTAGGAGTAGATAAGAAACGCCTTCCTTTTACCCGACCACGTACTGTATAGGTAATTTGAGAAACAAATTTAAGCTTAGATGACCTACGCCATCACATTCAATATCTCTCCTAGCGTATAGCTATCTTATCTGTTGTTTAACAAAAGTTTCCAAAAGAAAAGTCTGCAATAGTCAAAAATAGGTCAAAAATTTCCTCCACCACAAATGAAAACCAGTTCACAAAGAAACAATAAGAGAGATGTATGACAAAGACTTACATAACAGTAGCAGATATACAATACTTTAATATAATTTGTTATTAATAGAAATAAATGCGTGATAAACGGAAGTTATTTATAAACCCACGTTATATAACAGAGCAAAAAATATGAATGAATGAACCAAAATCGATTTTATAAACGTCTTCAGCAAGCTTTTAGAAAATTCCGTGAACTTTTTTTTAATTACTGAGACTATAACTTTTGTTTTAATATGAAAATATACTTGTCACGAACAAATGAATGGAGAGAGCTTTGGTGAAGTTGGTTTGTGGAGAGAAGAACCTGACTACGACATTAGTTTTAGATTATTTGCTTTTTCACGATAAATTCTTGGGTGAAATTTCTTTTTTTGTTTTTATTGATCTAACGTTTTTTTTCTTTCTCTTCGCCATAATTTATGTCTCGGGCCCGTTTTTCCCTGTAAAAACTCCTCACGAGAATCCGATACTGTTGACGTCATTGTCTTGCGATTATTTACAGTTCATCCGATTGACTCAAGTGAAGGATTCTCCTTCATCTCGATTTTACGAACACTATTAATTTTCTCAAAATGTTTTTTAAATTTATTGACCGAGCTTTTAGGGAGCCCACGAGGAGGAACTCGATACTTTTCCACACAAGTCAAGTGAAATTCAACTGGATTTTGTTAAGTGTTTTCACAAAAAAACGTGGAAGGAAAAACTTTTCCTCCCAAAATTTCTCTCGGTGTTTTCTTTAAAAATTTATTTTCTAGAGTTAAGGATAATCAAAAATTTCCTCTCCTCCCTCACCCAAACTTCCATGAGTCCTTACAGTAACGATTTTTAGAAGTCGGAATTGTAGTTGTTACTTTTGAGAGAAACACTTGGAAGAAGATGAAAACGGATTATTATTTTGAATTTGTCTGGGGTATTTGGTTTTACAAGTCAATTTTGGGAGCGGAGGGTGGGGGGTTTCTTGTTCGGTTTTGAGAAAATCGCGGTGGATTTATCTCTAACGCAAGTTTTAACCTTCGACCTTCAAAATTGAGTAAAAACAAAACTTTGGAAGCGATTGAGATTGATATGGTTCAGAGGGATGCGGTGACATTTAACGATCAAAGGAAAATGGTGTGAGAATTCTATGAATATATTTTCGTGAAGTGTATAAATATAGGCCTATATTATGTGAACCGGAAAGTAATACTAACAATTATATACTGTGTTTATATATTGGCCTGATTTTCACTTTTATAACGTGTAGCATACAGAACCGACATTGTCTTTCGATCCACTTATACTATCACCAATTTATGAAATACGACATTCTACAGAATACCTGGGCGTTGAATGAAGTGCTGACCAGAGTTTCAGGCAGTTTCCACAACTTTTTTAACTGTATAAGCGAAGATTAAGCCTCAGTTACCCTCCCTCCATCTCGCATTCAATCTTTTTTTTGTACAGTTCCTCCTTTTTCATACTTATTACAAAACAAAAAAAAGCGTTTCAACAATGTCTAGACAATCTATAGAATGACAGATTTTAAACTTTACCGATAATATATATAATGAATGGCTAACCTTACATAATCTAATGTAGTCGTTCACTCTTATAAATTTTCAGAACTCCGTATAAAAGTTTCTAACATTTTGAAATAAGAGTAATAAATAAATATGGCTTTGTGAAGAAACGTGCATAGAAGTGACAAAAAATTTTTAAAACGTTGTAGTTAAACAAATTGAGTTGTAGTGTCAACTGAATAGACTGAGGGGAAGGTTTATCGACACTTTGGTGAGCAGCACTCACGTAGTTGCTACTCTATAGTGTATGCATGAATGCTTATAATCTGTCTGCTTTACACGGCGGATGAAATCAATCACGTATGCAGCAATACAAAGCTTCCATACGGAATCTGAATATTTGAATCAGTTGTGATCAGCTCTTCCTACTCATAGTAGTGTTTGATGTTATCATAGAGAGAACATCCTCGACACCTTACTTCTCATTTCTTCTTGTCTTTTCAAGTAAACTATTACCTTAAAGTAGTCAAGTAGTTGACTGGAAGCTTTGCAACTACTACTCTCTTTCCCAACTATTTTTCTAGTACTCCTCAATTCCAAATCATTAAATAATTTCCTTAAACCTTCGCCCAATGGTTGCAGTTGATGTTCTCACCGTTTCTAACACCAGTAACGTCACCGCCCAGAAGAAACTTCATTTTTCTCATTTTCCACTTTTCTGAATCTTTCATTTTAAACAAAACAACATGAACTCTTCATTGCCTTACATGCCTTCTATCTCTCACTCACTGAATATAACTTTATGCTTATGATCTTCGTTACCTTATATAATATAATATAAAGTGCCGAGGAACTTTTTCACGGGTTTCAGATAAAATCGCAGAAGTTTAGCCTCCACGTTAAACCAAATCAAGTCTGAAACAATTTAAAGTGAGGTGGGAGGCGTTGGAGAGAGAGGGAGAGAGAGGAGTATTTATTCTTTTTTATAATTTAACATATAATTCCATCGAAAGGTTTAATTTTTCTATGAACTTGTCAAAACATTTTATTTTTATCAATTTGTTTACCTCCAGTTTTGATAATAATTGATTGTGGAGGGGGTGGGGTGGGGGGTTAACTCCACAAACAAAATTTTTCGCTAAAAATCATAACAACAGCCTACACGAATCGAGCAGACCGGGGGAGAAAATGACGTGACGAGGACTTTGTGTGATTTGTTCGACGAACCTTTTCATCCGAAAATTGAAATGTGTAGGCAGGACTGTTGCCAAGCTATAGAACTTACGTCATCTAATCTGAATTTCTTTAAGTGGGAATACTCAAATGACCTTATTGTATTTGCTTTTATTATTTTTTCATTTTGTTTCTTTTAATCAAAAATTATTATGTCAAATCTTGATTAAGAATAATTTTAGATTGAGTTTGGATTTCGATTGTAACGATCTGTCACAGAGTGTGGCTCAAAACAGCTGGTATATTAGATATTTTTGATATAGTGTAGTCCGAAATATTCACAATTTTACTTAGAACAATTTTATTTATCAAGACACAACCAAACCCTTCTCAATATACTTAACTAATTCACTTCAAAAGACTTCAAACTATGACTAAAACATGAACTTTTCAAAATTGAAGTTCCGCTCTTAATTATTCTTAGATTATTATGCCGCCTCACAGTTTAAGAACGGCCTGGATGTCTACTTGTACCTTCACAAAACGTTTTAATCTATTTTATAATCTATCAACAGCATCTTTAGTAGTTAAGAGCTAAACTAAAAAGACCCAGTTACCGAATAAATAGTTCCTACAACTTCGAGCTATCGTCTGTGAAATTCGAGGAAACAGAAAACGTTGGAAACTTACTGCTGAAAAATGATAGGGAAGAAAGATTACGAGCGCTCGCATCAAAATCAGCCGCGCAAGAAGTAATCTAATCGACAAACTCAACTCCATAACAAGCATAACTCGACGACGGCAATTCACTCTGGGGCAACATGAAAACGGCTCAAAACAAGAAACCGAAACGAATCAACGGAGCTGAAGAGCTCAAAAAGTTATGCCAACGGCGCTTCTTTAGAACCATCTAAGCGTGTATAAAAAGTAAATAAATAAATAAACAAACTAAAACGACCGATGAAGATGCCAACATCTCGAAAACGTTTTTGGGAAAATATGGGTAGACATCTTTACCGTTCCTAATCTTTGACGCTGCGTAATAATCCAAAAATTATTAACAGAGCTTTCGCTTCGATGGACTTCACCCCCAAAAGCCTAAATCAAGTAATTACCATCTTGTTGGAACTGTGTCTGTGACCTTAGATATTAACGGTTAACATATTGCTGACTCTTCTTTGAATTTATTTTCATTTCCTATTATAGAATGATGTTAATAATGAATAGTATAATATATTGAAACTAAAGGCGTTAAGTACTGGGTTTTTACACCGCGTCATATTATCATGTGGACATCGTACGCTATACACCAACGTTTCGTCCACGAAGTGGACGAAGTGTATAGCGATAATATGATGCGGTGTAAAAACCCAGTACTTAAGGTGTTCAGTTTCAAGTTCGACTGCCCCGGAAGCTAAATTTCAGTATAATATATTCTTGATTACATTTTTTACTTATCTCATTTGTCCCAAACATAATTTTTACATTTTAATGTGTCTTCTTATGTTTACAGTATCTTACCCGTCTTGTTTTCTACTCCTTGCTCCTTTCGGAACTAATTATTGATTTATACTGATTTAATATTTACCCTAGCTTAGCTTGAAGGCCTTGAAGGAGAGGAAAAATAACAAGAAGAGAAAGTTAAGTCCTAATCGTGCAGGATAAAGCTCCTTATCTTCAGACTTTCGGACACATAATTATATATATTCAGCATACTGTTCTTATATATATTGCTTTGCAGCTCTACATATGCCTCGGTTGTATATGTCAGGGTGGCAGTACTAAGTGTGCGATGTACTCTTCAGCACCTTAGTTGCAATATTCATAGACATAACTCTGTAGCCGTGTGTAGGTATTTGCGTAGGTCATTATTTTCACCCCCTTAACTCCCATCACTCAGTTGCCCCAACAGTCTGGTAACTTGGAACATATACATTTGTATACTTGACTGAACGAGAAATTGTGAACTTTATCAGTTTCTACTGCTGAACTAATTATAAATTTCATTTTCCTTTCTCACGTGTTCAAATTTTTTTTCTTTCGGTCACTAGCGGTGTCGGTCGTTTCCAAACCAAATACTCCAGTTGTGGACTGCCTAGTTTCAAGACTATACTGAAGTTTGACGACTATAAATTTCGTCCAGCTGGTAGATAATTAGTCATAGCACACCAGTCGATGAAAATATTAAAAATAAATAATCTGTGACTATTTTATAACCATGCTTCCAGTTCAAAATTCTAAACATCGTGGTTCGTACCAAACAGTCTAATTCGCACAGACTTAAAAATCCAGCAGGAAATACGTCGGTACTGCGACAAATATTTCATCAGGCTTGAAAGTAACCCGAACCCAACACCTGGAGCCTTACTCAATGACCGGCGGCTCCTCAAGAGGTACAAACCGCTTGACTTTCACTACTCGTTAGTGGTTGCCCTGTTCGTGGCTCCGGTTAACTCCCTTCATACCCAATTCATAGACAGAAATTTAGTTTAATGTCCTTTGTTCGAGATAGCTTACTTGGGGTTTAATATTAAAAAAAATTATTATCGCGGAATTGACTTGTCGAGAGTCTTTCATTGCAAGCACATATAAATCATATGATGGGTTCATTTGTATTTCATGGGTTCAGTTTAGTATTAAAATATAAGATAAAAACGGATTGTGAAACTCAGCGAAGAAGTAAAAATCAAACAAAAACGCAAATGCATAGCTTGGGGTGCAACAACATTGCTCACTTGAATGTCTTGGCCAAGTTTTAATACTTAAAAAAAAAAATTGGAGGTTCCGATTTAGTTTTCCTAGTGGGAGAAATAAAGTTGCGAACTCCAATTACAAATGAAAAAAAATTTGACAGTTTGACAGTCCGTAAATTAAATTTATTTCTCTAGAGGAAAAAAAAAGAAATCAATATTTAATTTTGAAGTTTTGCGAAAAGTTAGTTTATACTTACTTACTCACTTCTTAAGAAGCGATGCACAGGCCAAAAAAGCGAAATCACCATTCACTCATTTTATAAAATCTCATTAAATTATTTCTAATTGAAATTTTTCTCTCTCAGCAATCTGTGAAAGAAGGACAAAACAAAATTCAAAGTTAGCAAAACATGAAGCGATAAATACTCGCGAGTGAGTGTTCACTTTAATTAAAAACAAAGCAAAAAGGAAAACAAAGAACAAAAACTTCCGTGGATGATGGAAAAGACAAATTACCCAAAGACGTAAGAAGAAGAACAAAAATCCTCCGGGAGATTTATACCGACGAGATTGATACCATATGAATCAAGAGGAAGAGTCCGATGATGATGAAGACAAAAAAGGAGGACATTTTGATTTGAAAACATTTCACCGGGAGAAGTGATAATAGTTGGTTTAAATTACATAAACGGGGCCCCTTTTGGTGGGGGGCCCCCTGGTATGAATTTATAAATGTTATTATCCAATTGAGACACTATAAATTCGTTTTTAGGGTAATAAAGGAAAATTCTCTGCTTTGGGACCAGTTTCGTAAACGGGATTGTCTTCCTTCTATACGAAATTTATTCGTATACGTAAAGTTTATTACCTTAATAAATAAAATAAATACATATCATAATAATTATAATAAAATATTATAATATACAAACGGTATATAAATATTAATAATGGTTGAACAAACGAGGCAAGCAACGAAATAAAGATTTATGTTTCACGATGTATATAATATTGTACCAAAGTGTGAATTTATAGTTAAAAACAAATAACATTTTGAAAACATTATTCAGTACAACGATCGATGGCGCTAAATCATTTCAATAAGCTATGCGTGAAAAGTTAAAACCGTAATTGATTATGGATAAATTTCGAAGTGCATTTAAACGCTCAAGAACACCAACCGGGGCCGAAATGAAAACTCAAAGCAGCTTGGAAGTGCCAAAGCAAGTGAGATCAGCCTCTTTCGATGAAATGCAACTGGAAGCTAAGCGGAATCAGGAAATGAATCAGCAAAGCGAAGACAAATCATTGTTAAAAGTGCCGACCAACACTCAAAGGAGTAAAAGCGTGGATGCGACGACGAGCGAAGATCTTAACACGTTGTATCTGGAAGTTCCAAAACCACCAGCCGCTCGGAGAAAGTCCTCGAGCGAGAAGATGCCTATCTTTTGCGTTCATTGTCAATACATTGATGACATTGCTAAGTTTCATCAGAGCATTTCGGTGGAAGATGAATGCATCGATTCAAACACGTCTCTGGAGTCGTTATCTTCTTTGCTCACGAGTAGTGATAGCAGTTCCTATTCTGACGATGAGAGAGAAAACGAGGAAATGGAGCAAGGCGGTGAGAAAGAAATGGAAACTGTGGAAACAACGATGCCAATACAACAGTGCAATATTAAAGTAACTTTATCTCCGAATTCTCCGAGTTCCACATCTGCTGAAAACACGAGCGAAGAAATTTTCACAGCTGACGTGAGCGTGTGTCAAAATCAGAGTAGGCGCCGATCAATTATCTCACCAAAACTCTCAAGACAATCAGCGTTTGTAGTAGTAGAAAAGAACAGTTCCTTAGACAATATATCTGATGTTCCCTCCGAGGGAAGCGAAAGTGATTTCATAAAACCTGGATTTTCCATTCAAACAGAAAACGAGGAACAAACTATTTTAAACTTGGGTACCGCTATCTCAGGTATAGACTTGAAAGTAAACGAACCGTTTGAATCGATGCTACTTCCATCCAAGTTAGGAGGATCGGATGGAAGCGTACCGCAGACAGCTTGCGTCAAGGATATCTTTTTACAAGTTCCTGAATTGAAAAGAGACCGGGCTGCTTCTGTGGATTCGTGTTTTACCAAAGTGAGTCAGAGTGGTAAAGCTGAGGAAGTCGGTGCCAATTCCCTAGAACCTCCTGCGAATGTTGCTCTCAGGTCACGATCCGTGGACATTGTTCTTCCGACAGATGAGCAGACGCGGTACAAAGCGCTTGCTATGGCTCACACCACGAGAACTTCTGTATCTGGGTGAGTAAAATTTTAAATATCATTTTTTAATTGTTATTATGTAAATGAGTCAATTAAAACTGGTAATGTTACGGTGAAATGATTTCGATTTCGATTATGGTCGATTGATATGTATTTCGGATAACTTAACGTAACTCTGGAAAATCACTTATAAAATTACTTCTGGGAGAATAATGTGAAGTTTTCACTTCCCTTTTCTCTCATCATTCTTCTGGTTCAACAATTTTTTCTGTTATGAAACATAAACATACAGTTAACAATACCGGAAGTTAAATGCATAAACCTAATTTAGTCAATCCGGCTCCTCATAAAAACTAACTCTTTGGCAGAAAAATCACTTCTGAAGTCAGCGAATATGTTCAAAACACTAAATTGCTTAAATCAAATGTTACTTGATGGTTGAGGAATTGAACTCAGCTACCGATTTAAAGGTTTGTGGTTCAATACCCATATAGCGCGATGTGCCTTCCTCCATCTACCACCTCTCAAAGCTAAGATTTTAATCTGGCTCCTAGACAAAAACCCTCCTTAAAGTCATACGAACTACTTTTTGTTCCATTTTAGGCGATAGTTAACCGGTAGATAAAAGTGAAATTATCGACATTATGGGTTGCACTCTTGTTCATTCGAGGTTAGTTGTTCAAGTGTAACTTTACACGACTCAGTAATTGATTAACTTCGCGCTATTTCTTTTCTTATCTTTGTTTCTAATTCATTTCTTTCATTTGGATTTTTTATCGGAATGAGGAGTAACAGTTACACTTTTGGAGTGCTTTAGTAAATGATGTGAGTTATTAGGTCTTCTTCGGACCTCGTTAGTTTCAACCATTTCTCTTTCTCCTGGTGTTTTATTTTTCCCTTCTTATCTGCCAATATTTTCCGGCTTTCGGACTATGTTCTTGCCAAAGAAAATTAAGTCAAAGTTGGAAGCCGCGAAGAAGTTCTTGTGTTTTCCCAGAGCAGAGTTTCATAAGTGCCGGTTTCCCAGAATCCAAAGGCAAGCTTGTGGTCCTCCTAGGTTACCTCCTAGGGTAATTTTCCCTTCATTATTGAAGGAAACTGAATGCGGCAAATTATAATTTTTTTATTTTCTCCTGATCAGTCAACCAAAAACATCCGACAAAAACTAGAATTAAAAACTTTTAAAATAATAATAATAATTAGATCATGATAATTGGGTTTTTGAGAATCAGCGGTTTCGAAAACCGTCAAATTCTTGTAAAACCGGTTTTCTGGGAATACAGGCCGCAACCGAGAACTTCAATTTTGAACAGTTTCCAAACCTAAAAACCACCCCTAAGACTTTGATTTTGTTCCCGGGTTAACTATTTGACTGCGGAATTCGTCTGACTCGGGAAGGACTTTATTACAATTAAAGCGATACAAATTAGAATTTTCCGGTTCTTTTGTTACCAGAATTAAGTTACGCAGAATGAACAACTCTTCCTCCTTCCTACCCCCTACCCCACCCCTGCTTCTCTTTCATTTTCTCTTTTTGCGAACATGGAAAATGGTGATGGATAACTGAAAATTTTAACATTTATTTTAACGCACCCTATCCTATTCCGCCCTGCCCCCGCTTCCTATCCTTCCCCGTTTTTTGGGGGGATGTTTCCGAAAGTCATGAATAAAACAAAATTAGATAACTTAACTTCGTGTCAGAAATCTTGAAATGTTCATGTAAATAATTAAGTAATTGCAAAATTTTTCATGAAGTTCTCTTTCTGCATTTGCATCTAGTTAAAATTTCAACGTTTTGTTTAAGAATTCTGTTATTTTGCCTTTTCCCTGGAAGAATCCTCCCTTTGACCTTTTGACACTCTTTACATGTCTCGTTTTGTAACAAGGGATGTCGTGTTCGATAATAAAGATGGGGATAACGAGAGAAAGCTTAGCTTGCTGTTTGTCTGACAATTCACACACATACACAGACACTTCAGCCGTGATGGAGGCTGTAAACCTTTTTCCGAAAAATGGGTCAAATTTCGTGAGAAAATTTTTAAAATTCTAGTCAATGGGTCACTAATGATCGTGACTTGAAAAGGGTGAATGATCAAAAGGAGACCAATATTTTCAAAACACTGAAAGCCTGTTGGTGGGAAAAATTGAGAGACGGATTTTCAATTTTAAATATTCAAAAAAAAAAAAAATTTACCTTCAAACTTGAACTTTTACAAGTAAAGAGCTTTAATAATTAATAAGTTTGTGAAACCCCAACCCATAAGTTATGTTTGGAAAGTTGGTAGATTTTTGTCTAATCCGAGAATTAGGGTTTCGCTAACACTGGGCCCAAATCACGGTTCAGTTATGGCAATTTAAGCGAATTAGTATGACTGGTTAGGTAAACTTTCTCGTATAACATTCGTAAACAATCAAGTTCACAATTTAAGGCTTGACTGTATGTGGGTGTGTTTTGAGATTTTTACGGCTGTTACTATTAATGTTGGCAGTGTTAGTCTGAATGTTACGCCGCTCAAGTCAAATTTTTCAACTTCTTTCTACCTCAAACCTTCGTCTATATTGACACTTGTAAGCGTCTTTAGTGCTTGAGTGTTTGATCTGGACTTGGAGACGATACTATTTTATAAATATTGCACACTTTTTTTGAAGAATTGATTCCATAAGTAAAGCATATTGAAGGTTTAATTTTGTTAAAAAAATTTTCGGAGAGGAGACTGAACTTTCTATCCATTCTAGATGACTTAAATTCTGAAAAGTCTGGAGGAGATAAGAGGAAATTTTCTAATTCTTTCCAATATTTGACATAAGATCTAGAAGATTAACTGTAGTAACATTAATTTGATTGTACAGGTAATCAATAATTTGTATCAGAAGGTTTCATAAAAGCTTTTTTAACAGGGTTTGACTTGTTGGAACTTTTAAATTCGCATAGAGAACAATTTTTCTGGTAGCAACATGGTAACATAAATTCTGCACACCACCGCGGTCTAGTTCCCCGTTTTTTATTAAAAAATAAAAGAAAAAGTTTAAGTAACTATTGAGCATTTCAAGTCCGGCAAAAACTTCACGGATGGGAGAACAAAAATATTTGTTAAGTAACCTCGTGGTGTGAGAGAATCTTCTCAGAGCGGAACGCAAAAATTTTCAGCCGACTCCAATCGTTCTAGTAACTTTTAGTGGAATGTGTTACCTCGGTTTATTCATTAACGTAACCCGGAGGGAATTTTCATGGTACCCGAAGAGAATAAACGCGTTTTCTATTCTTGGAAAACCGGCCTAAGGTGTGTCAACAGAAAATTCGGCTTTAAAAGAGAACAAAGGAACAATTTAAGGGTCTCTGGTGAAAAACAAAGGACTAAGAAACGGGAATCGTCTCATTTTACCATTTCAGAATGCAGTTTAAGGTAAGTCAGCAAAAAAAAAGGAAAAACTTTGAAACGCTTTCCGTTAGACCGTTGGAAAGAGGAAGGAAAGAGAGTGGGTGGAAAACTCACTTAGTTTCTTAAGGATTCTGAATTACTTACTAAGAGTGAAGTTTGTTGAGGGGTTTAGACAATTTGCCTTTCAAAAATTTATGGCTATGAAATATCTCTCGGCGTTGACGCTTTCCCTTTTCCACTTTCCACTCTTCAAAATTGAAGTCGAACGTTTTCCGTGCCATAATTTTAGAAAGTCCTTTAAAAAAAATTTCCTTTTTTGTTTGGTAATGAATCCTTTCACAAGAGATTCGGCTGTATAACCTTATTTAAAATTCAAACTGAATTTATTTACTTTCTTCCCAGAGGAGATATTTGTGCTTTATTAACTTTGAACATGGTTGAAGATTCTTTAGAAATCGGTTTTGTAATTGTCATGCTCGAAATAAAATAAAATACAAAAGAAAGCGAGAGAAGAGAAACAGCTTTTCTCTTAAAATCCTGCTGTCTCGGATTAATTTTTGGGGGAAGCGGGGTGGGAAAAGGATAAAAAGGCTTAGAAGAGGTGGTGGATAACGAATTTAATTGAAATGATATATCATTATCAATCACGTCCGTCGGGCCCGTGTCCTTTGAATTGAATAAAATGAATTTCGACTGGCCGGAGATTATTGAAAAGCTTTTTATAAATTATGGAAGAGAAATCGAAAATTATAGTAAACGAGGAATTTTTTTTTAATGTTATGATTTTCAAAGAGATTTCCTTTGACGATATTTAAAAGCTAAAAATAAAAATACAAAATTGAGAGAAAGAGATGAGAGAAAATTATAAAAGTTTATGCAAATTAACTTTTTTTTTAGAAAAATCGTTTTAAAATCATTTTTCAGTGCGGTTTTTTAATGCTTCATCTAAGACTGTAGTCAGTTTTTATACATTTTACATTCGCTTATATACGGTGATGGCTGGGTTTATAGATATAACTTCGGTCTTTTAGTCTGTTCGTGAAGCGGAATGCTTGCGATATGAATTTTGTCATTCGAAAAAACATGTCATGAATTCGTGTGAGAAATAAAATTTTCTGTAGTGCTTACAGTAGCGCTCGAAAGTATTTTGACAAGTACAATTTCTTATATATTACAAAAAACAAAATAAATCATTTTTATTTGAATAATTTCGACATCCTACGCGACGATTCATCTCCTCCTAAAGATGTTCAATTGGGTTTGAATCCGGACATTGGCTTGGTCACTCAAGGAGTTTGAGTTTCATGACTTTCATTAAGTCAGTAATAAGCTTGGATTTGGGCTTTGGATCGTTATCTTGATGGAAAATCCAACCAGCTTGTATTGTTTTTTCAGTATATGCTATCATATGGCTCTTTAATATGTCAGCCTATGGGAAAAAATAGGTGAGAAAACATCCCCACATCATTATGCTCTCACCTCCATGTTCTAGGGTGGGTATTTGGTATTGTGCATTTGCACTGTAAAAAGGATTTTTGGGAAAGGACCAATGTGGTTCAAGCGAAGAACAAATGAAGCGATATAAAGGGTTGACTGGAAAGGACGTGGACGGTTATTGCTTAGGAGAAAAAAAGAAAGGATGCGGAGCTCTCTACCTGGTGACGCTATAAACTCAACATTATAGGAACAAAATAAGCCCAAACAAGCGCAAATGGGCGTAGAAAGTTATGTTGAGCGCTGTGACGTCAATATTTGTCAATCAAACAGAAAAAAAGAAACATTCAAGAAAAGGAAAAAGAATGAAAATTTTGCACTAAAAACCCAAGCTGATTGTCAACCTTATGTTCAAGTACTTACCGAACAAAAAAGCTAAAAGATGATAAGGGACTTAAAGACCTGTTAATTACTCATTAGAGCCACACAAACGTTATAATCTGAAATAGAAAGAAAAAATCTCGAACTTCTAAGAAAAATTATAGATTAACTTCGTTAACAAAAGGGAAAGAAATGGAAGAGTCAAAAAGAATAAAACGGAGATGGAGAAGAAATGAAACAACTTGAGTCTTATATAGTCTGATCGAAGAAGTAGTTTAATGCTAAAAACTTGAAAGCAAAATTGACAAGACTAAACCGACCGAGAGGTTTTTGATTCTATACATCACTACACTCTAACTAATCGCATAAATTTAAATAAAAACCAGATAAAAATAAAACGAATATTGTGGTCTTAAAGTAATATTTTCAATGTACAACAAAATTGAAACGTAAACACACATCAAAATACTAACCGCGTTAACCTTTCAAACCCAGCCCACGAGGAAAGAACCTAATTAAAAAGAAGAAAAGCTCAAGATTTAATGATAAAACAATCGACCATTTGAAAAATACGTTTAGAGGATTAATAATACACCGAGGTCCGATTTTATTTTCTCAAAATAAAATAAGTGAGGAAATCAAAAGGTCAGCCAATAACCTTATCTTGGGAGAGAAACGAAAAATAGAACGAATAAACCGATTTATCTGATAAGCCATTAAACCAGATGAATGTGTTGGGAAGTAAATTGCAGCAGTGGGTGTTAGCACTTTTTTTTTATTACTCTAGTTTATGAAACGGTTAGCAGTGAGTCTCGGCTTAAAGTAAATTAGGGAATAGGTGGCCATTTCTAACTACTTTATTGTATCTTGCCCCCGTTTAAAAAACCTTAATTGCTCCCCATTCGTTTTAATATGAAACTTAAATTACCGATTTCAATTGTTTTTAGATATCATTAATCAATTTTATACAAAATAAATAAATTCTATTTACCGGACGTTTTGAGAATTTCTATTCGCTAATGCGTTTTGTTTTTTTAAAGCTCTTAAACAGGTCGTTAGTGATTGTACAATATAATAAAGTAGAGGATAGCAAAAAAAAAAATTCACATCTGCTCAAATTCAATGAGAGGAACGTGTGACCTTTTACTGTACCAAATGGTAATTACTGTTAAAGGGGAATAAAGGTGAAAGCAATAGGGGAGCGCCTGGGTCTGTATTAGTTTCATCTTTAGTGAGTTTATTTTAGCTTCTCAGTGGGTTGATGCTGCGAGTAGGTTCAGGTGATTCATTAGTCTCGTGAGTTTGTTGGTGTAATAATATTTGTTATTATTATTATTATTGAAATCATTGTTTGGGAGGATTGTTGTAGTGGTTAAAGATCCTGACTTGGAAGCAATGATCGTGAATTCGAATCCTTCTCTCGTATCCTGTTATACCCAAATAAAGGGTGAAAACGGGATTAAAACCACCAGATAATTTCAGATCACATGCAAGAACAGGTGAGCAATTTGAATTATAGAAATATAGATTTATGATACGAATTTATACGATATAGGAATATGTATATATTTCCCCTCAGGTCGTCAGAAAAGAATATGCTACATGTTCGGACTTCCGAACGGTGAAAACCCTTTAGCTTCAGGATGGATCCTCCTGAAATCACCTGCGGCGGTCGGTGAATTGTGAGGATTAGTTGCGAATGAACAACACCTCTGATTCCTAGTTTCGGAATGTTTTATTGATTCATTCGTTTCAGTGTTTATACCCCAAAAGGGGTTTGACAACCGTTATTTTTGAATTACCACCCGGGCGGCCTATTCTGCCAATTGAACATTTTTCATTAAAATTGCCTTTGTCCGGATGGATCACTTTACAATTGAAATAATACCTCCAGGTACAGGAACAGCATTCTTTTAATGATTCACTGGCGGCCTATTGTGTCATTTTACCTTTTCTTAAAAACCTCTTGGCCTTGAACCGGATGAATCACCCTACAATGAAGCAATGAAATTTCACTGACATGGTGGCAAGTCTGAATACTATAATTTTTGAATAATTTTTCAAAATCTAATTCAACTTTTATACTCGCAGAACTACTTCTAATGGCTGGTCCCTTAGTCGTGATTGTTGTCAACCTGTTTTAGTGCTAAATTTAAGTACGTTGATTATCTAACTATTCTTACACAAGAGAACCACTTTGTCTCATACAAAAAACTTTCGGCATCATTAAAAGACTTATAATATAAATTAATTAATAAATTCGATACATACTTTTGTCAAATAATTAAAAACTAACTTTCGCATTTATAATATTTTATTTAAATGTGAACAAAGTACTCATACTTTGAAAGTAGTTCAGTGTATTCATTCATAAAGTTTATTTGAGAGAAGTAGGAAAATATCTGAATCATAACCTTTGGATGTCACTCGAATCTTGTTGAGGTCAATGAGCTTTTAGTCACTTTCAGGTGTGTAATAGTTATGAAAGTGAAAAATTTTTAAATTGTATTGTACGTTATTAATGAAATAAAACGAAAAATCAAAAACAGAAACATGGGACTGTAGATCAACTAATGTGGTGTGACTAGCTGGACGGTATCTAAAACGTTTGAACCAATATTCTGCTCCCGATAATCAAGAACAAAGAAAAACTGTCGACATTAAACAGATTCTTTAACATGCAACAAACGAAAACAAAAAACAAGATAAACAATCGTAGTATTAACAATAATTTTTATATTTTTTTTATAGATTTTTCGAAGGAATCAATCAAATTCTCGTAAAAATGTTTTGGTGAATGCTGTGGTCAGTTAGTGAACAGTCTAAGTTTTGTATATTAGATCTACCAGGAAGTTCTGTCTTTGATAATTATGTTCATTTGATGCAAATTTGACTTTTTTTACCACTGAATGTATATATACTTTTACCGGCAAAATTTTTGAGGATTTTGTAATTTGATGAAGAATCATTTGAGTCTCAGACTATCTACAGCAATAGATAGAAGTATTTATCCTAATAGTCGTACCTGTAATAATAATAATAACAAGCTATAATGGTTTCTTGTACTATTGGGGGTCAGCAAAGGCGATGAGGTCGTCCTCCCACCTCTTCCTCTGTTTGTCGCTGTTACTATGTCCTAGAATCGAAGCGTTGCCTCTTTGATCTATCTTAATCTCATTTTTTCTCATCAGATGCCCCGCCCATTTCATTTCATCTCCCTGATGAATTGCGCAGCATCACATATACCCAATTCCTTTCTTATGATTAGCTTGCTTATTTTAACTCACCTCTAATTTCTTATATTAATTATTAGTAGATGAATCTTATCGACTTTAGTTCAACAGCGTCCAATCCTTTAAACCAAGACATACAGTATTTAGTAAAGGCAAGCTCGAGAGTGTACTTTTACCACCAATTATAAAAATGCCTCAGCAAAGTTTGTATCTACAAAAAAAATTTAAAAAATGGCTCTTTAAACTAATTTAAAGTTTGTATGGTTTACATTGGGCTCTTCTGAATGACGAGTTTGCCGACCACTGGGATAAACATAGGATTGTTTACAAATCCTTTTTTTGTCCTTAGAATTCATTAAATATATTTGTCAAAATAAACTTTTATCAGTATCATCTCCGTCATTGTTCTTTAATGATACTTGGGGAAACTCAGCTGGGGGTGGAAATCGGTTGAAAGTGGGTCATAAATGGCCACAAGCTGATTCAATATTTGGTGAAAAGTTCTCAATGGGAAACCTTTACTTCCTTGCTTTTTTAAGGCTGGAAAAATGTGAGTTTTCAACTTTGTTTGCTTTAGGTCTTTAAAAACTTTTTACTTTAGCAACTTAAACTTCATACGAGTTTTGTGAGTTTCGGGTAATTTTCTCCAGTAGAGTTGAATACAAAGATTTACCTTCTTTGTTAGAAGAAAAGAAAAGAAGAGACAAAAAAAGGAAGAAAAGAAAGAAGGGATTTGATTTCAGTTAAAATGATTGGCGAAGAATCAAACCACAATGCAGGCAGCGGGCTTTACTTTGAAGTTCTCATGATGCATAAACATATTTTCAACTTTAAACTTCTTCGAACTTGTAATGCGCGTCTTAATTATGTTGGTTTAAGGAAGAACTTGTCTAACGAGATAGTTTCTTTTAATAAGACTTCCTCACGGTTAAATAAATAATTTTTTTGTTCGTTTCAGTATGTGACTGTACATTTGAAAGAGAAATGAAATTCATTGAGAATAACACCGTTGCGTTCTATTCTAACCCGGCTAAATGGTTTACTGACAAAAATTTAATTAAACAGTTTTGTAATGGCTTTTGCTTATTTCCAGAAGAACAACAAACTCGTGCAATAAAACGACGCAAAGTTTTCACTAACATGACACTGGCTGTATAATTTTGAGTCATCCCTCCCCACCAGAAAACATAGTTGTGAAATTTAAATTTACTGGGAAATATAAGCAGAACCTAAAAAAGAAGATTGTGTTATGTTTGTTATGTATTAATAAAAAAAGAATTTTAGATTAGTGAGTTTAAACTGCAGAAATTGTCATACTTGAAACTATACACATTATAAACTAGGCTGTCACACAACAACTACTGGAATCAAAGTTTCGGTTTGTGGAAGTTTCAAGCTATCAACAGAACTTTGATTATGCGGTGCTGGTGATCAAAAAAATTTCATGTGGTCCAGAAAGTAATATCGTATATGTGTGCTTCGGTTAAAGTGATAAATCAGGAAAATATATTTTAGCAATTTTAGGCGATTATTCATAATCACCAACTTTTTTCCCCGTGACGGCCACTTTTTCTTGAACCATGCCGTCATTCTTCATTTCGCCTCCTTCGCTCTTATACTGTGTTCTCTTTTCCTTTCCTCAGACCATGATTTCCCTGTCTTCCAGCTCTAGGGAGGAACCCCTAAGGTTCTAATTTGTTTCGCTCTTGAGATCCTGCTGCGTGATTCCTAGTTCCTCAAGTTCTTTTTCGCTTTCTAGGAACCACGCCGATCTTGTCTTTTCTTCAGGAAGTACCGGAAGATCTTATTTGTTGGACTTCCTAAATCCATTTTGCTCACGTGTTCGTTGAAGGTTATCCTTCTCTTCCTCACGACATCTGAGATCCTGGAGAGGTACGTGTATAGTTCAGGGTTATGCCTTCGTCTGTACTCCCCGTTTTCCTTGACTGGACCCAGAATTTTTCGAAGTATAAATGTGACAAATTATTGAATATTTATCACTTTTACCGTGCTAGTTTATAAAATCTTCAACTTGTAATGGGGAATTTAAGAAAAGCTTGCTCACACGCTTGGCGTCTCTCTCACTTCTGATTGGGAGGTTCGTAGAGTGTTACTAGCGAATACAGACTTGTTAAATTTGTTATTTGATTACGAGTTGGAGATTTTATAAACTAGCTGGTAAATATGATAAATACTCAGTAATTTTTCACATTAACCAAATTTAGTTGGTGAATATGAATAATGCCGGGAATTATGTGTATATATTCACACGATTTGTCACTTTTACCGTTAAATATTTTTTAGGTGTGACCAACAGAAAGTAATTTTCACGTCAGCGTAATACCATTTCACGAATAACTGTTTAAACAAAAGTTTTAGTCAACCACATAATAATCTCCTCATTCTCAAAATCAAAAAATTGGAGTCCTGTAAGCTTTCGACACCAAAGAGACTTGAAATCGCTAACTGAAAAGGTGTCATCAGGCAATGTCAGTTCCGAAATGAATTTTTTAAACGACCACTCAGGTTTTATTGTAGGTTAGGTAAGGATCAAAATGTGCTCCAACCTGTCACCGAATGCAACTATCGATTTAACTTATTATTGTTATGATTATAATTATTTTTTCCTTTTCAATTAGAACTTCCTCCACTCCTGCAAGCCGTCGGAGTGAGAATGTTCACGAGAATGAATGCGACTCGTACCTGTCCGATAGTAGTTGACATTGAGCTCTCTCTCTCACTGTGTGTGCACCGACTTGGCATCACTTGATTTACAATTCAGTTTTCATTGTTTCGTGTTTCGGTTTCTTTCGTTCGGTTTGTGTGACGACGAGAACACTAACAATAGTAGCCGCGAAGTTATTCTTTCTTTTATATTTGGTGTATAATTTTAATATATATATAAGTAAGATTTTTGTTTCAGTACGGATTTAACGATTCGAGGAATTAAAGTTGCCCATTTGTTCTTTCGTGTTCTTTAATGATTGAAACGGAAAGGATTTCTGCATCAGATCTAAGGATTACGGAGTTTTTCTTTTTTACTAAGGAAACTTTTCCAAATGCGGAAAACTTTTCTTTTTTTTTCGTTTTTCTCTCTCTCTTTTTTTCTCTAAATTCAATTTGCGATGTAGAAAAACTTTTGTCTAATTTTTGACAAAAAAGTAATTTTTGGAGTTGAATTTTTGTGAGCTGCCACAGCAGTTCATAACCACCAAAGGAATTTCTAGTAGTTTGTGTGGGTGGGAGGTTCGTTCACACTTAAACCTTCAATAAGTTTTCCCGGTGAAATGTCATTTTTATAAATTTTTGGTCAAATACAGTGTAAACGGTTTATAAACATAAGATATACCAGTGTTAATTTATAAGATATAGTTATAATTTCGCTCTTTAGTTGCTTATCACAAAAATAATAATATTATTTAATCATACACTTTGTTGTTAAGTTGTTTAAATTTTTACTAACAGTTTGAGACGTTACACGACAAGCAGTATTCGTTCTCGTAACGGAAACTAATCAAATGTTTGGTTAGAAGAATTTTCTCTTGCTACGAAAGCATCTGCTGAGAACAGTCTGGCTTCGACGAGATGATAATCAAGTCAGCAAATTACACCACAGTGATAGTAGTAATCGCGAAAATGAGCGACACAAAGAGGTTGATGAGATTTGAAACTAGAGCGATTGTCATTATCACTATTAAATGGTAGTAACGTTTTTCGTTGGGGTATGAATTCGCTTATCGGAAGAGTAAGAGAATTCACTATTCCTTCGTTGATACGATGGCAAAAACTGATATCTCTATCAGATTTAATTTATTTAAGAACTACATGATCTAAAATTGTCCACTTAGATAAAACTCTAAAGATAACTATTTAGTGAATAACTACCACAACAGAGAGCACGAGTATAGACTAAAAATAACAGAACGACAGCTTTCTTCAAAGATCTAGCTGAAATAGACACCACTGGACTGTTCAGTTGAGATAATACATCATATTTCCTTAAAAGAACACTTTATCTTTAATGAGAAATTACTTTCTGAGAACTCTAATGAGTTTAATGAGAAATTCATTTCATAAATAATGCACACTAGAATGTAATCAGCTACTTTGAAAGCTACAGGCATTATCTATGAAAGAATGTCCAGTTTCAACCCCATATCTATACTAACATTTGTTTAGTTAATGTTACTAGAACCAGTATTGCTTGTTTTGGGAAATCGCAAAATGTTATTACTAAGTGAAATATTTTAACAACAAAGTATAGGACCAAAATCTCTTATTTCTTCAAAAATTTGAAATGAGGAACGCGATGAATAGTGAAAACAGTGTTAATAGTAACAGTCGGGGAAAATCTCGAAATTCACGGCACACACACTGTCACTGTTTTCATATGTAAGGATTCAGATGAAAACAACACCGCTGGTGATTTTATAGGGAATCCTTTCTAAAAGTAATCCTCGGGAAGTATCTTTAAGCGAACGCAAGGCTACCCCTTTCCCTTTCTATAATCTACCCCCTCTCTCTCTTCCTCTTATGGGAAATGTTATCGCAGGAATTGAGATGAGACCCAAAATACATAAAACATTTTTATTTTTTCCTTCCCATTTTTATCCCCGAAGAAATGGATCCAGGTTTTATCATCTTCCTTCTTTTGTTTATATACTGTTATTCCATGCGAATAAATATTTATGACTTTAATTATCAATCTCTCACCTAAGTTTTCAACCGCAAAACCGCAATGATTTCAATTTTCATGGCTACCGTCCCGACTCTGTAACCGTGTTAGGCCGAGTCATAAATAAATTCCGGTCTTAAACCGTAACACATTCATTTTTTTTTAAAGAACTTGAGGAGAAGGTTTGTTTTATAATCAATGCACACCTCAAGGATGATTTCGTTCTATAAGCAATGCAAACTTTTTTATTACAAGTTATAAATGCTGAAACTCTCTTATTTGCTCCATAATTTTAAATAATGTATTCATACTATCAACGCCTACGTCTCGAATCATTTGGTTATTTCTTCACTCATGTTTTTATAATTCTGAGACTGAAATAAAATCAACTGTACATTATACAATTAATCTGGAATTAAAAACCGCCCAATGAGTTTTGACATTAGCAGCTGTATGTGTACACAACTCGATTTTCCACTTTCTGGTTATTTTTGTGGCATAACCTGAACAAACTTTTCAAAAATTTCTGTTCTTTCTTCTTCTCTCCCTCTACAACTTCCGCAAGAAAACTCTCAAACAAGATGTAGTAACTAATTAGAGACAAAAATTTCAAGCCAAATAGAGCAAATTGATTCGAGATGAAGGGAGTGTTTTCTTTCTGATTTTGAAATCTAAAAATAGGTCTACAGTTTAGTACACTTCGTGTAATGAATATGTCATGTTAAATATCATAATAAAGAAAGTCATAATTTGAAATTAGTTTAGTTTGGTTTTAGTTTTAATCCCCTTTTTCACCCTTGGGTATAACAGGGTACGGGAGGAGGACCAGAACTCCAGTAGTCGAGCACATCATCGACTACACCAGGCTTCTTGTCCATGATTTGAAATTAATTCGTTGAAAAGCGTGCATTATTTTTGAAAGAAAATTTTCATTAAATTTGTTGTTTCATTAAATCAGTTTGTATTAATTTTGAAAGAAATTTTTGTCACTGAAGGTTTGCATTACTTGTGAAATGAATCCTTCTTACGATGGAGATTATTGGTGACATTGATTTTTTGATAGCGTGCATTATTTATGAAATAAATTCTTCCTCAAAGTTTAAATTACTTATACAGCATCAGCGATCTTGTAATTTTTCACTCACAGAACAGTAAAAACGCACCACTGCTGCGTGCTATCAGTGAAAAAATCCGTGAGCGTTCTGATCTTTTTTTACGCGGTTTATTGTAATGCCGTAAAATTCGTAAGTGTTTAGTTACTATGAATAACGACTCCGAAAGTTTAAATAAAATTAGTTATTCAGTAATATGATTCAATTTAATACTGAATCTGTTACATTTTCATTTGTGGATTTAACACTCGTGGGCTCACGACCGAGTAAACTTGACCGAATTAAGAATCAGACGGAAATTTCTTCGAGTTAGTTTTGACGTCTTCGGACTCTTCAGAAATAAAAACAAAAAGCTTACAAAAAGACCGCTAAAACAAATTTTAAAAAATTAGGAAACATTCGTGAAGACATGTTAAATGTGTTAACAGGAAACGAAATCCCTCTCATTCTGCGCATGGTGATCTTGAAAGAGCGAAAATGTTAAACGTGTGATGTAAAATTTAGGCTTGGCAGGTTTTCAGGTAGGAATTAGTAAAAAAGCGGTCAAGTTGATCCTGATGATGCGTGAAGGTCAGACCGGCTACAGATCAAGAGGAAATGTAATTTTTTACAATCGAACCCGAGTCTCGTGTCAAAGTCATAAAATCCTCGAATTCGTAGCAGTGTTTGCCTAAATCGAAGACTGTGTCACTTTTCCACTCCTTCAGTCGTATTCATTTTATGTTTATTTTCTCCATATCTGAATGTGTTTGATTTTGAATTTCATTTAATTTTTTGTCAAATAAAAGAAGAAAAAAAGAAAATCATCCACCTTCAGGTAAAAAAAAATGAAAGAAATGGGAGATGTATAAAAAGGAAAAAAGGTGGTAGCGAGGTAGAAATCATTTCACGGTTCGGGATGGAAGTTTTTGAAGTGTCACTGTCAAGACAACAAATATAGAACAAAACATTTTCAAATCAATAACTATTATTGTTACGAGGCGAGATAAATAAAATTTTCTATACAATTCAGTAGTTTCTATGCAAACGCGTTCCGCATTTAGTTTTCCGCCCAACAGAGAATCGTTCATGTTCTCATCAGGTGTTTTCGCTCCGAGTTTATTTATATACTAAAGACTTTGGCACCTGCTGACGGACGGAAAATAAGAAAAAACAGACAGGGATTTTCCGAAATTCCCTCAACAAAAAAAAAGTGTTAGAGTACTCGATCAGACGAAGATAAAAATATTCCGATGAGTCACTTCTATTTACATCGGTCCACCTTCCTACTCAGGCAAAATTACCTGTAGCGTAATTAACCGAATCAAGGTAAACCACTGAAAGCTGAATGTCAAAAGATTTTTCTAAACATTATTTCTTTAAATTTCTGCTTTTTTGTAATTGGTTAGTTTTTCGGATGTCGTCATCGACCTCCTCTCTGTTTATTTTTATTATTTAACGTATCCTTGAGAAGAAACTTTTTTTGTTCAAATCATACGACTCCTATGTTTGGAAAAATTTCATTCAGCAACGATTTTCTCAAGTCCTTGGACCCGTTTGAAAAGAGTTTCATTTGTTTTGAACAACTAACAGCGAGAATTTTTCCATTTTTTTATTATTTAAATTAAATTTGTTCCTCTAGATCAATGGTCGGCAAACTCGTCATTGAAAAGAGACAAATATAAGTCATACAATACTAAAATTTGTTCAAAGAGCCATTTTTAAAGCTCTGCTGAGACAATTTTTTTTTAGTCTTTGCTAAATACTTTGTGTCTCGGATCAAAGTGTTTATGAAATGAATTCTGGACTAAAATGTACATTGTTTGGTATAATGAATTCTACATCAAGTGTGCATTACTTTTGAAATGAATAACTCATTGACGTTGTGCGTTATTTTTGAAATGGATTACACACTATAGTAAGGGTCACACACACACTTCTGTGATGAAAAATTTTCATAAATAATATACACTGTTAGTTTCTATAATCAGTATATAACACAGAAGTACACCTGAGTTCATAAATATTGCACACTTCCCGAACAATCAAATCTCATAATGTTGCTCAGCAGCCTATAGCTTTAACGACTGCGTGTCCTCAAATTTCGTAGAAGCACATTGGGTAAAACTTGGTATCATATTTACATAAAGCAAATTTTGAGTTAATATATCAATATAATAATCCGGGCCTGTACAAAAAATTTTATGGATGAGCTACAGTCAAGGAGTAAAAGAGTAGCATGTGGCTCCGGAGCCTCACTTTGCCGACCTCTGCTCTAAACCAAACAAGAGAATTCTTTGTATAAAAATTTCGAATAATTTGACTTTTCAGGTTTTGTAGATGTCTTCATCTTAGGATATTTTTCATGAGCTTGTAGTTGGTAATTTCACTTGTCGATTGTGCCGCTGCTTTCATTAAGATAGAAGTCGCGAAAAGCCAGAAACACATAAAGATTGCAGTAACTCATCATCTCTTGAAGTTAGTTATGAATAATAAATATGTCAGAATGAATTCTGTTCATTAAAACCGGTAACATTTGACACTTTTTAGTATGACAGGGATGACCGACTTTCAACCCCTCATTTTTGGATGAACGAGGGAGTTTTATTGGCGAAATATTTTAGAGAGACGAGATTAAGTTTTCTTAAACTTCGAAAGTTTCACTTTAGCAGGATAATAACCGAAAGAATAGTAAAATTAACAGTAACAGTCGCGAATGTGTCAAAGCTCACATGGCACACTTTTACTGTCTGCTATGTTCAATGAGAATTTATTGAAATATTGAGCTTTGAAATATTTGTCGCTCCTGTCATTAGTGTTAGCAATGTTGCCCTTCCTGAACTGATATCTCTTTCAAATGTTTTGCCATCAGTACTGCTATTACTTTAGCTGCAGTTCTCTGATTTGGCTATCAGCCCATTGAAACCAGTGTTTTGGGTAGATTCTCTAGCAGGAAGAGAAAATTCTAATCAAACAAAAACTCGTTATACTAACATTTGTTTAGTTCCCGTTACGAGAATCAATACTGTTTGTTATGTAACATTCCCAAACTGTTATTACTAAGTTAAATAGTTTAAAACAACAAAGTTTAAATTGAGTTAAAATGATTTTGAATTTTTCCTTTGTTTTACTCAAAAAGATTCGCCAATTCGTGAGGTCCTTATATTAAATAAAAAGTAATTTATTTCTTTTTGTAAAGCTAATTAAATAAAATTAATAAAGAACGAAATCCAATTACGTTTCCAGCGTTTTGTTTGTAAATCAATTTCGTGCGATTCGGACAATTTCATCACAGAGATTGTCTTCAAACCTCAACAATTATAACAATAATAATAAATTTTCCTCTCCTCTTTAATCCAATGGGAGGAGACATTTTTTATATAAATAATAATGATAATATAATCGTGCTGTTGTTTAATTGAATATTTATTTACTTGTTTTTTAATTCATGATTGGGTCAAAACATTAAAAAGAACAATTCTGATAAATGATTTACATCCGCGGGATACGCTTTCAAGTTATTGAATTATTAAAGATTGAATATATGTGCCAAAAATAGAACAGTTTGAGTTATTGTTATTTTTTAACGAATGTCCGAGCTTTAATTCAAAGCTCACTCGTAAATTTGTTTTGTTCATTTAGCTTGTTTTTATTATGTACTTTATTGAAGTTTTTTTTTATTGTATTCATTAAAAGTTAATTGCCATGTTCTCTGACTATACTCAAAACGCTGGCGGTCATGCTTGGTTCAGTTTGGCTTATACGGATTTTTGGGTATTTGACAGAATTTTTGGAGTTTTAGATGTGGTGAATATAATTTTGTTTTGGAATGATTAGCGGCCATCTTATTTTTTAAAAAATGACCAGTGGTAGGGAATAAAAATTTCTTTTCCCTTCTCTGGAATTAAAATTTAAAAAAAAAATTTTTTTTGAGAAGCGAAAATGGTTAAAATGTTCCACGTGAGAGAGCTCGGTCCATCGAAATTGAATGGCGTTCGTCTGGTTTGAAGGCGAGATAATAAGCGTGGGTGAAACGATGTTCATATCCTCTCAGGGGATGGCGCCACCCTTAAAATGAAAATATTTTCCAGTTGGATTTTCTCTTTTCTTCGAATCGAATCTTTTAAAGGTTTTGCTACTTGCTAGACGTTTAGACCTTCACTATTGACACAGTTTCACTTAAATATGGGAAAAATGGTTTTGCGTGAATTGGTTTCTTCCGCGCGCAAACCTTGTAGTTTAAACCTTCCTTCCGGCTAAACCTTGTAGACGCTATAACACGCTATGACTTTGTGGAGTTAAATGATTTAATTGGCTGGAACAAAAAATGGTTGTCGTTGTTTTAAAAAAAATTATTATCATTTCAAGTTCTGATCTTCTGAATGTCGTAGCTATTACGCTTTACTATAAAGATCATAAATAAGTGATATATATATAGGACAGTGGGCTGCGAAATCGATATTTAAAAGAGTCAAATAAAACCTGTTGGAGCTAGGAACTCCAACTGATGAAGTGATGAAGCTAAACGCACGAATTCCGAATATATATACTGGTTTTCATCCCGTCTTTTACTCTTCTTTTTGGGTATAACAGGATGCGGGAGGAGGATTCGAACTCACGACCGTGACTTCCGAGTCAGGAACTCCAATCACTACACCAGAGCTCTCACCAAACATGTGGTTTTGACACAGACATTTCTGCAGTGTGTGGTATTGAATCGTCAAGCAAAATGATAATAGTCTATCTGAAACACTTACACTTTCGTAAGAGTGTTACAAACCGCGTAAAAAAAGTCGAGAGGTTAACGAAATATCACTCTCGGAAGCAGCTGTACATTGGCAAAACTTTCGTTTTAGTTTCGATGTGTTTTACTCAGTTTACAGCGATTTTCTGTAAACTTTATAGACTTTTTTTACGCGGCATGTAATAAATGATTAAACCTATTATTTGCTTACATACAATTAATAGCATTTGGAGCATGAATTGAAATCACCGATTCAAAATGTTTTAAATTAAGTTTTGGAGCTGTTTTGTTCATTGCAGTCCACTTTTGCCGGGTTGAGTGAGCCAAATTGGATGAAGTTACTATGGATCATAGTTGCATTAGGCCTCCCGCAATTCCAAATGAAAATTAATTATAATTATAAATATTTTATATATAGAGAAGGCTGTGGTTGGACGGTCTAAGCACCTTAGTAACGAATTAATAGTTGGGAGATCGAACCTCCTTCCACATTCTGTTACAGCCAAGGTTGAAAAGACGGATTGAAACTCATATTTGATAAATTGAATCACATCATTTGTTAATTTATTTAATTAAGTGTACTTAATTGAATTTTAAGTTGATTTACAAGTCTCGAAATAAATCGAATGCAATGGGCTTTAATTAAGTTTGACACACCTGTATTTCAGCAATGCGCAAAGTGGATGACAGCATCCAAAGAAATGGACCATCTGAGAGTGAACACTTTTTTTCCTCCCTGTCTTTGACCTTTCTGTATGATTTTTGCAAACAGCAAAATGTTTTGTTATTGGTTGATGTGGTATTACTCCGATTGCTTTAATAAAATAAAATGAAATGATCAGTGAAGGGTAAAATTGAAATACGGTTTTCGTTTTTTGCTGTATTCATTTTGCTTGGAATATTTCAATTTCTCTTTATCTTAAATCTTTTTTTTAAAAAGAAAGAGAGGGAGAAAAAGTAAATTCAAAAATTTTTCATACTAAAAATAACTTTGGAAATATATCCTAATATTCTATATTTTTCTACAAAAAATCTTCTTCACCTTGTGCCGTGTAACAACTACGAGTCTTGGACTTTATAAATTTTAACTGAAATTTTTTTTTTGGTTTTAGAAAATAATTATTTTTCTTGCTGACGACTGTTTGGTTATATTAAGGCAACCGGAAAGTAATATAGTGTATATGTAATACCGGATTGTTCATAATCAGCCCTAAATTTGAGAAATTAATTAATATTTATCACATCTACCAGGCTAGTTTATAAAATCTCCAACTCCTATTGGAAAATTTAATAAATGTTTGCTCTCATACTTGGCTTCTGTCAGTTTCTCACAAAAAACGAGCAATTCAAGTGGCCGTGTTCGGACTTCCGAAAACCCTTTAAGACTGATTCTCTTAAAATCACCTGTGGCGGTCGGTGGGTCGGTGAAGTTTAAGGATAAGTTGCTAATGAACAACACCTCTGATTTTCAATTTTGGGATCTTGTATTGATTCGTGCCAGTATTTACACCCCAAAAGGAGTTTGACAACTGTTATCTTTGTGAATGACTCATCTGGGCCACGTATTTTCTTAAAATTCCTGAGCCTTTGTCCGGATGGATCGCTTTACAATTAGCATAAGATTTCAGGTACAGGTACAGCACTCTTTTAATGGTTCATCCAGGTGGCCTTTTGTACTGCATTACCTTTTCTTGTAAACCTCTTGACCTTGAAACGGATGAATCACCTTACAATGCATCACTGAAATTCCACCGACATAGTCGCAAGTCTGTACACTGTGCTCGCCACGAACAGGCAACAAACCTCTCAGTGAGAAGCGGCGAAGACATAGGAAGTGACAGAAGTCAAGCATCTGAACCAATTTTGATTAAACCATTATGAGTTGGATATTTTATAAAATACCTGGTAAATGTGATAAATAGTCAGTAATTTGTTACATTTACCGACCTTAATTTAGTGATTATGAATAATCGCTTTGAAACATATTTAAATAATCGCCAGATTTATCACTTTTACCGGTATTAATTTTCTGTCCATCAATTTTATACGTTTCACACATTGAAACCTTGTCAAAATTTTAAATTCTAACCACTCCACGTGGTGGCTTTGGTAATTGAAGTCGCTTTAGTAAGTCGTCTTAGAGTTTGTTTAACGTTTGGCTCATACCTCAAAATGTGCTATACTAACGGTCATATCAAGCTCTAGGAAAATCTCAGTAAAAAACATCTTGTACAACTTGAAAATATTAAACATCCACCAATTAGTCGAACAGATAAATATTTTATGATTAATAAAACACCAGAAACACTGGCGACGAACAGACATCAAGAGATCCTCTACGCAGATTCCAAAATGTGAGGCGTAATAAAGGAAGAGAAGGGTGGACGCAATAAATGATTCCTCTCCTCAAAAATTCGATTGGTTGTTGAGTTCTAAAAACTTTTATCATGTTCAGACAAAGATATATTAAAGAAAAAGGCAAAAATGACTAGAAATTTCAAAACTATTTATTCATAATATTATTAAGCTCTGACTGCGGTTTCTGGGCTAAACACTCTATAAATAGGTTTACCACCCTACGTAAAAGTTATTATTATTACCCCGTGACTAACATAGTATTCTATCGTCCACTAATCTCTTGTAATGCCCAATTACGAAATCCTCTTTTATTTTACGAACCTATAAATAAAAATATATTAATTGTTTATGCAACAAATTGGTCTGATCCGGAGTAATTATGTCAGACTTTAAAACTTTGCTATTTTTAGGTAAATTTGTTGGAAGTGAAATTGGATTCCTGACCTGGTCTTCAGGGGTCTTGTCCGATGATGATACCCAACACTTCAAATACTTAAATATTGATTTTTGTTTTCCGTTAACTCTCTTAAAGGCCAAATGGAGCGCTTCGAGTGCTTCCACAACATTGTTTGCGATGTAGTACAAAACTGAATTTGAGTTTTTGTTTTGAAAATCGTCGCTTTATTTTCCAACTTTTGTTTTTATTTATTTTTCCACTTTTTTGTTGTTGTAAACTTTTGTAAATTTCGTTCTAACGAACCTCCCACGTTCGGTTTGCATTGCACAATTAGATTTGAGAAAAATTGAGCCGTTTATTTTGAAAGTGGTCTAACTACATTTTTTAATTTTTCCCCCGGTTACCATGGTTACATGTACAACTTCATGTTATCAGTAAAGCATTTCAGGTTGCTTATATTTTTGTAATAATTCTTTACACATAAGTTTTCAGGCTTAGTTAAATAATTGAACCGTGTGGTTTGAATGTGGCCTAACTCCATTTATACTTAAATCAAGATATTTGCTATTGATGATGTCGGAAAGTATTGATAAAGATAACTTTAATTAAAAACGTTGAGCCCTGGGTTTTTACACTGCGTCATATTAAATTCCCAGTGCTCAACGTTTTTAGTTTCAAGTTTGACTGCTAACTTCAGTAATAACTTTAATTACTCAGAATGTACAAGTTAACCTCAGTTTTTGGACAATAGCGTCAGTTGAATAACCACTACGGTCAATTAATATAAAACTTAAAATATAATATTTAATTTTGGAAATTATCTCCCACTCATGGGAAGAACAGAACAAAACCATATAGTTTAGGCAGTGAAGAAGAAGTAGTAACTACTGATTTATAAAAAAATCCAAAAAGAAACAGAATTATAGAACAATATTCGTCTCCAACAAAAGCTGATGAATCGCACATCTAAAAAATGCGAAAGATTATACGAATTTCAGGAAAAATATATTATAATCAAACCGGAAATATTGTACTTGAAAGAATTCAGTATTCTTCTTTCCAATTCGAAGCGGGCGCTTCAAGTTTTATATTGAATCTGGTTGTTAATTTTGAAAGTGGTCTAACACCATTCTTAATAAGAAAACGCATATTATCCAGTTAATAATTGTGACTATTTCAGTAGAAACTATAAATTGAAAAATCTTAGGTACACTTAAGCAGTATAACTCATTAGCGTCCTCTACGTTTTTTTATTAAATCCATTGGAAACGCACACCCTTAAATACGTCGATTTGAAGATAAACAGACGTAGGCCGTTTTCAAAATAAACGGTTGAGTTCATTCTGTCGTTTCGTATCATTGTCTCTTGATCTGAAGTCTCCCTTTACTACTCAAAAATTACTCGAATGAAAATTTTTTTTAAAGAACACATGGGCTAAACTTTAGTTTTAATTTTTTTCACAAATTCGGTTAATTAAATTACCGATGTCATTATCATTCATTAAAGTTATGAAAAATTGAACTCGTTTTCAAATTAATTGCCATCATTAATAAATGTTAATTTTTGAGCGACCATTTTGTCGCAGATTTTATAATCTGCAAATAGCTGAGAAAAAGGCTTTGGAAAATTGTAAAAATATCTACTGCCCTCATTTAGGCTTTTACAAAGCCTTTCGGAACTCTGTTATATGGAGCGGGTAAGTACTGGTTGGTTTTGATGTGAACACGAAGACATTTTTTGTTTTGAAACAGTTGTTAGGCAATAAAGGAAAGGGGGCGGTTAATTTGTGTCTGTAGGTAGATACTTAAGAAAGATTCTGTCCCACCTACTGTCAGTCAGGAAATTGTTTTCAATGTTAAACAACTTGAATCGCTATTGAAATCGATTGTATTCCCTTCTACAGCGCATAAGTTATTAGGTTTCCATTAGTCGTGTGGTAGTTCTATCAACTGATAACGACTAGATGAATTGTATTTGGTAGTAGTTCAACTTAAGACAAAGTCAGAAAAGATGGAAATAATTTACGTAACATTTTCGCCATGAGATGACAAGAGACAGACTGTCGTGGTGGAAAGGGCTCATACCAGCTGATTCATTATGCAAATTCCGAATGGAAGTTCTGAATTATCACATTCGTCACAGCTTTCATCCATCACGTCAAGCTGCTGAACAAATGCATCCACACATGCGTTTTGATGTAACTGCCCCCGTCATAAGCTCTGCTCATCAAAATATCGCTTCCTTTGATTTGTCAACTAAAGTAGAGAATGCGAACCTTTCTCACTGTTCTGCCATGAATTATATTCTATATTATCTTCACTATCGACGAAAATATTATTACAAGTCAATATGTATAGAAAAAAATGCTTTATTCGGTATAATAAAATCTCATAATGATCAATAAGAAAAATTTTCACGTTTTTTGTGTGTGTGATCGAAATTTTTTTTCCATATCATTTATGGCACCCGTGCAATAGGTTTGCCATCCTTGGTATATATTAGTGGCCGGCAAACTTATCACCCAAAAGAGCCAAACATAAATCATACAAAACTAAAATTTGTTTAAAAAGTCATTTTTAAAGCCCTGCTGTAGGGTCAAACTTTGCTCAGCCATTTTTAACAGAATAATTAGTGCCAAATGTATACTCACGAGCTTATCTTTGTTAAATACTATAGGTCTTGGCTTAAAATATTCATGAAATGAATTCTGTGCTAAAATATACATTGTTTTTATAATTAATTCTACATCAGAGTGTGCATTACTTTTGAAATGAATCACACACCAGTAAGCATCACACACTTACACTCTGTGACAAAAAAAAAATCTTCATACATCATATATACATTTTAGTTTCTATAACAAGTATATGACGTAGAAGTAGAAATGAATTGATAAATGTAATATGATTAAGTCGAATATTTATACTGATACTTTATCAGTTTATAAGTTGATATAGTAGAATTTCATTAAGAGTGCGCACTTCCACGAACGATGAAATCTCATAATGTTGCACAGCAACCTATAGCTTTAATGACTATATGTCCTTAAATTTAGTCGAAATACATTAAATAGAACTTGATATTATACATATATAACAATACTAATTGTTAATAAATAATGCTCCGGCCCTGCACCAAACAGTTTATGGAAATCATAGCCAGAAAGTGAAAGAGCTGCACTTTGCCGACCTCTAGTATATATGAAATATATAAAAGAAAAGTATATTAATAATAAGTTTCGCTAACTTGGAGCTGTTGGCATCATCAGAGTAGGTGCAAGACTGTGATGCCGTTTGTTATAAATTTTAACGTTTGCAGTTAAAAATGATACTTAACGACCGCGGAAGTTGATACAGTGTTACATAAAAAATCCTTTTTTCTGTGCCCGTCATCAAAATTTTCTTTTGTGCCATACACGAGACACGTGCCGAAGGTTTGCCATCTCTGTTGTACATATTCTCCCTTAATTTGGATAATCAAACTCTTTTAAGACTCCCAAATGAAAGAATCTTTTAAATTATCACAGTATGTTTCTGTAGGGAGCTGAGTTCATTTATTATCTTTCGAAATGAAATATTCATAGATTTCCTATAAGCGAATTCCACCGCAGGCCACTGACTCATGAATTGTTAATAACTGAAAATTATCCAGGGATAATAAATGATGAATACGATCAATGATTCTGGATCAATGAATTTGAAAAAAAAAACGATTTTGATGGAATCCTCCTTTTCTTTGGAAGCCGCCAAACCCTGTTTTAATGACACAAACATGATGTAATTGCTATTTATCAGTTTTTCTAAAGCCCAGCCTCATCACTAATTACCATCATCCTCTCCGGAATAATTTGGAAAATTTTTCCTTTTTTATACTAGGATTTAACACAACAGAACTGGTGAACGTGATTGTTGGATAAATAATTTAAAACTGGAATCCATTCGGTTTTGCTCGTACTTTACATTTATTTATCTGTTTACAGGAAAATAGCTCTCGGGAATGATGTCACTGAAGAAAGATCGATTCGAGCAACTCCCGACTGGTCCGAAATGGCACTCAACGGAGACCATCTATGGAGTGCTACTTCTGCATCAGGGGATTTTTGTTACGTCGGAGAAAACGACTGTACAGTGAGTAGTTTCCTTGTTTTTTATGGCTCCTTTTATTTCCTCTGGTTTCGTTTGAAGTTTTATGAAATTTTTTTTGTTTGCTTGGTGAAAAGAAAAGAAAACTCTTTTTTAAGTTGAAGCAGTGGTAAAGTGGACGTCCCTTACCTCGTTTCCGGGCTATTGCATCATGATTAACTTTGAAGAACACACCACACTCATTGTATCACAGTCAAAGGTTTCGCCAAAATTACGGCCTACAGGCACCTTAAATAGTTTACGTAATAGTCCTTAAAGTAGGAGTAAAAACTTTTGATTCGATAAACGGAGACCTCGAAAGCTGAATTTACATCGAGTTGTTATTATTGATGAGACTCAGCCATACTTCTTTTGTCTCTGTCTCGACCATCTAATGACGACATTGATTCAACCACCCTTACGCCCACTGTTTCTTTGTTTTTGTATTTCTTCTTCCCCTGTTTTCTCTTTTCTAACAAAAAACTTTTGCGTAGGCCTTGCTGCGTCATTCCCGATTCTCTCGCTACTTTTTCAATTTCTTCAAACTAGTTTCATTCATTAGGAGAAAACTCAAAAATCTGTTATTCTTTCGGCTATAATGTCACACAAAATTTTTTACAAGAACAACACTACTAACATTAACAATAGTCGCAAAGATCTTAAAACTAAGCCATTAATTCACTAAACCCTTTTTCCATCGTAACATCGATAGCAAAAGCTGATATCTCCATCAGATTTAATTTATTTAAGAAGTAAATGATCTAAAATTGTCCACCTAGATAAAACTCTGCGTGTTGTGGCTACATTAAGCCAGCTTCGAATCCTGGTCCGATCATATCCGGTAACGATCGAAATTCGTTGAGTAAATCGATCGATATTTACAAAATTGTAATGACCCGAGCTGTCAGTGTCCGAGGTTGTTCATAAACACTCATTGTTTTAAAGTTTAGGGGCTTTAAGTTAGTCGTAGGGTAACAAGAGAAGTTATGAGATGACTCGGTTTATGGATAAAGGGTACAGTAGGTATTTGTCACTATAGGGTGAAGGAAACAATTAACTGTCGACAGAACAGTTGTTTTGGTCATCGAAGGAATTTGGAAGGTAAGAGGATGAGATAATACTGTCTGGTGTCAAGAGTGAGAAAAACAAGTAACACTCATGCTAGATGTCTCATCCTTTGTCTGCGGTATAAACACCACCCCGAACCCAGTTTTGGAGTCAGTATTAAAGAGAATCGGTCAGTAAAGTAGTAAGAAGTCAGTCGGTAGGAGAAATAAACGTCAGCCAAAGGAGAAATCAGTGAAATTCTGGTGTGCGAAAATCCGAGTTCAGGTTACATTTGAGTGCCAGTAAGGTTTAAGAAGAGTTAGGAGTAGTGTGAATAACAGAATAACAAGATTAAATAAACGTTTTGTGAACTCAAAGAAAGCGTCTGCTTCATTCGCTTATCCCAACTACCACAATTCTTGGTGTTAGAACTGGGATTTTACAAAATTCTTGGTGGCACAAGTGGGATTATTACAAAATCACACAACCACTAAAGAACAGAACAGTGTCTCACTCCTTGTGACTCGATAAAGGATTTAGGGAATTCGGTCATGAGGAGAGGATATACTACTGTACAGTTCTGTTGAAACTGGAAGAATAAAGTAATTGGGAAGAAGAGGAAAAGGAAATAACAGTGCTATGGTGTCTGGTGTCTTACATCAGGGCTGTAAATTCGTAATTAATGAAAATTAAAAAATTAAGCAGAAGAAGAAAATTTTGAAACTTATCAAAGTTTTTTGTCTTCTTATTTTGTAAAGACGACTAAGAAATTTTCCTCTTTTATTTAATAATAAAAAATTGTTTTCGTTGCTCAACATTTTCTCAGAATTTTAATTTCGACGTCTTGTCAACAGTTCTTGGTAATTGTCAAGCATGGAAAGCTTTTACAGTTTTTCAAAATCTCACAAAAGTCTCGCTAAGGCAAAAAGAAATTTCTCGTCAGTCTTTGTTTTTGTATTTTTCGTTTTTTTAAGGTGAGATCGTGTATTATGTTACTCATAAATCTCATAAAATAAAAAAAAAGAGAAAGGAATCTGAAAGATAACAGGAGACGAAGAAAAATTATCTTTCCTTTTTAATTTGTTGTCAACAAATAAATTACGGAGAAATCTTTTAACTTTGAGCTTTTGTGAATTATTTAAGATGAAGTGCGTACCTGAGATTAACGAAATAAATGATCAGTCACTTACACGTGGTGGAATTCACAAATTTGCCATAGGATTCGGGAGGGAAGAAGGAGGAGGAGGAGGAGAATTTCATTTTTTTCATGATTAATGATTAATGAGTTTCGGCTTTGTAAAGTGTAACGTAAGGATAAAGAGTGTTGTAGTGAGTGTAGTTTTATTCGCATTCAAAATAAAAAACCAGATATTTTGAAAATTTAAAAAAATGGCAGGAGACCTAACACTTTAGATAAAAAAATTATTTGAATTCATATTGTTCTCCAGCAGTGTTCGAGCTTTTTTAAAATAATTTTCCGGAGGAAGGAGAGGAGAGGAGTAAATGATAAAAACGTTCCCATTGTTTGCAACTGTAAACATTTTTCTCTCATGACTATGAAAAGCTCATTGTTCTGTTTTTTCCAAGTCCTTGGGAATGAAGGCACGTTTCAAGAGTTTTCCAAAGTTATTACGGTCGTACTGCATCCGTGTTGTGTCATCACAATGACGTGTGTACATGAGACAAAACTCATTCGCTAGTTTTATCTGAGTTCTTGACTGATAAAACGACAATTTCGCTGAAGAGATGAATAAAAAAAATAAAATCGGGATATAAAATGCTGTTTGGAGTACTTAAACAGATCTGTAATTGTCTATAAAAATACTATATTGGACGGTTTTAATATCTTAAATTTCAAATACAGCAGTGTTTAGCAAACAGCGGAAGTGTTAAGAAAACAGATATTTGAGAAGATAAAGATACTACAAACGATTTTGTACCTAAACGAGAAATATTGTTTGAACAGAACCCAGAGCCAGCTAGTCAAGGTAATTAAGGAGGACGGGCCTTATATTTTCATATAAACTTATATATATTTGATTGTATACCCTCTTCGGGTTTTACAATAGAAAAACTTACAATCAGTAGTATAAAACACACAAATGCAGTTATTTACAAATACAAATTTATATTTCTGCATTACCGCGGCTGGTTCAAAACCTTCCCTGTCCTTCTTTCCCTCCTCACCCAATACAAAAAGTTCCTGAGCCTCTCTAAAACCCCGACGTCGTTCATTCTAAGGGTGTGCTTCCACTCCCAAGAGTTAAGTTGTACCCCCAATTCCCTCCTTTTGTCCGCCAGACTTCTGCACACTCCGACGATGTGCCACCAGTTATCCTTTTCCCTGCAGACTGACCTTATAAGAAGGTCCTCAAACGACAAGGAATGACAAAACAAGATCTTATTTCATAAGTAATGCACGCTTGAATATAACAAATGATAAATTTTTAATCTTCTTGTTAACTTAACCAGAGTATCAAATATTTGAGTAGTTAGTACCCAACGAAATTTTAAAGGAGTCTACTTTGTTAGGTCAGAGAAAATCTGAATGAACTCGAAATGATGCACCAAGGTCTGGAGAAACGAGGAAAAAACTCCAAACGGCCGGAAGGTGGACAAATGAAAAGAAGAAGAACAGATGCAGCCAATAATGAGATTCGGGTTTCTGCTACTCTAATTTGCATTGTAATTTGAATGCCAAACTATTAAAAAGACCGAAACTTTGGTCACACCTGAACACAATCTGTGTGAGAAGCGTTTCAGAAATTTTTTCCTGTGTTCTTACATTCTACGAATATTTGTAAAAAAATTTTATAACATAAATATCAAGTAACTTAGGCCCTCGACGCACCGCACATGTTTATCGTCTTCGTTCGTTTACTATCAATTAAAAGTGATAATTTATGCTATTAATATCCGGCGAGCAAGCTATCTTTTTACTATGTCATTAATTTTCATAAACGAGTCATTAATAAATATAAGGAACATTAATTGAGAACTGGTGAGGAAAGAGAGTTCAAACCGTAAACACGTAACAGACACGTTTGAAAAGGGTTTTGATGAACTGCCTCAAATAAAATAAAACGTAAAAAATTTAAATATGAAAAAGAAAAAAATTTTCTTTCCCTTCTTTGAACTCGTTTTGAAAATCATCACTCAAGTGATTTCTATGTATAGAAATATAAAGGCTATTAAAAATAATTCAAGCACTCTAATAAATTAATTTAAGCGAAAACCACTTCAAAGTTACGTCGATCTTTGTCGAGCTAAAAATGTCTGTAAAACCAAGAACAGTGAAACCTCAATGAAATTAGAATATTTCAGACTTGGATATTAAACTTTATAATTTCTGGTCAGTTTCATTTAAAAACTTGAAAGCTTTTGACACTAACACTGTGAAATAAGTTGCCGTTAATTAAATTGGCGTCTTAAATTGAATTTTTTTTTGCACCGGTTTATTTACCCAAGTTCCAGTTCCGAAATTTGCAAATCAATTATCGATCAAATGAAAGTTTCGAAAAATTATTTTTCGTTCGTGTTTCACTCCGTTTTTGGAATATGGTTAAGGGCTATGATATTTGGCTTTCATCTGATTTGAAGAAAAAGCTCAATTTCCGGAATGAAATGATTTTCTTCAACTTGATGCTGTTAAATCCTTCCAAAAAATGATCTCAAAAGTAGTGGCGAGCCTCCCACATACTTTAAATTGTCGCTGTAATTTTGAACCATCATACACTGCTAAGCTGAACTGCAGTTATTTTATTCTGTTGAAGGTAGTAATTACCACGACAGTAGTGACACTAAAATATACGATGAGTAAAACTTTATATCTATTTTTATTATAACTTACCCAGCATTTTCAACGAATAAACCCAAAAAGGTTTTTTGAGTCCAACCGGTTCGAAGAAGTAGTCCAAAACTCAGATTCCAAAACCCAAATAAGCCAATTACAAATATGATACAGTATCTTTAACAGTAGGGCCAATTTGTATATTGACATGTCTCTTACCGGCTAATCAAAAATAACATTTTCGATCTTGTGTAACTAATACTACTACTATTACTAATCCTAGCCTTAATTCACTTAGTACTTCTAGTACAAAACACTAACAGCTCACTACGCTAAACTATGTTTGAACTACACTTACAAAACCCGTTCCATTTTAACCAGTTCTTCCTGGCTTCCATAGTATAAGTGCAGCCAATTAGGTTCTTCCAACTCTGCTCTTTACAGTACTTATACATATTTACGTACGTGTACGTATACGTATTTAAGTATATACAATATTTATATTCTCAAAAAGGTTCACAATCCATTATTCTTTGAATGACTCATCGAAAGAGACATAAAACCTATCGTCCAAACACCTGTTCCCAAAATGAGACTCTGCTATTGTCTGAATAAGCCATTTTATAGAAGTATGAATCGCTTAGTTTCAAAGTCTAAGGGTTCGAACAGGGGTTTTGAACAGTATAACTTCTAACTTAAAACTATATACTCCATAAACTGGATTATTACACTGCGTCATGTTTTTACGAATAACCGTCAACCTCAACGGCTGTTGACGTCTCCAAAGTAAAAACGACTTTGAGAAGGTACAACCCAGTATATAATGTATAGAGTTTAAGTTTGAAAAGCGCACCGGAAATTTAACTTCTTTAAGTATAACTTCTATTCTAATGATGCCATGATATCGTTTTCTTTTAAACGGTGTTTTTTTTAATTTTAACACATTTCTGGCGTCTGAGGTTCCTAGAAAATCCGCCGGTAAAGGCAATACTTTCCAGAAGTCTTCGGCGCACAGTCGTACTAACTCTCGTTTGTAGTTCTGGGGGTTATGTCTTCATCCGGAAAAAAATAGAGGAGCAGAAGGATTGTTCTCTTCTTTCTTGGCTGTCTCTGTCGATCTTTTTCGTCATCCTTTTCGGATCTTAGGCCACTTCTCTTCAGAGTCCAGGAGTCCTTGTATAATGTGTTTCAATGTCAAGTTTGGAAATTTCTCTTGGAGATCCCGTCGCTGTAGGGTCTATGTTGGGCATCTTATCAAAGTGTGTTCTGTGGTGTCATTTTTCGTCGCAGTAATCGCAGGTTGGCGCTTCTTCTCGACGGATCCGGTGTAGGAACGCGTTGAAAACCATGCCCAGTTCAAACGGTGTATTAGCTCAAGATGGTTGTTTAGGGTTAAAAGTAACATAATTAATGACAAACATCAGGACATGTTTTGGATTTTCGCAAATGTTCATAAAAACAATCCTGTTGGAATGAAAATAAAAGAAACATTTACTGTTTTTTCCTCCTTCTCCTTTTATAAGGAAAATAAAAAAGAGAAAACGTATCATCACATTTAAAAGATTTAATTCAGCAGAAAATTGTAAAGAAAAAAAAATGAAGGGAAAGAAAATTCAATTTCTTTCTTTTTTTTATTTTTAACAAACAAATTTCAAACGGAAAAGCAGACTACAAACTTGACAAGGAAAGTTATACTTTTAGAAAACAATCTGATTATAAAATATTTAAGAATAGGGAAAAGTAAAAAGGTACGTGAAAGTTGATTGTCGAAATGGAAGACTGTTTTGAAAAAAAATTTCCCTTTTTATCAGGCCCAATAAATTTCCTTATTATCGGTTCACTAGGAATGTTCTCGAAGATTTTTATCAACCATTTTCTTTGTCGAGTTATACTTGAGAATTTTCCTTTTCCTTTTTTCTTTCAAAAGGCTTTTTTGCACCGTTGAGAATGAGCATTGTCACTGGTATTTATGTCATCCTTTATTGTATTAATATATACTTGAATAATTTTTAGAAGTAAAGACGGAGTTTAACATTTTAATAATTGTATATATTGGTCGTTACCTTGTTTTATAAAAAGAAAAAAATTTTCTTCCTCTCTTTTTTTTAATGAATAAAACGCGCAGTCGTCTGTGAAAAGCTCATAATCATTGTTATTTCCTCAAAGGTGCTATTTATTCGAAAATTACCAATTAAATTTTTAATGTCTTTATGTTGTGCACATTGCATTAACGCACGTCATATTTCGTAGGTTTATGACGTTTTTTCTGCTACGGTTTAACCCACCTCAGCATAAAGTGATATTGATGTAGAACCAGTGGCGAGGAGCTCGTGGAAGCTTTAACATTATGAGGATAGTTGATCATATGAGACCACTTCACAACATATTATACATGAAGCTGTTTATTGTGATAACTTCCGCTAATGTATTACCTCAGAATTCAGTATAAAATTGACCGCACCTTTTTAAACATTTGTCACAAAGATATAAGCCCCGCTTACGGTGTACTTGTTGTGACCGTTACTACAACTCAAGGGTTTGTTATGTAAAGGAAAAGTATAGCTCAGTAGTCGGCAAACTCGTCATCCAAAAGAGCCAAATATAAGTCATACAAAATTGAAATTTTTTTAAAAAGTCATTTTATACTTATATATACTTTATATATATACTTTCATAACTTATACACAACTATTTTTAAAGCTCAGCTGAAACATTTTAAACAAAATAATTAGTGCGTAACGTACACTCTCGAGCTTATCTTTGCCAAATATTGTATATCTTGAGTTAGAGTATCCTTGAAATGAATTATATACTACAATATACATTGCTTTTTTAATAACGAATCAAATATATAAGTGTGCATGAAAGTGCAGCATCACACTGACACTCTATAAGGGGAAAAAATTTTCATAAGTAATATACATTATAAGTTTCTATAATAAGTATATGATATATACACTTTCATAAACGACTATATCTCGTAAATGTTACTCAGATTTGTATTATATTATCCATAGTTGTTTTATATCTTATACTAATATGACAGTGCACACTCGTGGGGCGACCTAATTTCAAAAATATTGCACGCTTTACTATGTGTCCTTAAATTTTGTTGAAATAAAACTTGATATCATACTCATATAAAGATAATATTTAGATTATATATAATGCTCCGGGTCTGCACTAAACATTTTATGGAAGAGCCACACTTTCTGCCGACCTTTAGTATACTAACTACAATCCTCTCAATGGACCTTTAGTATAACTAATAATTGACTTGTACTCTTAAAGTATGTTTTTATCAATGACACAAATGACATAAAACATGAATGTTATAATTTTAAAATGTGGGCATGTTGTATTAACAATGCTACAAAATAAGTATCACTAATTCCATTCACTATATATCTAGAATTGTCAGTATAATCACATTTATTTTCAAAAACAAAGTCTAATTGTCAGATTATGTGTTTTAAAGAATCGACCTCCCACGTGATACCACATCAAAATATTATATAACGTTTCTACAGATTCTATACATAAGTCAGTCTAAAGAACCGTATTGTCTCCTTTTTTAGACGCGGGTGGTGATTAACCCAAAAGTGTTTTGTGTTTACACAAAAATGAATAACCACCGTGAAAGCCTAAGCTTAGTTTATTGCTTCTTTTATAACTTTAAGCATTATTTTACAATTTTCATTGAAACTAGCTTACTCTTTCGGAAAATGGGAGCGCATACAACTGGTAGACAAACAAGAACTAATTTGAATGTCAGAAATTTAAAAAAGTTTCAGAGAGAAAATAAGAGTGGAATTTGGTTTATTTGTGTATGTGTCACCGGTAAAATAACAGTGAAATAACTAGCCATTGTGCGAATCTTCGACAACTTTCTATAATTTGTACAACAAGCAAGTCGCTTCCACAACCCCTCTCCATCCTATATACATACGAATAGCAAAGAACAGTTTTGACAATGGCCAGCCATTCTATAGAATAGCGAATTTCAAACTTTGCCGTTAACATATATATATTTGAAGTTATCTATAACACTTTACGTAGATGCAAGTAAAGTTTTCATGCTGTCAAAGTGATAAATAACTTAGTCCTTTGCGAATTCAATTTGGGAGAAATCTTCAGTTTCTAGCGCTATTTTTTTGTCTGTTGTCCAATTTTCTTATTTCGCCTCTCTTTTCATCCTTGACAGACAATCAAGTACCATTCATTCTGTTTGGGAGTTTTCAACTTTGGAGATGTTTGTAAAGTTCCTCTTCCAGTTGAGATTTTAGATCATGACCTTATCTTTGAGAAAACCCGCAGTTTCATCATTCATATCGACGACAGCCAGTCAACAGTTTGACTCAAGTTCAGTTCATAAGTTAGATTCTCGTTTTTTTTATTCTTTCTTTCTCATCTTCCTCAAAATGTCTCTTTTGAGTTTGGGATGGACCTAAATGCATTCATGGAAGGTTGTCGGGAAATGTTATAAGCATTTGACAGAAAAAAAATAATTTCGTTTTCCTGGGAAGGGTTTAAACCCGTGGAAGTTTAAAAATTCATGATGTCTTCCAACAACTGCCATCCTCTCTTGGTTGATTCTTACCTGTTTTGTTGAGTCACCTAACTAATCCTCTTTCCCTCGTGTCCGTCTTTATGTTATCCTTCTTCCTGTTCTTAAATTTCCCTTGTTTCCTTTTACCTTCCGTTTTCTCTATATAACATTCTCTAAGCTTCTAATATATGAGGTCGAGTAGTAAACAACTTCCGGTTTTTATTTAGTTGTTGAAAACATTTCACTATGGTTTACACACATCACACTTGCTGTTGATATTGATATTACACTGTTATATCCGCTTTGTATAGTTTTTTGGATTTTGGTTTGGTTTACCGAAGATAGTTTTTCTGTCGAGTTTTCTTCGCTGTGATTCGGTTCCCAGTGTTTGAGTGACCGGTTGAAAATACCAAACCACATGGCTAGTTAAAAACCAAAGAACTGTACAAAGTATAGCTTCCTTATTCACTGATACCCCATTTAATTAGCACGTTTAAATAAAGTCTTTGTTTCATAAATAATGCACAGCGTCACGAAGAACTCATTTCAAAAGTAATGCATAATATTACGTCAAATTTATTTCATAAATATTGCACACTATTATGAAGATCTTGTTTCTTTTTTTACAATATTGAGTTTTACAATAGATAAATGTGCATTATTTGAGGAATGAATTCTTCATTCTCATCTTCAACGAACATTAATTACAAAACTTGATGAGAAGTTTGTAGAAATTTAAACCAAAAAAATGGAATGTGGTTTCGTTTCAGAAACATGGACCCAGGATGAAATGTTCCGCATGCAAGATAATTGCTCACACTTTCTGCATCCCAATTTTAGTAGACCGAATGAAATTTTTCTGCAAACCCACATTTCGCGATGTGGGAGTTCGCCAGTATAGAGAACAAACATCCATCCATCACCACTGGGTTCACAGAAGGTGAGAATATATATAACGTCTTTGGTCTGTGGTTTGAGCCTCTTCGGGTAAAGGATCGATGTAATTTATCATATTGTCTTCTAGATCTCAAAAGGGGAAATGCAAACAGTGTGGAAAATCATTCCAATCAAAATTGAGTTTTAGTACTAAAGAAATAGTCGCACTCAGTTGCTCATGGTGTAAGACTGCATATCATAATAAAGAATCTTGCTTTAATATACAAAAAATCGGTGAAGAATGCACTTTAGGTAAGTAAAACATTTATTCGTTGTGTCCCGTATCGCGACCGACTCGTGACACTCTTTCTCCTTAGCAAAAACACTTTGGTAATCAATTTTTCACGATTAATTAAAAAGTGAATCTTGATTTATACTGTAGGGTATCATCGACAGATCATCATACCTCCTTCTTGGATAGTGAAACTACCAAGGAAAGGCAGTTTTAAATCTAGCCTTAGAAAATCACCAAAAAAGAAGCAGACTATTAAGAAAAGATCTAAAGAGAAGATGGAAAGGGAGAGCCGGACTTTTGTGATAAAGCCGATCCCATCGGCTTCTATTAAACCTGTGATAGTATTTATTAATCCGAAATCCGGAGGCAATCAAGGTGTAAAACTAATGCAAAAGTTTCAATGGCTACTAAATCCTAGACAAGTTTTTGATCTTGCTCAAGGAGGACCAAAAATAGGGTAAGAATATAAATTCTAACGTGTTAGTATTGAACTGATAGGCCGTGGACCCCATGTAACCCTCGTAAGTGGAATTTTGTGACCTATTATATTATTTATATTTGGATAATTTTCCCTTATTTCACTCCGGCGGGCATTGAGGATACAGTTATGTGTTATATAAGTTATGTAAATAAGTGTTTACAATTTGAAAAGAAAAAAGGATGAGCCGTTATTAATACCAAGTTCATAGGTTAGTTAAGTTTAAATCAAAACGATTATGCACCAAACTGAAAGAATATAATAGAGACGTGTAGCCAGTCACAAGATTTAGTGTTAAAAGTTTGAAAGAGACAAAAGACAGTGGTGTTACAAGAATAAGTCTATATGAAAAAGTGATAGAAGGCTTGAAATAGAGGATTAAAAGTAGTATACTTATATAAGTGTTAAGATGAAGGAAGTTTAAAAGTTTTTGAAGTCTTAAAATCGGTCTGGGTCGATCTGTTTGATCGATTTACTACCAGGGGGTTGAAAGCTATAAAATAAGTTAACCTATAAATGCGTTAAGTGAAATATGGAAGTAAATATACTAACTCTGCCTGCGCAGCCAAATAAAACAGTTGAGAACCGAAACGAATCACTTCGGGAAGAAGTGCCAATTATATAAGCGATTTTTCCTCAGAGCTTCGACTTGTCAGTGGCGTTCAAATCTAAAAAATACAGAAAGACGCCATTAATTTTGTGACCGTCTTTGGGTTCTCCAGTAGTTGACCTATTGCTGCAAAATAAAATGAGACTAGGACAGTATATCATGAGAAAATTATAACTTTGAAATGGGCATGCCAACAATTTATGACAGGAAAAATAATAATATAGTCGTTATAGTGATTGGTTATTTCAATTTATAAATCGAAAGTAAAGTTTTCATAATTAATGCATCGGTTTGTCTTTCTCAACTCGGTTTCGGGGCTTATTCTTGATAAATTTTACAGTCGACATTAATTAGTATGATTCATATGAAAGTGCCCAAGAATATATCGAACTTACCAAACTTTCTACTTTGAGTTTATTCTAATGATTATTTAATTAACTTGACTTCGCTTCCAAGGTTATTTTACATTAAACTTTAGAATAACTCTTTGCTTGAAAAGTTTGCTAAGGATGAAGAATTATTCCCCGAGCAATATCATGTGATATTTTACTTTTTAGTAAATTTTTTAATCGCGTTTCTAGGTTAGAAATGTTTAGAAAAGTTTTAAACCTACGGATTTTGGCCTGCGGCGGTGATGGAACGGTGGGCTGGGTGCTGTCGGTACTTGATCAAATGAAATTTCATCCATCGCCTGCGGTTGGAGTACTTCCTTTGGGAACTGGAAATGATTTAGCGAGAGCTTTAGGATGGGGTGGGGTAAGTTTTTGAAAATGGTGAAAATTACTTAGTTCTTCCGTAATTTTAGTTTGGAAGTTTTATAACAAAACCACTTTGATTCTTTTCTGTAGGGTTATACTGATGAACCGATCGGTAAAATATTGAGTAACGTTGCTGAGAGTGAAGTAGTTCTATTAGATAGATGGGAGCTCAAAGTGGAGAAGAACTTAGAAGCAGAAGCAACTGATGATGGAAAAGAAAATCTTCCGTTGAATGTAGTCAACAATTATTTTTCTCTTGGGGTTGATGCTCATATTGCTCTGGAATTCCACGAAGCAAGAGGTATACAATTTAGGATGTTGGGTCAAAAAATTTTTTAATAAAGGCCTTTGGTCAGCAAACCAAGCTTTATCTCAAATAATCATCATGATGACCGCCTTATTGTATTCACCTAATTGTTGTATTTTTAAGAAATTTGTGATCTCAAAAGAAATGTCCGTTGGATTTCTGTTAATAAACGGCTTCCTTTACATACAGTATTTCTGGTAACTTGATTAGAGTACTTGTTTGAACATAATTAACTTATAAAGATGAATTATATAATCTCGATACTATTAAATTGCCCAACAAATCCTTTATCACGAATCTTCTATCTATCCCAGAAAGCAACTTATCACCTTAACAAAAAGTATAAATCTCTAAATATAACATATAGGTTTATTATTTATACATATTTTTATTTTAATTCGGGGCATTAAATTTTAAGTGAATAGCCCCAAAATTATAAATGCATACTTCGAGGGTCATTGGTTTTATTGAGAAAGTTCACTTTTATCTTTTATGTTTTCAGAGGCTCATCCCGAGAGATTTAATTCAAGATTAAGAAATAAAATGTTTTATGGTCAAATGGGTGGCAAGGATTTGCTCAAGCGGAAATGGAAAGACCTATCGGAGTTTGTAAGATTAGAATGCGACGGAAAAGATTTGACCCCGAAATTGAAAGAACACAAAGTTCACGCTATTGTCTTTTTAAACATTCCTTCGTAAGTTATTATTTATTTGCTAATTTCAGAAGAAGATAAAGTGTGCGTGTCTTCTAAGTATAATTAACAATGTCGTTCTTTCATTAGATACGGAGGGGGGACTCGTCCTTGGAATCGTGCGGCTGGAGCTGTGGATCCTGCAACCGACGATGGGCTAATCGAAGTTATTGGTCTTACGACATATCAACTTGTGAGTTGTTTTTGCGAAATAATTTTTAATATCAGAAATAAATAATTTTTTCATGGGAATATTATTAATTAATTATTTATATTTTGTGGTCGTGTAGCCTTTATTGCAAGCTGGAGGCCATGGAACTTGCATCACCCAATGCAAGGAAGCTAGATTGGTAACCACCAAGACGATTCCGATGCAAGTGGACGGAGAAGCCTGCCGACTTTCGCCCTCTATTATAAACTTATCATTGCTCAACAAAGTTCCGATGTTGGTCAAAAGAAAAAGTGGACAAAGCGTCTTTCCGTATGTATTCCTTGAGACAGCCATCTCAAATGGAATTCCTTCCATAACTTCATTTAAATCATTTCCATTCGTTTTCAGTCCGGCGACTCTCGAGCAGGTTAAGGTGTCGGTTCAGAAGATTGGAATGTCCGATTATGAGCAAAATCATTACGATAAAGATATTCTTGCTCAGGCAGCCACTGAAATCGGTGTTTTGGAGGTTTCTCCTGGTACAGACCTTGAACAAGTTAGGAATTTGATTAATCACATGTTGGAAGAAACGGGTACCGCAAAAATCTCACCCGATTGGTGTTTTATTGATTGTAAGTTATTAAAAATAATTTATTTGCTATTAATTATAAATTGATAGATTGACGTTTGAAGATGGAATAAGTCCAGTGAAAAAATTCTTGAATAATTTAACGTGAAGTTCTTTTTGCTACTACCTTTACGCACCCAGGTTGCCGACTTTTCTCCTTTCAAGTTGTTTAGGGATTTACTATATCCTTTGATGTTTTCTACCCTATAGACTGTACCTTCAATCACATTAGTAATCCAGTTCCCGGGGTTACAACACTGGTCTGTTCCCTTTTAACACTGGACCAACTACTTAACGTCTCGCTTAGAGGCAGGTGACAGTGTATTCTTGTCGAAAGCAATTTCTATCCATATATTTATAAAAATGATCTTAGATTTTGGTAATGGTGATTCCAAACATCAATTGAATCAGAATTACAATCTCTTAACCGTTTTCAAGACCACAGGTGTAGATACTAAACAAAAGTATGTAGATGACAAAACACAAACTTATGCAATTTGATGTCAAAATTTCAAAGCAACACTTTAGGAGATTTGAGATTTTGTATAGACAGACACACTTTCTTGAAACTTCTTAATATTTAATATGTTATGAAATGCTAACGATTATTCAAAAAAAGGGTGTTCTCATTACTCGAAAGTACATCAAAGAATAGGCAGTACCAGAACAGCATACTCCAAAATGTGTCCCTGAGTTGAATAATAAATCATACCCTGTACAATGAAGTTGATGTACGATGAAATAGCTGAAATCGATACTATAGCCTTTTGGTACATCACAGCACTCTATCCTAATCCTCCACGGTTAATAGTCACAGTGACTAAATCCAACGGAGGTTTCCGCCAAGATAGTTACTTACTTACTATAGCCTTTAAGCTTCCCAAAAAAAACTTGTACCACTTTCAAACATGATCGAATCATTTATTAATAATTTATTTCAGTTCAAATTTACCAATAAAGTTCTATTATTATTATTATTATGTAGCTTGTACGGCTGAAAGATTCTTCCGAGTGGATCGGGCTCAGGAACACCTTCATTACGTCACCGACATAGCCAGTGAAACTCTTTTCATTTTGGACCCGGAAAAAGGCATAAGTGCATCTGATGAGGATTTACAAACATCAAGCACAGCTTCTCCAGGAGCTGACTTAAGGTTGGTTACCTACATTGTTATTTAATAAATTTATTTTTTGATTTCTCTGTGTTATGAATTCTCTCAGTTCTCGATCTTGTCTTCTATTTTCAAATAAAAATCTATTTTAGGTATCAAAAGCACTTAATAACATTTTATTTATTTAAAATCATATAACTCACGAATTCTTAAAAATTTCTAACCCTTCTATTAATTAATCTTTTCTGCCTTCACTGTGTTATGTATCGAACTAAGTCTATTAATAACACGTTTCATTTTTAATTAATTTCTGTCACCACAATTGATGGCATTAATAATTACATAGGACACGAGTTTTACAGCAGTTTTGAATAATAAATGTTTTTTTGAATGCTTGTTTAGTTTTGGTGCAACTAATTCTCAAACCTGAAATTTCAAATTTGGTAGTCACTCATGGTTTATGTATTATAACAGCATTCAAATTCCTGATAATAGTGAAAAACCTAACTTTGTAAAGTTATAAATAAGTCGACTGGCTCTAAATCCTAGCCGTACAGTATGTTAAATCGAATTAGAGATCTTTAGTGACTTAAAAGCTGTTACTTAACTTTCTCGATTAGTGTTATTAAGGTTTTAATCTGTCACTTTCTTAGTTAGAAAATTTCTTTTTAAATTTACGTTCAGTAAAAATTTCGGGTATTTTTGTTGAGGTCCCATCATCCAAATCAAGAAACGATATGAAAAATTAGAATTTGGTTTTAAGATGAAGTTGATACCTTAACAAAGAAAAATTTAATTATAGTTAGTACGGAAATAAGCGAGTCTTTAATTATTTTTTGTGAAATGAAAATACTTAGTGATGAAGAATACAGCTTGAGACCTCGAGGAAACGAAAACCTAAAACTAAAGTCCCGATCGCTCTTTTCGACACCGGTGGACGATGGGAAAAAGTCAAAAGATGAAAGCATCTGCAGAAGCAAATCGGCTGAAGGGATTTCTTCTAAGATTAGATCTGGCGGGATTAAAAGTAGGCTGGTTCATAAATCTAAAATAATAAAATCACCGTCAGCAGGAACTCCAATTAGGTACGAAGCCCGATAAGCTTAGTACGCCTGTTTTATAGTTGTTTATTCCACGATAGTTCGTTGTCAATGCCCTTGTTTTGATGTTCAACACGAATTTTTCCAAATACTGACCTCTGATGAGCTGTAACATTCATGCATCTGTCACTATCAGTGTTAGTTATGTTATTATTTTGGGTATTATGCCTCTCAAGTGGAATTTTCGGAAGAGGATATTCTCTCTCCCGAGTTGAAAGCTGTTGACATGGCCTGCAGTAGGACTAAGTAGGTGTCAGTCCTCTCATTCTTTTAGAAATTTGACTTGAGGGGGTGATAACCAAAAGACTAACATTATTAAAATTAATATCGAATCCTGTTTTAAAATGTTAGTGCTTTTCCTGATTTACAGAGATTTGCTTTCCCTAATGGAGAGAACATTCTCTTTTGTTTTTATTGTTATGTTTAATTTTGCATTGCTTCAAATTTCAACGATTGTACTGATTTGTTTTATGTTCTTTTATAAAATCGGCTGGCTTCAGTTATTTTGAATTCAGAGGCGAACACTACTACTTATTCGGCTTTAAAATATCTTTCGTCATAGCTTATCGCCCATACATACAGTTAATTCGCTCTGCCGAAATTCGATTTGTCTGTGATTGAGGTATTAGAAATTCATAAAATCGGCCAAGCTCTGGTATGACTAAAACCAGCTGAGATTTTCGCAGGTAGTCTTAAAATAGGTTTTCAAAACATTTTTATGAGGAGTGGAATAAACGATCCTTTGATGTTAAATTTTTTTTGTCTGTAGAATTGTTGTCAAAGCATGCGTGTCACTGTAAACACTGTAAAAACGTTAACCGTTATGCTGAGCACTTAGTTTGTAAAATTTTAAGTAGGTAGATTGATAGGCGAAGAATTTATTATTTATTTATAACAACCTAACATATAAAGTTTATTATATTTTCGATCTGTTAAGTACGCCAAACTTAATTTTTGGAAAAATTTTCATTGGAACGCAGGTAAGTTGCTAGAAATTTGATTTGGAAAGATATGGTTGGTGCAACTGAGTGATAGTGAATTTGTATATATTAATATTCGACTGATGGATAGGCTTATATTGTGTTTGAATTAATATTGATATTTGTTGTAGTGAAACAAATAGCAGGATAATAAGTTACTGATAAGATATCGCGTAAGAGAGATCTAAGCAATAGGATGCATAATATACAATATACTCAGTTATTATGTCTGAATATTAACTTGAAACTACAACTAAAAAATTAGTTTCCTTGATGTATAAGAAGTGGTCAAGTACTCAAAATTTTTGGTCAACAAATTTATAAACCTTTTCTTGTTTTAGCACTATTTTGGAAAAGACCTCGAAAAATATAATTGTAGCTGCCAAAACAGGAGACCTGAAACTTGTAAGTATATCACAATAATTAATTAACATAAATTAACTAAAAATTTTTCGTACAAGTCAGTTTAGTTTCTTTTATTATTTATTTATTTATTTATTTTAGCTAAAAGATCTTCATAACGAAGGATATTCATTATTGGCAATCGATTCAACCGGTCAGACGGCTCTTCACCACTCAGCCAGATGTGGTCACAAAGATATTATTAGATATCTTATAGCATGTGGGCCACCAACCTTAATCAATATGGCTGAGAACGTGATGTGAGTATAATTTTAACAGATTTTGTTGAGTTGGTAATCGATAATCTCTAGAACACATGTACACCACGTGAAAGTCCCGACCACATGTAATAAAAGCTAAATAGGTCAAAAAGATAAAAGAGAAAAAGGTCAAGGTCAGGGGTCGAAAGTTGCAGTGTCACAAATGATTTACATATAAATTGTTTTGGTCCAGCCCATCTTTTAATGATAAAGAGAAAATGTTACAAAAAGACCCTTTTTTTCTGTCTCTGAAGAATTTTATAATCACTTTCAGGGGTAGAACTGCTCTACATATAGCCGCCGCTAATAGAAGAAGAAGTGTTTGTTGTATGTTAGTAGCAGCAGGAGCTTCGGTTACCTGCAAAGATTATAAGGATCAAACACCTCGCAATCTGGCTTTAGAAGCTGATGATACGGAATTGGCAGCGTATTTAGAAAGTAAATTTTAATTTTTTAACCTTTTTTAGTATTAAAATGCTTTGGGGCAAAATATTGCATACAATGTTCAAGAACACAAGACATTGGGAATACTGTCGCCACCCCTCCCAAATAGATGGAGAGTGGCTCCATCTACGGTACCTCCTCACCAGGTATAAAAGCGAGGTCACTTGGCAGGAATCCTCAGTCCATCGAAGATGTCCATACGTGTTAAATGGAAGAAAAGTTGAATTAGTATAGTGTTTAAATATCATACACGGTATTTTATCCCAAGGTATTTTAATACTTTTATAACAAATAAACTTTAAAATATCGATTTTTCCTTTTATACGGTTAAAAAAAGTTTGAAAAGTTTTGAGAAAAGAATTAAGAACTACCAAACATGAGAGTTCACTATTTTCTAACAACAACGTTAATTACTAACTAGCAAAACATCAAACTTTATAGGATTATGATCAATACACTTCATTAATATCATGTTTCATATCTTTCATCATTTTGCTGACAATCCTTTTCAGATATACACAATGTAGACCGGAAGATAACGTCATATATATGTTCCGGTAAAAATAATAAATCAGGTGAATATATACTTCCCGGTGATTATTCATAAACACCACTAAATTTGGTGTCTATCACATTTACTAGACTAGTCTGTAAAATCTCCAACTCGTAATGGAGAAGTTTAATAAAAGTTCGTCAAAAGCTTTGCTTCTGTCACTTTTCTGACAACCGACAAGCAGTCCAAGCGCTTGTGTGTTGCGTGTAACAGTAAACGAGCCTCTTAAAACTATCCTCCGGTGGATCCACTTTGGTGCCATTTGGTAATTATTGTGCATGCATCAATGGCTGTATTGCGTACTCAAAGCTGAGGAACGAAAGTTGCGTGTTCCGTTTAACTAACAATAAATGATAAAATATAAGCTTTCTGTTTTCTTAAAACCTTGCCTAAGGACATGAAAACTAACGATAAGATTAGTGTACAAGTCCCTCGAAAAAATGCCGACTCCCAGCGAAATTATGTAAGTCAGTTCCACCGGCACCGACACAGAAAAATCCAGATTAGATGCCATAGTGTTAACAAGAAGCGGTGAGTTCGTGAGAAGTGACAGAAATCAAGCATTCGAGCGAATTTTGATTTAAATTTCCCATCACGGGCCAGATGTTTTGTAAACTAGACCGGTAAATGTGATAAATACATACTTCAATTGTCACATTAAACAAACTTAATTGGTGATTTTGAATAATCGCCTGAAATTATAAATAAATTCGTCTAATTTATCTTTTTCACAGTAACGTATGTGTCAGGTGTAACGCACAGAACCGACATTATTTTCTGGTCCACCTAATATTAACCAAAATTTATTTCTAAATTATAAATTTTCATTGGTTTTAGGTCAAGAACACTTTCAACTCGTTTCTAATGAAATAGAGACCGCAGTTTGAAGAAACTAATTTGCCTGCAACTAGAAGAAACCGTAACTTTAGATTTTGTCATGCCTTTTTATCATTTACTGACAGCCAAGTGTATTTTAGCCGATAATTATTTTTTAACATTGTTTTTATTTAAATGCGAAAATGCTTACAAAAAAGAACCTAACCAACCGTGCATAAATGCATCATGAGACTGAGATCCAACTAGATCTCGCGAGAGGAAAGAAATGAAAGGGAATAAAGAAACATTGCATGAGCAACAATGCGAGTTGAAATCGGTTAAATTTTTAATGAATAACTCACCAGGATTTTCCAGTATCTTAATAGAGAATACTTTCAATGTGTATTATGTGTAGTTAATTTTGAAAGTTTTGTATTTTATGTAAAATCATTAAGTTATTTAAAACGATTTCATGCATGATCATTCATAGCATGGGTCTTAACAAACTAAAATTAATTTTTAAATTTAATAACCAAACAAAAATATTAAAATCAAATAATTACTATATTAAGAATATATATATAAAAAATTATGATTTCAATAATATTTAATAAAAATCTCTAAATTTAAATTTTCACTAGTTTGTTTCTGTTAGACCAAAGAGACCAATTTGAACTCTTTATAAATTTTATTTTTAATCACTTCATTAATTTTGTTTTATACTGTGTAAAATATATAAAAATGTAAAAAAAAATGGTGCTAGATAAGTGTTTATAATTTATTAGAAATGTGTATAAGTAGAATCTCAAACGAAGATGTATTAGGGATGGTGGTGTGAGTTTTATGTCTTCTATTTTTAAAAGGATAATTGTTTGGTGTGCAGACAATCGTGTAGAACGCAATTATTTTGTCTCTTCTTGAAGTGAATAAGAATATAAAAAATATATTAAGAGAGTTTCGTTGAAAATATAAATTCTTCAGAGTAGTGTTAGTTTTATAAATCATTCTCTAATCACCAGACTGTATTAATTTTTTATTTTGAATTTTCCTTTTGCACTTAGGCCTCTGACTTGTAATTACTGAACATATAGAAAGTGAGAAAAGTATTTTAAAACAATAATGTAAATTATTTATATATATTATAGAGAGTATGTTTTGATTCGGAAAAGATAAAAGAAAATTATTTCGTGTAAATTAGCGCCGTGAAAATACTTTCATTATAATTCTGTTTAGCATCTTTCAAATTTGAATACGTTCTACTTGACTTGCACGTTTTAAAATCAAATTATGTATTTACTAATAAATAGGAAAACTTTGTTTAGTTAGAGTAAAGTCACTCACTTGTTCGGTTTCGGCTATTAGCTTGAGAAGAAAATGAAGAAGCGTTTCCATGTGATATTGACATCTTATCGATGAGAAACCAGACAGTGAATGTAGAGAAAGCATCTTTGAGGAAGCTGGGATGGGGGTAAGGGGAAACGGTGTAACTAACCAATTTCTTATAGTTCTATATTTTTTTAAGCACTTTTCTTCAAATAAAAAAGATAAAAACCAAAAAAGACCTTAGACTATGAAAGTCTTTTTAATTGGACCCATTTCACTTTTTCCAATTTATTTTTCTTTGAATTTTTGCCCTTCTTTTCTGAGGGTTCTCTTTGAGAAAATTCTGAGATCTGCTTTGCTTCTGAATAAATATGCGATTAGGGTGTTTTTTGGGTTCATTAGAATTTAAACATTGGCAGTCTGTCGGAAAGGATGGCTGAAATACATTCCGAATGTTTGAGTTTTTGAAATATTTGCCATCTTTCACTCTTCCGAAGTTTTTAAGCCACTCTAAATTCTTGTTTAAGAACGCTACTTGAGTCAGAAGAAACTTTAGTTGATATTCTAGTCCCGAATATTTTTTGATCACCTCCAAAAATCATTTACCTCAAAAATCATTTCCTATAATATTTCTTCTCCCTACCCACCATACTCTTCATCTTTACCTACTTCTTGTCCTTTCTTCCGTCAGCTCGTGGGGCTCGAATATTGGTCTTTTCCCCAGCAAAACCCAAACTCTTATGTCCTACCAATAACCTAAGAGCCAGGTCGTCGGTCACCAACCCAAAAACTCCCTCCAAGGCTCACAACCCTGGTACTATCATCAGTCACTAATACAAAAGTAAGTGACTCACTTTTTTAACACCAGTGAAGTACGACAGAAAAATCAAGAGCAGGTAGAAACGACAACTTCGTATTCTAGGGAACCTGCACTGACGTGCTTAAAAAGTATTGTTGAAACAACATGGTTTAAAGATGGCCGAAACTAAAAACAAAAGAAACTGTCTTGCAGATCACTCGAATTTTCTCGTAGAATTTAATCTCTGCCTTTACTCATATAAAATATATTTTTTTAAACTAAACACTGCTTAAAGATATTCACCGATAATGTTAATAAAATCTATAAAAAATAGATATTTACTAATAATTTTTATAATAATATTTGTGAAATTGTTCTCAGTTTTCTTTCTTTAACGACTAAATTGTTACTTGTAGTTGTAAGGAGTGAATCATTTAAAATTTATAAATATCGAATTGATTGTCACTTAAAGATTAAAAAAAAAATGAAAACTAAAGTATAATTACTTCAAGTTTGGAATGTTTTACGAGGATAATTAGGGCGTACAATGTAATAACGTCGGTTACTTACACAATAAATGAGGATCAAATTTGAACTATTCTATTCTCCGAAAGGAATTATTTTAATCTGATAATATACTTTTCTCTTTTAAAAAACTAAAACTTCTTTGCATCCATAATTTATGATTTTTAAAAATTTTCCGTTCACGTCAGATTGTGGATTTGTTTCCAAATTCGTTATTTTATGTTTCGAAGTTGATTATCATCGTGCCGCATGGGACCCAATTTTGTATTTATGATATACCCAATACACATTATTTTTTATTTTTCTTGTGGAAGGACAATAACAATGTAAACGTTATTCATTCTCCTTTATAAAGTGGTAGGTGTATAATTTGAACGTCTCAAGTATAATTATTTTAATTAATTTTGAGACTGTTATGAAATCAGTCAGAAACCATGTTGCAATCAAAAACTAATTTCTCAGCTAATTTATCAAACAGAGAGGCTGATATTATTTTTTGGTTTACCTATAGGAAACCGATTCAAATTAGAAGCATTATTTGAATATTTGAGGAGCAAGCCAATAAATTATTTATGAGGCAAAGTGTATTATTATTTTGAAGTATTGATTTTCTTAGGATTGTATAAATTATGAATTTGAGTGCCAGTAAAACTTTTTTCTTCTATATTTTCTCCTTGCAGATTGTTTTTTGCTCTAATGCTTTTTTCTATTATTTTTGCTGACCTCATTTCAGAGCAGTGTTAATAGTAAGACGGAAGAAGGATCGAAAATGATAATTTTAGAAAACGGTGGAATATTTTGACATAGTTGTGAGAAAATGTATCCGGTTTCATACGAATTTCTGATTCGCTGAAAGTTCATTAAACAATTAGTCACTGAAAACATAAATAACAATATTTGATTTCATTTTAAACCTTGATTTTAATTTAGTTTCTACGATTCTAAACAATCAATCAGTCGGATAGTATGAATCATACAACGAATCTCACTTTTTACAAATACCAATGAGTTTAATAAATTTTCGAAAACAATTTTTGAACATGAAACATCAGAATATGTTAATGACAATCTCAGCAGTCAATAACAGTTCGAAAGGAAATTGTTACTTATTTGCTTTTAGATGGTAACAAACTGAAGAATTATTTCTATGATCGATAGAATTTTTGTTTGTTCATCTGTGGGCTCTTTACCGTTTTCTTGTGGCAAATGTATAATTGCAAATGATACTAATAATTATGTTAAAAGAATACTGAAAATGTTTCGGGGTCTTTAGTATGACCTAATAGTGTTCGAAACCGTATTCTCTAAAGGACATGGCTATCTATTCAGGACTTGTTTCTTTTAAAGTTTCTTTTAAATTCAACATCACCATCTTATTTTTATACAACTATGGAAGTCATACATCTTAAGCCTTACAGTATTAACTTTCAGCCTAGAAATTTTATAAAAGTTGCAACATGAAAGTCTGAAGGAACCTTTCACTTCATTAAAACAAATTACTTAACAAAAAAAAACCACATTTCTGACTGATGTTCTTGAAGTATGAAAAAATTATCATTTCAATAACCTGTTAAATTTTTTTTCTCATTTATCTATAGCTAGCTATTAATATCACTTAATAGATCGTAGTTGAAAATTATAAACTTTTGAGGAAAAAAAATTTGAAATGACAAACTTTGTATAATAAAAAGTTATTTCTATTTGAATTAAAATTTCACACAGTTTCCGACTATTGTAAATAAATATTTTAAAAATAAGTTTTACATCAAAACTTTCTCTCTTTCATAATTATTATCGCAAGAATTTGAAAACTATTTTAAAACGTTTAATATGAATGTATAACAGATTATCTTTGTCATTTTAAATTCCTTTGAAAATTGAATATTAGATGTAATAGAAATGTACCATCTATATAATTTTCCTTTGTGAAAATAGTATTTTCAATGAAAAGTTTTTGAAATTTTTTCTCTATTGAAAATATAATAAAATTACAAGATATTGGCTTTAAAAAAAAAATAAAAATTTGAATCACATTATTTTGGTTTTGATTTTCTATTTTTTTCTAATTTTCCTTTTTATTTTCAGCAACCTGGATATATAGTTGTCCGTAAAACTGTTAAGACGGGTTTTTGTTACAAATTAAATTTGTTTCCTCAACTGTAGCGTCGAGAAACACTTTTTAAGATCTGGGTTTGTTAATTGGTTTAGTTTTGATTGGTTACGTTAAATATTATTTCTTTAAACTGGTTTTCTTTTCAAATTTCTCGTGGTTTGATCACAACGATTATGAATTTATTGTGTGGAGCGATGTATTTAAAATTTTTGTGCCGTGGTTAGCGATGCAAAACTATTAAAACTATAGCAGTTCCATAGCGTGAATAATAGACGACATGCACTCAGCACGTTTAATTCATTTTTTTTTCTAACTTCCATTAAACCTTTGGTTTAGATGAAATTATAAAATTTTAACATTCCATTTTAAGCTAGATTTTTAGGCCCAAGATTAAGCGAATTTGCGGCACAATTTGAACCAAAGCTCGAAGTTGACACTGTTTTTACCGTTCTTTCAAGCTCATTATAATAAATGCTGAAAGGTGTAAAAGTGAAGGTAAATTTAAAAAATTGTTAGAAGTTTTCCACTTTTTCAAAACTATAGTTCCTTATAAAAAAGAATAAGATTTGCGAGGGCATTTTTTTAAAAAATTGAAGGCGGACAGCTGATTTCTTTGGCGCGAATCATGTTAATTCCACGTCAAAATCGCCATTAATTATCTTGAGTTTTTGACAACACTAGGTTACTGCTTTAGTTAAGAATTTTATTCACCTACATGTAAGATTTTACAATGACTTATTTCCTAGTGTATCATTAGTGCCTTCCTTCGGTTATTCTTAGTATTACGTACTTTTTATTTGCTGTCATCCGGTATAAATATGACTCCCTTAGTAGACCACTTAAAGAAGTATTTTGGTTACTCTAAATTTCGTAGTGAAACTCAAGAAAATGCCGTAAAAGCGATATTGAAAAGTAAGTATTCTTTAACGTTTGAGATTAACTTACAAGGTACTTTGTTGTTGATGTTGATTATTACAGCATCTGTGTAAAACAAAATTATTTCTATGATTTGTGCCTTATCCTTAACATATTTTCTTTTAAGGATCTCAAGATGTTTATGTTTCAATGCCAACAGGATCTGGAAAATCTTTAATCTTTCAGTTACCTGCTGTTCTACAAGAAAACAAAGTGGCTATAGTTTTCTCCCCATTAATTTCACTTATGAAGGTATTTTGTATTTCCTTGTTACTATTGTTGATATTTTAGCATTTGATTACTACATTTAATGTGATAGGTAGTCCCTGGAAAAATCTTTATTTTAAGATTAGTAAAATCAAATTATTGAGTAGGTAATTCATCTTGTTTTCAGGATCAAATAGATCATTTGAAAAAAATTAAAATTAAGGCTGTAACACTCAATTCAAAAATGAATGAAAAAGATCGAACTGCAACAATTAATGGTTTGAAATCGGTGACATGTGATATTTCATTGTTCTATGTTGCACCAGAGCAAATTAAGTCACCTACTTTTCTCTCCATTCTGACATATTTGTTTGAAAGGAAAAGAATATCTTACATTGTAGTGGATGAAGCTCATTGTATTAGTCAATGGGGACATGATTTTAGATCAGAATACTTAAAATTAGGGACATTAAAGGCCAAACTTCCTGGAATTCCATGGATAGCCTTGACTGCAACAGCAAGTGCTGAGGTAAAATCATTTATAGTTGTTAACTGTTAGTTTGATCCTGTTCTTTACCCATGGGTATAACAAGATGTGGAAGAGGATTCAAACTCTTGACATTAACTTCTATGGTCAACAGTTTTACTACTACACCACAATCTCCTGTTCCAAGGTAAAATGTTCCAAAAATTTTTGTGAGAAACTTAAGAATTTGGTAAAAGTATGAAACAGCAATCATAACTAAAAGATTTCTTTACACAAAGTTTTATGATTCACATTATTTGTTAGGTTTAATAATTATTATATTTTTTTAGGTTGAAAAAGACATTATTAAAAATTTAAAACTAAGTAAACCTTTTGGGAAATTCAAAATACCCTGCTTTAGACCAAATTTATATTATGATGTTATCTTTCGTGACATTTTGGAAGACGATATTGATCACCTTAAGGCATTCATTGATGAATGTCTAACAGACAGTAGTAGTTTAAATTCCAATCAAACTGTGAGTTATTTAATTAATCATTTGAAATTTAAAATGAAGGGAGAGTAGTATTTTTTAACTACAAAAAAAATATTTCAGGCTGGGAATGCTTCAGGAATTATATATTGTAGAACAAGGGATTCAACAGAAGAAGTAGCTAAACTACTCTCAAAAAAAGGTTTAAAGATAAAAGCATATCATGCAGGACTAAATGATAAGGAAAGAGTTCAAGTTCAAAATGACTGGATGAGTGGAAAGTATCCTGTCATCAGTGCAACTGTTAGCTTTGGAATGGGAATAGATAAGGCTTCTGTTAGGTTTGTATTTCATTCGTAGACAAAATTAGGGTGAAATGATTATGTCATGTTGAATTTGTTGCAGTTATTTCTAAAATTTCTTAACAAATTTTATTGATCTGTTGATTCTATCTCTCGATTTGTTATAGGTTTGTAGTCCATTGGGGCATGCCGCAAAGTGTAGCAGCTTACTATCAAGAATCCGGACGAGCCGGAAGAGACGGTTTGTTTTCTCATTGTCGGATTTATTATTCAAAAAGTGAAAGAGACAAAGTTGATTTCATACTTAAAAGTGAGGCGAGAAAAGCAAAAACTGTCGAGAAAACAGAAAAGGCGAAAATGTCGTACAAAAGTTTTGAAAGAATGATACGTTACTGTGAGGAAGTCCGGTGAGTCATATATTTTAACTTCGGTTAACAACTGAACTTATACTGTTATACTGTTTCATATTATGATTTTATAATTTGCTTTTTAGATGTCGGCACTCTGTGTTTGCCGAATTTTTCGGAGATGACACACCACTCTGTAAGAAAAATTGTGATGTCTGTAAAAATTCCAAGTCGGTACGCGATCAAATCAACGCATTTCAACTTAAAATATCCGAGTATAATACAGTGAAGTTTCAAATAACAGAAGACGGTGACTTATACGAAGGAGGAAGATACGGACAGAAATTAGAAGCTGAGGGATATTCGTCAGATGGGGACAATTCGTCAAATGATAAAAAAGCCAAAAAGGAATTGGAAAGTCTGATTAAAAAACAATTTGCAGCCAGAAAAGCTAGCGATAGTAGTGAAGACAATGAACAAGAGTTGGCCAAATATGCAACGGTTAAGGCTGCTGAATCAACGTCTGTCAAAGTCAACGGGCTCAAAATTTCAGTGTGTATTTATATTCACTTATTCTTATTTTTTATATTTTCTATTATTTTGTAAAAAATATTTTGACCTTTTTTAGACTCGCGAAAGTTTTCTTGCCCTTTTAAAGGATTCCCTGTTAAAAAATCTAAGCACGGTGGACGGTAGCCAGAACTGCGAGATTTCAAAAGATGATTGCGAGGCATGTGCTCTTGAATTAGAATACAAAAGTTTCGCTTCAACAAAGGTAGTCAGTCTGTACCGACGAGGTGTCATGAAGACGGTTAGTAGTGGATTACTATTATTTTTCTTCTACTTAGTGAGTTGTTTTTGAGGATAAGATTTTCCTTTAGTCCTCCCAACTGTATTGGGAGGGGTCTTTGCTCAACTTCCTATCAGACTCTATTGGCCTCGTTTTTGGGTAAAAAAGAAAAGGCGAATTTCATAACAAGTCTGAACTGGGATTGTTGGAAGTGACACATTTTTTTATAGATTCTACTTTTTTGAGGCAAAAACCAAAATTCTTTATTAATTAGAAGCGTCTTAGCGAAATAATGTTTTTTAGGTTAGTGACATTAAGAAAGCAACCAACGAAGACCTTTTATATGAATGTCTGTTTGAGTTTAAAGGAAAAGGAAAGCCAAAGCGAGGATCACTGGTCAGCTATATAAAAAATAGTTCAAACAACGACCTGACAGAAAAAAAGAAAAATAATTTTTGTAAAGCTAGTGACCTCTTACCTAAAGAAGAAAAAAAATCCAAAGCCAAAGATAAACACGGACATAGAGAAGAGCTTATAAATCAAAAACCCATCTCAGATTATTTCAAAACAAAAAAAGTTGCCTCGCCATCAGAAAATGTGGAAGTGGACCCGGAAATTGAAGATAAAGATAAAATTAATGACTTTTCAAATAGTGAGTGCCTTACGAATGATTTAGTCGATATCGATATAATATGTACAAAAGAAGAAGAAAAGGCGGAAGTGTTAGATGTCAGTTCAAGCAAAACGAAACAGACTGCTTTGAAACGAAAGCATTCAGAATCAGACTTATCGGAAGAAAACGGGAAGAAGAGCAAGAAAAATTTGGAAAAAATGACACTGAAAATGATTGATTTATTTGGTGATGATGATAACAGTGTTCCTGTGCCGGGTGCTAGTGATAAATTGAAACGACACAAACTGCAGACGGATGAAAAGAAAATTAAAAGAAGAGAGTCTCCGGCGGGTGAAAATGAAGATTCTTTCAAACTTAAATTCTCAACGAGGGATAGAGTTCGTGTTAGTGACTTAGTCGTCAAACATTTAATGCCTATCTACAGGCGGAAAAAATTTATTACTAGTAAAGACCAGTTTAAAAGTATAGCGAAGGAAATTTCGAAATTTTTACTGGAAACTCAGGGACCTTTAATAAGTAAGAATTTCAAATTTTATGATTGAATATCAGTATGACACTCGTTATTTATTCAAATTTATTTTATTAAGCAACTAATTGATTTTCTTTTTGCAGATGATAATGAAGTTTTTAATCATGTGGAGAAGTATTTTGATGAAAAATATATTTGAGCCTTCACAACATTTGTTTTTTTTGAGTTGTGTAAGGTAGAAAGGTTTTGCAGTTTTTTCTAATAACTCTAAGCAACGATAATTGTCTTCCTATGAAAATGATAACATCACATATGTATTAAATGATCGATTTTTTTTAAACATATAAGAAATTAATTTTTATATTTCCGTTAAAACTCTCCTTGTGTGAGTATATTATGCAGTCCTTTATCAAAAAATGAAAATTTTTCTAAATACAGGATTGCGTTAGATTCAGAGGAAGTAAGGAATTTTAATCTATTGTAGAACAGTAAAACAACGAATTGGTGGCACGAAGAGGCACTTGATCGGTGAGGAATTTTTTTCAGTTTTTGAACACTAAAAATTGTAATTTAAGGTTTTTCAATAGAAATGACAACAATTTCATTTTATTTGTATAACTAACCCAAGATTCCATGAAATTTCGAGTCGATTATTGGAGGCTTGGTTAACAGAAAGTCGACTAAATTTTTCAAAAAGGAAATTGGAGAAATATAATACAATTCATGGAACTTGAGTCCTCCAAAATCAGAGGCAAACATATATATGATACTCAAAACGGGATTAGAATTGTCAAATTTATACGTGGCAGTTTACTTGCAAGTTGTTTTTAATAATTTTTAAATTCTTACAAACAAGCAAAACATGACGAACTTTATAGAATGGGGCTTAATATTTTCCCTCAAGGACAAAAAATCTGATAATTTAAGTATTCTGAATGTCTTCAGAAGCTTTCCCTCCAACCAGTTGCCCAACAGTTGGCAAAATTTTTTAATTTCGAAAGTTGGTAACTAGGGTAAACAAAAAGTCTTGAATTGAACTACTTAAAGGCAGTTACATAAGTCTCAACTTGAATGAATCCGCAACAGATGTCCACGCATAATGGCCGGAAGAAATTGGGTAAGATTTCATTAAAAAAAGCTTTGAATTTCGGTTTTTATTTTCATTTTACTTGACTTTTGCTTTTTTTTAAATCAAACATTAAAAACCGTTATAGTAGCTGTTACATAATTAGTGCCTGATTATTGATAAAGCTATAAATAGGCTTTGAGTTATCTTTGACTTGGATATTTTATTTTATGTAATATTTTATTGTGTATTACTTACAGAATTAACTGATTTTTATTGAATTGAATTCTGTTTTTGGAATTTTTTTTGTTGTGGTTTTTCATATAAAGCATCCAATTACTTTTTCATGATGGAGGTAATGTAATGTCCATGTTCTAAAAATTAATTAAGAAGATAATTGGGATTTATTTTCAAATTGATTTATTTCATTTATTTTCGTGGTGTTCCAGTCAGTGCCAGTACTAGAAACAGCAATTCTTTTAGTGGCTGCAGCTCTAACCCTACATTTTTGGTATAGATTTTCCAAATCTTCCAAGAAATCTCCACCAAAAACTTTGGTGGATTCAACAGAGAAATACTCTTTACCTTTAGCAGAAGTAGAGAAAATTAGCCATGACACAAATAGATTTAGGTAATTAAAAGTAAAACAAGTGCTTTAATGATAGATGTAAGGTTATTCAAAAAAAAAAGATGAGTATTATGTAATTAATTGTGCAATTCAAATTGTTTTTTGAAGCTTGTTTATTTGGTTTTTAAAAGCAAAATGATAAAATTTAAAAATTAATTTAAATATATTTATTGTTTCAGATTCAAACTTCCAAGTGAGAAGCATGTCTTGGGTTTACCTATTGGACAGCACATAACCTTAAGTGCTAAAATTAATGATGAGCTTGTTATTAGAAGTTATACACCAGTTTCGAGTGATGATGATTTTGGTTATGTAGATTTAGTTGTTAAAGTATGTAGTAAGACCTAAGAATTGATGTTTTATATAGACTTTTCTATTTAAATGCTATAATCAAGAATCTGTATAATAGATTTACAGGAAAAATACCCACCCTAGATTTCCTGAGGGGGGTAAAATGAGTCAGTATTTGGAAAGTTTAAAGTTAGGAGATGTTGTTGATGTCAGGGGACCTTCTGGTAGACTGCAGTATCTAGGAAATGGTGAATTTTCAATAAAGAACCTAAGGAAGGGCCCAGCAACAGTAGTCAAAGCTAAGCAAGTCAATATGATTGCAGGTTAGTTTTTGTAAATTCTACTCCATAATTATCTTTAAAAAATAATTCTAAGACCAATCATGGAATTTGGTTTTAATCCAGTTACAAAATTAAAATTATGAAGAGAAACACAAGAAAAGAAGTACTAGGATAAGTGTGTCTGATCTACTTCCTGTGTGTTAATTTTAGAAGCATATGGACTTGGCTATTTTTGTTTTGGCTTTTTGACAATTATTTTTAACAATACATTGAACCTCTTAAACCAAACCAGACATTTAGACAAACAATAAAGGGTTTGAAAGTATTAAAACATCAGCCAGATATATTGTTGATTATTGGTGGAGAATTTCCACAAACCCCCATCAATTTTCATGATTAATAGTCTTCACCAATTTATCTATGAAGATATTTTTAATGATAATTTATTTTAGGTGGAACTGGAATCACTCCTATGCTACAACTTGTAAGACATATATGCAAAGATCCAAAAGATTCTACCAAGTTGGCACTCTTATTTGCCAATCAAACTGAGAATGATATCTTGCTTCGGGATGAATTAGAAGAGGCAGCAAAAACACATCCTCAGAAATTTAAGTTATGGTATACTGTAGACACAGCTAGTGAAGGCAAGTTTTAAAACTTTCTTTTGTACAATCAATTTTCAAATGTCCAAAATCAGTTTTTGATGAAGCTGATGAGTAATACCCTTTCTTTAATTAAAAGTTGAATGTGGCTTCATTTTAAAAAGAAAAATTAAGATGTTTGTTATTTGAATTAAATTAATAGGACAAACGCCAAAAATGTGTTCGTAAATTTTTTTGAAGGAAAGTGAATCATTAATGCAATAAATCTGTTTAATTGTTTTAAGCAAAACAAATATCTTTTAAGAAAAGTTATTTAGGCTCTGCCTAATAAATGTTGTTTTTAAATAATATTGATGTTATCTTGTTAAAACATTTTAAAAGGAAAGGAAGAAGTAAAATTTGAACATAATCAGTACAAAAATTGATAATTTATTAAACAACAATAGATTATGTCCAAATGTAGATCTATAAAAATTTATCAAATAAAAAAAAATAAAAATTTAAATTATTCTCAAATAGTGAGATATAAGTCAATAAAAACTGTTTTAATATTCATAAAATCATAATTTTAGGATGGAAATATAGCACAGGCTTCGTGAATGCCGAAATGATTGCCCAGCACCTGTATCCAGCATCTGAGGAAACAATTGTTTTGATGTGTGGACCACCGCCTATGATCAACTTTGCATGTAATCCAAATCTAGATAAATTGGGTTTTCATCCAAAGTATAGATTTGCGTATTAGACTGAATAAATCCGTTCGTAGTGGTAGAATAGAACAATAGATATATATGAATCTTATATTCTAAAAAAGTATTTAACTAATAATGAATCTATTTAAAAGGACTTTGCATTTTTTTATAAAAATATTCCTACTTTTTAATTCTTTTTTAAAAGTTTCTAAATTGCTTACAATAATTTAGTCTTTGTATATCAAAATCAATGGAAGTTGCTGGAATTTTACTCTGTTGAGATGTTTAAATAAAATATTTTCTCTAAAGCGGAATAGAAACACTCGCCTCAAAAGGTTTGCCTTAATATTTAAACAGTACTTAGCTAGATCTGATGAGTTTTTATCTACAAAAAATGTAAATAGTTATTATCTGTTATAAAAAAGGTAACAGTTTAAAATTAAATTTTTATATCTGGTTTCTTGACTAAGAGCATTTTGTTCAAGATTAAACAGCTTACTGAGCTATACCACTGTACTGTTAAAACAATTTAAAGCATAATTTATGAATTCATTGAAAATATTTGTGTTTTAGTGGTGTAAAAACTAGTGGAATGAATACTACGAAAATTATTGTAATAATTTTTTCTTGGTTCATTAGGAATTATTAATAATTAACTTAAATTCAATAAATGTGATTAAAATGCATATTTTTCATATTTTGAAATTCCAAAAGCAAGATAATTCAATCATTTACTCTTGATATAAGTCTTGAAGTAGTATGTCAATGATTATGTAGGAAATAAATTATCAGTTGCATATCAAACATAACACCTAATAATAATCATATTACACTGATACACTAATATCAAAACAATATCATTTTAAACATAAAAATTTTTTAAAAATTGCATCAGACTGGCTTTTGATGCCATACATTTTTAAAAACTATTTAAAAAAAATTCTTATGAATGAATCCTATGTTTGAGTTACTTCTAAATCTCTCTTCCTTCATGACTGGAACAAAAAATATTTTTAAAAGCTAACTAAAGCAACAAGTAAAACAATTCCTAATGCTACAAATGAGATATGTTTATTTGAACTTCCATTGCATCTATTATCAAAAAAGCAAAAACACCATTCAGTAGAATCATAATAATCCCTTTTTATGTCATATTCCTTTATAGAATTATTGACATAATGAGCCAAGCGTGGATCTTGAACAGCAGGTCGACATCCTTCATAATGATCTGCAGGGATGTCTGTTCGGAATGTCAAGGAGCTTAAACAATCTCTTGTGATTACTTCTGTGCCTGGAAGAAATTGAAAACATATGAATTCAAAACAAAGCTTTTGAATACCAAATGAACAATTCTGATGGTAATTGAAACTTGTTTTGTTATACCTCCTTTTCTTTCTGTAATTTTAACACACTTATCATTTTCTTCTGGACACTGTTGAGACCAATACCACAACCAGTTAAAAGGAGTTCCACAACCTGGGTGGGTTGATACACATCTATAACAATATAGCTTGGTAAAGGAATAACCTGGAATAATGAATTCAAAACCTTTTTTAATAAAAACTTACAAACAACAAGCATGACAAAATACCTTAACTAGGTTTCTAGGTTTCCATTCAAAAAAATTCATGTATTATTAAGTTTCATTTGACCAACATTTTTGTAACAAAATATATTGTACAAATGATAATATTAAATTGATGCTAGTTTACAAAATTGTGAATTTTTGAGTTATGATGTAATGGAGTATAAACAAAGCCACACCTCTTTCAGAATGTAAAAAAAATATACATTACCTGTTACCACTGCGAAAGAAAAAAATGAGAATACTATATATACTATAAATTTCATTTTAAACAAATAATAACTATTCGACTAACAATTAAAAATAATTTTAAATTTACTAAAAATTATTGTACTGTTTACTGGACGGAATCAAAACTGTTGAACATGTTTTCTTACTCTATGGTAAGTCGTACCATTAGTCGTGCGAATTGTGTCTTAAATTTAACTCATATTTATTTGTTATTATTTATACTTTAAACAACACGATTGGAAGAGATAATGTTTTTGAGTTTGAGTTCTTTTTGTTTTGAATTTTTTCCTGTCTATAGGTTTTGATGACATATAACGATATCCTAATTTAAAGGAGGTTTGTTTAGGTTCACACGTGTTTATAAATTGATTCACGTTAGAAGACGTTGGTTGTATTCACTGGAGTTTACTAGTTTGTTTCTCGTTTGATTGGGTTTATTATTTGTTGTGGATAATTGACAGATAATTTGAAAGGTAGTTTAAAAATCATACTTTAATTTCTTAGTTGATGACAGTGTTAAAGCAAATGAATTATCATTGTTTCTTTAATTTCAGAATTATATTTGGAAAATTGGATTTTTATATCCAGTTTTATTCCCAAGTCAACTTTCATTCAGTTTTAGTTTTTTAAAATGTGCGGATTTAAAGGTGAGTTACATCCTGTCAAAACCTTGACTTTAAATTTTAGGAAATATTTATTTTAAAAATTACAGATATTGTGATTAATTCTAATTCTTATTTTCTAATTTGTTTAAGACAAAATGTTAGAGAGTGATAGTGAAACTGATTCTTCAGTGGATGATGACATTTCCATGACAGATTCAAGTGATGAATCTAATGATGAGATTCCTGGAAGTTCTGAACCTCAAAATAGTTGTGCTGATGAAGGAGCAAAGCATGAAAATGAGGAAGACAAAAATGATGTGTGTAATGATGAGGAAGATGAGGATGATGAATTAGTTAAGGCAATAAAAGCAGCCAAAGAAAAAGTTAGGCAACATCCACCTGATTTAAATTTTGATGATTTAATTGTTGATATATCATTTCACCCTGGAACAAATTTAATAGCAGCTGGTTCTGTTGATGGAGATGTTTTCCTGTAAGCTCTTGTTTCTTACAATAATGATATAAGTCTTTTTAATCATTTAAGAAGTTCATAGAATTAGAACATTTAGGGAGTTCATCACAGAAGTTCATAGATAGTATTTAGATTTCAAATTTTGAAACTTATTAAATCTAAGTGATAGAAATGTGTCCTTGTTTGTTTCAGATATAAGTATAGTAATGAAAATAATGAATTGGTAAATACTTTAGAACTTCATGTAAAGGCTTGTAGGGATATAGAATTCAATGAAGATGGCTCAGTTCTTTATTCATGTGGCAAAGACAAATGCATAATGGTGACTGATACAGAAAGCGGAAAATTAAAAAATTTTTATGAAGATGCTCATGAGTAAGTATTTTACAATGAGCAAATATTCTTACAAAGTGATCACTAACTTGATTAAAAAATTAATTTCTTTTATTTAGGCAACCTTTATACTGCCTTTATGAATACAATGAAAATGTAATCTGTACTGGTGACGAAGAAGGCATGGTCAAAGGTAAGGTACTGAGAAATCAGTGAAGTGTAATTTTTAATTCAAATAAAAATTATAATAAATGAAAATATTTTAGTCTGGGATATTAGACGAAAAGACTCAGTAATGTCATTTAAACATATGGAAGAATTTGTAAGTGACATGATAACAACAGAAGCCAAGAAATATTTAGTTTGTTCAAGTGGAGATGGAACTATCACATCATTTAATATGTTTTCAAAAAAAATGTTTGTCCAGGTTTGTTAAATAAATTTCATTTACAATATAACATGCCTGGGTCAGTAGTCTGCACTCCACTTCAAAGCATTTTTTTTTAGAAATTGGGTCATCATCCAAGATTGCTGACCATGGCTTTGTATACTCATTACACTGCAGGAAATATTAATGTTCTCAAACAGCTTTAAATCTGAGTTTGGAATCTTATTTACAGAGTGAAGGTTATGATGCTGAGTTAAACTGTATGCAGTTATTAAAGCATGAATGCAAACTGTTAGTTTGTTCTTCAAAAGGTAAAATGTACCTTTTCAATTGGGGAGAATTTGGATATCATAGTGATGAGTATTCAGGCCCTAAATTTGCTATAAATTCCACATTGGCAATCACAGAAAACATTGTCATATCTGGTTATGATGATGGTAACATTCGGTGAGTAAACATAATAAAATTTTATAATCACTGAAAATTTTAATGTTTTTTATGACCCAAGTTGAACTGCTGATAAAGTTTTGCAAATTATACATTACATACTGGGTTATTCCACTGAGCTGTTCTTGGATAACCAACGTTTGGTCAACTTCAATGGCTCTTGACATCATCAAGTGAGAACCCAGTGTATAATGTTTATAGTTTTTAATTTGAAAAGTGAATTTATCTTCCTTAACATGGAGTTCATTTCTAATTAACTTTTACTGTTGCTTTTAGGGCTGTCAATTTATTCCCACACCGCCACTTAGGAATTGTAGGTCAGCATCAGTGTTCAATTGAAAAACTTGATATTTCACATGATGGAGAGTTTATTGCATCAACATCCCTTGATCAGAGTATTAAATTTTGGAATATTAAATATTTTGAAGATTTATATGTGGTCAAGAAAAAAACCAATAAAAAGGCCAATATTGATATTAATTTACCATCATCAAAAGTAAAAAATACAGCTGACTTCTTTGCTGAACTAAACTAATTTCATAAGTTATTTATTTGTTATATATATACAGTTATAATACAATTTTTCTTGAAAAAACCATTTAAAATCTTGTTTTTGAGTAACTACCAAAGACTAATAAAAAAACATGGCAAGTAGTATCAGTAACTATGGCCATAAAGCTTCATAATTATGTTGTGATAAATACAGCTATAAAAATGTAATGAATTATATCCATACACCTAAATTTATAAGATTAAGATGATAGATTACAAAGACATATTTCTTAACTTTTAACTAATTTTTAAATCTCCTGTTTCAACTGATCAACATCTTTCAAAAACTTTGTACAAATCTGGTAAATTGGCAATTTCAAGTATAGTTCCATCTTGACTAAATTTTGTTGGAGGTAAGAGTGAGCTTTTCACACAAGAAAGTAAAACATGTTCAACAGTCCATTTCCAACCACGACTGCCAAAATTTCCTGCTGAATCGATCTTATCAGTAGCTATCTTGGAATAAAATCTTGAAATTTCTCTACAAATTCCATCCAAACAGGGTTTCTCCAAATTCCAATCTACTTCTGTGCATACTCTGACGATAAAATCAGGGAGGAGTCCAATATTTGGCATATATTTCTCTATAATCAAAGGCAAGGTGCAAATATTTCCATCATTATCAATTTCAATAGAAAAATAATCTTCTAACATAGCTGACTTTTCCACTAATAAATCAGACATTGATGTTGCAATTTCTCCTTTAGATCCATCAGTTTCAACCCAATTAGAATCTTTCAATTCAAAATAAAACTTAATTAACTCTTTGACTGAAATTGGATTTGAAAACCTGATCACACCAAAGTTTCCAAATTCAAATAACATTGTCTGATAAAACAGTTCTTTGGCAAGATTTTCAGTGTTGCATAGATAAAGTTTAGTGTCATGCTGCAATAAGCTTTGCCTTGGATTAATTAAGCCGACCAACACAAAATTTTTTATGATATTGTGCAACTCATGGTGTACAGAGTTTTCAACATCTGCCCTTAATTGTAAAATACTTCTTAATTTGATTTCTCGTTTCTCTGAAGCTGTCACAACATCATTTGAAGCTTCACTTTTAGATTTTTCACTGTCTTGTGTTCCATCTCCTTCTGTTTCTGCCTTATTAGGGAAAAACTTTTCAATTTTTTGCTCTAAGCAATCTGTCCTAACTGTATTATGAGCATATTGCCTTTTCACATCACATTCATCTGGTTTTGTCTGAATCAATTCATTAGAAAAAGTAGTTGGTAATTTTGCCTGTGTGTAATAAATTCTTGAAGTGTTTGATCCTAACAAAGCAGTTTCTAACATTGTTCTAATCTTCTCAACAATTTTGTCTTCGTGCAGAAAATGCACTTCATGTTTTGTGGGGTGAACATTAACATCTACATTTCCAGGACACAAATTTAAACTTAGGTAAACAAATGGATAACTGCTTTTTGGCAGATACATACTATAAACCTGCTCGATAATTGCTTTAACAGCTGATGAATTTACCAATCTACTGTTAATAAATAATAACAATAACAATTTCTTATTTGAGTAATTGACATTAGTTACTTGACCAGACAAATCAAATTTAAGTGTTTCATCTGATCCTTTGACTTCAATCAATTCCTTAGCAATTGAATTCCCAAAAATTAATCTTATATTATCCACAACAGAGGAATTTTGAGGAGTGATGATATCAGAAAGACCTTCTCCTTGCTTCTTTAAAGAAAATCCAACATTGGAATTGTGAATGGCATAATTCCTGACAACCTCTAAAATTTTATTATATTCTTCTGAAGGACTTCGTAATGAATTTCTCCTGGTTGGAACATTATAAAACAAGTCTTCTACAATAATTTGAGTGCCTTTTTCCACAGCACAGGGTTTCGGAGGTCCTTTTAACTTGCTGTCCACATAACAAGCTCGATACCCACATTGACTACTTGCCACTTTGGTGACTATTGTTAAGTGAGCAACGTGCGATATGCTCGCCAAGGCTTCTCCACGAAAACCATAGGTCGCAATTTTCGTGAGATCTTCAAATTTTGAAAGTTTACTTGTCGTAAAACGCTCGCAAACGATATCTAAATCTTCTTTACGAATACCCGTTCCATTATCCGTTATTTGAAGTAACTTCAAACCTCCATCTTTAACGGTTATTTGAATTTTTGTTGAGTGAGCATCCAAACTGTTTTCAATTAATTCCTTGAGAGCATTAAATGGCCTTTGAATTACCTCTCCTGCGGCTATCCTATTAACTACAGCTTCGTCGAGCTTCTTTATGGAGGGAACCGAAGTCATTTTGAAACTTTTACAACCCGTTCTAGACCTTGTGGCTGTTGGCAGCACTGCGTTATGTCATTTAGAAATAACAGTGTAACCAACTGTTGCTCACTGTAGAATTTTAATAGCTGTACAAGTGTGTAAAATGTTAGAAGAAATATTTATCGATTTTTATTGTTATTTAATGTATTAGTTTATTAATTTAGTGTAAAAATGGCTTCAATTATTAAAAATCAAATATTTAAACATTTATCTAAGTAAGTGCTTTAAATTTTGTATTGTTAACCCAGTGCAAACCCTAATCAATTAAAAGTTTTCAATCTAAAATATTGTGCTGTTTCAGTATTTGTCAGTATTTTATTTTTTTATTTACTAGGATAGAGTTAGAGTTAAACTAATATTGCGTGACCGTTCTAAATGCAAATTATTCATTGCCATTCACAATTTTTTAGTTATTTTAAACTTTAATTTTGTACAAAACGGTAAGCACGTATTAATATATACAGTGTCAGAGGAAAAATTTGACGAACATAGTTTTCGTCGTATATATTTATACGTACACATCTTTAAAAGTGAGTTATTCATTATTCATTTGTAGGTTTACAAAAGGTTTATCTACCGATAAAATAAACTTAAGTACCTTTAAGGGAGAAGGAGAGTTATCAAATCTTGAACTGGATGAAAATATCTTAACTGATTTACTGGAATTACCTTCATGGTTAAGAATAACCAGTGCATGGTGTGATAAAGTATCATTCAGAGTACAGTGGACCCAACTCAAATCAGTTCCCATCCATCTTGTAAGTTATATAAAATCTTGGATGGAGAAGGATTAAACTGTATAAAAATTTTACTAGTATAATATTAATAATACTCGCATAATTACAGAGTTTAAACAAAGTTATAATATCTGTTGAAACATGTGAAGAATTAAGATCTACCAGTTGTGTGCAGGGGTTGTCTTCTTATGCAGGAGCTGCAAAATATGGTTTTATCCACAAGGTTATTGATGGTGTAACAGTAACTGTGAATACTGTTAAAATAACTTTTAAAAGTCCTGCATTTGTTGCAAATGTTGAGGTATGTATTGTATGAGTTTAGAAAAATTTTTGATTTGAAGTTCATCTTGTAAATTTTTTGAACCACTTTTATTTCAGCTTTCAAGAATTATAGTGCAGTCAAAATCAAGAGATTGGCAGGATTGTAAATTGCCAGCATCAAGGATAAAAGATACCTCTCGTGGACAAGTTTTACTCTTTAAGGAATTGGAATGGAATGATGCTCGCATAGAGGCAAAGTCCACCAAAGATCCTAATCTTACACCTTTAAGACTGATAACAAATAAGGCTAGGTGTAGAATTACCTTAAAGAAAAGATTACTGGGTATTTTGAATTATTTTACTTTTTCTTAAAGCTGTTATAAAGTCAAATATATTCAATTTTATGACAATTTTGGAGATTTTGAATGAATCTAACAAAAACATAAAAATTCTTGCAGATTCATCTATTATGGGCTCTAGGTTGGCAATCATTCTGGATGATTTATTGTGGGTGCTAACTGATTTTCAATTGAAAGCAGCTCTTCATTTCATAGATTCTTTAGTTGGTTTAATACAGAAAGCAACAGAAGTTACCCGAAAGAAAAAGGCTGCCAGGAAATTGGAGGTGAGAATTAAATTATTAATTGAAAATTTTTGTTTTATTTTGGTCTTTGTTTAAATGAGAATTTTTTTTGTATTTTATTCATAGACTTTGCCTGAATATCAAGCTCAGCAATCACAATCAACAAGGACTAAGGATTTTGCAACTCCTCTGTCAAAAATATTTGACAAATATGATGTGATAGAAACAAGCTACCATTTTCAGGCTCAAAAAATAGATCTACATTTCTCAGATGACCCAAGTGGTAAGTTATGTGTGATGGAAGACCTGTGGTATAACAGTCAAAGCCCCCAACTTGGGAACCTGTGGTCATGAGTTTGAACACTCTCCCACATCCTGTTATACCTGAACGTGTCAAAACGGATTTGTGCATATGTAAGATAGAAAAAGTTCGTCAGTTAGAAATGAATTTGGAAACTGACTTAGGCTGGATCCAAAATAACATGATTTGACAAGTGAGCACAAATAATTATAATTTACAGTTTTGTTTTCCTTTTAAATGTCATTAATCAATTTTTAGCATGTCTCTAAAATATATTCTTCTCCAACACTTCATTGTTTCTGCATTTAGTTCAGTTCTTATTTTCACACTTGCAGCAGGAAGATCATGCCATCCAGAGCTGAAAAACGGCGGAGCTTTTCAGATTAGCTTGAAGAAATTTAGAGTTGATTATTATCCTTACCACCTTGCAGTCGCCGAGCGATATCATTGGGCCACTTATAAGCCAGCTGCCACACCTCATACTGAATGGCTCCGTCAAGCTCAATCTCTTTTTACAAATTCGTTACTTAGTGTACTTGAAGATTATAAAGTCTCGTCTGATTTAACATCAGACGACCCTGCTCAGGTCAGCACCAAAGAAGTATAGTTATTGTAACTGTTAATAATTATCTTCTAATGTGAAGTTTTTTTGCTGGCCAAGTATTTTTAAATGGTCTTTTTTTTTTTTTTTAGAAACTCAAACCCACAGGAAAGCAAAGCAGCGCATTTAAGGCGGAAATTTTAAAGCAGATGAATAAATTGATGACATCTTGTGTAGTTTTAAGGATATCTGATTTTACCATGTATCAAGTGACTGTTTCTTGCGCAAAGAAGCATATTCCCAAGGAATTCATTTCAGGTAAAGAATATATCTCTGTTTTTTAACGATGTTCTAATATTTCTCTTATAATTTTCTTATTTATAAAGTTTTTTTCTAATTAATTATCATGTCGTTTCCGTAGCTCAGCGAAAGAGGAAGGGAAATCCTCAAGGTATTTCTTTTTAATTAGCGGTTTTATTAGGTGTTTTTTATCAGTTGTTTGAAGGTTTATTTTATTGTCGGATAAAACTGTAGTTAAGAAACAATTTTCAAACTTTAGTGCTTTAAACATCTCCTTATAACTCGCTTTCTTTGTCATCCTCACTTCTTTCGCATGATTTTTGAATTAAGAAGTAAGGTAAAGGTACCAGTAGTTGAACATGTGCTATTAATTGACAATTTTATTGAAAAATTGTGTAAAATAAGATTATACAGTCTCAATGTTTGATAAAAAATGTCTTAATTGATGTTATGATTGCTAGAAAAAATTCTTAACAAGTCAACCATGTTATTTTATTTATTTATTTTTATCATTAACTCTTGCTTTTACAATTAGTGTATTTCCTTTACCTACTAAGACTGGTTTCAAAGTACTATTCCTAATTAAGATTTACAAATTACAGCTACTGGTGCTCTTAATTAATGTAATTTAGATTAGGAACTGATAACTTGCATTTAGATTTTTGTCAGAATGTCTGGTTAGTTTCAAAAAAATGTTCTAATTTCAAATTTTCTTTTTTAGGTGATAAGGACAGGTATTCACTTCCGGATTCAGAACCAATCCTTCACGCAGAATTTACTTATTATTATTTTCCTGGAGACGACCCATTCCCATGTGGGTATTTAAATTAAAATTAGAGGCATCGCTTCCCTTGTAAAATGATATAGTGAAATGTTGTAATTTTTCACTTATAGTGCCTACTCCCAAGTTTTACGTTCAGTTGAATCCTATACAAATTTATTTCGACGTTATTAGTACAATATGGGTGAATGCATTCGCTTTGAATCTTCATCAGTCTTTGTTACAAACCAAAGCTAGTCAGGATGTTTCAGGAACGGATTTAACTTACTTTGACGTTAAAATAGAGGCCATTTTACCTAGAGTAAGTGTTTTCTTACAAAATAGTGGTCTTAAGTGTAGGAATAAATAAATTTTTTGTCACCCGCATATGTGTTCTCTTTTATTTAGGTTATCATGGAAAGTCCGATTGATTACCCGGGGCAGAAGGATCGACCTAAGTCCTTACATATGCAGGTTTCAAGGGCTACCATCACTAACATTCGGAGCCTAGACAAAAGTTCCAGAGCTGATTTAGAGAAATGCGTCGATTTATTTCAAATGTGTTCGTTATTTTTTCAAAGTGATTTCCCATCAGCTCCCACCGATTACCCGCTGGTATCGCAGAAATTTATCGATCATTTAAATGGTAAATTCTATCGCTGATTTTTATGAGCTTTGGAATAAGGTTTGAAAAACGTGTAACTAAAACGATTTGGGTTTGTTTTGAAGCATCTGACAATGTTCGTCCATCTCCCACTGCCAGTGCCGCCAGTGCTGGAGATTCGCCAATGCATTTGAACCGAGAACTCTTATGGACTGAAGCGAAGGACATTTGGTGTATACATCTGGAACCGATATTTGGGGATTTTTTCGGAGCAAGAGCTGTAGGGAAAGATTATCCTGTTCCATTTTTAGACGCATTTCCCTTGACTCTTTGGGTAAGAGAGAAATCCTTTGAAATGAAATGAAAGATATTTTGTTTGTAATGTTTGTTATCACCTATACTTCGTTATAGGTCTACTTAAAAATGCCAAACATCGGAAAGCAGAGCAATGAAAATGTCAAAGATAAAAGTGCGAGCATTCACGTTCTCGCTCACGTGTCAACTTTGGTCTCTCTTCAAGTTAACCACTATCAATATTTATTCCTTCTTAGATTCCTTGAAGAAGCTAAAGAGTTGGCTACTTATGTGGCCTTGGATTCCAATCGCATAACTCGGGTAAGATAAAAGATTGTTAAATGATAAATGAATTTAATTGAAGTAATAAGTTTTATTTTAATTATACTCTTTTTTTTATTTTGGAAAGTCACAAGGAGGCTCTATGGTTATGGGTGGTGTTTTACCAGAATTGGAAGTTACATTTGTTATGCCGTCTCAGTCTCCTGGTAAAGAATCTTCTGGTGGCGACGTCGAAAGTGTGATACCAGACTCGTCAAGCTTGCAAGATGAATCTGCTCCTCATTGGCGAAGCACCAGCAGTACTCTAAATGTTAACAACACGACTCTGGTGAGTAATCAAACTAATGTCTAAGTTTTAATAAATGTTTTTTGGGTCGGTTTTAATAACTTTTAAAAATTTTAGGAGAAATGCCCTACGTCCATTAGCGATTGTTCAGTAGACGTCCAGAAAATAGCTTTGGATCCTGTACCTCCTAAGACTGCAAATGGAAACGCCAGATCACTGCATTCACCCCTCGCTGGGAAATCAATGAGCTTAGATAGTGCTCAGCCTCTCCATTCAGAAAACGCGGTAGGTTCTCGCGTGGGAGTCAAAAAGTAGGGTTGATAGCTAACTTGATAACTTGATTTATGCATTATTTGCGAAATTAATTCTTCTTAAAAGTCTACATTACATCTCAAATAAATTAATGCTGAAATGAGCAGTCAATAATTCTCTTCATGATAATAATAAAACAAACTTTCACTACGTATGAAATCGTTAATCGTTACTGTATAAAAGTGTGCATTACTTATGAAAGAAACCCTTCTTTTGAAGAATAAGTTGTTTGCAAATATCTATATATAACAATTTTCGGTAGTTTCAAAAATACTGCACACAGTCATCGAAAATTAACTCCATGAATTTTAACTAATTTAATAGAAAATTGTGTTTCAAAAATATTGCACATTGTCATCTATAACTCGTTTCAAAAGTAATACACACAACCAACTTTATAACTATTGATGGTTATTTTTAATTTCAGTTCTCGTTTATTTCTTCATCGATAAAGAAAGGTTTTGACAAAATGATGACTTCCATTGAAGTTGGACCTAAAACTAGTCCTGAAGAAATGAGTGACAACATATCGGTTCGAAGTGATGTTAGTTCCGACAGCGAAACTTTTGTAGTGGTAAGAATATACAACCAATTTATACCTTTTTTCGGTTATAACAAACAAAAATAAATTACGAGATCGTTCCACAGTTATCTAACGATTATACTGGAAGTACCATTGAACGATTTAGAGATGGTATGGAATCTTTATTTCACGTTAACTTGTCGGGGAATCCGCCACCAATACCCGTCGAACTGGGAACCGAGGTCGTCGAGGAAGATGCCACTTTGACGTCACCCAGCGAAAGGGATTCTTCTACCGGATATTATAAACGTCGAGATTTGGTGAGCGGCTTTAAAGATTCATTTCATCTAATTTGGTGTTAATTTGAAAGAGATGTCAACCTCCATGTCGTTTCAGGTATCTGTTTCGACATTTAAATTTTATAAAGTGGAGTTTCAACAGGAGTCGGAAGGTCTCTCATCAAGTATCAAAGCACAAATTTCAAATGTATCAGTAGAGGACTGTACTTCCATTCCGTGGGATGAATTTCAAGTGAGGATTTTTTCAATTTGTTTTTCTTTTTGATTACTCTTTTGTAAGTCGAGGGATCGTATTTATTATTCGGAGCCTTGATGGCTTTTCATAATTTAATATTTAATCATTTTGATGTTTTTGTTTGTGCTGATCTTTTGAAAGATCAAATTTTTATTTCTCCAATGACTCAGATAAGCAAGTGGTAATTATTTGTTGCATGTGATGACAATATTAAATCGAATTCTTCATTTCTGCTTTCGCCTACACTGGTTGCTTATGATCATGCACTTAATTATTTATCGGAATTTGTTTTAAAAAAAGCGTCTGTAAACTGTATCACTTTACAAAATTGAGTATTTTCAGTGAAATATATAAAAACGATGAAAATATCAGGAGGAAAAGATGATCAATCCCTTCAGGAAGTAAAAACTGTCGTCTATTCAGTACTTTTATTTTATTTTTATTTATTTATTCTTTAATAACAAAAAAAATTATAAGTGTTGAGTAATTGGCATGATTTTTGCTGAGGAATGACTTCTTTTAGGTCTGATTGTATCTGATTTGTTTGTTTCTTTGCTGCATTCACAGGTCATGACAAAGGTAAAAAATTTTAAAAACTCTAAGTGTGAATAGTTCGCACCTAACTTGATATTGTAGGTATGTAGTTGAATGACCAACAGTAAAGTATGGTGCTCAGTAGTTTTATTTGGTCAGAACATAAGTTTTGACTTACTATCTTACCTCAGATCTCTTGAATCGTGGGAATCCACATAATTGAACAAAAATATGGAAAATTTCTTTTAGATTACTGCTTTCAAATTTACTTTTGCCCTGGTGAAACACCTTAAGTGAATCATTTTGATTCGTTTTTATGTTTTTTAACTGTAGACATTTTTCTTTAGCGTTATCCCAAAGAAGTAGAGTTAATTTAGGAAATTTCATTCTTCTACTGTCCACTAAATGTTGATTTTGCTTATAAGCAGTGCATTTGTTGAGAGAAACGTTTAAAAAGCGCTGCACATGGGAACTCTAAGGAAGCACAAAAATTAGCAGGAAAATCTTTAATGAATCAAACAAATAACATTATCGATTAGTTTTAATCAAACGACATTCGCATTTAGTAACGCATAATGTAGTTAAAAACAATCCAGAAGTAAATATTTGTAAATACCAATGTCTTCTCAGAAATCTTCTTTGATTGATATTTAAATTTTTATTTATCTCCGCGTGCGTCTTCTCTCTCAACTATGTTCATTTGTTTCTTTTATATATAGACTAAATTCAGTTCACGATCCAGAGATTGGGTAGAAGTGCCACTTGACGCAGGAGTTCATCCGATAGTGAAATTCAGGTTGAATCACTTCTTCAAGTTAAACGCCAAAAGTGTGCAAGAAACATCGTTGGTTGACCGGTCACATATATTAAAATGGTTCGAAGACGCGGCGGAAGTCAAATTAGAATCTCTCAATTTGAGTTTGAACGCAAGTTCTTTGTCCGGATTGGTCGATTTGTTGGAGGACGAATTGCCGCCCACACCTTTCCCAGTGAAAGTAAGCTTTTCATACTTCTCCTAAAACCGAAAAACAGTTTTTGATTAGTCACTTACCTAACTCTTCACAATCTGAACCAATTTTGTTTTAGGTTTCGTTAGAAGACATAAAACTACGGATGATCGAAGACCGTCCGCCCTGTAATATCACGTCACCAGAACCCATTCCTATCGATATTGTTATATCTCAGTTAAATGTTAATCGCCTACTTTCTGGAGTAATTCAAATCCAATCTTATAAAATGGACGACTCCAATAAAAGGTAACAACTTCAACTTAATACTAACATCAGCGTCTTTTGGTGAACGTTTAATATAACACACATCATTTATACTCTTGTATAATTCGTTGCTGATTTAATTCGTTCTAGTGAAAAATCTGATTTGCTCACTGAAACACCTCACAGTCCGCGTCTTGTTCAAGAAAACGAAGAACTTCGTCGGCGTCTGAGTCTGTTAGAGGGATTGTCGGAGGAAAATTATCGATTGAAAAAATGTCAGCAAGATGCTGAGGTATGTTCGAGAATTGTTATTGTTTTTCTGTCATCGAAAACAAAAGAAATTAATTTTTTGTTTTAAATAACTATCGTCTCTAGATTTTATGGGTCACAAATTCTTAATGTCTGTTTTGGTTGTTTTTCAGACTATGCGATCTCAGTTGCGAGATGCTTTACACGAAATCGACTTGCTTCTGCAGAATAAAAAAAATCTACTGGATCGCATAGCTGATTTAGAAAATCAGTTTCAATTGGAAAGAAACTCTAAAAGATAGCACCGATGTTGTTATACGTGTCCGAAATGTTGTCAACCTTCTCCAACTGGTTAGTTAGGTAGAGCGTTCCTCAAATAAAAAACAATTAATTGTGATGATTATCACTTTATCATTGAAATTTAAACTAGTCTGCGAATAGAATTAACCGTGTAAAATGAATCATAAAACTTTTAAATATCTATTCAATCGCCTGTAATTATTATATGATGATTTTGAGTTTTTAAACATTTATTTAACGAAAAAAATATTTAAAAAAAGAATAAAGCCCCTTCCTCCCATCCCCCAAAAATTTCCAATTTTCATAACGTTACAAAAGTATATTTAGAATATATTCAATATTTGGTACCGTGAAACCAGCAAAATCTGAATACAATTCCATCCAATAATTATTATAACCGCTGTATATGTGATTTCTTTTTTGGAGCTCCTCCTAGGAATTAATTACTAGTCTAAATAAATTTGAGTGAAGAATTTTGATGCAAATCCTATACTGTATTATTTTATATAAAAAAAAAATCTAAAATTGAACCTTGATCTTATATTAGTTTTTATTTTCAAATATTCCAATTGGTTAAACCATTTATTTTTATTTTCAAATAATAGTACCTGAAAGTACTATATTGTTAATAGTGTTGTGTTTCTTTTTTGTTTTATATTTTTATTTGTTTATCAAGTAAAATTCAACTTTTCTTTTACATTGTCTTTTTTTGTATACAATTTTTTGTTGCGTGTGTTGAATTGATCCTTACTCAAATCTGCTTATTGCTAATAATATTTTCTGTCAAAGTATTCCCTTATGTATTAGGTCTGATTGCAAACACTCTGCCAGTTTAACATTTATACAAAACTTATAGAAACTGATTGTATATTTGTTTATAGTGCAGTGAGTCAATTTGGTTCACATGACAAGATTTAACAGAAAAGAAATTTTTTCTAAATAAAAGATTCGTTATTAAAAATTAATATTTACATATAGTTCACTAGTTAATTAAATATTGAGATATATATTTAAGGTTTTCACTTGCCACATCAAAACTCCAGTCTCTGCATTTTATTAAATTATTACTGACTAGTTATTATTCGCTTGCTATTCCTTTACTTTTTTTAAATTTTATTTTATTAACTTATCGATTTCATTTATATATATAATTTACCTGAATTTTTAGCTTAAAAGAACTTTTTGTAAATGTAAACTATTCTCACTTATCTCAAAATTTTGTTTTATGAGGTTAATCAATTTGGCAAGTGAAACATTATTTGACACTAATAAAACTTTGAACAACCCAAAATTGGCTCAGCCTTTAAATCCAGTAATAGATTTTAACATTCCTGTGTAAAGCAAACAATAAATATCCATTCCTAAATAAAAGTCAGGAATTTGTTTTTAAGTCACAAACAAGTGAATAGAAACTATATAGACTCAGGTATTTATTTATTAAGTTAAAATCTTTCAATACATTAAAATTCATATATATCATATTACCAATCTGATTTACTTTAATAAGAGAGTTAGTGTAAATTCTTAATTATTCCATTTCTGTGGATCAGAAATAAAATAATAAAGTTACTGTAGCTTAAAAATTTGTTAAATATTAAATTAGTGAACCTTGATAATGTTTTTGTCGAAAATTTTTGGGTAAACCAAGCATGAGTATTTCTATAACTGGTAAAAAATTTGAATTGTGATCAGTATTATTGGCAACAGGTACTCACTTTCATGTTATTTTGAAGCCTTAGCTGCAGCTGCTTGGGCAGCTTTTTTAGCCCTAACCATTTCTGCTAACTCTTTGTACCTCTTCATACAATCTTTCTTTGAGCGACCAGGTATACATTTAGCTATTTCATCCCATCTATCAGGAGTATTTGGCCCATAAGTCCTGAAAAAAATATTCAATTTTATCATTTAAGTGAGTTTGTAAAAAAGGTACTGATTTCACCATTCCTTTTGAACATTTCATTTCAATATTAAAATACTACAACCAAAAAATTGATGTGAAATACCTTAATGCCTGTTCCAGTAAATTTTGCTCATTAGCTGTCCATGGAGTTAGACCTAGTAATTCAGCAGGACTCTCAAATCGCTCAGTTGTTTTGCTACTATCACCAACTGCCTCCAAAGTTTTAGCAACTTTCTTTTCTTTTCCGAAATTGTCAAATGCATTTTTGTTTGCAGTCTCTTTCAGGACATTTTTGGAGAAGTCATTATTCTGCAGATCTTTAGCTTTTGCCAAAACTTCCTTTGCAGTTAAGTTTACGTCATCAGGGAAATGTTGGTTAATAAATTTTGCAACTACTTCCCACCTCTGATTTGTCCCAGCAGGAAATAAATTTACTGCTTTTATCAACAGTTGCAAGTGCTCAATTGTCCAGTTACTGCCTTTTTTACTGCTTGGGCTAGCATCATTTTTATCACCTCCAGAAGAAGCTTTCAAGTGTGCTAACCTTTCCTCTTCCAATTTCTTTTCAATTTCAGTAATTGAATTTATGAGGGCTTCACGACCATCAAGCTGAATTTTTTCCAATAAATCTGTGAGATCTGATAACTGAAGAGTTTCACAAATTTTTTCTACCCCCGTCATATGATGTACAAGTTCACTATCATCATTCACATAATAGTTATTAGCTTTACATAAATCCCTTAAAGCTTTTCTTTTTTGTTTCATTTGCTTTTTCATTGATTCTCTTTCCTGCTTCAAAGCTTCTTTTCTGGCTCTTTCTTCTGCTTCAAGTGCCTCTCTTTCTCTCTTTGCTTTTTCAGCAGCTTCTTTTTGTAGTCTCTCTTCTTCTTCTTGTTTTGCTTTTAAAGCTTCTTGCTTAGCTCTTTTATGGGCTAATTTCTTTTCTTTGTCTTCATTTTTAAATTTTATTATTCTTGGATCCAGTTCATAAGCTGTGTCGACTAAATTCCTGATTCTAGTCATTTCTTCTTTTTTTAACTTTGCCCTAGCTGCTTTATTTTGTTTATCAATATACCTTCTCTCATCTCTGTCCTGACCCTTGTCTTTTTCATCTTCATCTAAATATGAGTATTCCCTCCAAGATTCAAAATTATACCAAAAGGAGTAAAATTTATCAACTTGTTCTCTGGTGTAATGCATTCCACCTAATTTAGGTACTGGTTTCTTTTCAGACCATCGAGCATTTCTCTCAAACACAGGCCCAAAAACTTCAAAGAAATTATTTCTTGAATTGTCATTATTTGGTGGAATAGAATTATCAAACAATGGGTCAACAGAATCATAGGACCTCCTCTTTTCTTTATTACCTAAGATTTCCCATGCTTTGCTAATACATGTAAAATAGTCATCACCTGGCCTGACTTCTTCTCCAGCAGCCTTACGTTTATCAGGATGATGTTTCAAAACTTTAGCGTGATAGGCCCTCTTTATATCGTCGTCAGTTGCTCTATAGCGGAGCCATTTCATTCCTAACACAGCATAATGATCTTGGTTTTTCCAATCTTTTGGATCTAATTTCCTGAGAAAATTCACATCATCTTCGAACACTATATCCGACCTATCTTCAACGCTGTCATCGTCTTCTTCGAGTGATTCGTCAAAGCCGGAGTGTCCCTCCAGACGTTTGAAATACTTCAAAAAATTTGGACCTACACACTGTACCCGACGGGTGGTTAGTCTTGAAACTTGGACGACATCATTTTCTATTTGTCTTTGCTCGACCATTTCCGTTGGTTTATTTAACGAAAGAAGTTGCTGACTAGGATACAATATCGGTTAACTAAAATTTCTCAAACAGTCGCCACTTTTGTCATTTTAAAGTGATTGCTACCAAACACGTTTGAAAATAATTTCTACGAAAAGTATAAACCGAGCAGTGTTGCCAAGTAGTCGTCATAGAGGCAGATGTGCAGCCGTGGTGCAGCTGAAAAAGGTACAGCGTATAGGGCAATTTAGTTTTTTCTAATTCCACGTTTGTAGTTTAATTGATACAGCCTTCGTTCCTTTTGTTACTTGAGGGTGAAAAGTTTTTGTTTTCTTTCAGAATCATAACAATTCTGTAAGTAACGAAACGAAATTTTCGAACTTGATAACAAATTAACATTGCAAAAATTAATTAGTACATATTTCTCACTTTAAACAAATTTGAAGACATAAAAACTCAAAATGTTTTTTTTGTAACTGTCTTACTTGCTAATACATTCATAAAATATATGTGAAAGATAAAGTTTGGGGGCGTTTTTGGTCATTAACATAAATCCCGTACTATTCAGTTAGTGCGATTTATTTGATAAAAACGTTAGTAATTGTTTTTTAAAACGAACAGGACTTTAAACGTAAAGTTTCCGCGCACTTTTTTTTGCATAAACTAACTTTAAACTTTGCAGGTGTTGGTAATAGGTAACTGTTAAACAAATAAATTTTAACGTCTAAAATAGTAAGAAAAATTAATACCATAAGAAATTTCATATCTACAGTACAAATGTTTATGTTTCATTTTTCTTCAAATTGTAGGTGTAAATTTCAAGTTGAATATCAAATTTTATACATTATGCCTTACTTGCTGTTTCAATAATTTTCACTCTACTTTAAAGAAAAATAATTCAAAATAGCTTTTAAAAGGAGTTACAATGGGCTGTGGAACAAAATGGGCAGACACTGGATGGGAGCCTTTGTTCTTGGAGCTGTTGTTGCTTCAATCCTTTTGTTCTTTAGCATTAGAATAGAGGAACATGGTAAGGGCTGATGTTGTAATTTATTTAATAAAATACGAATTGAAGGTGACAGTATAGATAATGTGAAAAATTATCATCTTTTGTTGAAAACAGTTTCAGGAGACAACATGCTGGCATTTAATGGTAGGGAGGCACAATTAGCAGGTAGAGTTAGGGAAATGGAGGAACAAAACTACCTCCTACGACATCAATTAAGTTTAAGTCAGGGACAATTGGTTCAAGCCATGAAACAGGCTGTCATTAACAACACTACAGAATCACCTATTAATAAGTGTACAAAGGTAAAAATCAATTTGTTTTGGCTTGCTAAAGAAATTTGAAACTGAAATTTTAAAGTAAGAAATTTTTATTTTATTTTTTTAGGAAGCTGAAGTGCCAAAATGTGAAGTAATTCATGTTGCGATAGTGTGTGCAGGTTACAATGCATCACGATCTGTTGTTACTCTTATAAAGTCAATTCTATTTTATACAAGAAATCCCTTACAGCTGCATTTTATTGCTGATACTGTGGCTCAGCACATTTTAGAAACTTTGTTTAACACTTGGACAGTACCTCAAGGTGGAAAAAAAAAAGCTTTACCAATATTCTGGAAGATTCTGAAAGACTCTCAATAACTTATTTAAAATTCTGAACTTTTTCTTGTTACAGTGGAAGTAAAATTTTATCCAGCAGACAGTGTAGTTCCTGATGTTTCCTGGATTCCAAACAAACATTATTCAGGAGTGTATGGCTTAATGAAATTAACTCTTCCTAAAATATTGCCGAGAAACTTATCTAAAGTTGTTGTTCTTGATACTGATGTGACATTTGCCACAGATATAGCAGAATTATGGAAAATCATGTCAAAAATGAATGATAAACAAGCTTTTGGACTTGTAGAGAATCAAAGTGATTGGTATTTGGGTAAACTTTGGAAAAATCACAGACCGTGGCCTGCTTTAGGAAGAGGGTAAGTCTTAAATAATTAATTTTTAATTAATTACATCTCAGCACTAATTTTTAAGATTATTTTTCAGCTATAATACAGGAGTAATTCTTCTTCATATGAAACGACTGCGCCGTTTGAAATGGGCTCACTTATGGCGTTTCATAGCCGAGCGTGATTTAGTAACAATGTACTCGACAAGTCTGGCCGATCAAGATATATTAAACGCTATTATTAAACAGTATCCTGAGCTTGTCTATAAACTACCGTGCCAGTGGAATGTTCAGCTCAGTGATAATACTCGCAGTGAACTCTGCTACACTGAAGTCACTGATTTAAAGGTGAGTGGGAGACTTTGTTAAAACTGCATTATTGCAAGGTTCAAACCCAAGAATAATTTAATTTTTATTTATAGGTCATTCACTGGAACTCTCCAAAGAAATTAAGAGTACAGAATAAACATGTCGAATTCTTTAGAAATCTATATTTAACCTTTTTGGAATATGATGGGAATCTGTTGCGTCGCGAGCTTTTTGGTTGCAACATAACCCGACCATCAGTTGCACAACAGGAACTGAGGAAACTCAACGAAGAAGATCAGTGTTATGATTTCCGTAGGGCTCGGATCTCTCGGCTGAGAACGCATTTATACTTTATGGATTATGATTATGAACCGTCCACGGACGGTGCGGACGTAACCCTAGTTGCTCAGTTATCAATGGACCGCCTTCAGATGGTCGAAAATTTGTTAAAACACTGGGAAGGTCCTATCAGCCTGACTTTATACATGTCCGACGCGGAGGCTCAACAGTTTCTCAGTTACGCTCTGAGCTCAGAAATTCTTAGTAGTAGGAAAAATATAGGTTACCACATTGTGTATAAGGAAGGGGTAAATTTTTATTTTTTATTTTTATAAATGTCTCATCAATTTCAATTTGAGTGAGAACTTTAATGGAACGGATCCTTTCAGAATTTTTATCCAGTGAATCTTCTGCGAAATGTTGCACTGCAACAGGTGAAGACACCTTATGTGTTTTTGACTGATATAGATTTTTTACCTATGTTTGGATTATACGAATACCTCAAAACATGTGTACAAATACTGGATCTAGAAAGCAGCAATAAGGTAGTATTGCGCTTTTAATACTTCAACTATTGGAGTCAAAATCATCATTAAATATTGTAAATTCTCGTTGGCAGGCTTTGGTTGTACCCGCATTTGAAACGCAGAGATATAGAATCACTTTTCCTCGTAGTAAAGCCGATCTCCTTCGTATGCTAGATATGGGATCACTTTTCACATTCAGGTATCATGTTTGGCCGAAAGGTCACGCCTCCACCAATTACACCAGATGGAGAACTGCTACTAGTCCATATAGGGTAAGAAAGGAAGATTTAAACTTAGTTTTATTGTTGTATAATCAACTTTAATTAATTAAAGAATTTATCAATGTCCAAAGGTTTTTTGGGAGCCTGACTACGAACCTTACATCGTCGTTCGAAAAGACATCCCGATGTATGACACCCGATTCGTTGGATTTGGATGGAACAAAGTAGCTCATATAATGGAGTTGGAGGCTAACGGCTATGAATTCCTCGTACTTCCGAACGCTTTTATGGTTCACATGCCTCACGCTCCTTCTTTTGACATTGCTAAGTTTAGAAGTTCAGCTGTGTATCGCAAGTAAGTTCGCTGACATTTCTTACGTGTGAAAGTTTTCATCATGCAATCGACTGACGATGTTATTTATTTTTAGGTGTTTAGAGATATTAAAAGAAGAGTTCACCAGAGATCTTAAGAAAAAGTATAATAGAGTGTTTGCCGTAGGAAGAAGAGAGTCAGTCGAAAACACGAGCAATTTCTGATCAGTCCGGCGAGCGCCGACTGATTTGTACTTTTTCTAAATCGAAGTCGAAGAAATCTCCACGGGTGACCTGTAATAAAAAAACTGTTTTCGAAACAGGATCACAGTTTTTAGTCACCAAGTGGAAATTTCCAACGACAAAAGTACAAATGAGTCGCTTCGCTCGCCATAACGATCAATTATAATTTTATAATTAACATTATTAATTCATGAATTCGGACAATAGCAACTGTTACCTTAGCAATGAGATGTTCTTAAACGTTGAGATGTGTTAGTGAGATTAATAGATCGAAACGTTTTAAATACTACATCCTAATTAGTTTTAAAAAGTGTTAGCCGTCGTTTACTAATTATAAGTTTTGAAATTGAACTAAGTGTATTTTGCCTTTAGACAAAAATTAAATTTTGTAAGCAATGTAAAGGTAGTTGAGTCATCTTTCAATTATTCTTGAAACTTTAACAACATTATAATGATAGCAACATATGAATACGGCAATTTTATCTTTTTCTAGTCAATTATAACCTCAAAAGCAAAACTTTGCAGTTCGACTGAGTTAAATGCGAGCCGAAATTTTCATGGCAGCTTTTTGAAATTTTCTGTTATAACTATTACTAATAATACTCATTGATAAGTTATAATCATTGATTTATTTTTATTAGTTTTTAAATAATTTTTTTGGCGGTAACTGTAAAACATTTTCTTAACACTTTGACGACCCCATCTCTTAACTATGGTCAGTGTGGGATGTTTTTACACCGGTGGACGTGATTTAACTGCAATTTATTTGTAGTACTCGATTCCCCGGTTCCTCAAAGAGATATATATAACTAACTCAGTGTGACACAGAATTGATTTCATTCGCAATAAAAAAGTTTCCAGTTTCTACGAATATGATACAATTTTGTAGTGCGGTCGTCAACGTGTTTAAAGACATTTTATCGGTTATCGAAAATATGCTTTCTGAATTTTGTTTTTAGTGTATCACTTATGTACCGCGTTTTATAAATTAAAATTTGGATGATGAGTGCAATGTTTAGAATTTCTAATTCAGAGGTACTAAGTATCAATTTTCCGTCTCAAATTTTCACTCTACTATGAGTAAATATCTTAATTTTAGGGAAGTATCGTAAAAGCAAAATTTATTATTATTTTTTATTTAGTGACATATTTTATTTCTCTCATGTACACCTAAGAATTAAGATAATGGTAGTTATATTATCTTCGAATTAAGTAAGATTATAAATGTAGTAAGAAATGAGAAATCTAGTTTAAGTGCCATAATCACGACTTTTTGTTTTTTTATTTTCTTTGTTAAGGTGCTAACCGAGTAAATTGGCAATACGTGATTCATTCACTATTTTTATTTATTTACGTTTATATGTTAAATTTTTAATGAATGTTTTTATAAATAAAAATCAATAAACTAATGTTAAATTTTTATTCGGAGAGAATTTTAATTTTTTATTGTCTGTGCGGCCATATAAGAACTTCTGTTTCGCCTTTTCGGAAGTAATGATTCGTGTTTGGTTCTTACTTCTTTCAGGGCTTTTGCAACCTTCGTGAATCATTTCGTTGTTCAGGAAGAACTTGAATTTCCGGTTCGATGGTCTGTCTGGGCCCAATGGGAAAGTTGTGTGTCAACGACGACGACCCTGACCGTATTTAAGCTTCCATTCTATTTGGTTCAAACGTGATTTATATTTATTGCAAAGTAATACATAAAACTTTGGGACCCTCATTCAAAATTTAAAATATTTAAAGTCACACACAACTTTTCACTGCCCTGGACCCTGCGGTTAGAGCCTCTGTCAATTATGGCCTGTCAAATATGAGTAGGAGTGTTTGAGTTCCTTGAATGTTTACAGAAATGTTTTTGAATATGGGTTTCCATACCTGGTTGATCTGTCTTTGTTGTTGACATCATCTCCTCAAGGGCCAGTAGTAATGCTCGTACTATATTCAACTTTGAGGATGGCCGTGCTTCAACTGTAGTGCTTCGCTGAAGAGCATCCATAACATTTAAGTGTACGACACAGTCAGTGTGTGTCTTTTTAATGTAGAACTCAGTGTTTAACCCCAAAATTATTTTTTATTAACATAGTAACCAATGCACGAGAGCTTAATTTTTAAATTAACGCAAATTCTTACAATCAATTATTTTCATTATTAATGCACACTTTTATAGATTTCAAGTCTCCTTAATTTACTATATGTCCAATTCCCCTCAAAAATTACTTTCTAGCCTGTGTCCATTGTAGCTAGACATCCTAAGAAGGCAATTATTGTCCATTCTCTGTTTCTTTTATGGAACTCAAGATATTCCTCAGCATCTTCCCTATCTTCACTAGCCGTCTTCATTCAAAATTTTAATTATATGTATGAAACTCCAGTTTCTTTGATAAAAAAAAAGGAATCAAGTTTCAAAGAAACATCGAAATTCTCGTGAAACAGTTTTTTTCCTGTTCATTACTTTTAGCTCTAACCACGAAAAGAGTGACTCACAAAAGAAACCGCAGATAAACTTTTTTTCCTCTCATTTTTTAGGATAAAATATTTCAAGTTTTTAACTGAATTTCTTTGATGACCTTTGTACGTAAAAATTCAATAAATATTTTCCCTTCTTTTCGGTTTTCCTTTTTGAAAATCAGATTCATAATGAAATTTCTTACCTTTTCATGTTAAGAGTTCTTCACTGGGATTCGCACTCATTAACTGAGTCGTTTATTTTGACAGTGGTGTAAGTTTACTACTCATTTCCGTTTTTGAGTTTTGTGTCATTTAAAAAATAATGCTAGGTAATGATGTTCTTCCTTCCTTCTTTATTACTTCTTTTAACTTCTTTCACTATGTTCCTTCTTCCACTTCACACTTCCTAAATGGCTATTCTGTGTCTTTATCACTTCTTCTTCTTTATAACTACTTTCCTTTCACTCAATTTTTGCTACTCTGACTGATCTTTCTCTCTCTCCCCAAGACCCAATTTCTCAGTGATAGCCATTATACACTTCCTGGGATTAAGACACTGACTTGTTCCACAGACAAAGCCTCTTGATGGTAGATTTATTTATGTTACCTCGTTCACACGTAAAAAGACCCCTGATGGACACTACGCCTGTAGCTTTCAGAGTAAGGATCCCTCTGGAGAGGTAAGAGGAAATTTTCTTATTCTTCAAAAATGTGAGATGAGTGTCATAAAAAGCAAAATAATAACATTGCTGATATATAAATTATAAATTTAGTATATATTTTATATATATAACGTATATTTATTGGAAAATATACGAAAGCGAATTAAAAAGGTATAAAAACGACATAATTTCTCTCATTTTGTAAAATGTGAGAGAACGTATTTATACTTTTTTAATTCGTTTAATCAATTTAGTATATTTTCAATAAATCTACATTATATTTATATAAAATATATACTATATATTTATAATTTATATGCCAGCAATATTATTCATTGGCTTTTTATGCCACTACCCGCAAATTTTTTGAAGAGCAAGAGAATTTCCTCTTACTTCTCCAGAGGTATTCTCACTCTGAAAGCTACAGGCTAGTGTCCATCTACTTGCTGAATAGGTTAATATACAATTCAGGTAAAGTATATAGTATTTATACGTTTTATTAATTAATAAATTTAGTATATTTATCAGGTAGAAGGACCGTGGTTGGATGATCAAAGCCCCTGAAGACAGACTTAACAGTCGAGGATTGGGGTCGCCTTCCACATCTAGTAATACCCAAGGATAGAAAACGAGATTAAAATTCTATTCAACTTATATTTATAAAACTATTGACTAAATTTATAAAAAATATACTTAATTATACAATTTGAATTAATTAAATACCTTAAAGAGTTAATTAAAAATCATTTTCAAAAATTGCAAACTGATTTTCCAAAAAATTGAAGATGACACAAACACGAGTTCTCTTCGGAATTGTGCAATATTTTTGAAAAACAATTGTGAGTGGAGGGTTTTTAAACTTTTAACACCTAACAGTATAAATAACATCGAAAAATTAAAGATAAAAACGATAAGCGGTTTGATGCGTTAAAAAATGAAAACTTGTCGAAGCGTCTTTTTACTGTTTCATTCCCTTCCTTCGGATTTCCTGTCATTTCGTGTCGTTAAGCAATGCGTAGGTGCTCTTCCTCTTCGTTATCAGAAATTTTTGGTTTTCAAACATGAAAATGTGGTTTCGAAACGGTTTTAATGAATATTTCGCCCAAGTTGAAATTTAACTAATGGAAAATAAATAAGATTTCGTTTAATTTGTTCTCAGCTCAGGAAGTTTGAACCTTTTTGAGAGATCAAACAACTTTTCCATTTTTTTTTGTCTGAACATTAGGTTTACAGATTGAAAGCCGATTAGGCTTATTTTAAAATTCATACAGCAGACTTTTTATGCGTGTTAAAGAAATGTTGGCCTTATTTGTGAACAAATACAGCGATGAGTTAACGAACAATCTTGCGAAAAATTTTTATGAGACAAATAACATAAATTTTATTTGATTCGCGGATTAATTATTAATTTTTTGGCTAATTATTTACTAATGATAGTCAGGTGTTGAAAATATATATAATGCTATATAATATTTATATAAATATATATATTTTTTTATTTACATTTATATAAAAAAATGTTTGGTTTTTGTCCATTGCGCTTGAGAGGCGACTCTCGTTCAGGACTTGATTTGATGCGTTATAATGATTGTTTATGTTTGGAGTCTGTGGAACGGGTTCCTAAATTCTTTTTGTATAATTTTATACCATATAATCATATCTCTTTTAGTGGGCATAAAATTTTCTTACCTGATATTAATCATCAGCAACGAACCAGACTGCATTTTTGGTATTATTTCCGCGTAAAAAAAGTCCTCAAGTGCCAAGGGTGAATGTAATTAAATTTTCCAACGGTTTCTTTTATAATAAGTAAGATGCTTTAGTATATAAGTTTTTTTTTATTTAATTTTAACGCATTGCTGCCTTCTGAGGTTCCCAGAAAGTCCGCCGGTAAAGGCAATATTTTCCAGAAGTCCTCGGCGCTTCGTCGTACTGACTCTCGTTTGTAGTTCTGTGGTTATGTATTCATCCGGAAAGAAAGAGAGGAGTAGAAGGCATTACTTTGTTCTCTTCTTTCTTGGCTGACCCTGTTGAGCTCTTTCATCATCCTCGGTTGTTAGGACTCGTCTACAGAAGATGTGAAATGCTCGCCACTTCTCTTCAGAGTCCAGGAATCCTTGTATAATGTGTTCCAATGTCAAGTTTGGAAATTTCTCTTGGAGTTCCCGTCGCTAAAGGGTTCATGGTCGGCATCTAATCAAAGTATGCTTTTTGGTGTCATCTTTTTCTTTGCAGAATATGTCGCAGCAAGGGGACGGTCTGGGTAAGGTAAGGAAAGGATAGGAAAATAGCCGAGTCTAGAAAAAAGAAGGACGTTGTCACCAAGAACTCTTTATTAACCAAACCTTAATATTGACAGAGTGAAAGTAGGTCAAACTCTAAAATATGTGTTAAATTATTCCAAATGTTACGGGAAAAAGACGATGTAAAAACTTGTAGATATTTTGTTAGCCAACATTCAATCGACGGCCGTGTCACATTGAAGCTGGCGTGAACATACCGCCCGTCTTCTCAGTGACGAAATGAGCACTGCAACTACCTCCTAACTTGGTTCCCTGTCAAACGGCAGCTTGGCGAGCTTTGAAAGAGACTGTGTGAATTTCCCTTTGGCCGTTTACACGTGTGCTACTCTGACGAGACCATCCGGACCTGGAAATACCGCCGTGACGCGTCTTAGATGCCACGTAGAGGGTGGCAGACCAGATCCCCTACTTGGAGGTTTTCCTGTTGGGTTGACCACTTTGTCGTTTTCCGTAACCCCAGCAGATATTCAATGGGTAACCGCCTCCAGAAATTTTCTTTCTTTTCATGGACCCGCTTATCCGTTAGGGTCGCGGGGTGAGGGAAGCAATCAAGGACTTCCAACTGGCACGATCTTCCGCTATTGAAGTCAGAGAACCCGGGGTTATCAGGCGGGATTCGGCTAAGGCCTTCACCCCCCTGAGCCACCCCTGCCGCGGACGGCCACGGGGTCGCTTTCCTCCCGGGCACTCCGACAGGACCCGACGAACCAGACGTTCTGGGGGGAGCCTCTGAACGTGCCCAAACCATCGGAGGATGGATCTCTCGATCCGGAGAAGAAGCGGCTCGACCTGAAGCCCCTCGCGAATGGCTGTGTTGCGACACCTATCCAGCCTCGACACACCAGCCACCGCTCGGAGATACCTCATTTCGGCCGCTTGTACCCGGGATCTGATCCTTTCGGTCATCACCCACACCTCATGACCATAAGTGAGGACAGGAACATAAACGGATCGGAAGATGCTAAGCTTCGCCTCGATGCTCAGCCCAGCCCTCCTCACTACGGACCCCCCCAACTGTTGCATCACTGCGCCAGCCTGGGCGATCCGAGACGCGATCTCTGCGTCCGTCCTGCCATCACTTGTGAACCAGACCCCAAGGTACTTGAACTTCTCCACCTGCCCCAGCGCGGCTCCGCGAAGGCGGATGTCGCACTTAACGGGCTTCCTCGAGATCACCATCACCTCCGACTTGGTCACGCTGATCCTCATCCCGGCCTCGGCACATGCAGCATCGAAACCGTCGAGTGCCCGCTGGAGTTCAGACTGGGTGGATCCCAGAAGGACGAGGTCATCCGCATAAGCAAGATGCCCCACCTCCAGGTCCCCATATCTGAAACTCTCACTTCCTCGGCTGCACTGTAGCATCCAATCCATATAAATTATGAAAAGGAGAGGCGACAGCATGCACCCTTGGCGGAGTCCAACGGACACGTCGAAAGGCTCCGACGTGACGCCATTTACCCTGACGCAGCTCCTGCATCTCCCGTACAATGACCCGATGGCCCTCAAGAGGGAACCACCGATGCCATATGTCTGGAGGACCTCCCAGAGTCTCCCGCGAGGAACCCGGTCGTAGGCCTTTTCCAAGTCGATGAAACACGCAAAGACTGGTCGGGCGTACTCCCAGGACCCCTCGAGGATGAGCTTCAGGGTCAGGAGCTGGTCGGTCGTGCTTCTTCCGGGACGGAATCACATTGACCCTCCCCCAGCCTGTCCTCGACCACGGATCTGCAACGGGCCTCCAGCACCTTCGCAAAGACTTTCCCGGGCAGACTTAGCAGGGTGATGCCCCTATAATTGGAACAATCACTCCTGCTCCCTTTCTTAAAGATTGGGACAATCACCCCGGTCTGCCAATCCTCCGGTGCTGTTCCTTCCTGCCAGGCCACCTTAATGACGCGAGTGAGCCAAAGGACTCCCTCTTCCCCTAGCGCCTTCAACATCTCGGGCCGGATTTCATCCACACCAGCAGCTTTGCCGCTCTTGAGCGATTTAATCGCTCGAGCGACTTCAGCCACGGTGGGACTATTCTCCGCCCCAAGTGTGGCGCCGGTTCTGCCACCCTCGGTGCCCTGAGTTGGATTGAGCAACTCGAGAAGTACTCTCCAACGAGCAAGGATGGCCCTCTCCTCGAGAGTTCTCCTTCCGGTGTAACCACACCTTGAAGGCTTCCTTCTTCTCTTTAATGGCCCGCCGGACCTCCGGTCTCCCCACCACGGAGTCCGCCTGCAGCCACCGGCCGCCAAGCCGCTTCACCCCAAGCTGCCTCCGCGGATTCGGTGACGGCTGTTTTAAACAGACGCCATTCCTCCTCCACTTCGGCCACGAGCGGTGGAAGTTGCTCGAATCTATCCCTTATGTGGTGCGCAAAAGATTCCCGAACCTCTTCGTTCTGGAGCTTCTCCCACATCACACGAGTCGGTACTCCGACCGCGCGCTTCTGTGGTTTCGGCCCCGTCCCGTCCAGGTTGAGCTCGCACACCACCAGATGGTGGTCGGTTGACAGCTCAGCCCCTCTCATAACCCTCACGTCGCACACGATCCGCCTCGCACACATTGGCACCATGACGAAGTCTATAATAGACTTCTGCCCAAGCGTGTCACGGTACCAAGTGTACTTGTGGACGTCCCTGTGCTGGAAGAAGGTGTTCATGATCGCCAGGCCATGGGCACAGCCGAAATCCAACAACCTCTCCCCCGTTCGGGTTACAGTCGGGGTCGCCGTTCCTCCCCACCACGCCCCTCCATGTCTCACAGTCGTTCCCCACATTGGCGTTGAAGTCCCCCATCAGGATATAATTGTCCGCTTTAGCCGCTATTTTCATAGCGGCTTCCACGTCCAACAGGAAGGCGGTATACTCTGACTGGTCGTTAGGTGCGTACACCTGCAGAACAGCCAGAGTTGACGTCTTCAACTGAAGCGTCAGTACCGCCATCCTTCCCCCCAATGGGGTCCATTCAATCACCCGGTCCGACAGCCGGGGGCTCGTGAGTATCCCCACACCCGCCTGCGGCACCATTGCAGGATCGACTCCGGAGCAGAAGAGCTTCCATCCCTTGGGAAGATCCACGGTCTCGGAGCCCCTTTTCTTGGTGGAGGAGACACCCAGGATATCCAAACGATACCTTTTGGCCTCCTCCACCAGTTCCAGGCGCTTCTCCACCATCAGCGAGAAAACATTCCATGTTCCGGTCCTAAGTCGTAGTCGTCGTCCAGTTGTCCGTCCTATATTGCCCCCCCTCGGGCATTGCGCCTTACCCCCACGATCCCAAAAACGGATGGCGAGTCCATTGTTGTTGATACCCATGTCGAGGGGGTTTAAGGGGGAGATAGAGGTCCACCCAGGCAGTGTCCCCTGTACCTGGGTAAGGCTACTTACTCGGGGAGGGCGCCAGGTATCCCCGAGGCTCCGTTCACGACACAACTCCCTTGTGCCACGCACCCCATCGGCACGGGTCGCCTAACACCTTAGGGTTGGAAGGCTGATTGCAGTGTGAAACCACTGGGCGGTGGGGTCGCCACATCCCTACGCCTGCCTCCAGAAATGCTGCTGCATATTTTGGTTAAGCTTCCATCTGATGAGGTGGTTAGGGTTTTCCTGAAGTAGCAAAGGATCTAAAAAAACCGATTTTAGCTCGCTTAGCCTCCTTAGCTTTAGGGAGTTCTAATTGGAAAGTGGCCAGGAGTGAGGGCTGAGAAGTCATCGGACGAAGAACTGAGGGGAGTTAGACGGCGAGAGTTGAGACAGGCTTCAATCTGTGTCAGCACCGTACTCAGTTCTTTAAAGGTCAGCATCGTTTCGCCGATGACTCGTCGTAGATGATGTTTCACAGAACACACGCTTGCTTCCCAAAGTCCACCGAAGTGTGAGTTTCGAGGAGAAATGAAATACCATTGGGTTCCAACATTTGCTAAGGACGTGGTTAATCCACATCCTTATTTCGACATCGTCCTTAATCACGACAAATTTTGAAGCGGCGTCAAAGAGTAATTCCTTATCGCCTCCACGAAAAGTAGTCGATTGGTCGCTGAAGATATTGGAAGGTATGCCCCTTCGAGAAGTGAAGCGTCTGAAAGCGGTCAGAAGGTATCGGAAGTTAGATCGCTGACAGCTTCTAAATGAACTGCTTTCGTGGATAGGCACACGAAGAGAGCAATGTAGCCTTGATAGGCCATATGTCCCCGACCTCTTGAGGAGCGGAGCACCACTCCGGACTTGAGGAAAGGATGAGGAGGTCCTCACTACTGGAAGCTGCCCCATCATTTGAGTTTCTCCTTGGCTGATTGACGGAAGCATGGGAGACACCGGTGGAAAATCTTTCGAACCAAGTTCCGACCTCGAATGATCCAATAGCAGTAGCTTAGGGTCAAGAGGGGGGCCACCATGGAGTGTCCGCTCTTGAGCATCCTGGACCAGCAGCTTCTTAAAGTCAGCAGCCCCAGATAGGACGAGGGGGTTCTTCTCTCCGTAATTGAGGTGTGAGCTCGCCAGCCGGCCACCCACACATAGGAGTCGGTCTGAGTGAACGAAAGGACGCAGGAGGGGACTCCCCTGCTAATTGGCCGGTTTGACTCCAGGCAATATATGTCCAGCTGGAAGTGTTCCCGTTGGCTAATTTTGATTCAGAGCGTATGGCCACGGTCGAGCTCAATGGTGGAGAGAGGTCCAGTGATTATTTCAGGTGGTGGGATTTGACAATGCTTGGAAAAACGTAGGATCCAAGAGGTTATCCGAAGAAGACGGCGGAGAGAGGAGTATCAACTTAAAAGTGAGGCCGAGTTCTTTGAAGGAGGTTGCCGGAGAGGGCCTGCGGGCGAGGATTTTTTTCCTCTTGACTAGCTAAGCATGGACTTGCTGGAGTCTGCTTGGGCCAGGAAAATTCTGGTTGGGATAACCAAGGGGGACCGTGCCAGTAAAGTCGGTTCGTCAAGCCGGATCAGCAGCGTTTTCAGAGCTCGAAACATGGCTCCAAATAGCGTCTGGGATGACCTGGTGGATCTCGGAAAGTACGGTTCGCTATGAAGCATTTCCATCGAGAAAAGTGGTCTCGTACCCATTGTAACACCACCTGAGTCAGTTCAGGCGTAGATGCTCTTAGGGGCATAGGACATGTTTTAGAAGTCGAGTTAACAGAAGAGCTCCGCAGAGCTCAAGTCGAGGTAGGCTGAGAACGGAGCCACCTTGGTCTTGGCTGTGAGAATACTGGTCTGTAATGTGCCATCTGGATTGATGGCCCAAAAATAAACCGCAGATGCGTAGGCTTGTTGGGACGCGTCGCAAAACCCGTGAACTTCACATGAAGATTGTGAAGATTAAAAGATCCAGCGGGCGTATGCGGACGTCCTTCGATTGGGTCAAACTGGAGTAGTACTGACGCAAGACTGATTCCAGTGAAGGAGGTAAAACGGTGTCCCAGTCGCACTTCACAGTCCATAAATCCTGGATGAATATCTTCGCAATAACCGGAGCCAGCCGTCCAAGTGGGTCAAACAACTTGAGCATCCAGAACCCGGACGCGACTAGCAAGGAAAATAGTCAACTCCTCAAAGGTGGGAATCTGGTTCCTTGCTCCGACTCTAGTTTCCCAATCCTTCCTGATACTAGGCTCCAATTTCTGAGCCGCAAGATGAACAAACCAATCATCCCAAAATTCCACTGGCCATCCGAGATTTTGGAACGCTCTTTGGATTTCATTGGTGGTGTCCAGGAGCTTCTTCAACGCTGCAGAAGATTCGACAATCACAAGCTTGAGAGACAGTAAATGGTTGAAATAGTGCGTCATCAAGAGGCCTTTATTGTCGTATCATTCCATCAATGTTCTTCCGCCTTGGTAGTGGTGGTGATGGGATGACCACCAGACTTCGAATGGTAATGGAAACACTGATGACGACCAGGCTATGAATGGAGTACGGTTTGGAAAAACGGAGAAAACCCTTGGCGTCGGCAAAGTCATGGAGACTGTGAGGAAGGGCGTGAAATGGGGACGTGGTCGCCCCCCCGACGACTGGCGAGTACGTCGGGCTCGGCAAGATGAAGCTCCGACTCGACAAGCTCGAGAGGGAGAAATAGGCTGAGCGAGCTCTTCTAGCTCAGCCTCAATCTCGGACCCGGTCTGGGACTCGTCCGGCAGTAATAACGCCGGACCTGGACCAAAGGGATGACCTCACTCAAGTCATCCAAAACTCCCTGGAGGCGATGACCACAGTGGCAAAGAGAAGTCTGCCAACCTAAAGGGCACCTTCGTCAAGCTTCTTAGGACTCAGGAACTTCGCCAAAGGGCCCGGCCCGACGTCGAGCAGAGAAGGCTACTCGAGTCGCCTCAAGCCCGAGGTAGAAAAACTCAGAGCGCAGGTCCAAATCCTGCGTGACGAGTTAAGAGCTACCACCATCTGATCAGTGCCACCGTCTCCCCTCGCCGTGCCTCCGACGACAATGGACGACCATGGACGACCATGGACGACGTCATGCCAAGCTGAGAAGGCTAATGATTGGGAAGATCTCGCAGCTCCGGAAGGAACTGACTCGTTCTCTTGCTTCACCTGTTCCTCTCGCCCGCAGAAACCCCTACCCCTGTGTAAAGGGGAAGTCTCGGAAACGCTTTCGGGTCCGTCCTGCTGCCAGTCAGGAGCACATAGAGCCAGTGATGGCGGCGACGACTGCAGCTGTGGCTGGCCCATCCAAGGACTTGGACTAAGGTCTTGGGCGAAAGGAAGAAGGCCGCGAAGGAGTCTGCTGACCAGCAGCAAACTCGACCCCGACCAACTTCTGCTCCACAGCATAAAGAAAAGGGGAAACCCAAGCAGACCAAGTTTCCTCCAAAGTTCCCTAAGCTTCCGCGCCGTCCCTGGGGAGCAGCAATAGTCCTGTCGGTGTCCCCCCACAGCGAACTGGCAACCACCTCGCAAAGCATGCGGATGGCCAGAGAGAAAATAAATGTACGGGAGTTAGGGCTGAAACCCGGGGATATTTGGCCTAGGGTTAGACAATACTAATTCCTACCTGTTTCATCCTTAACTTTAATTTCTTGCCCAATTACCCTTCCAAACGCCGCGGAAGTCCGAGAGTGCTGTCCAGCAAGGGGCATGGGAAACAATCCCCCAGTCCGACCCGCTACCAATCCGGATGCTAGTGATGCCTCCAACGGATTCAGCGGTGTCCGGAACGTCGACGGAGGTCTCGTGGACGAAAGTCCTCGGACGGAGGAGAAGAAGGCCGCGAAGAGTCCTGCTCCGCATAAGCGAACGAAGGGGGCTCCCTAGCGTGTCAAGTCCACTAAACTTCCGCGGGCTCCCTGTGGCGCAGCAATCGTCGTGTCGATCTCTCCCAACAGCGAACTGGGCACCACATCGTAGGCGATGGGACTGGTCAGAGAAAGGATTATTGTAGGGAAATTGGGGCTGCGACCCCGGGGACATAAGTCCAAGGGAGGACAGACTGGCGCCCAGAAAGCAGACGCTCTCGAGGCGAAGATGTCGGAGGTTATGGCCGACAAGGGCCGTCAGATGGCGGAGGTTGTCGTTAGGGGATTTGACACCTCCGTCTCTATTGACAATATTTTAGGAGTCCTAACCACCAAGGGAGAGGCAAGGACGAAGACATGAAAGTGGGGAGTCTTCGGTTTCTTCCACGCCATCTTGGATCGGTCTAGGCTAGCTTACCCCTAGTGGCCGCCCGGAAAATAATTAGAGAGGTCAAACTAACCCTCGGCTGGATCTCAGCCAGCGTCAAGATGTTGGAGAGTCGACCCCTTCAGGGTCACCGATACCTCCAGCAAGGACTTGTCCAGGCCTTCTGCTCCTCAGCCGTGGACAACAGCTCACTGTGCTACCGCTGTGGTAAACCAGCGCACAAAGCCAGTGGCTGTTAACATTACACAGACCAACATTAACCACTGTCGTGGGGCTCAAGAGCTGTTGACCGAAAGCCTCCGGCAGTGGAAAGTGAGATTGGCTATAGTAAGGGAACCCTACTGTTCCCCGACCACCCCTCTGATCGGGGACAAAGATGGCGTCGTGGCCATCATTAGGTCCGTGGACCTACCACATCACTTCACAAGGGCAGAGGAATCGTCGTGGTACAGTGGGACGCAGTCGGCCTACTTTTCTCCCAACAGAGGGCTCGCCGAGTTCCATGCCTTTCTGGACGAGATCAGTGACGCAAACCCGCGTTTCCGTCCTCGATCCACGTTGGTGTTCGGGGACTTCAACGCCAAGTCTTGCGCTTGGGGTTGTCCCCGAGCTCGAGGCGAGTCCTTAGGCGCACACAACCTGAGACTACTCAACCGAGGTACTCAGGCAACGTGTGTTTGGCAGACGGGAGGCTCCATCATCGATCTAGATCCCCAATGCCGTCAGTCTCGCCTCCTGATGAAAACTCCTCGCGGTGGTCGAGACCCTTTCGGATCATCTCTTTATCCGGATGAAAGTCTCGACTCACCCGCACCGTCGGCCTATCGGCCGATCTGTCTGTTGGACGAAGCGGGCAAACTTTTCTAGAGGATCATTGCGTCACGTCTCGTCGAACATCTGGCGAGTGCCGATCTCAGATTAAGCGGCTCGCAATACGGATTTCGTAAGGGATGTTCCACGTCGACGCTGGGTCGCACGTCAAGAACATCGCTGACGTGGCAGTCCAGCGGGAAGGAGTCGGACTGGCCTTCAGCCTACATATTGTCAATGCTTTCAAGTCTCTCCCCTGCGAAAGCATCTACAGGGGCCTGGTTTGGCACAGAGTTCCTCCTTGCCCTATCTCCGGCGAGTAATTGAAATTATCTCCGGGATGGGTGGATCGACGCAGAGGGCCGGTACGGCCGATCGCTGGGTCGGGCTGTGACGTGCGGTGTTCCGCAGGGGTTGGTCCTAGGACCACTCCTGGAGAACATAGCCTACGACACAGTATTGAGGACTCAGCTTCTTCACGGAGTCTTCATCACATGTTACACTGATGACACGTTGGTGTTGACGACGAGCGGGAGCTGGCCCAGGGTATTGGCACTCGCAGAGACGTTCACGGGGCAAGTCGTCCGAAAGGATCCGGGGATCACGAGCTGGGGCTGCGGGCGGCGCCGCACAAGACCAAGACACAAGACACAAGACAAGAAGTATGTGGTTCCATGGACCCAGGCGACGTCCACGCTGTCCTACGTGCAGGTGGGTCAGGCGAGGGTCGAGGTCAAGTCCCAGATGAACTAGCTGGGTCACCTCTACAGCAGGTGGAAGTTCGAATCCCATTTCAGGACAGTAGCGCCCCAAGCTAGAAGGATGGCGCAAGCTATTGGGTACTCCTGCCGAACCTTGGCTGCGCGGGAGGCAGGGTCCGCTTCCGTCTGTATTCAGGGGTGGTCCTGTCTAAGCTTATGTATGGGGTCCTTGTGGGCCGGTTCACTTGCCGAGTCTAGAGCCTCTCTTCGACTCGTTGATGGGGTCCAACGCCTGGTGGGTCTCAAGCTCTCGCCGGGACGATCTCCGGTGCGATGGCGGCCGTACTGGGAGGGATCCCTCCTGGCGGAGTACTACAGATCCATATTCGACACGCGACGGGAACATGGTCAGCAGGGATGCATCCGAGGTCTCCTCGGGATTGCGAAAAAGCAGGCTGTACGGGTTCTGATCAGGAGATGGCGAGGTCGGCTGGCTCAGGACTTCGTTCCTGGTAAGAGAACCCTGAGAGCGATCCAGCTGTGCTTGGTCGCTGGCTGACATTTTGTATGACGCAAGTGCTGACCGGGCATGGTTGCTTCGGTCGGTACCTCTGTCGTATCAGGAAAGAGTCGACGATGCGTTGCCACCACTGTCGTCTTTGGAGCACAAGGCGGATCATACTGTGGCCGTATACCCGGCGTGGGGGGACAGAGGGGAGGCCTCTGCAGAGTAATGGGACAGGATCTCTCCCTCTCAGCGATCTTTCGGGGGATCCTCGAGAGCGAGGAGAATCTGGGCCACATTCTCCTCCTTCTGCGAGGAGGTGATGTTACTGAAGGAGGAGGGCGAGCGAGCTCGAGAAAGGGAGGGTTGTGGCACCCTTCGGGATCGCACCCCGGATTAACTTGGATGGGTTTCTGGGATAAAGCGTTTTCGGAGGAGCGGTCTGGTGAGTGGACCAACTCCAGACCGAAGGATGGGATTAGACTGTGTAAAGTCATTGCCGGGCGAGGTGAGATTGCGGAAGTTTTCGCGGGTTCCCGGGTCTCACTGTCCGAGCCTAGTTAGTGTCCACTCAGGGGTTTTAGTGGATGCACATCCCCCATACTCCCTCCTTCCCTAAATGCAGTACGGATAGCCTTCGAGAGGTTTCCAAAAAGTTTGAGTATAAAAGGATGTGACAGAGGGTTCGAATTTACGACTATAACTTGTCTACCTAGGCCAGGAATGGCAAACCTATACACGTTTGAAAATTTTGATGGTACGCAACAAAACAAAATTATTGTTTTAAAAAACCTACCTTTTTTGATAGAAATTAATTAAAAATTATTAATCCATACCTAATTTATAATATAAATTTCTAGTACAGAATACCTATCTTACTACGTTAACTAGAACCGTCAAATTATACATTTTATTATTAAAATATTACACGGATTCTCTCGAAGTATATAAAAATGCGCATTTGATAAATTGTTTAAAGAAGAATTGCTTTTATTTGCTTATTTATTTATACTTACGTATAGTTTTGACCACGCTAACATTTCGAATGAAATTTTATTGTGGCTCGTCACCTATTTAAAAAAGAATTTTTATAACTTTGTGGCACGGACATCTAAAAGGTTCGGACATCAAAAAACTAATGTTAGTCTAACTAATATAAAAATCAAATGTTTGATTTCTTATGGTTTATGCTCTTATGAGTTATGTGATACGATTCCTGACCAAAAGTATTAAAAAATCACTTTCAAAAACACACAGAAGACGAGAGAAAACCCATCGACACCGAGCAGATTATCTAACGGCCCCACAGACAAAAGTAAAATAAATAAATAAAAGCAGTATTAACGATAATTTTTATTTATTTATTTTTAGATTTCCCGAGCGAACTAATAAATCAAGATAAAAATCTGTAATGAATAGATGATCGAATAACAAAAAAAATTTTTTGGAAGAGATTATATTTGCTGACCGATCATCCACGCTACGCTTTTAATTATAAATCTTTTGTGTAAACACATTTCCAACAATTTTTTTTCAGTTTTACTATTTGAGTCAAAAAGGCTCATTTCAACAATGATAGATGTGTAATCAACGAGTTTAGCGTAAAAGGAAATTTTTCAAAACACTACAAATCCTTTTGTAAGATTAAATTCCTCCAGTTGAATACCCCGGTAAGCAAAACACTCTCCTCTTGGTCAGAGAAGGAATGGATGCGCCTTTAAAAGTCTATTTTGCAGAATATTTTAGTCATGGAGATGATAAATAATTGTGTTGCGCTAGTTTAAATAAAATAAAAATTTATAGCTGACATTGTAAATCCACGAGCTCGGGAAAGAGGTCTACTGAGAGAGAGACAAAGGGGAACAAACCGCAAGTACAAAGCCAGCAGATGACGACGCTGTAAAAATTATTATTACAAGCAAAACATTTATTTGTTACTTAACGACAAAGAAGACCTCTACAGTCGTCGACATGGAGTTTTAATCTTCACAACAAACACTGTAAATTTAAATCCTAAGATGGTGAAATCTTTTCGGAAAGTTAATCTCTTTAGATCTGGAAATTAAGGTTTCTTTAATCTTTTGGAGTTATCAATACTTCTTTCATTTCGGAAGGAAAGGAGAAACTTTCAGAGAAATTCACAGCACGGCGAGAAACTCATTTTGTTCCAAGCTGTTTTCCTTCTTCAGTTTTGGATATCTATAGCGAAATTCTTTCAACTCGAAAAATTCAATTATAGTTATAGTTGTTATAGTTGAGTTGTAATCCTGTTTTTCACCCTTTTTGGTATAACAGGACACGGAAGGAGGATTTGAACTCGCGACTGTAACTTCCTAGTCTGGCCCTTAAACCACTACACCACAGATCTCCCGTAAAATTCAGTTATCAAAAACATATCTGAGATGATTCGAGGGAATTCTCCAACACCAAAAATCGAATGAGTGACAATAGCTATTGTAGTGGCATCTGGTGAAATTTGCGGCCGACAGGAAATTTGTGGGAAGAATGTTATGAATATTAATTTGTTTTGAAAGCTTATAATGAAGTAGTATATGAAATTAAAAAATGTCCGAATTATAGCAATAATCATAGGAACGAAAATAAATGTATTAAAATAAATGTTACTTATAAGAATATCTACAGAAAATAGCGTGGTCATTCCGATAGCCGTTCGAGTTACTTCGACAATTCGTCGTCCGAATACGGTTGCCGACCCCTCCTCTAAAGCTTTAAAGGTCTGAATGAAACGAATGAATTTCGACAGCCGAAAAGTTCACTAATACCAATCCAATTTATATAATTTTTCAAATTATTAATAATTTATTTTAGCAAACTATACGGTCTATCACAAAAGTGCAAATAAGCATTCAAGGCCTTGAAATTAACTCTTTCATTTTAGCTTCCGGAAACTGACTTTGAAAAGCTTAATGAAGCGTAGAAATCATTTCGTGTAAATACAAAAGGACAACAAAAAATTTCTTTTCCTCGGGATTTTTGTATACCGACCCGGAAATGAACCGAGGAAGTTTTCTAATTATAGAGAAGACCGGTTAAAAATCAATATGGGAAGACCTGTGTCATATTTTTAAGTCCTTCTATGTGAAGTATAAAGATAGGTAATACCGAAGGAATCCGGTAATAATTTCTCGTTTCTGCCACGGGACCTATTAAACTTTCTGAATATAATATAATTTAAATTTTAAAAAAATTTCCCTTGCATATAATGGGCAAAAAGATGAAAATTTATAACTGCATTAAATAAAAATTCAAACCCATAAAGTCCTAAAATGTGAAGCTTGGAAATTTATTAAACGGCCATGTTAGTTTTAAAACCCCCCAAAAAATAAAAATTCGGTTTTTGGTAGTTTTGAGAGGGTCCTCCGAGAGAAATCGCCTAAACTTTAAAAATTATCTCTCATTTTTGTAAAGCTCACTTCGAAGCTTTTCGTCGATGATGCAAACCAAAGTCAATTAATAAATTCCTATTTGAAAGCTTCTTATCGGGACTCTGGTTATACGTTATTCAATTTATCTGACTTGGAAAATGATAGTTTTCTTAATAACAATGGCCGACGTTATATTTTATTTAGAAATTTCAATTTCCCTTTGATTCCGATTTTTCTCCCGTAAGTTAAATATTATTTCAATTAAAAGGAAATTGGTCAACGTCATATTGTTTGTATTGTAAACAAAATTTATGTGGTTTCGAAAAGAGAGAGAGAGAGCAAGAAATATTTTTTCGAAAGATGAAGAAGGAGGAAAATAAAGAATTTCACTTATTTGATTTCGGGGAAAGCAAAAAAATAAAATAATTTTTTGGTGCGGTGAACTTCTTTTGATTGATTTTGACCGGAAATAAGATGAAATATAACCAAAAAATCTATTTCGTAATAAATACTCAAATAGGAGGGAGGCGAACGAAATCAAGGTGGTTTTTCTTTTTGTTGTTGTTGTGTAGCACTCAAAACTCTAAAATTCAAAAGCTCCAATGTTTCATTTCGTTTTATGTTTACAGGATTGCAAAATTGTGCAATGCAACGCTTGCAGGGATTTAACTTAATCAGCAAAGGGAAATGACAGGAAATCCCTCGAGGGTTAGAAATTGTTGACTCAGTTATAACCAGCGGTCAACAACACAAGCTTATTTATTATTATTGTTGTGTTGCATTCGTACACCCTCCTCCCCTCAAACCGTCCTCTTTTAACCATTTTCCCCGCAAAATGAAATCATTATTAGTTAAGTAGAGGTATCAAACGTTTGGTAATAAAAAGAGGAACGTGTCAGGGAAGTTAGAAAAAATTAAATAAGGTCAAGAAGTAGATGCAGAAATGTTTACACGTGCACAACTATACTATTTAGTAATGTATGTATACATAACAGTACGTTTGTTGAAGCTGTTTAAATTAATTTTCTTTTTGTTTCGTTCTCATATCATATTTGGCGTTAAGCGCCCGACTAAGAAGTTATAGTCGCGAGTTCAAATCCTCCTCCTGCATCCTGCTGTGTCCCCCAAAAAGGTAGAAAACGAGATTAAGATTCAACTATAACTATAACCAATTCCCATGTCATTTGTCTCTTAGTGCCTACTATCAATGGATTGTATCAATGTGTGTATTATGTGTGATATTGTATATACGTTGCAGTAAAAGTGATAAATTAGGCGAACATATATATATTTATTCGTGTCATTACTCATAATCACCCCTAAATTTGATGAATGTCAAGAATTAAAAAATATTTATCACATCTAGCGTCTAGTTTATAAAATCTCCGACTCGTAATGAGGAAATTAATAAAAGTTTGCTTTCAACCTTGGCTTCTGTCACTTTTCTCACAAAATACAAGGAAATGTAAGTGAAATAAAACAAAGAGACACATGCGGACTAACTTTATTAAACATGTGCAGCCATCTTAAAAGCTTTCTATTAATCCATAGAGTATATCAATAAGTTGTATGTCATAAATCCTAACGGGAAATACAGCAACTGTGTTCGCTGGTAACAATCGCCGGTAACAGTGAACGAACGTCTTTACAAGAGGCGAAGAATACATGAAAAGTGACAGAAGCCAAGCATATGCGAGAATTATGACTAAATCCTTCCTTACAGATTGGACATTTTATAAACTAGCCGGTAAATGTGATAAACACTCGCATTATCCAAGATTAATTGGTGGTTGTGAATAATCGCCAGCAATTATGTATGTTAAAGCTCTAAAGAAGTGAAAAACTGAAATGAGATTGTGTTTCCGGTTTGATACTGAGCTCAGTAATAATTCACTTAGAACAGAAACAAAGACAAAATTGGATGAATGACCGTTGAAATCAATTAGATAAAAGACCGAACGCCGACAAGTTCCATCGATGAAATAGTAGACGAAAATCGTTCTGTACTTTAATTCATTATCATTAAAAGGACTAATTACGGTTCTTGAGCCTCAAATTCTGAAACTATAGCATTATTTATTTTAATTGTTTATCTTAGCTGTTAAACTAATTAACTTGATGTAGGAAAAATGAACAAGGATTTTTTTAGCCCGGTAAATTCGCTCGATTCCGCTTTTCCTCCCGGCCTACAAGAGCAAAATTTTAATTCTGAGTCCATAATTTAAGAGATTACTTTTAAATTCGTTAGAGAATAAGATTACGGATTGAATGTGAAAAAGGGATTAAGCTGAATGATTTGATTAAAGCTTTCGGTTTAAGTGACAATATTTGTTCGAAGATGGAATTCCTACTTTCAGATGGGATTTTCTCTCATTTTCCGATTAAGTTTTCACATCAAGGAAATTTTTCTTTTAATATCTTCTACAGTTAACTACAACCAATATCACTACTAGTTGGTATGTCTTTAACTAGAATTTCTAGGTGAGGAAGAGTCTGAGAGGCTGATGGGTGTTGACTAAGTCCTTGAGTGATTGTTAGCCGAATCCTCCACCTCTGATATAGTTTTCCGAAAAGCTTATGTCATAAATGTTGCTTACTCTTAGTGTTTCGGTGAAGAAATATTCCAGAGAGGACGAGAAATAAAGGATAGGCAAAGGTAGAAAAAACAAAGAACGTTTTAAGCTAAACTCTTCATTTCCCGAACCTCGATTGCGGGGCTCCACTGAAAGCAATAGGGAAAAGTGCCAAGAGCCCTGGGAAATAGCATGCTAGGACTCTCAGTCAACTCCAAATCCGCACTGACGCTGTCGTTAACACTTAGAAAGGGTTAATTTCAAAAGTATTGCACATTTTTGCAAGGATTCAATTCAAATTTTTATCTCCTGACTAATAGGGTATGTAATGCGGCTTTGTTGTGAGAAGACCAGTTTGTATGACTTTGGGGAATTTTGTCAAAGAGAATTTTCATCTCATTCCCAGAAGGTGGAAATGAGTGGATTGCCTAGAGGAAATTGCCGATGGCTGGCTCCAAATTTCCTCGGGAAGGGGCGACCTAATCCGTAGCCACCATATAATTGGGCCAAGGTCAAAGTGTTAAACCAAAAAAGACGCTCGCTCCCGGTAGGAACAGTCAAGGAAGAGGAAAATACAATGGCTAGCATCTCTACCTTCCTTTTACAAATGGCAACTAGAAACCCAAAGAGAGAGACAACCACAGAGGTGTTAGAAGAACGCCAAGCCGAGGACTATGCCATTATAATATTGATATATGTGACCACTTTGGAACGTGTTGGGATGATGTGTGATTGAATCATTGTGATAGTCTATTGCTTGAAGAAGTAACTTGATAGTCGGAGTTGGGAGTGAATAGCCAATGATTAAGGAGTGGAGCTATGCTTAGGTCTTTTACGGCCATCCGGTCCAATGAATGAGAAACCGAGTCCTCAAATAAATAATTTTTTTTTTGTTATTTGTAACACCCCTTCGAGGGATTTTTAAATTAATAACTCAATCAACATGATGTTAAAATGTTTTCCCGTCAAATTAAACAGGATCGGGGGCATAAGTATAAAAGTAAACTCGACTTCATGAACTGTTATTGAATCAATCGTAATATAGGTTACCAAGTCAAAAATGAATTATTGGAATTAAACAAACAAAACAAACAAGAGTTACACGCTGGAAAAAAAGTCACAAAACATGGAATTTCATGTAAACATTCCAAAAAAAAAGGATTCATAATTTGCATGAGAATGATCAAGATCAAAATAATAATTGATTTAGCCACTTGGACCAAAACAAAAAAAATGTGTAATGCGTGACCCTTTCTGGAAATTCATTCGTTCTCTATACTAAGCATTTAATTTAATGTGGATTGAAGCGTTAAACACTTACGGAAATTATATTCAAGCTTATTAAATATTTCATTTTTTCGTGGGCTGAAGTAAAAGCTCTTCGCACGAAAGCTACAAAAGCTCTTTCGATGTTCACGTAGAGATAAGTGAATTGAAAAATAGGTGGGCGAAAGGAGGAAAACAAAGGGAATAAAGGTTTTCGAGTGGTGGCAAGCTTTAGTTCTTGAACTTAAACGGTTTTCCAAATTGTAATACAATAACACCGGTGGACGATAATTGCTTTCGCTCGAGTAGAAATCTGATTGTTCAAAAACAAAAGATTCAGCCGGGACTAATATGATTAGTTGTGTTCGGGTAATTTTATTTCACTTAACTTTTGAAGAAAGAAACTTTTTCTCTGAACATTTTAAAGGAATCGCAAATTTATATTATAAAAATAAATCTTAAAATCATTTAACACGTTAAAATAAATTTATTTAAAAAAATTTTTTTTCTTGTTAACAATACACACACGAAAAGAAGAAAGAGAGTTATCTACGTCATCCCCCGACTTCGACCCCTTGGGCCATAAAGAATTCATTTCATAAGTAATGCGCACTTTCACGAAGAGTTAATTTCATAAATAATGCAGCCTTTTTGGTAACCTTTTTTGGTCGGAGGTCAAAATCAAAGAAAATGTAAGGGTTTTAGAAGGCGTTCCTGGTTAGTGATGCTCTCATTTTCAAAACAAGCTTGAGGTTACTTTTACTGAAAGTCCAACCAAAATTTAGAACTTCAAACATAAAAGTTAAAAATCCTTGAAATTTTGATAACAAATCCTCTCTTCGAATAGTATGTTGTCCCTTTTTGAATGAAATCTTATTTTGAGTGTAGTGTACATGACACAAGTTCTTAACAAAAGTTTCTGTTAAGATTCCTTAAAATGTAAATAGAAGTGTGGGTGGGAGGGTTGTGGCTGAATAGTCGAAGTGCCTGATGACACAGTTGAGAGTTTGAGCCCCCTTCACATCTTATTATACCCAAGTGGGAAAAAACGGGATAAATGCTCAATCCAAATTGTAGACGTGTCTAATATTGACAAAATATTGGAATAATTATTGAAAACTGTGATGACCCAGTGCAAAGGATTCTCTTTTGCTCCTACCACCCAATGTAGACAGCCGAGTTGCTTCCACCTCGTAAGAGGATGTCCGCTGTCTGTCAGGATGGTATATTGGAGGTAGGTCGACGTGGCAGGTGTCAGACACGTCATCCTAAGATATTTCCTGTGATGATGGTTCACTATTCCTTCCCGGGTTAAGACGACGGGGAATTTCCGTGACCTCAGCCCCCGTAAAACATCTCAACTCGGGATAGTGATTCTAATGATAATAAAATCTCTACCTCACCAACACTTGGACATCAAAAATTAACTTACCCTAAGAGCACACCACCTATTTCACACGATTATCATAAACCCAGTAAATCGCCTGAACCTAGCCCAGTGACATCCTCAACCATTCTTCTGCACGCGCCTTCTATTAGTTTCATCTTTAGTTTGTTTTAGTATTAAACAATATTTGTTACATTTAAGAAGGTCACCACAAGCGTAGTATTGAACATGCTATTTATTCTCAGTGTTGTTTTTTAACATTTCAGAACTCAATCAAATCATTTGAAACCACCAAACGGATCACTCCGTGATCAGACTCATAGCAAAACTCATATGTTACCGATATTGTAATAATTTTCTTCCAACTTCGAATTTTTTTTTGTACATAAAAACAGCAATCCGCAAGGCCTAAAATAAATAAAATTATCATTTCCAACTGAAAATTTTCTACTTGACACTTTATTGCACGATAATGAGAAGAGTTATTATTTCCTTGCCTTTTTTTATTGCCTTTTTTTGTTATTTTATAAAACGCTTTAGGTAGTGCGTTCCTTTGATTATACATAACAATAAATCAGAAGGTTTTGTCGGCTAGTAATAATATTTGCGTTTCCCTTAATCGAATTCAAAATGAAAAATAAACTCAGCGTTTCAATTCGGTTTCAAATGTAACAGTTTGTTTTTTCCCATGAAATAAACCCGCTGAAAAATGGAGAAAGGGGAGAGAGAGAGAGAGAGGGAAGGAGGAGGCTGGGGAAATAGAGAACTACGATAAAGTAGAAGGAAATTGCAAAACTATAAAACTGAAAAATCTAGAAAATGAAACAAAAGCTAAAAAATACCGTGGAATGAAATACAGTTCTTCGATGTACTTTTGAGATAGATAATTTTTGATGAGAAACGATTTGCTTAGATAATTTCGTTAGTTTTCGAGGATACATTTTTAACCCTTTCATTTTTGGCTACTATTTATCTATTTTGGTTGAGTTGTCTCTTCCTAATATTATGATTAAGTAAGTAACAATTTTTGGGGGCAAGGGGGGCAGCAATCTCTTGCCTTTATTTGGGTAAACAAAAATTTCCTCAAAATTTTCTTGTCTAATGGGTTAAAAAATTTTTTGCTGTGACTATTAACGCAATTACGGTATTCTTTTGGTTATCACGTCCTTCAAGCCAAAGTTCTAGAAGAATAAAAGAATTTTCTGCTACCCCGTTCAGTCGTTTCGCCTACGTTGACAGTTATACCACTGAGGATGCCTGCGGCTTCCTGGCGAAACGTCTAGACGAGGCGAGAGAAAATTCTGCTATTTATCAAATATTTTGACTTGAGCGACATAATAGTCAAAAGAATAACAGTAATAACAATTTCATATCTTCACGGTATTTCGACGAGACAATTTAATTTTAAAAAAAGTGAAAAGGCCACTAATGAACTAGATAATAAAATATAAATTTATTTCGAAGGGCTTGGGTTTCCTCCGCCGCCCCATCCACTGATACATATATTTGAAATTCAGATCAATTACACTCATATTGACACACAAATGTCATTTCCTTCAGTACAAGATTTGTTTTCAAACAGGGCTCGACAACGTGCGGTTCGTTGAGAGGTTTTGCAGTTACTCCCTCAAAACCAAGAAGATGGATATAATGTTAACTGAATGAGCTAGTGCTTTCCCTAAACCAGATTTTGGTGTAGTGCGAGCCCTCTCCTGTTATACTCAAGGGTGAAAAACAATTTTAGATATAAGTATAACTGTTGTATCAACTCTTAAGCCTCTTTTAATTTTGTCCATTAGTGACGGGAAATGTTTCTTCTTTGAAAATTTAACAAATTTAGTATTAATAATATTCTTTAGAGCTTTTAATATAGAAAGTAATACCCACGATATCCAACACCTGGTAAGCTCATCTCTCATTCCTTGAATTGTTAATTTTGAATCCTCTTATCTCAACCCAAAGATAAAATGTAGCTGTCATTACCTGTGACACCTATATACGTATTTGACCATTTCCCCCTAGGAATAGTTAGCACCAGAAACTCTCCTGAACATTTATTACAATGAATTTGGCCGAAATCATAAAAGATTCGGGTCTTAAATAATAAATTTCGGGATGAAATATTTTAGTTAATTACCCTTACACGATGATGGAATAGTATTTCCATCTCAAGATTGATTCAGGCGAGGAAGAAGAATTTAAATGCGAATATAATCATTGATAAGTTCATCGGACTAATTAGATCCCTTTGAAAACTCCCATCGCATTACACTTGAAATGTTTGGAATGAATGCTTTTGTCTCAAGGATCTTCACCTATGATAACGACTGCAATTATACAGTAATGGATTCATTAACACCTTTGAATACCCTTAAAAATTCTTTTGAGAGAGAGAAAAAAGATTTAAGAGTTGTAGCTTCATGACAAATTTTTCCACGAAAATTTTCATTAATTATGATCATAATTAAAGCTGATTATTCAGTTTGAATGCTGATTTAATACCAAAACCATAAAACCACGAAATTTCAAGTTATGCGAAGGAAACCCTTCCCTTTGTGTTCTTCTGCGAAGTTAAATTTGTCTCTCTTTTGGTGTTCAAATTAAATAAATCATGTTTACAAACAAAAAATCCTGAAGGTTTGAAGAGAGAGTGTGAATCGAGACAGAGAGAGAGAGAGAGAGAACAGTTTTTTATGTTTTGAAAAATGAAATAGAAAAAGGAAAAAATCTTCAATTCAGACTGGTTTTTCGAATTAGGAGTATCATGGCCACAAATATATGAAGTTCTATGCGCTTTACTTAAATCTTAAATTAATTGGAGCAGAAAATTAAATTCTGAAAGCTCAAAGACTCAAACGGAAGCACAGAGAAATGAAAGAAACATGGTCTCGTGGTAAAATCTGATGTTCTACTGCTTACTCTTATAAAAAAAAAGCCCATAAACACAAGTGTTTCTAAGAATTTAACCGAGTCGAACTTCAAAGAAGCTGTCATTTTGTTCTTTCTGTTCAAAAGGTTTTTTATAATCGCTGCCTATACTTTGTTCATTGTATGAGTGAGAAAAATATAAAATTATTATTGAGAAGTTACACCGAGAAGTTACTTTACCCCAGTCGTCAGCAAACTCGACATCCAATAGAGTAAAATATTAAGCTGCATTATGGAGACAAGCTTTGATGAGACATTTTGTAACAAAATAATTAAGGTGAAAGTATACTCTCGAAATTGTAAGGTGATTCATCCGGACAAAGGCCCAGGAATTTTAAAGGAAATGTTTAATTAACAAAATAGGCCGCCCGGATGGGTCATAACGGTAGTCAAACCCTTTTTGGGGTATAAATACTGGCACAAATGAATCAGTAAAACATTCCCAAACTAGGAATCAGTGGTATCATCCATTTGCAACCTATCCTCACACTTCACCGACCATCATAGGTGATTTTAAAAATCAATCCTGAAGGTAGAAGGTTCAATTCTTTCTGAAGCCAGAACCATAATATTTAGTTAATACTTCAAGCCTGAACTAAACATTCTGTAGAAGAGCCACAGCCAAGGAGTAAAAGATTTGCACTTTGCTTACCACTACTCTAATCTCTAATACATAATAGTTACGCTCTCTTTCTATGTACATTCTTTCATGCCACTCCCAACTTTTCAACTGAAACCATTTAATTGCTACTCACCTTTCTTTCCCTCTTACAAACCCGCAAGTATCATTTCTTCAGACTTCCTTTACTTCTCATCATGAAAATGAAAGAACTTAAGACGTTTAATAAAATAACCGGTAAATGTCAGAAAGCGTTGGAACTATGTGAAAAAATGAATTTCTTTTTTTTTCGCGTGACAAGAAAGCTCATTTTGTATGTCAGAGAGGAAAATTTAATTTGAATATTTTGATAGAACTCCGGATGCCTCCTTGGAAAATGTGTCAAATCCACCGACAATAATCTTTGTTTCCTTTAAGCTTACAGTACATTTATCTTCCAGAATATAATAGAGAGCTGGTTTTGTTTTTTTACTTTTTCGTGTGTTTGTTTCATTTTCTCTCCAAAAAACTGAAAAATGCTGTCTTCGTTTCCATTTACTTGTCATTAACATGTCGTATTATCCTTTTTTTTCAAATCCCTCAATGTGGGTTGACTTAGAGTCGATAACAAATGAGGACGCTTATTTTTTATCAATTTGAAAGTGTAGAAAGATGAAATGTTCTGGTTTTACCTTTACACATTATTTATCCTCAAATTATTGACCACATTTAAGTATCTTTGGTATTTTAGACATGGTTAATACTTGTTGAATTTAAATTTGATAGTCGGGAAACACTTAAAAGGTTTCTGGATTTATTTCAAACCGTCTAGAACCTCGGTACTCAAGCTTTTTCCTTCCCGGGCCAAATTTCCATTGTGACCGTTGCAACTGGGTCACACGACTTACCATACAAAGACTTTTACAAGTTCGGCTTTCGACGCGTACAGTCCGCCCTCAGGGCATCATCTGTATGTACATCTGTTATGTATCTATGTTAATGTATGTTAGTCTGTTTCTGTATCTGTTTCTGTATATTGCCTCCTAAAGATATGTTGAGACAAATAATATTAGCAGTTTCTGAGTAGAGATCTGAACACTTTTGTACTGGTCAGGCACTATAGGTCAGACTTAGCAATGAGCAATCCACTTTTCACAAATTTTCCCTCAATCGGTTTCCACTGGGCCACTGGGTCACTCAGTAGAGCTTGGTGGGCCGCAGTTTGAGTACCAAGGGTCTAGAATATATTTGTAGCCGTAGCAAATAAGCGCGATTCTCAGTTAATACCCCAAATGATTCCCACAATATACAATCAAAATTTGTTATAATAGATGAATAGATAATAATGAATTATAGATTATAATGAATAGATAATAATAGATGAATAATAGATTCATTATTCTATAATAATGAATATGATAGACTTTTTTACACGGTTTATAATAAACCATAAAAGTGTTCAAATAACATTACTCAAATTTAAAAATTAGTAGCTTGAAATTGTCAAAAGGACCACTACTTTCTTTCTAGCTGTTATCAAGAGGAGGAGGACGTATTTTTGTTTTAGAAAACCCTTCTCGAATTTTTGAGAATACGGCAGCGAAATATACTTGCGACTTCCACTTCCACTTACTGTCGTGAAAATGACGTGACAGAAAGTATTTTAAATAAGCCAATCAGAAGCAAATAAAACATTCATTAAAACTATTAAAAACACAAAAAGCATCATCAACTAGACAAATTAACCGACTAACCACTAAAACAGACAATTTCGTTCCGAGAAGGTATCAAAACACAATTATTGTCACTGCTGAAAACGTTCATGGTTTTGACATGAAGAAGAATAAGAAGCAAAGAAAAACCAGGCGAGCTTTTCATGATATAGGTTACACATAAAATGGTTTTGAGAGTGTTAAATGAAAGAAAACATGTGTTTAGAGCGACAGAAACAAAAGGAAACTTCAGCCAAAGAATTGCAGACGTACAAATCATAATATTACCGGTGACCTACAATTAGTCTCGAGAACCGCTCTGTCTGGAATGGTTTTCGAAATAAAAATTTTTAGAAAAGGTAGAGAAAAGTGAGGAAAAAGAAGAAAATCTAGTTTAATTAAAGGGAGCGGAACAAGATGTTAGCTAAATCCTACGGAAATGTTTTATTTGTAAATTAAATTATAACATTTTATTAATATTATTTATTATTATTACTTAAGTTATTACTGAAATTTATAACACTAAGTGATATTAGAATGAAAAATGATGTTTACGACTTTTTGAAACTTGTTTAAAAAATTAAAATTTTTATTTATAAAAGCAATTATTTTTATGTGTTCCGTCGAGTAGTCAAGGTGTCTAAGAAAGATGGGTCAGGGCTTTGAAGTGTTACTCGATTAGTTACTATCATACATTTCCTGATACGCAAAGAAAAGAACACCAAAGTCTGCATCGCACATATTACCTACTAACACATCGCATCAGTCAGTTATATGTTGGGTTAACATACCGTTGAAGAGGAATTATGGAGTGGGGTGGGGGAAGGGAGAAGAGTCGACCACTGACAGCTTCATAATAATGTTTGTCAGGAAATAAACTCGAATGTCAAACGCGGAAATATTAAATTTCCCAGCGGAATCAGAATCACAGACTCTAAATCAAACCAGTTAACCAGACTTTGGAGAGGTGATACTGTAAAGGTTTTTAATAAATAGTTTTGCGATTGGTGATAAAGGAACGTGGTACAGTCGAGTGGTTTGGGGGTGTGGAGAGGGAGAGAGAGAAGGCAGTGATAAAAATCGGGAGTCATGTAACCGTTCACATGTGACTACCCAGTCCAGGAATCAAAAATACGATTCACAGATAATTTTTTTTATGTTTCACTTGTTTTCATTTCAATTTTGGCTACTGAAATTCGTTGTTTTTTCTTCCCCCGATTGTGGAATTCCACTAAAACCCCTTTTTTTGTAAAATAAATTTCATCGTAGGTGAAATGGTGAAAGGGTTCATTCCTGAACATATATATATATATATATATATGTTTTGGATTGCTATATAGAAAAAGAAGGGATGAAAACTAGTTTGCAAAAATTCCACATCAGTTAGAGAAAAGGGAAATTAGTAGATAAAGACTATATACGAGTTTGTGAAATAAAGTTCCAGCAGTATTAAAAGAGTGGGGAGGGTAAACCTGAACACTTGTGCTGAACCTAACTGTATACTTTGGCTTGAGATAGGAATGTAGGGAAAGAAATAGAAGAGGTTTTGCCCTATAATCAGGCCTGATTTGGTGTTTATTAGTTAATTTTTAGTATATGTATACTGTATATACAACCAAGTATCCTAATAAATATAGCCGGTAATATAAAATTATATTATTAATTATAAAGGAACTTCGAAAAATTCTGGATCCAGTTAAAGAAAACAGGGAGTTGAGAGAAATACAGACTAAGGCACAGCACTGAACTGTACACGTACCTCCCCAGGATCTCAGATGTCATGAGAAAGAAAAGGATAACCCTTTATGGATATCTGAGCAGACTGGATCCAGGAAGACTAACAAATAAGATCTTCCAGTACTTCCTGAAGAAGAAGACAAGACCGCCGTGGTTCCTAGAAACGGAAAAAGACCTTAAAAAACTAAGAATCACGCAGCAAGACCTCAAGCAGCGGGACAAGATGCGAAACAAACTAGAGCCTCAGGGGTTCCTTCCTAAAGCCAGACTAAATACAGGGAAAGTGTGAAGACACAGGAAGAAAGGAAGAAAGACACAGTATAAAAATGAAAGAGTATTGGAGGAAGCATTGACAGCGAAGTCCAAGAAAAAGTGGCCAAAACGGGGAAAAAATGAACTTTGGCAAATCAGAGGGCAACTTTCATGAGACTAACCACTATTCTTGCAAGTCCAAAAAGCCTGAGAATTACTAGAATATGGTTGTAACTATTGCAAAAAACTAGCATAGTCCAGTTGAATTTGAAAGTTAAAACTCAAAAACCATAAAAATTCGATTCGTTGGAACTGGTATAGCACAAAGCATCCTGCATGACCACCATCACTTACCGTCATTAGAGCAGAACCACAAGTAACAGCATATTACTACCTCACTACTCAACTAATATACAGTATATACACAAAAACATTAACACAACTTCTATCTTTAAAAGTGATTAAAGTAAAAGGAAATTTAAGAAAAAAGGCGTTAACAAGTTTTTAAAAAAATCTTAACAGCGAAGAAAAAAAATTTTCTGAGATGAATTTCGTCTGTCTACCGGCTGACACAATAATAAACCAATTTTAATAAAATTTATAGCTTTGCCTCTCTCAGGAAAGGTGTTAAGGTACTTTTAATTTTTTTTCCCCAAGAAATTTTACTTTCTATTCTAAATTTTATAAGTAACAGCTTGAGGAAAAATAAAGATATCGGTGAGCTTTAGTTAAACAATAATTTAGGAAAACACCTGAAGGCAGGACTTGAAATTAGTTCCTCATTTAATTATAAAACTAGGATATTATTTATTGATTTTCGCGTTTGACCGTCTTTCGTTATCCTGATAAATTTTTTAACGTTGTGAAATGTTTTTCTTTGAACCAAATAATAAATTAAAATAAAACGACAAACCACCGACTGGAAACAGCTTTGGAATGACTTGGATCATTTTCCGGATTCTGGAAGTTGAGATCATTTAGACTGTCAGGAAAAACGAAGGTTGTCTCATTTAAGGTATAAATGAACTAATTGTTTGACTACATATTTTTGAAATGTAATTTTTTCCCCGTTTCTGTCATCTGTCATCTCTGTTGTCACCTTTTTGAGTAAGTCCACGTTCCCCAGAATATAAAAATCTGTTTGCTTGAAAGTTTCTGATGGAAGAATGAATGCCACCTATAGTCGTCTCTTCATTTTTCTGTCATGCTTCTCTGTGAATTGCTGATATATGTATGAAGATGTAAACTAGCTATTTTATGCTGCTGACTGCTGATATGATACGAGAGTAAGGTAATAACAATATATTTTAACAATAATGATAATAATATTAGGTAACAGGGCTCATAGAGTAATGAAGGTCACAAAATAAAGTAATTTGTAAAGTAACACCAGGGGAAGGGAAAACAATAGTTGAAGAGTTGTTGTTTGAACTGATTTTGTGCTTATCCTAAATATGAATAGATCTAAGAAAAGGAATTTGACCGCTTGTTTTATCAATTTTCTTGGTTATTCTCCTTTTTAGGTTTTCTAGAGTGAGACACAAACCTTTCTTCAAGAAACGAATAATTATCTATCACAATTCCTATTCCCTAAGAGGGAATTGACCTTGCTATTTTTATAAAATTAGATAGAAAAATTTTTACTGGATCCAATCCCTACTGCCTATACCCCCCAGTACTACCGGGTGATATAAAGAGAACACTAGTAGGACTACTAATAGTGTTCGTATTGTAGGTATTGTAGTCGCGACTAATCACTGTCTTGCGACTTTTATATCAATAATTGTCATATACTGAATCCCATAAACTGGATCGCACCACCAATCTCATACGACTAACTTAAGACTCATTAATCACTTGGACCTTGACTAGTTTCATCCTTAATCGAAATCTAATAGTTCCAACTTTAGTTTTTTTAATTTCTAAATTGACCACTATTTGCACACTTACAGTCACCATATTACCGAGGTTGTGAGCGTTGGAACTAATTTATGAAGACTAAATAATGGTGTTCAAATTGAGGGAAAGACATCACAGCATGAAGAACAGGCAGAATAACTTTATTGACTTGGAAAAATTTGAATTGTTTTTAGACAATAAAAAGGAAAATTTTGAGCTGAAACTCGCTGAATTTATTATTGACCGGTAATTCCACCTCCAAAGAAAGGAATTTTAAAGAAGTTCTTTGATTGAATTTGTTTAAATATTTATTTTTTTAAAGAAAAAAGGTCCTTTGTAATTTTTTTTATCCGACACAAAAAAGTTTTCCATTCAATGAACGGGAAAATAATTTTATTGAAAAGTTTGAAGTTGGTAAAAAGTACTCGAGAACTTTTCTCAGGCATTTCCTTGTTTTCCTTTTTTTTTAACTTTTATTTTTTTAAAAGCCTTTTGTCGGGGTTTCCTTGTTTAAAAATAAATTTGAAACGTAAAAATGAAAGAGATAAACTGAAAAATAAGGAACTTAGGTCAGAATTCCCGGGATTTCGAAATTTTTGTTTTTGTTTCTTAATGTGACAACAAAAATTTTATTAACGGGGTGAAACAGAGTATAGAAAAGAGTGGAGGAAACAGGTTGTCTTATTCGTTATTCCGTTAAAGAGAAGCATCAAAGGAGAATAGTTTGAAGAGAGAAAATGGCGAAGGGTGGTGGTGTGGTGGTTGTTGCGGACGTGGGCTTCTAAGTCTCTACAAAGCCACGGAGTTGGTTAATTATTTGGAAATTTTCGTCAAATTACAATAATTTCATGTGGTTATCATGATAGGGATTAGTTGTAATTGGTGATTTTTTAGTAATTTACTCATGATTTATTTCGACGTATACAAATTAGTAACTTAATCTCTTTTTTGAATCGGAACCGGGTGGAAGGGAGAAGAGTCACTAAGAACAATATGCCACACATGGAAATACGGTGGCGATCAGACGTTGCAAAACGAAGCGGCAGGCGCTTTGATCTGACTCCCAGCTGACAGTCTGGCGCCACACCTAATCCTGCAAGTAGGAAAAAACAGCCGAACCCATTGAGATAGGAGTTAGTTCACCATAGAAAAACGGACGAGCATAGTCGAAAGAGTCGCGCGTGATATAATTCCTGTAAACCTTTTATTTCAATATAATATATCTTTAAGTTCGGTATCCGATTGTTATTTCGTTACAACAATTCACAACCAATACCGACAATATCGAAATGGGATCTTCTTCTGCTCATGCAGGGTAGGACGAGGTGAGACAAAATTTCGAGTTACTCGCCGAGGAGTTGTATTGAACTGACAGACTGCCAATCGGTCGAGTGTTTTATTTATGTAATTCGTGTAGACCCTTGGTACTCAAGCTTTTTCCTTACCGGACCAAAGTTTCATTGTGACCATTGCGACTGGGCCACAAAAAAATGTTTTTACCAAAAAAAATTTTACAAGTCCGGCTTTCGACGCGTAGTCAAACCTCAGGGCATCATCTGTGTATACATCAGTCAGTCTGTTTCTGTATGTATTTTCGGTATATTGCCTCATAAAGATATGTTGAAAGAAATTTTCACTCAATCAGTTTCCACCGGGCCACTGGGCCACTTAGTAGAGCTGGCGGGCCGCATGACCCGCGGGCCGGAGTTTGAGTACCAAGAGTGTAGACTCTGCAGGTCTAATTGAGCCTTTATGCAAGTTTCTGCATGTCTTTGTGACTTGTTTGCTGCAAGTCCGAGAGTGTTTTCTTCATCGTCACAACTTCCACTTAATAGCTGAAAATCTAAATTATGTCATTGAAACAATAAAATCGGTTACAGGTTTTAACGCTTTCCTGTGTTAGCTGTCAACGAATAGATCCAGTCACAGCAGAGCACAAAATAAAAACTCCGGCTGAAGACACTACGGGGTATATAAAAAAAAAAAAATTTTTCTACAACCAGAGCGGGAGAATATCATGTCGACCCAATAAAATCAGCGGATAAGTGGAAGCGCTTCAGACATTTCTGCGAAAACGTGCTGGAGATAAAAGAAGACGACAAACGCAAAGAAAACCGCACAAAAAAGGGAGATGAGAAAACATAACACACAATAGACATCACAGATGAAAGACAAGAAACAAGGGAAGTTATGCTCAACGGCCATGCTCTGGGATCTTCACCCATTCACAAGAATCTCACAGCAAATAAATAAATAAATAAAACAAAATAGGTCAGTCTCTAACCCTAAACTTTGAGTTTGCCCACTCTTCGTACAATGTATATTTATCAAAAAAAAATTTTTTCCAGCTTAACCCTCTGTCACTTCATCGATATAAATTTTCATGGATTTACTAAAAGGGATGAAAACAAAACCATGAAGAGTTAACAAATTAAAACGTGCATTTAACTTATTTTTCCGCATTTCCAGGGAGGAACTTTCGCTTTTTCGATTCAGCTTGATTCGAATCAGTTTCTATTTATATCGTATTATAAGAAAATGGTTATTTATTTCATATTTCAGTTAATTTAAACAATCATCTTGCAGGTCTCCGGAATTATTCAGTTTTTATGCTACTCTGCCCATTATTCCGTGTTAATATTCATTAAAACCGCGTATATTTTGACTTCAGATCTTCATAATCCCATTCAACCATTATATATATAATTCTGACAAAATTGTTTGTTTTTAGCAGATCGAGAGGGATTAAATTAAAAATCGATGAACTGCTCATAAATTTTAAAACATGTTATTTCATTCAGGAAAAGACTCACTGCCATAAATTAACGTCGGAGGGTACAGAGTGGCGACATAATCACTCCAAAGGTCAAGGGGACGACAAATTCTCTCTTACACAGCCTGTTTCAAAAGGTTTCGTCACGAATCATGTTGATGACTTGTTTTTCTGTAGCAGAGGATTTTCGGTGGCGCGTATTGCTGACGGAATTGTGGAATTAAAAGGAAGCACACATCCTTGCCAGACTTTTTTGTCGCCCGTCGATTCTCAGCGAAAGGAAACTGATACAGATGCCGTTGTGTCGGTTACACCTCTACGACAAACGATTATGACTTCCCTTTGCCTTTATTTATGAGTGTGTCACAGGAGACTTTATTGCCTTTCAAGCCTTGTAATTAATTACAGTAAATAGTAATTAACAGAACCATTTACGGGAGAACTGCAACGTGGTAATGCACGAGAATAATTATTCCTTCGTGGTGAGCCGAGACTTTTTGAATGTGCCAATTTTTTTTAGTTCAAAAACGAGCTTTTGCATAACTTTTCGACTGATCTATGTTTGCTTTCATTAAAATTAAATGTTTTATTTGTTTTCATACAGCAAAAAGCAGAAATGATGTAAATTTTATGCTACCAACACGTATTTTGATACTGTATAAAACGACCGAAGCAAAAATGCTCAGACTAGTTACAAACAAGTCACAAAGACATGCAAAAACTTGCACGAAGACTTGTACGAAAGAGTCTTCACGAATCATATAAATAGAACATGCGATCAAATGGCACGAAGTAACTCGAACGGCTATGAGAACGACCTCATATTTACTGTAGATATTCTGGAAATATTTTTTCATTTCAATAAATGTCGTTCGAAATTTGTGTGTTTGTTCTAACCAATACACTTAATTTTGATACCGTACCTGGTTTTTACTAAGATGTATCAGTTTGACTCACACAATGCTATACACCAAACTACAGTATATAGCAAGAAACTGGCCTCTTGACCCACAATTTACTAACACAAAAAATTTTCAGGCAACAGTTCTCGTGAATCTCGCTCTTGAGTTTGGTTCTTGGTAGATGAAGTGCTATTAAACTTGTAGATATACTGTTAATAAGACTTAGATGTGTATTTAGTCCTATTAATACACATGATATAGAACAATGTACACATCTATGTCCTAGAGTATATATCTACGTTTCACAACATTTCAGCTAACAAGAGTCGAAACTCAAGAGCATGATTCACAAGAACTGTTGCCTGAAAATTTTTTGTGTTTGCAAATTGTGGGTCAAGGACCTAGTTTGAGGGGAACACAATAACCGCTTTTCCCAGTGTATAACTGTCTAATTTCTAAATTCTCTGGAAAGATTAATAAAATGAGTATTGAAAATTAAAAATCTTTTTTTTTCTCTTCTTACTTAAATAAAAAGTTTTGACAAATGAAGACGATATTTTAAAAAGTTTGAAACTAACTGAAAAATATTATTTCCAGTTTTAATTCTTCTCCCGTTTTCTCTTGAAAAGTCCAGCTTGAAGACGCTGACATTTTTGGCTTTCATTTTATGCTTCTCATTTATTTTTTTGGATTTCCCTCGTAAAATGGAAACCCAGTTTCTTTTATCTTTACTCTTTTCGACTCTCATTCGGCTAATTTTTCTAAAATGTTTCTGCTCCTTTTTTTTCTTTTTCTGACTAATATCGTTACTGTTTTATTATTGTCTCATTTCTTAACTAGGAATGACTCGGACTGACCTAAATGATTTTAAATTCTTGAATGCAGAATGTGTAACTAGGGTTTCTGGGATCTTGAAAACATTCTTATCTCTTAAACTAGATTAGTGCATGAGATCTTTCTTTGACTTCTAGCCTAAAGGAAAAATTCAAATGGACCAACTGAAATTTTATAAAAACAACAGGAGATATCATGAATATATCACAAATTCACATCCTACACCTTTTCTGATCGTTTGCCTTTTGTTTCTTACTTGTGTGTGACGACCTAATTTAAAGATGAAACTAAAAGTAGTGAGAACGGATCTCAGTTTGAGGATGTGGCTAGTAATTCACTGATCTTGTATTACTCACGAGAGATACATAATGTGGTCTAGTTAACGTGATTTGGGTGGTGTGGGATAATTAGTGAGAAGCAAATGTTTGAGAGATAGTAGGTATTACTATTATTGACATGTTGAAGTGTAGATTTATTGCAAGTACTTGATAACCAGTATTAACGCATTATTACCTTTATCCTCGGGGACCATAGTGTGAGGCTTAACTTGTTCAAATTTTCATTTGTTATCTTAAAAAACACACTAATGAATGATTTGAATTTTAATTTAGGTTGATTTTGTTTCGTGATTTAGCCTAATATTAGAGTGAATAGCCGGGGATCTGTGGTGTGGTGGTTAAAGCGCCCGACTGTGGAAATTATGGTTGGGAGGTCAAATCCTCTCTCCTCTCCAAAAAAATTTCCCCAGAGAACCACCCACACACAGGCATTGTCATCTTTTCCATCACAAAACAAACATATATTCAAAGGAAATCTATCATTAATACGGTATTTATATTGTGTATTATTCCGGGGTTATGTTTAGGCAAAAAAATTTACTTTCACCTCTTTCAGACACTTGGAATACGCAAGCTTCATCCACAATGGGTAATAGTTTCAGTGTCAAAACCGCTTAACAAGAGGATAACTTTGAAACAAACTATGTATAAGAAAACAGATCATTTTTTAGAAGACAAGGTACCTGATATTAATACAATCCCAAAGAAACTTTTTTTAAAAATCGAGAAAGTGGGAGAGAAGGAGGCGTATCAGTTACGCTGACAGAATATAAATTAATCCCTTATCACTTTTATCATTCCATAACCACTCAAATTTTTAAAAATTACTTTTTTTATTTTTTCGAAAGATTTATGATCGTGTTAAACAAGTCGATACTAAACTTTTTTTATATAATATATGATGAGAAAAGTGAAAATTTGGCTTTTCCTTCGTTTTCTGTTTAAGTTCTAAGAAAAGAAAACAAAATACAAATTAGAGTCTAGTCGTCTGTTGGAAGAATCATCTCCACTTGGTTTTCATCAACGACAGACTTGAAGACGCCAGTTAGTGACTCTTAAATGTAAGAAATACCGTAGGCCAGGACTTGAAAAATAAGACAAATGTATAAAAATCGAATAACGCCACTTTCTTTTCTATTTCCAACCTCACACGTCAAGGCCAACATTCCAGCTGAACCTTCCATCAAAGGCTGTACGCGTTTGACCAGGATGACTTATTGTCACCTCTCAACAGTGACCATTTGTCTAAATGCCGAAACGGCATTCTACTACAGAAATAATTATTGACATTAAAACAAACTAAATATGAAACCAATATAAGTGCGCGTGCGGAGTAGTGGGTCTTAGAATGAGATAGACTGACTTGATTCTCTATTTCTGATTCTAGAGCTGATAAAGTTTAGATAATCTGATTTAGTGAGAGACAATTATTTATCACTAATTGTTGGTAAAATAGTAATTATTATTATTATAAAGTTGGCGAAACGTTTGTGATACAATAAATGTGAATCAATTTGAACTTGTGACTAAGTGGCGCCGTTGTCCAGAAACCAGCAAAAAGACTTCCGCTCCGATGAACAAAGACAAGGAAAATTTGATTCCAATGGATTATCTACAGAATACTTTTCCATCGTTGTAACTTTTGAGTATAATTAAAGAGAAAACTGTTAAGTAAAATTAAAAAAGAAAATGCGAGGGAAGAAAATGAATGTAATATAAGTTTTGTACTCAAAGACACCTCACCCTGAGAGGAGTGAGAGAATTTTTGCTTTCGAGTTCAACAGTCGTTGTAGTTAAATATAAAAACATATTTTTCTTTGTGTCTGGGTTTATTCAAAATTTAAAAGGGTGGAAAAGGTTTTTCGAAATTCTCTACACTATTTCTGAAGCAGGTAAAAACAATGTGTGGAAGGATGGTGAAAATGGCGCTCATTAAGCTTTCCGCTCTCTGGATTTCATTTGCTTTCAAGTTTTCTCTTTTACGTTTTTTTAAGCACCCACTCTTCTCCTTTTTTTTGACTCAGTCTCATAACCTTTTCTATTTTGTTCAGATTTTCTTCGAGACTTGTTCAACTTTTTAACTCTGATTAAATTAAGTGACAACGAAAAAGATTTTTTGTCTGTTTCGAGTTAAGCCTACTTCAAAAATCCTCAGATTTCAGCAGTGTGCTCGTTATATGAAAAGTGTCTTCTTTTTTTCTCTACAAGTCGTGCGGAGGATGTCATTGGGGAATTCTCTTCCGCATTAGCGCTAGATTTAACGGACTGAGCCACTTTGACTCAATTAAAATTTCTACTCGTACGCGTTGAGTTTTAATCCCGTTTCTCACCCTTTTCTCAAAACAGGATTAGTGTTATATGTAACAGTGTGGTAGTGCTATAACTTTAGTTTTACAAAATGCTTGATAAAGTGTGCATTAATTATGAAACTCGTTTAAAACTAGACCTATAATATAAATAAGGACTTTGTTTTAATATATTTCGTGAATCCATAAATACACAAGTTGTATTGTATGTAATTATATACCTGTAATTATTATACTGTTTTTTTATTAATAAAATTTTTAGTTTAAATTGATTCTCTGATGGTCAATTTTCCTTTCCTATTATCTATTACCAATGATACTAAACAGTTGATGCTATATCTAGGTCAGACATTTAAGTATCCGACTGAGGAACAAGATTTTGAGTTAGATACACATAACTTTAAACCACATAGTTGAGTACAGCTTCTTGCAGACTTTCGATTAGCCTTTAGGAAACTTTCATCCCCAACTTTTTTATCTAGAGTGATAGATTCCCGGGTAAACTTTATCCAGAAATTATTGAACTTTGACAGATTTTATTATTCAACCTTGGTGTGAACTATAGATTCAAAGAAGGTTTTTACTCCTTCAGTAAGAAAGGAAAGATAAAAGCCAAAAGGCAGATTCGGGGGTGAGAGGAGGAGGAGAAGCTATCATGTTTCCTTAATGGAATATAAAAATATGAGAAAAACAAACCAAAGGAACGATAAAACGCCTTATAAACAGAACAGGGAAAGTGGTTTGACTTGGATAAATTTGAAATTTCTACAAAGGAAAGAATTTTGATGCCTCAAACTGAAGTTGTTGACAGAAGCTTGCGCTGGATTATAATTCTAGAACCGGGATTTGATTTTCCGATGCGAAGTTTACGAACATCTTGAATATCTGAAAACTGTCAAAGTGATTTTGAAAAATTTATAATTCGTTTTGTTTAGGTATCGAGTTACTCGGAATAAATTTTGGGGTTTTCCCCTTTTTGTCCTCCTTTTTTTTGGCAGTTTTCAGTGACAAACATAGTTCAATCTCAATTTTGCGTCCGTAAGGCTTTTGATTCATGGAAAACTTAACATATCTTTTGAATCCCTGGTTCTGATCCCGAGCACAATTTTCTTTTATTTATACATTAATCATCCTCCCTCTAAATTGTCACTTATATCCAAGTATAAGGCAAGTTTGTATATATAGTGTACCAGTGTCTTAGCTCCAAGAATTGGACGTAGAATATAGGTGGATGTTCAGTGAGGAGAAGAGAATGACCGATAATACTGTGATGTTAAATGAATAAGAAGTGAAATAGTTAGAGAGCGAGAAAAAGGAAATAAAAATTATGTTGTAATGATATGATGAGGTTGTGGAATAAATGGAATCGAGTTTTCTTAATCAATAACTATGCTCTTTTGTTTCCATTACAATTGCCTCTGTTGGTTATAAAGATTAGCTGATTGGCAGCCAACTGTTTGGTTATTCAAGCCTGTACTGACCATCCATGGTTGGGTCAGCACACCTATTTAGGTTATGTATGTATGTTCGCTCGGGACTAGGGCCAACTACAATATATATGTAAATAGATAGATATATTGCGAGGGGCTTCAGGTTGAGCCGCTTCTTCTCCGGATCGAGAGATCAATCCTCCGATGGTTTGGGCACGTACAGAGGCTCCTCCCAGAACGCTTGGTTCGCCTGGTTCGCTGGGTCCTGTCGGAGTGCGCGGGAGGAAAGCCGCCGCATGGCCGTCCGGGTCAGGGGGATGAAGGCCTTGGCTGAATCCCGTCTGATAACCCCGGGTTCTCTGACCTCGATAGGGGGGGATCGTTCCAGTTGGAGGTCCTTAGTCGCTTCCCTCACCCTGCGACCCTAAGGGATGAGCGGGCTCATGAAAAGTAAAGTAAGTGTTGATAGATACATGATATAAGAATTTTGAAAAGATGAATAACTACAAATTGGTGGTAGGTTTAATCCCGTTTTTCACCCTTTTTTTGGATATAACAGAATGCGGAAGGAGGATTCGAACTCACGACCATAGCGTCCAAGTCAGGAACTTCAACCACTACACTAGGCCTCCCGCTGGATAACTACAAATTAAAAAAATAAAAAAAATAAAGACACAAAATACTCAAGAGAGTGAAAAATCCCACAGCGAGAGAGTAATGGATTGCTAACACAAGAAAAGAATCATCAAAGAAGAAAGAAGTGAAATTGACGAAGAAGTTTGGAAGTAGAATGGTCCTTAGTTGACCGAAAACAAGAAAATGAAAAGAGTAAATCAAGACGAAAATGCCTCCCGCTCTTTCTAGATCTGATGAGAACAACAAAACACAATGAGGAATCGTACGAACATGTGTCTAAAATAGCAAAAAGATTGGCTTCTAACTTGAATAGTTTCAAGCAGGCTGTCGAACCGGAAATTGAAGTACTTCTTGAACAATGAGGTCGAAAAACTTTGAAGGAGTCGGGAATCACGCCTTAGGACCTACGGAAGCGTGATATTCTGAGAGAAAATAGAAAATTCGAGATTGTGAGAAAAATCAATACTGAAAACGGGTAAAACATAAGCGTAAAAAGAAGAAGAAGCGAGGAAAAGAAGAGATGGTAAACCCATAAATAGAGTCGATCCAGAAACATTTAAAACAAATAGTTGTTCTAAATATACAGTCTGGGAGTGTGGCAGTCCATTTTAAGGCTGGGATAGTCACAGAAAGAGAAATGACAACGTAAAGCACAATAATATAAATAAGATGAAACTTGAGAGGAAGGCAACTACTTAAGAGACTATCAATTCAAAGATAATTTCTCAATTAAGTTGATTGGTTCAGGATTTTCGTGTCAGAATCGGAAAGCAGAAAACACCGAATTGTAGTCAGAAGGCGACCGTCTTATACAGAACCCCAAAATCTTGTATTTACACAAAGACTTATCTACGTTGTTTGAAAGAAATAAGACAATAAATTGTTCAACCAGGAAATTACCGTGAGAAAAATAGCAAAGATTTAAAAAGTATCTCGAGCACCAGTGATTGAGCACTTGAGCTCTTCTCCGTTTTCTTTAAAATCAAACATCTTTCAACTCATACCACTGTTTTTGAGAGTTGAGAGCTTAGAAGGAAACGCGCCTAATAAAAATAGAGAAGAACATTAGGGAAAAATCTAAGGCAATTGAAAAGGAAATTAAGATGTATACGTTTGCGAATTAATCTCGGTTGAACTTGCACTCATCAAGTTGACAAACAGGGAGAATAAAACGAAAAAGAGGAACAGAAAGAGAGAGAGAAGAGAACAGTTTCCTCAGTTCGACAAACGCTGATATTGATCTGCCGAATTACGGTTACTCCGTTTCCTTTTCCAAATAAAAATTAATGATGTTGGATGGGTTGTTCTCTGATAATTTACAAAAAAAAGGGAAAAAAGATCCTTCAACTTCCTCATCCGCCCAGAGATAATCAAACGAGAGCTTTGAAGCTCACTACTGTTAAAATCTACAGACGAAATTTGATTCGTTCTGAAGGTAAAATTAGACAGTTTTCACGAGACAGTGTTCTGTGTAGAGCAAATTTTATCGAAGAGGATAAGCGTTCGTGAAGAATGAATTTTTTCCTCCTTTTCAGGGGGTGGGCGAAGGAGATTTCGGTAAAGAACTCTGATAAGCTCTTGAAATGCTTTTATGAAATTGATAAGGAAAGTTTTTCTGAATGAATTTTGAACACGTTTTAAATGTAAAAAAGTAATTTAGTCTGGCGTGGGTTTATCGAGACATATTTTGACTCGACTAAAGACTTTATGGAAGCTTAAAATCAGAAAACCGAATCTGAGTTCTTTTCAAGCTGTACCAAAACCTTTAGTTGATAATGAACAACTCGAGGCTGATTCTTCGTGATGTTCTTCAAAACCCTACTTCGTTCATTATCAGCCTTTCTTCATTGTTAAGTGTGACAAATAGTAATCAATATTAAATTGGACTCAAGATGAAAATGTAGTGCATGAGTGTGATCACAGGTGATTTATTTGCTGTCGTGTCAGCTAGGTGGTGTGATCTAACCAATTATACATTAGTCTTAGTGAAATAATGTCTGTTATCATTTGTAATTATTTTTATATTCATGTATACACTAATCTCCCCAGAGTACAAATAGAGACAAATCGTACTCTTCGGATTTTTTCTGGTTTTACAGAATTCAGCAACAATTTCCGTGTAGGCATTGAATTCGTTCATTGATATTCTTCGGGCCTGAATCTCAACTACTTATCTATTTAACTGGTTTGTTCATATTTCTCAGATTAATTGTGGTCAGTTCTTCAAAAAACTATTCCCACAAACCTTTATCATTATTTAGTGGATAAGTTTTGTTATTGTGTTCAAATAGGGAAAAATAAGAAGAATCTTCTTCCTGAGTCCCATTGGTTTAGGTATTGCATTTCACATAAAGATTCCAAAAGTGAGATATTATATATTATACCTTCATAAAACCTACTGGTCAAACAACTGTCTCAGAAATTGACTTCTGCCATTGTTTGAATTGACCGTTTTACAATTGTATCATTAATTCGCATATTATCAGTCTAAGTTTCTAATGTACAGTAAAATAATCAGTTTTCTTATCTATAAAGAGTTTGTGGTGGTCTTGGAAATCTGTTTATGGCAATTTTGTGTTGCCACGAACATCTCAATGCTTTCCAATCATTTGGTTCAAATAAGTGTGCGGCAGTGCTCTAGACTGTGTAGGATTCGGTATCCAATACAAACTCTCATAAAGACTTCCCATCGTCACTCATTCTGTGAACCTGTAAAACTATATGATACAATCTCTTCAGTAGACGTCACAATTGAGGCGTTGATAAGTCCGCATTCGGGTCGCATAAATAGTGGCTGCCGCTCACCAGAACCGCCATGAGTACCTCCGTAAGTTTGTAACGAATTAATTTTTTAATAAATTATTTTTTTCAGTTGGAGTCAGTCTTTTCTTGGCTACAATGCTACCAACCTACGTACCAGCCAAAACTTAATTGGGCCCGGTAACACTTTGAGGATCAGCCAATACGGCAGGGTCCGCAATTTATTTCTGAAAGAGAAGAAACGGGTAGTGACCCATCCCACCATACTGCCGAAGTTCTTGTAAAAAGTTTTCAAACAATCCCGATAAATCCCTTTACAAAAAATATTCACAGTTTTAAGGTCGAAAAAGAGAAAATACGGAAGAATTTAAAGATAATAAATAAAAATAAACTCAACGTGCTTTCCAAAGACTTTGAACCGATGATTCCACGAAGAATCTCTCGAGCTATCATCAATAAAAGAGGAATTTCATGAGAATCCAAAACAAATAAGAACTCCAAACAATATCGAAAAAAATTTCTTTTTTTGTAGAAACTCTGTATAAACAGGAAACGCAGAGCCATTTAAATTTAAAATTAATTTTAATTAAAAACTTTATTAAAATAAACTTGATAAAAATAAATTAATACAGATTTTCATGTTTTTTAATTAGATTCTTGAGACTTGAATCTGCAAATATAATTTGTTAGACCTTTTTAATTTTTCGAAAGGAAAAAAAATGAAACCTTTCGAGGCAATGAAAATTAGAAAATGAATGATTCACATTTCTAAGTGATTTTCCGCTAAAACTAATTTCAATTACAATGATAATGATTGCTTCTATTAAACACAACAACTAATACCGTGTTCTTCAAAGTTCTGCTGAGTTTAGAAATACAATTAAGGTGATGATTCGAATCAAAAGTGTTATGGTCTACGAACAGATCGATTAATGATCGCCATTTTGGTTGGATTCGTGAACATGAGAGCAGTTTTATGCGGACTGTTAAATTAGTTTTATTTTATGACGATGAGTAGGAGCTGGGGTGCATAATGGCCGACAGTACTACTCGTTAGTGTTTCGAGCCCCAGACACGCTAAATGGGTCGTGTCAGGTAGCAAGATGTTAGATGAGTTTCTAGAACCTTCAAACCAGACCACAACAGCTAAAGGAAGTAATCCCAATGGGTAATCTTCTAGGTTATTGTCTTCTAATATTTCAAAATAATTATAAGTCATCTATGACGATAGGATTACCTTCAGGCACACTCAGAAGAGAATTTTTAGTTCTTTGTCATCCGATCACTGGTGTTTCCTTATTTTGTAACCCAAGACCGGAGAGGTAGGTGCATAACAACTACCTTCTGCTCTTAGTATATAAAGCAACAACAGCATCCTTGAAATTCTTTAACAAGATCCATATCTGCTACAGGAGGCAAGAAAATTCTTGAAGAAATACCTTAAACTCAGTCTTATGTTTTGAAAAATGTCGCTTCCCGAACCTTATGAGTATGTGTAATATTTAAATATATACTTTCATAAAAAATCGAACTTCCGAATCGAGAAAATCCTGCTGCTAGGTTGATTCTGCTGAGTTTCCCCTATTTCCCTTTCCTGCCTCTTCCTATATAGCTTCAGCCTGACTTTATTGAAGTTGAGGTAAGGCTAAAAAGAACGCTTCCTCTGACTTTTAAATTCGGAATATTTTCTTGAATCAAATTCAGATGTATTTTATACCCTGAAAAGGGTTTAAAAACAGTTATTTTTGAATGATTTCTCCGGCCAGCCTATTGTTTAAATTTTTTTTCTAGAGACTTCTTGGCTTTTGTCCGGATGGCCCACATTTCAATAAAGTCATAGCTTCTTCTAGTAAAATCGGGCATCGAGAATAAAAAAATTCAGATTCAAATTCTATCAAGGTCTGAACAACAGGCCTTCCCAAAAACAATTTTCACTATAGTTTTATTTATTATCTACTCTTGTTGACTACCACCTATATCCCGGTATGAGACACCATATAGTTTTTACAACTCGATTTGAGATGTTATGTCTGGGGAGCGGACGATCGTTCTAACCCCAAAAACGGTTTGGATGAAGCCAAAGTCAGGCTGAAGCTATATAGGAAGAGGTAGGAAAGGAAAATAGGGGAAAGCAGAAGAGACATAAGGAGGTTTGACTAAAATCTCAGAACTCATCTCTCAAATCATTCTTACACATAAAATCAACGTCAATTTCTTTCGAAATAATTTTCATAAAATTTTTACAAATTATGACAATTTTTTAGTTTGTTTTTGTTAGAGCCATATTTTATTAATTAATAAAACAAAGCCCATATTCTATCATTATTCCCGGTTCATCGGCTAAAAAAAAAGTTTGAAAATTAAAAAATAAGGGAAAAAGTTTTCCAATAATGATAAAACATTTTAATAAACAAAACCAGGAGAACACACACAAAATATGGGGAAAAAACTGGGGAAAAAACTAAAAATTATGTTAAAGTGGATACTTCAAATAATTTGAAAAAGTTGCTATTATTAAAATTAATAAAACAACAGAGCGGACCTTAATTCAGTCGGTCTGTGGGGCTCTATTTTCCAACAGGGAATATCATTCACATTCAAGTGAGTAAATTCAACTTTATACAGTTTTTTTTAAAGCCCAATTTGAAAAATGACCAAACTGTCCCCAAGTATGAGACACTAAATGATGGGTATATCTAGTTTTAAGGGGTTATAGACTGTGAAACGAATAGAGGACGCAGAACTACGTTGCTGAGACGAATCTTGAAGCCATAGTAATTCTTCTCTTTCTCTTTGATAGTAAGTCGATTCAGGCTTTAGTGAAAATGGATTAGTCTGATTCTTAACTCTGAAAGTTGAATTATCTGCTTTTAAAGGTTCATCTATCTGTACAAATCACAACTCAATCAATTCATTGTTTCTTTTACAATCTAACAGTGACTCAGATTCAGTGTAGATAGAATGTCTCAATCCAATATGCAAAGTACTAGAGACCAATGTACCTGTTTCAAATACTGTTTGAAGCGTTTTAGGTTCCCATGTTCGCACGACAGACGAATGGTTTGAGTTGTTTTCTTTGAAACAATTGAGTGTTGTATTGAGTTCTTCATGATGTATCAATGTGTGTAATAAGTGCAATCATGTATATGTATTAATAATAAAGTTCAGTGCCTGCCAACAGCTTCCGTGGTAGAGGAAGGCCGCCAGCAACTTGATGGGGCAACATCAACAGGGAACCTGAAGAACTTACCGCCCACAGTAATGCCTCAGGATAGGACATCCTGTCGGAAAATTACAAGACGGCCCGACCCCGGATGAAAAGGGAAGGAGGAGAAGGAGATTGTGCCCTCCAGAGGTGTCCTCGTTTTGTTTAGCAATCATTCCATCGTGGAATATTTCCGACATTCCATGTGAAATAGTATAACATCGTCAAGTCTCACACATATTTACTTGGTTCACTGCGTCAGATCCAGTATGAACGTAACACTTTCTTAGAAGAAATATTCATCCGACCGATCACAAAACTCAGATTGTAGTTCTACAAATATAGTTGTCTGCCTGGTCTCAACAGTGAGGTTGGCACCACTGAAATAAAGGCAGTTGATGGACACAATCAAGTCAAAATATTATAGTCAGATGCGTCTTTTACAATCAAATGATACGTTATCGGAAAATAATTAAAGCGTCGATGACGTCATAGGTCTAAACAGAGAATCAATTAGAGAAGGAGAGTAATAAGAGAACAGTAATTAAGGAAAAAAGTGAGTGAGAGAGAAGAAATATATATAAAACGAAAGACAGAAGGAAATAAAATTAAACGGACTGAAGAATAATAGAAAAGGAAAGTAACAGAGCAGTACACTAGCAGAAGTGATAAAGAGAAAGGTAGGGAAGGAGTAGAAGGGTAAAGCTAGGAAAAGCCTTTTGTGGGGGGGGCTCAATAAAGCAAATCACAAATACTAGCTAAACCTCTAAAAAATTAATGAAACATAGGTTTGATTATTTTACATAATAAACTCATCATTATTCGTGTTGTAATAGGCACATTTCAAAGTAATAAATAAATAAAGAGTTAAACGTATAAAATGGATGGTTAAAAGGTTGTTTTCTTTCCCCGTTAAAATTGGAAATTGTTTTTTTACTGTTTTATATCCGTATTTATGGCTTTTTAAGATTTTTTCCCCGAGACTGAAATTTAAAGAGCGGAAGTGATTCAGTTAAAGGCATTCATTGATATAAAAACGTTCTGAATTTCTGTTCGCATTATTGCCACTTAATAATTCTGACTGAAGGAATACTTTGAATCATAATTCGTTACTTGAATCTGTTCGTGAACCCAAAAGTTCGATAAACTGAAGGCAGAGTTTTGAACCGATTTCTTTTGGGAGTGGAAATAGAGAAGAAGAAAATAAATAAATGTAACAGTAAAGTTGGAAGTCTACTAACTACTATTCTACTAGACTAAAAGCTGTACGAGGCTGTATTCAAAACAAAAGGTTTCTCTTAAATCTGTGGCTGGCAAAAGGACCAACATAATCGAACTTGTTTTTTATAATACTGTATGTATTAGCTTAACATACTTATACATAGATAATATTTAGTTAAAAATAATACTTCAAGCCTGAACTAAACATTTTGTGGAAGAGCCAAAAGCAAGGAGTAAAAGAGCCGCACTTTGCCGATCTCAGCTTTATACGAACATCCAAGTCGAATCTAATGTAAGTACAAGACCGGTTCAATGATATCGAAAGACTTGAAACAGTTTGAAATCTGACTTCAGTATCTACAAAAGCGAATTGACTAGATAAAGAATTTCTGGTTGAAAGATTATAATCCAAACATACAGATATTATGGATCAAAACCAAAAACGAATTATCAAAACATTTTGACTTCGCTTTTCCGGTCTCCAAGCACGTGTCCGAATACTGAAAGGTAAACACTTTGCTATAAATATCAAAAGAGGCCGTCAGAAATCCCTTCAATTTATTCTCATCAATAAGCACAAGGAATGAAATTGCTTATAATGCTTTCCGAGCTTAATGTTCAAACCCAAAAGCTTCAGACAAAGTTTAGCCTCTCTTTCAGTATAAAAACCAATTTTTCAATTTATACTAAGCCACAATTCAAACTTCATCGATCCTTTGAAGCTATTCGGATAATTTCTGTTAACCTGTCATACGGTTTTTAAATAGACTGACCAATCACAGAGCTCCATTTTTGGAGCCACGTTCGATACTACTGCTCAATTTATATTAATATTAGGCAGAAATCATTTTCAGTGAAAGTATTTGAAGTTCAAAAGTGGACTCTTTAAAAATCTGATAAAATGGCGTTCAAACGAATATTAATAAATAAAAAAAAGAAGAATGTGGAGCTCATAAAGGAATTCAAATAATTCTGGAAGATGAAGAGAAAGCGAATAATGAAATGATTTGTTTTTGAAAGTGCTATTATCTAAAATTATTTCCCGGAACCTTTTACGCGTATCAGACATAAAGTCAAAGATCTGTTTTCGTCGAAACTCCTGAAATCTTAGGAATTTTATTTTTTAATAACCCAGTTCCTTTCAACTTTGGACTTATTTATTTATTTATTTTTAATAACGATTGAGAATTTTTTCTTATAACGATGAACTTTTTCTTGATTTCTCAAGCTAATTGTGGTTGTTGAGTTGAACGAGATGAAATCTTGAAGAAGTCAAAGTAATTCCTTTATCCCTTCCTTTCCGGATCGTAATTGGATTTAGGTAGCAGGAAAATCGATCGAATGGATTTAGTCTATGTTATAGACGATAACATAAATAGAATAAATAAGATATTTAATATAAAAACTTACCAGGGTATTGCCACCAAAAGACAAAGACACCATACGAAACTTTTGGAACTCTATACTTAACATGATTATCTGATCTTGAGGATGGTCTGATATCTGTCTCTCTGTAAGTCTAAACCGAGAATATTTATAGTAAACACTTGACATTTATTAGGTTAAAAAGATGGTTTTTCGGAATCCAGGTCATTTATTTATTATTTAAGTTTGTATTTTTGCTGTGATGAACTGGAACACCGGATCATGTCGTGAAAATGTGTTAATGTCTTTATTATTGTGACATATTCCAGAAGACACGGGAGAAGTAGTCTAGTGGTTAAAGTTCCTGACTTGTTCACGACCAAATGGCCATGAGTCTGCATCCTCCTCCCGCATCCTGCATACCCAAAAAAGGGTGAAACACCACCACCACATATTCCAGAAGACGGTAACATCTTTTACCAAAGAACTCTACATTTTAGGTTATCTATCTCTCAAATCATCCGCTTAGTTATATTAATATACACCACAGCTAATGGGGTTTTTGTATTTTGAATAACTCAAGAGCAATTACTAATCGGAATGTACTTCCGAAAATTGGGATGGGTGGTGGTATCTTAGAGAAAATGCTGCAAATTGATTCCTAAAGGTGTTAATAGTCTAAGGACTACATGCAAAGCTTCTTTGAGAAATTGGCCTGATTTTTATGCTGTTAGAGTGATAACGAGAAATGAGCGCGAATGGTTGTAAGGAGTGCACCAAGTAATAGTGAGCGCCGTGACACCAATTGCTGAAGTCGCAGGGTAGAACAGTGTTGTGATGATGTGGCAAGTATCCGTGTGAATTATTTTTGAGTAACATACCAAAATTTATTTGAGTAATCCGCTATCACTTATTTGGATCACCACCAACAATCCTGACAGAGAAGAGAAAAGAACTATTCCAGGTGAGCTGGGTAAAGTACGCCTCCATTAGACTAAAAGCTCGTTTTTAGTCTGTGTAAATTGCTGTTGTTTGTGTATTTTAATGTTTTAACGCAAAATTTTCAACGGGTATACCTCAATTAGTTAGTAACAACATAAACAAAAACTAAAACGAAAAAAAAAATGGACTAGAATGACAAAATTTTTGGTTCCCAAACACAGTTTTAAGGTACAAAGTATATTCGTGATCCGAGTTATCATTACAACTCACTAGAAGCAAAAATATCTTTTAAACTCTGGTCCAAAACAAAAAAGGATGGTAGGCGAATGAACTGACACTCTTACAAAAAATCTGAGTTTTAAGCAGAGTATGAGATGATGTCTACAGTATAAAAGATGACGTTCTTGAAACGGGAATGTTTGTTTTGAGCCATTTACATCTTTTTTCTTTTCTTTCCTTTTGTGAAGCATTTTTAGAAGAGGAAAAAGGCGAGCGGTACGTAAAAAAAGAGAAAACATTTCAGAATCATGATTTCTGCACGAAAGAACAAAAGATGTTCCCCGTTTTTCTACTGTTGCGGAAAATTGAATAAAATGAAAACGATATCTCTGTTGAGTGTTCAAGTTCGGGAAGGTCAGTCAGTGGAAAGGTATATCTTTGCCTTTAGGGCGTGAAGGATTTTAAATCAACATTTTGCCGCGGCGGTCGTTTGCATGGAAACGGAGTTCGGGATTCACATAGGTTCGTGTCCATTCTGATTCGTTTGTGGAAATCATTTTAATGAGAATAACAAAAATCTTCGTCATTATTGTGTGAGTGTATATGTCTGCAATGACACTCATCCACAACGATACCGAATTACAAAGGTTTAACAATCGAAACAAAGTTTGGTGAGTCAGAAACAAATTTAACAGCTGATCGTCAAAAACGGAACTCAGCACATGCATACAAAATCTATTTATTAATATGAAAGCCAAAATTACACTATCACAATCCAAAAAAGTTTGCCCTTTGCTCTCTTTTTATCGACATAATATGTTATTCATAGGACCGTTAAAAACGTTTGTTTAACTGCTAAAATTGAATTTTCATTAAGGGGGCGGAAGAGGAGGAGGAAGAGTATTTTGGGGAGTTGGGCAAGAATTGATTCGAATCGAGGCGAAGTCACAATCGAACAGCAAATGAGGCGTCTTTTGAAAACCCGGGGGTTTAAACTGACACAAAAAGCAAAATAAGTTTTTGAAAGGCAGAAAAGGAAAGTTTAGTGGAATGTTTTAATTAGATACGTGAAGCTTTTCCAAATTTAAAACAAAAGATTCAGAACAATGAAAATTAGTTTTGGGTGAAAACGAGCCAGCTTACTGCCCTCACCCGTCCCTCCCACCGACCTCTCTCACCTCATCTCTCTCTCTCGCCTCTCTCATCTCCTCTTACTCCCCAATCGCATTAAGCTATTAGAATATTTCACGGAGGTTTTTTACATATGTATGTGGCTAATAATGCGCAAAGGGCAACGTTAGTCCCATATTTTTTAAAAATCTGATTTATGTTCTCTTCGAATAAAAATTATTTCTCTGAGGAAATGTTAAAAGGGGAAGCTTTCTGGGGGAAAACCTCCGAGCTTTCTATTTTCGAACGTGAACTCACCCAAAACTTTTGATAATTTCATTTTTTGTAAAAAGATTTTTCCTTTTCTGGTTTCGAGATGTTTTACTTGAAGTTGTTATACAAAATATGAATTCTTAAAAAGTTGATCTTTAAATATTGACTCATGGTGCAGCAGCTCAAAAATTGCATTTTAGAAATATTATAACTCAGTTCCTACTATTTACTTTACTTTATTGGAGAAAGGAGAAGTTGGTTTGATAACTTACAAACGTAAGGAATTATAATATTATATTCATCAAAGTACACGGGATTGAAGCCTGCAGGCATTCTCAGTAGTCTTGCTGTTGAGATGCATTAAAAGTAAATTCTCTTTTTCGTTCGAAAGTTTAACTTGACCGGTTTTAATTTAACATTACTAACATTAATAAACTTAAGAGTAGAAGTAGCAAATCTCAAAACTCACTTTTCGACATTAGGTTAGTCAAGTTTCCCTAATAGTTAGTCTACTTAGAGTACACTTTAGTACACTTTAGAGTATATTTTTATGAATTTATAAATGAATCATTCCGAGGATAGATTGCCAACGTCTGGTGTGAACTATGCAGCAAAGATGACAACCAAAAACTGAAAACAGGACTTAATCAATTAACAGACACCATGTAGTTGGTCTAGTTGTCAGGGGGAATGTTGACTGAGGAACAGACCAGTCCCAGACTTAGTCCCAGAAGTGGCTAGAAGTGATGTTGGGTTTGATCATTAGTGGGAGAGGTAGAGGGAGTCAGTGGGATGTGGAGGAAGTAAGAAGATATGTTAGGGTCGGGGTAGTAAGTAAGGAAGGAATAAGATGAAGGAGGAAGTTACTAATATTAAGAGTAAGAGTTGCAAAAAATCTCAAAACACAAATTTCGACGTTAATTTAGTCAAGTTTTCCTAACAGTTAGCTGCTAATGGTTACTACTCAAACTCAAATACTAATCAAATTATTTATAATTTGTTCTCAGTATATTTTTAATACATTTTTGATGAATCATTCAATGAATTGAAAGAATAGAATGTCAACGTCTGGTATGATCTGTGCAGCAATAACAAAAACCAAAAGCAAAAGCTGAAAACAAAAAAAAAGAAAAGACTAAAATAACACTGTTTCAAGATGGCTGATTCCAAAAAAAAAGAACTAAATAGCACATACTAGAAATTATATACTCGAGTAGCACAAAAACCTTTAAAAATAAAACTTGAAAATGATGATTTTGCCCAGACTGAAACCCTAAGAAAACTTAAAAAAGGTTTCCAACATGAAGTTAATGTTACTTTTACAAATTGCAAAAGCTCAGCACAAATTTGTGGCGGTTGAGACCCGTCTCAACGACGGAACGAGTTGAAATAAGTTTGTTTTGAAATGATTCATCCGTTTTTCAAATTTTCTTTTGTGCTTCTCTTCCTGGCTAGAAATATAAAATAATCTCGTTACGACGGGTCATATACTCCTTTTATTATATTCGGGATTTCGAGTGAGAGAAAGCTCCAAGATTTTTGAAGAGCTTTTGTTCAAGATTTCCTCGTGAATTCGTTTTCCAGTTTGTACGCTTAGAAGTTAATGTGGAAACTATAAACGAGTCTTAATTTGAAAATAAGAGTGCTGCTTGAGCGATGTCACCGAGATGAATCTTAAAGAATTCGGAGAAATTACTTCTTCTTCACTGATGGGAAATGAAAGAAGTTCGGTGGAAATGAACCAGCCCAATTCTTAGTAATTCTAAGATTTGAATTATTTACTACAGTCTAAGATCTGAATAAAGAGCTTTGACTAGCTTCCACCCAACAACTCGATAACAGTTACTGATTTGATGAGGAGTTATGTTACTTACATGGAAAAGTTGAAACGGAATTCAGTTTCAAAGCCTTAGTCCATAATGAAGCAGAATTGTTTTTTCCATAAAGGTCAAAGCATGTCAACCACGTAGAAGAAGAAGAGGATGGCGGAAAGAGGACGACGAGGACAATGATGGAGGCAGAAGAAGAAAATCAATAGTCAAAAGCAACAAAGACGATACAAAAAATTAATTAAAAAAATATTTTTTTTTGTTTTATTGGAAGTACTGGAGCTTGGAAATGTAATCGAATTCGAAAAAAAAATTTTTTTTTGTTTTTCGATTTCGAAATTGCTTTTCCGCCAGACAACAAAGAAGAAAAAAAAAGCTGGAGTGCCATATGTATCATCCTCTCCTTCTCTTTCGTTTTCAACACTGGTGTGTCCGTTATTTATTTTCTTTTTTATTTTCCATCATATTTTGCTTCGACCTCATCCTCTCAACCTCCCGCACTCTTTTCCCACCCCCACCCCCAATACCCTCATTATTTATTCAATTCATAATTAATGCAAGAGTCACGTTTATAATTAAAATTTTATCATGTCGCTTCCATTTTTATGTGAAGATAAAATCCTGTTTTCTGAATATTCGTCGAAATCTTGTAAACAAAACTTTCGTTGTAATTCCATTCTGTCTTGGAATCCCGCGTTCTCTATACTTTCGGGTAGAGTCTACGATGAGATTTAGAGATAAGCCATAATCCTTTGACTCAGTTATCGTAGAAACTGGTTTTTGATATCTTTTTCTTAACTCTGTTCTTGTTGTCTGCGTTTTCTCTTCCTTCTTCAACCTCATCAAGGCTTTATCTTCGGTCGGGAGAGTCGATTTGGAAAGAATAAAATTCCGTCTGAGGTTTACGCCACTGATATCGAATCCCTCAGGTTTTATTAATTATTATTTAATTATCAAACTGTTAATTGGGCTTTGTTTTCTCCCACTGACAGTGTAGAAATCCCATTGGGAATAATTTGTTTTATACTTAATATCTGTTTTATGTCCCACAGAGAGGAAGTTGAATTAGATGTTGACCAGAAATAGACATGTCAAAAACTTGATAGAGGTAAAAAATCTTCAAACTTTCTGTCCCCTTATTAATACATAAAGTTATGTCACAGTAACCAGCGTATAAATGAGTTTTTACTTTGGGTTTTGATTTTAATGATGTAACGTTTTGCCCTAGTAGACAACTTGAGGCATCCTCAGTGGAAGGAAGTTTGGTTTTTTGGTAAGAATTCTTAAGATTAAAGGAGTGCGGTTGAGTGAACAAAGGACAAAGGGTTCCGGGTTAAAGGAATGGATGTGTGGGATATTTAAAGGAAAATTTACTGTTAATCAGTTTAGAATAACATAATTTCCTTTTCGTGTACCTGGAAAACCATTCCTTTGTCTTCTAAACCCTTACGTCGCCTTTTGCTACACTGAACCCTACTTCCTTAACCTCAAGAATTCTTTTGTACCACTAAGTCAACATCCAACTTTCTGCCACTGAGGATGACTGAGGGGTGTAATCGAAAACAGATAAATTCTCTGACTTAAACGGTGCAATAGCCAATGGTTAACATTGTTTATGAGTTTGTAACCTAATTAGCAGTGTCTTGCGACGACGTTTGATAACGTGAACTTTAAAAGAACCCAACAGTTCAGACCCACTGGTGTCCAGTGAATGAGATTAATGGAAGGGTTCTACGATAGTTCAGTACACACTGACATTTGTCTCAAAAGACTTATGTAAATTATTAAAAGGTATTAAGAAGAAAAATCAATAAAATAAGATTATTTTTTTAAAATATTGAAATATATTTTCTAAACTCGAAAGTAGAAAAAAACAATTTTAGACTAAATTAAAGTGATATATAATCAACAGATATTGGCAGACTTAATGACGGAGGAGGAGGAGGGGGCGGAGGAGGTGGTGTGGGTATTTCAGATTCTTCTACTTCTGGAAGAGATAGAGTGGAGCTACCGCCTGCAGTCACACGTGGCCCCATATTATCATACACTGGACCTAACCTCACATGACTATCTGGAGACTCACTTGACTTTGGCCTAGGTCGTCTAGGAAAAGTAGCGAAAGACTGCAAAGGAGTGAAGGGCGGATCTGGACCGGAACCGATGTTCATCCTGGCTGATGCATTTTTCGCTCGATGAGGGATGTCCAACAGGTCAGGATACCTGACGACGCCATCCGAGTTTGGATCCTGACTTACTGACACGGATATAAATATGTTTCCAAAAGCCCCCGTTGGTAGGGTACTTGTCGAGAATTCTGGCGGAGGAGGGAATACGGTGAGAGGAACCGACAGCGGCATCATATTCCCATTGTTCGTGTTGTGACTTTCAATGGTGATGTGAACCGGTTCGCAGAGTTCTAATGGTATGCTTGACGATTCGATCATTTCCATTTCAGGCTGATTTAACTGTTCGACGCTTTCCGCATTGGATGCTCTCTCTGTCGTTGTTATACTCACGTCCAGTAACTTCTTCTCTTGCTCAGTGAAGCTAATACTTCCCTTGAGTTTTGCTTTTTTGCGATAGCGCTTCCTGCGATGCTTCCTCCCACATAGACAAATAGTACAAATGATTGTGACGGTTGCGGATAAGAAAACTCCGACGCCTCCAGCTACAAGACCTAGAAGAAGAAAGAATAAAACAAAAAATAAGTTACTGCTTAATTAAACAACACGACAACTGACTTCCCACGGGAACTAAACACTGCTCAGGCTCTAGGCGACGTACAATTCCTTGAAGACTGCAGAAATTACTTTTCCCAAAAAGATTCCAGATTTCCCGTGTCAAGGTATAACTTAATTAACTGAAAGGAGCAGAAAATGCCCTAACGAGGTCAGCGGAGCCAAGCCACCTCCTTAATGTTACAATGCGGATGAGTGGTAGGATATCACTGCCCATTGTAATATTTTTAGTTTGTAGTAATTTACAAAAATAAGTATTTGATGAATAGTCAAACTCTGTCATTGCACGATGAACACTACCTTGATTCGAAAATTGTTTTTATTTCAGTCAACACAATTTTCCTGTTACCATAATACTTTTCATCTTTCTTTTCATTCCCGCAAAAGTTTTATTCGAGCCATAAATGTGATTGCAATAATACTGCTTACAAGTGAGGAAAAGAGAAAAGCGTAAACTGACGGTTTCGACTTTGATTAAGCCGCAGTCGAGTAAAAAGAAGACAGAAAACCGTTCCCCAAATTGCGAACATAAAAGGGGTTATTTAGCCTTTTAAACTTCTTTATTGCAAAAGGCAACTTTTAAGAAGATTATAATTTAATAAAAAAATATGTCATTAGTGGGGAAAACAACAAAAAAAGACGTCTCTTCGTTTCCCTTCGGCTTTTCCGACTTTCCCGTAAAAGAGGACTTTATTCCACAAAATCATGATTGCCACGGTGAAAAAGAAAAACCGAAATTCGACAGGGAAAAGACAGCAAGTTGGAGAGAAATTTTCGACAAAGAAAAACAAACTTTTATTCCCTAACCGTACCACACATAACAACCATAAAAGGCAGGGACGTAAGTACGCTGTCGCAAAAATAAAAGAGTGTAAGTCAAAGGGCTCAGTATTTCTTTAAATTACAAAATGTCTCCCCGTTAAAGCGGCCTCAGAAGGAATATTTCGAATTCATTAACCGTGAAAGACGAAGTTTAAAAGAAAATTCCCGCCATGAAAAAAGAAAGGAAAATTCTCGAAAGCTCCCAAGTCTCATCGTTAATGACTTGTTTCTACTCTTTTCTAACTTTACCTTTCTTCTTCCTTTTATTTTTGTTATTATTACAATATATCGACCGCTCAGATAATCATTTCAAACCCAACAAAACCATCTACTATTCCCTCACATTCTTTAAAAAAACACTTTGACTAGTACAAGACTAAGCCTTGAAAAACATAATTTAGGCATGCGGATGTTATATAAGGAGATTAAGATCTGTCGGAGAGCTTGCAAGCAAGAACAAAGAAGGGAAGAAAGGGAAAATGCATGCACTCGTTTATAATAAATATAAAGTCGAGTCGTAAAACCTTACTTTATCTATCAGACATTTATTTTTATTATCTTCTAGTTAACTGTCATCTAAGATGAGACAATGAGTAATAACTAGATTTAAAATTTAGGGCTTGTATCTAGAAAAAGGAGACTAGCATCTTATTCTCAAGAGCGAGTAGAATGAGAAATGTGTGGGAATGAAAAAAGTGGGAACAGAATTGTAATTACAAGAGGGGAGAAGGGGAGGGTAATAAAGAAGTAAAAAGAAAGATAATAAAGTACTAGACTAGAAATTATTAAATACAAAGCAGGAAAACTGGAAAAAATAAAACCAGCATAATAATGCTGTACAGAAGAAGTAGAAGAAAATAAGGAGAGTAAAATGAAAAAAAAAGGCAAAATGCGGTTGGAAGAAGTATACAACCTTCTAACAAATTATTACTTTCAGAAATATTGCACACTTTTAAACGAAATCATCTGGTTTATGTCAAGTAAGATAGTTTTGCAAATATTTTTGTAACAAAGTCTTTATTGGCGTCGATTTCTCTTACATACAAATATTATATTGTAAAAGCTCACCCGTTTTCCCAGCTGACACTTGGTATACATAAAAATCATACTAGGTTTGTGTAACCCTCAAATATTTTGCGATTTCCCAAAGCTCCTTGGTTAATAAATATCCCGCGAAATTTGTTTTAACATTAATTAAACGAGACTTAACAGCCGTATCAATCTGTACCGGTTAGAACACTAATTTTTAAACATGGTAATGTTTTTTTGTTTTTAACAAAAACCGATTTACACAAAATATCTTTTTACAGCCAAGGGATTTCCCACGTGTGAATACAAGTAATTAAACAAATATTTTCAGTTTTTAATTATAAATCTGTTTTAATTATCCTTTCCATTTTCCTGGATTTTATCAAGTCGAGTTCTAAATTCCTCTACAAAGTTTTTTATGACTAAAAATACCAATTCATATAATGATTAATCCAAATTTTCATAAATTATTTGTGGCAATCATATCGCACACTGCATTATTAGAAATGAATTATTCGCAAAGGTGTGCATTACTTCTTCTTCTTCTCCTTTTTCCCATTTCATCCGGGGTTGGGCCTTTTTGTATGGGATGTATCTATTTGTATGAGGATGTCCTATCCTTGGGCGTCACTGTGGACAGTAAATTCTTCAGTCTCTATTGATATTGCTCCACTAAGTAGCTGGCGGCCTCTCTCTACCACGGGGCGCTGTTGGCAGGTTGAGGGCCACCCTAACCGAGTAGTTCTCCCGTTGCCTCATAACGTGTCCATACCACACCATCCTATTTTCCTGTGTTTCTTTCCTTATTGTAGTCACTTTTATGGAAGCGCTTATGTACTTATTCTTGACTCGGTCCAGACAAGTGACCTCTGCAGCCATCGCAGCATCCTCATTTCTGCACACTGACACCAAAAGGGACGAGATAATTTTTCCCTCAAGGATAATCTTATCATCAGGTCTTCTGAAGTTAAATCGGTATCCATCTTGACCGTAGACTTACCACAGACCCACATTAAAGCTAAACATGAACAAGCCCAGGTTGTTCTGAACAAACTTCTCCGGCTGATGGAAAGATGGTGAGAACTTCATACTAATAATAAACATCTTATAAATATATAAAGCCAAACTGAAACCCATTCGACCGCTAACTAAAACCTCGAAATCCTTGAATGTTTTTAATGTAAACCCTACGAATCATGGTCAATGTTCTCTCCCAATTCCATCATCCAAAAGGATCACTCGGTTCTCTTTGTAAAAAAAGGAAATCTGCAGATTCTTTCTCAAATTCCCTTTCGTCTAGCGGTCCAGATCCTTTTGCATCATCTCTTCTTGACAAATCACAGGCCCAATGACGCCTCAAGAGACATAAACCACTCAACTGTATAACACGTTTCAACACTTTACTCCATTTCTAAACGTATATCTATTAATATATTCATTTTATTATTAATGCTATTCAATTTCTATATCTGATTTATATTTATATTACTTCTCATTTCTCTTCACAACAGCTTTACCTCACTCTCTTTGTGCCACTTTTACTAACCTAACCCATTTTCTAGACTACAATCCCGTCAAGCAATTCCTAGGGTTAAGACACTGGTCTGTCCCATAAAAGCTTCATTAAAGCTCAACGACTAACGACTCGAGCTCAATTCGTAATAACTACTCAGTTATATCCACGTCTCAGTATGAGAAGAGTGAGATTATTTTTTTAAAAAAAGTTCCAAAATTAAAAGTATAAATAAAAAATAAATACTAATCGTAAACAATTCCGCACACATTATAGTAATACATTTATACCGAGGTCATTGACACCAAACTAAAACCGGATTTATGTGGGGATTGGTAACAATGTGATTAACCATGTCACTAAAATTAATTAAATGACACTGCAAAGCCAGGAAAATCTGGCTGCATTAAAACAAAATAGGCCTTTTTATGATAAAATAATTTTTTAAGATTCTTTGTCTTATCTACTTAGCCTGGATAAAATTAAAGCATAAAAAAAAAAATTCCCTGAACTCAAATGAACTTTTCTTTTCTCTTCCTTTCTTTCAAAGAGAAAGTTATCCAATATTTTCTGTGATTTAAATACAAACAAAAGTTTGAAAAGAAAAAAGTTGAAAAGGCAAAAAGCTGGAATGACGTTTAAAAATTTTAATCAATAAAAATGTAACGGACCTTTTCTTCTTTCTCTCCCCTTTTTTTTGGTTTTTCATAATCAAAAAAGTTAAAAATTTGATTTTGTAAGTTTCTTTTGTAAGAGCCTTTTACATCTATTCCCGTGAATTAATGGCTCTCGTTTGCTTATTAAAAGCTTCAGCCCACTTATTCCCACCTCGTTCCGGAGCTTTGTTTCTAATTCGATGAGGAAATAGGGAAAGTTAAGAGAAAATTTAGGAACTAATTTACACCACACAAGACTAAAAAGAAATATCCGAAAAGGATTAAGTCAAAGGTAACGGCAAAGGTTTTTGTTATTTTAACAATGTAGACTGATGCAACTCTGCAATCGAGGCGTGACCCTCGCTCACCACTTCGTTTGGGCATTTTTGGTATTATTTACGCGTAAAAAAAGTGTGCATCATGTTGCTGGGTATGTAATTTATGCGAGTATATGTAATATATATTATTTTTGTAATTCCTCTTTAAATTTAGAAGAAACTAGAGAAGAGGAGACAAATTTCTAAATTTTTTAGTCCTAAATTTTTCTTGTTATCTATCAACTACACATATTTTCGCATACCTCTTCTTAACTTCCCTCATTCCTCTTATATTCATTTTATAAATAATGCACACATTTGTCAATACTTCAATTCTACAAATAATTGACAAAACCCTCGAAATGGATTAGTAACAATAGTCATTGAAGAGATCCTAGAGCCCATTGATCTCGATTGGTGTCAGTCACCACCTGATTATTGCTATTACATCCTCACACTTAACAGTTCAATTTTTTGACTTTAACAGTTTGCCTTTTAATCCTTAACAAGATCTTTTGTAGTTAGGTTATTAGACTCATTCTGAAAAGTTTTATTTTTATAAAGTTAGTTGACTAACTTTAGTGGGAATCGGTGTATAATCAACAATTAAAAATCCCGTGGTGTAGTAGTTAAAGTGGCGGACTGTAGAAGTTATCGTCGTGAGTTCGAATCCTCTCCCGTATCCTGTTATACCCAAGAGTAGAAAACGGAACTTTGTGCTAACAGCACTCTTAATTAGACCTCTTTTATCATTTTCTTTTTCAGAAAGAATTTCTTCCTTAGTTTCTACTTCGGTGTTCTTAAGTAAAGCATAATCCTACAAAGCCACCGCAGAGTGTTTATCTGAACATGCGTTCGTAGTCGTATAGGAAAAAAAAGTCGAAGCAGTTTTTAGCGAGTGGGGACCTAACGAAGGTTCTTCGGTGACATTCAAATAACAAACCAATACTCTAAGTAACATAATTAACATTCTACATAAATTAAAAACAGAATCGTCAACAAAATTAGATTTTGAGTAGATGTGAAACAGAAGATTCGCCATTTTAGATTGAAAGAAAATTTTTGGCTGTCGATTTCATGCACTGTAAAGGATCATTTTCCCTTTGAGATGGAGCCAAGAATGCCATAGCTTATTTATTATTTGAAAACCTTCCCCAAATTTTGTTATAGCCAAATTTATAAGTTTTTCATAGGCGAATGCACACGTGACACTCAACAAAAGGAAAAAAATTGCGGAAAAATTTCTCTCTCTCGTGGTTCCATTTGAAATTCTTCGACTTTTTTTTAAAATAAATGATAGCTGACTTTATAAGGGTGGCGGGGGTAAGCGATGGAAATAAAAATCATATGGAGAACTGAATGCAACATCATGAAATAAGACCCTTATCCTGCTGTGTCAAAGCGTATGAATAATGAAAAAGGAAAAAAATGTTTTCCCGCCTTCGTTTGATTATTTTTATACATAGTTGTCACAGTGATTAACGAATATTCGGTAGCATGTGATAATGACATCCGCCAATGCCACGAATGGAAAATTTTAAAATGAAAAGCTCCGGCCAACGTTAATGCTCGCCTGATTTAAAAAAAATCGCTGATCGTCTTGTTTTTACGACCGATTTTGCTGGCGACCGCTTCGAAATATTGCGGAGCCGAGCCCCCATCCAGATATTGATTGTGTTAGTTGGGACACACAAAAAAATTTTTTTGTTTTTCTTTTTATTTATTTATTTGTACAAACACATATCACGATTTAAACGAAAACCGTTCTACTGTTTGGTGGTGTTGTGTTCTAACGGAACCTACTGAGTCCATTATCTATGCGACTGAATTGCATTCTGTTGTTTTATATCTATCTAAAGTACTACTTCAATCCAGATTTAAGTATTTCTTGTTCAGAAAAGTTTTGTTTTGAGATCGATTTCGGAATAAAAACAAATGGCAACAAAACTCTTCCCAAGTTTTATGACGATCCAAAAACAATCAAAACTATTTTTTTATAACACAGTTAGTTTCTTCTCCGTTTCATCAATATCTCTAGTAAACCTACGAAGTTATGTTTTAGTATCAACCGCAACAATACTTTACGTTGTTTTTAATCAATATACAGACAGTAGTATAGTTTGTGTGCAGATTATGTTAGAAGTTTTCGTTTCGCTGAAAACAAAACACAATTCTATTTAAATTCTCAGTTGTGTATAAGTTGGAGTCAATTTTTAGAAGAAATAATTCCGCTTGGTGAGCCTTTTAAAAACTTGTAATAGACCTCTTGTAAATGATGAATCCTTTTAAAATTTTCCAAATGAGAAAAAAAAAAATCCTATTTTCATGATTTCAATTCTCATACTCCCCAACCAATTTTATTATACAAATTCCCTTTTAGTTCGCTCATGCATAAACTATTCTCAGTCGTAACTGAAGAAATTTTTTTTTTTTTTTTTTTACTTTCTAAAGTGCTACTGCATTACTTTTCTATCCAACTCTTTCTTGCTTGTTGCTGTTAAGTGCACTGTTGCAAATAGTTCATTCTTACACTCTTTGATTGTTTATAAGTGTAGTCAAAATCCATTTAAATCTTTTCAGTGCTAAGAATGACAGCGTTATTCTGATGTTTTTATTTTATTTGAATTTAATCTCAAAAGTGTCACCTGTCTCCAGGTATGAGAGGTAAAAATAATTCTTAGGTCTGGCTTAAGGGCTGTTAGGAAACAGATCAGTGACATCAATCGGGATGAATAATTAAAGTTGTAAGATTACGTTGAATAAAATAGATAAGAATTTACTCTGTCTATTAGGTTCTAAAGTTCTTCCGTTTGAACTTTTGGATGTGTGAAAAAGCTCTTCACTCCTTCTCTTCTATTTTCTCTGTCTTTCTTCTATCTCATCCCTTTCCGCCTCCTCATCCTCATTATTATCTTCTTCATCGTTATTATCACCATTATTCTCTTTTACTATACTTCTATCCTCTTTCTATCCTTCATCCTATCCTTACGTCTGCTGTTACAGTCACATCCGATTATTATATCCCTGGGGCTGAGACACTGCTCTGTCCCATAGATGTAAAGCCCCTTTCAAGCCAAACCAACAACAAAATGTCTCGCTTAGAGACAGATGGCAGTTGACAAGGGAAAAAAATTATCGCTATTGGGTTTAAACTTGCTGTAATATTATCGGACAGACCTTTCTAGTAGACCTAATACTAAACTATATTAAATCATGACGTCATATTACAGACCCACACATCCCAATATAACGAAAAATTTTAATTTTGAATTATAGAATGGAACATAACTACTTTGCTAAGTGAATACACCGTAAATATAAAAGTGCCTTCTCAACAAAAGTAGGAGGAAGGAGGGAATAAAGAGAAAATAGTAATTAAATAAAAATTAAGAGCGAAGAAAGAACCATAAGAAAGCTAAAGCTTTAATGGAAGAGCATAAATTGATAAAAAGAAAGCAGGAAAACCAGGAAGGTGGTGTGCAATTATATAACGGTGATAGTGCCAAGCTATACATATAACATAATAGTTTCAGGGTTTTTGTTAGCCTATGTCTCGGAAGTGTAACACAGCGTAAGGGCTTCAACTAATTAATCTAAATCATGATCTGAGTTAGTCAACTTATTTTTCCCAATTAGTAAGTATAATCCTCCTTTATCTCTCTCTCTCTTCCGCTCTGTTTTCGTCAACTCATAAACAAATCCTCCCTTTCATATAAAAACGAAAGAGAAGGAAGAGAAAAACTTTCAGAATAAATCACATTTTTTAAAAGTGTTGGACAAAAATTCACTCAAAGAAGAATGAAAAGAGGTGAAAAAAAAATTTTTTTCTCACAAGATCGATAAAAAGTTTCCAAAGACGGATCGTGCGGTCGTAAATTCGGTTTTTTCTTGCAACAAAAAAATCTTTAAATGGAAAATTTGTTAAAAGCACAAAACATGTAGTAATGATGAATACAGAAAGAAAAAAAAGGAAAAAGATGAGAGAGAGAGAAAAGAAAATGCTGTCATGTGTTGTTATTCGCAATCTCCTCTGTTTATACTTTCAACCTGGGTTCTTGTGAGTTAAAAAGCTCTTTGAAAAGCTTTTCATCAAAATTACGCCGCCTATTTCCCTGACAAATGCTAACTAAAAGAAATATACTTTCTCTCAATCAATAACTCAAACGTGTAAAAGTTTCTTTTTGAGAGAGAGGGGAAATTGGGGGTCTGAGGGGGTGAGTGTTGCGAATTCTATGGTTCTTGAGCCATGAAGAAGTTGAAACGCCATTTTATATTGGCAATTGAAAAAGGAAAACCACAAAAAAAGAAAAAAACAGAAGAAAAAAGTTATTCGGTGAGATGAAAAATTTTATTTAGAAAATTTCACTTTTCTACCTCTCATCTCGTTTTCCCAATTCTTCGGGGCTAAAGCTTCGGAAATTTTCTCATCAAAACTTTCGGTATCATCTGGCGTATCTCTGTAAAGCTCAAAAAAGCTCAAAACACGGGCTAAAGGAAAAAGCGTTTCTGTTTTTTTTTGTCACAGGATTTACCACGGGCTCAGTCGTTTAAACCGCCGTTCCACGGCAACCTTTTAAAAGTTGTGGACCGTCAAATTCGTGACTTCAAATCTTCACGACCCTCAAAATTTATTTTCTTTAATCTGGTAAGCGTCAGACAGAAAGGATTTATTTACAATATTTATTTTACACCAAAATTTTAAATTTTAGTTATGCCTAACAAGTTACTATATCGTAATGCAGGGATGAGCAATATGCAGCCCGTTACACATGTTTATGTGGCCCGCCAACCATTTCTAAAATTTAATTTATTTTATCTCCCATTGTTATACAATTAGTTATAATAAAATGGTAATACATCTAAACCGAAACAATTTTTTGTGACGAGTCACTCACTTGTTAGCCACTTGTCCAAAAAAGGAATACGAACGCGCCAGGTTTGAATTTGTTTCTGTTTGCCTCTGTCACACAATCAGTCAGACTGGTAAGGTGTTAACTAGCAATTTTAGCAATTTTTGTGTTTCTTGACAAGCGTGAGTGCAAAATTATTGTTAAAAAGGTAATATTAGAGTTTTTGTTATTCAAAATTAAGTTTTCCTACACATTTGTGCGGTCTTTCTACTTCATGTTGGTTCCCCTGCTGTAAAGTTATGTACAAAGCCTGACTACAGAACTTTTGAAACCTTCATTGATTATTAACAAAGAATCTAAGTAAGTAAGATTTTGAGATTTTCGCGATAGTTACTATTAATTTTAGTAATGTTATATTTTTGACAATTACGCCCGCTCAAGTAAATTTTCCGGAATAATAAGGAAAATTTACCTTTACGTCGTCCAGACGTCACGCCCACGCTGGAAGCTATAATCAGCCGAGCTCTCTACCACTAAAGAAGTCGGAAGTTTTGAACGTGGGCGAAGCTTCTACATAAGTTAGAAGTAAATTCTCTTACTGTTCCCAAGAACTTGACTTGAACGGTTTAATAAACAATAACATGACTAACATTAATAGTAACAGTCGGGAAAATCTCAAAACAACAAGGATTTAGGCTTTTATTAATTCATATTCTGATGTTACGTCAGAATAATGAGAAGAAAAAATTTGTTTGTCTAATAAAAAGGTTATAAACTAATAATTTTAAGAAGGAAACATTCAAACGTACCTGCAACCAAAAGCCACGAGTCGGATTTGCTTAACGTAGTGGCCGTAATCACTTCCGGCAGCATGAGCGTCACGTTTCCGACTGAATATCCCCGTAAATTCTTCGCCGAGCATGAATATTCTCCAGCATCCATTTCGCTCACGTTGTACAAACTCAAGATGACCCATTTTTTCAAGCCAACTTCCTCGTCTAAATACACTTGATCGCCTATGCTGACATTCAACGGTCTTCCATTAAACTGCCACGACACTTCCGGCTCTGGATCTCCCGTCACGTAACACTTCAAACTCACGTTCCCGCCGACTTCTTCCTGTATCATCGTTTCCGTTATTGTCACTGTTGGACTGCACGCGAATTCCACCATGGGAACATCGTTCCAGTGGAGACCCGCTAATGGGACAGGTTCCGCGCACGTCAATGGTACCGAATACAAATTACTCTGGAGTAACCAGTTCCTAAAATCCCTCAAGGCGCAATCGCATCTCCACGGATTGTTATCCAACTTGAGAGTTTTGAGTCTGGCGATTGATTTGAAAACCGTTTCTGATATATTTTGCAGATGATTCGAGTTCAAGTTTAGAGATTCAAGAAGAGGTAGATTGACGAACGCGTCCTGATCGATCGATTTCAAGTTGCAGTGTTGAAGCTCTATCGTTTTTAAATATCGTAACACCGGAAATTGACTATTAACGAGTTCCGTAAGCGGATTTCCGCTCAAATTTAAAAATCTAAGTCTATCGTTACCGAGAAACGTGCCTGGGTGAATCTTTTGGATTTTGTTCTCCGACAGATCTATTTCAACTAGAATGCTGAGATTTCGAAAAGCATCCGGATGGATTTCCTTAAGCGCCGTGCGACGTAAGAATATCCTCTGAAGATTTAATAGGCCAATAGATTTGAAAGTGTCCTTGGTTAGATAGGGTATCGAGTTGCCTGTAAGATCCAACACCTGTGATAACAATAAACAAGAAAAATTTAAGTACTTTTATAAAAACTAACTCTTATCTATTTGTTCCCTGGGGAACCTAAATTTTTGAAATAAGAAACCTGTCTGGAGGGGAAATTGTGATGTGAATTTTATCATTTTGCGTTGCACTTCATTCCGAGTCAAGGCACTTTGAAAGAACTTTCAACTCCATCGAGGTTGACCTAGATAAAATATTATATAAAAACCTAATTTCTCCCTTTTTAGTTATTTTTACTTTGATGTGGTGACCTGGAACTAAGGGTAATAATAATACTATTTATGGAATACTAAGAGTAAACCTATATCAAATATACTTACAAATATTGTCAAAATAATCACTTATACATCTATAATAGTCTTACACTAAATCATTTAAAGTATGCCACCTGTCACACACGAATACTCCAATCACCTAAACCTAGCGCTAGTCATAGATAGATCCGTGCGCACTCAATTAGGTTCATCTTTAGTTCATTTTACCGTTTTTTCCGAAAATAAGACATCTCCCGAAAATAATCCCTAGTTAAACTGGTAGTGATGTTTCCAATGCACTATGAACAGGTTACTTAGACAAGAGGTATTCATTTAACAATAGCTATATCGGAAGACATGAGAGATTCGGACCAATAATTCAACAGGAAATGGATTTGGAAGAAAATCAGAATTTATGACGATGTTCAGAATTTAAATATATGATTTAGAATAAAATAAATATTAAATAAAAATGTATAAATATACTTTTATTTTTGCCCTCCCCTGAAAATAAGCCCTAGAGCGTATTTTGAACCAAAAAGAAAGTAAGACAGTTTCATTTTCGGAAAAAGACGGTAACATTATACCATAACGCCATAGAGAAATAAATCAGATGAAGGTATTCGAGGCTGTGACGTAATCCGGTGACCTGTCTGCTGTCGTCTGTTACTGTCAACTGAGTCGTCTTTGAGATTGATCGTGTTTTCGGATTCTGTTTTGTTAATTTTAGTAATTCAACCAATTGATTACAGTTGTGGTTAATAAAGTTTTAAGGCACCTATCGCTTATTTCATTTGTTTTTTTACCCACTTTTCACTCAAAGACAATTGCGGGTTATTAGTGATTGATTTACACTTAAATTGTACACGCGTGCTGACACATATCAAAGGGTTAACCGACGTCAGTTCCACGAATTCGGTAATTTCAAAAGTCGTGATTTTTCTCAGAATTTTGTCGGGTCTCTTTAGTAAGCTTGTATGTTAACACGTCTGCCTCATATAATGTGTCAAGGATTTGGCTTAATTTGAAACCATAAGGTCTTCGACCTCCACCTCAATCAATTGCTTCTGGCATATTTGATTGAATATAAAATTTGAAGGTAACAAATTCTGAAGGTCACTAAACCGAACTGTTGGGTTCAATAAACAATTTCAATCACACAACCAAGGAAGGAGAAAGGTTGAGGAGGTAATATAATAACTTGTCGATGACATTTCCTAGGGGTAGGTGAGAGAGCTACGATTTGAGTTTGAGGTAATGATTTTGACACTGCGAGTGCCGTAAGAATATTAGCATATAGTTTAAATAAGGAGTGTAGGCATCAAAACTAGAAAATTGCCTTAAACGAAAGGAGGAGAGAAGAATTAGAATAGAAACTAATAACTTTTGTGGAAGTTCGGGTGTGTTAATTATAGTCTAGGAATGGTTGGAACCAAAGTAGTTACTGACTGTAACAACACCATCGACGTAAGTGTCATTAATAGTTACCTAATTTTAGGCTAAGACGGTCATCCAGCCTTTTCATCAATCTTTGAGCAAATTTTTGATATCGCATATACATACAGCTCGGAGTATAACTAGATGTGGAAGAGGTCTCCAACTTGTAAGTATTATTTCCATAGCCAGGCGCATTGACCACTTAACCATCCAGTCTTTTTAAAGTTTAACTTATATTTATAAATTTAACTTTACAGTACATATTAAAAAATAAATTCCTAGCATAACTCAAAGTATATTATACTTTATAATTCCTTTGTTAAAGCTTTTAAGAAAAATAATTATTCTTACGTCACTACTGCGTTACAAGATAACTTACTTGTATGTCAGCATTCAGGATGGGAACGGTAGTGAATCCTGCTTCCCTGCAAAACGCGCTTTTCTTCCCTGAGGACCATTTGCACCGACACGCTGCCGGACAGTCCATCCAGTCGGGAGAAGCTATGCTCAACGCTGTTGCCAACAACAGTAGGGAGGCTATAACGCCACCTGCCATGCTTTTGGTCCCGTAAAATCATCTTGAACTTATGGCGCTTGATCTCATTTAGCTTTTTCTGAAACAAAAGCACAAAAGCGAGGTAAGTTTTAAGGGTGTAAATGAAGAAGTGATTTAAATCTTGAAAGTGTTGTTGCTCTAAAAAAAATAGAAAATAAGGAGAAGAAGAAGAGGAGGAAGAAGTAAAGGTGTCAAAATACACGTGAGGAATGTAAAATAATTTCTAATTTTAAGTGAAATTGCTTAAAGTCTTGAAAGAAAGCAACATCTGCGTACAAATTTTAAAGATGAATTAAGTCCATTTTAATGTTTTCTTTTTTCCACTTGGAAAATGAAATCTCAGTGCGTATAATTTGAAGTCATAATTTTGAGAAAAAAGAGGAAATTTTGAAATTAGATTCTTTTTTGGGGTCTCTCCATTTGCAAAAAAAGTTTGCGCTACAATTTGGTTTCCTTATCAAGAAGCCAGTTCCCTTAACTTAACACTAAATACTCAAACAGCCTCTTTCAACTTCTTCATGACAGTGTGTAATACTTATGTCTCAAATTCTTTATGGCAGTGTGTATAAAAAGTGTGCAGTACTTATGAAAGAAGTATAATCTAACTGATTTACTACCACTTGTAAGAGTTCTCTCTCTCGTTTCCGACACTTTTGATTTAATGTAGATGAAGTTTATATTATGACTAGCTGCTAATATTTAGTAATCAGCACAAATGTTATTAGTTTTATTTATTTCCTTATCTACGCTGGGGCTCTTTTTCCTTTTATATTTCTTACATGATTTTCTAAAGTGGTGTAGGTCGCATGAAGCTATCAAATGGGTCACTTACGGTTTTTGAGGTTTGGACTAAAGCACAAGCCTCTGCCTCTGCTCTTTCAAGGCAACTTGAGCACAATATCACCTAAGAATCAGGAAAACAAAGGTACTCGAATCAGTTTTACTCTATTCTCCTATTTGGGGGTTGTCAGAGGGGGTGGATACTCATTAATTTCTTTGACATCTTTTATATCAAAATTTGTGACTTGTTCTTGTTTTAGGTACCACGAGTCGACTTCTGTTTTAATAATTTTACTCTAAACAAAAAAAAATATTTCAAATTTTAAAAATTTGCAAAAAAAAGTTTACTGCAGAGCAGCTTAGAGGGGTTAGGGGTTCAGAAAGAATTAAAATGGGAGAAAGGAGAGGGAGCAGAATATTTTTTTTAATATAAAAAAAGTTGAAAACGAAAAACAGAAAAATTATAAAGGAATCAAGGACCCTTCTTAAAATGAGAAAGAGTTTTATATGTTACAGTTTCAAAGAAGGAGAAAAACAACTTTTGTGAGCTATAACTTTTTCGAAACTCGTTTCATCGCAAAAAATTTTCTAAATTTCTTTCTAGTACGTAATTTTTCAGTCCTATTCTTTGAATCAGTGGCGTGCAGAGCTTGGAAGCAGTGGAGGCGCCACTTTTGGTTTTTTATTTTATGTCCTCAAATAATGAAAATATCCCCCGCGATCATTTATTCCAGATTCTTTATGTTGTTCTTATAAAATGAAAGTTACGATATAAGATACAAAATAGTCAAGTTGAATGTTCACAGTATGACAGTATATAAGACAGACTTTCGTCAGGAGGAAGAGCTCATCACAGCTGATTCATATATTCATGTTACTCATTGAAAACTGTAGTGTTATATAAGTGATAGAAATCATTCGTGGCGTAGTGTAGGTAGATTATACGGCGCGCGTGCATTTTAGAGTAGCAATCTCTCAATCGAAAACTGTTCATCAAAATATCTATTTATTAAACTATTTACTAATTTTCTTCAGGATAAACTAATATTTATAAAATTTCCCAGTCAACTTCCTCAACAGCAATCTTCACCGCACGTCACTGTCTATTTCGTAATTAAAGCAGACTTTGATGAAAACTTTATTTCATAAGTGCTGCACACATTGAGAAACACTGATTTTATAGATTATAAACTCATCCGACATTTTTCTGGTTGTTGTCATTAATGTTAGTAATATTGACTGGTTGAATGTTTGGTTTGGACACCAACCCGGTATACTAACTACCGGTAGTAGAGATAGAGATAAGAGGAAAGAGAGCGCTAATAGGACTACTAGAAGAGGATACTCTCCCTCCGCATCCTCTCGAAGAGGATGCGGAGGGAGAGTATCCTCTTCTAGTAGTCCTATTAGCGCTCTCTTTCCTCTTATCTCTATCTCTACTACCGGTAGTTAGTAGTAGTACGCGAGAGAGGGGGGTTGCGTCCAAAAGGAAAATTTCTGCCCATAAATCTGAGAAATCAGCGAGGCCTATTCCTTCCCTACTAGGCATTGTTATAGAAAAAGCCCAGGAAGTAATTTTATAAAATATCGGAAAACTTTGCGCGATGATTTATTTCATAAGTAATGCACGTTTTAGTGTTGAATTTATTTCATAATTACTGCACACTTTCATGAAGTATCCCTTTTGAAATAAAAAAAACTCTTGGAGCCGAGACCAAATACTTCTAGAAATTGTGTGGATTGTACCTTTCCTGGAGAGGATAACACTGAATTGTTCTATCCTCCCGAAAATTTGACTTTAGCTTTTCAACACCTAGAAAATCAACATTACTAATATTATATAATAATAATAATATATGTATATTTCATGGTATATTCTTATGGGTGTTACAATATTTTCCCATACACACATCTTTACAAGATAAGAAACAAAATAATACATAAATAAATTTAGTCAGAAGTATGACATAGTTGTTATTTGAATGAACTTGATGTCACAATAACACACTCATACGAGAGAGAATCTATTAGTATAACTATTTTTACAAAGTTATATTCTCTTCACAAATTTTCCTCCATAAAAAAATTCAGTTTCGTTTTCAAAATTTACAGAACGCCACTGACTTCAATCCTGTACGCTAAAAGAATTTATCGAAGGAAACAAGTGACATTTAAGAAAAACAAAAATTTTTGAAATAAAAAAAAAGGAAAAAATCTTAAATTATAAATTAACTTAAAACTTTTTGCATCACTCTTTTAAACACATTAAAATCGGGGGAAAACGAAACTTTTTCCTCTGAAGAATTTTCCTAAAGGCTCGGACACTTTTCCGAATTAAAAAATATAATTAAAAACAGATTTTTCTTTTATCATTAAAAAATGAGATTTTCCATTTTTAACTGAGAACAAAATTTATTCTTCTCATTCAGTTAACTTATATTCTTTTGTCTGAGGAAAAATAATTTTCTTGAGAACTTCGATTTCCTTCCTTTTCTCTTTCCCTCTCTATCCCATTCAAGGTTCTGGCGAAATCTGACGAAGAGAACGAAGAACGAGGGAAGAAAACTTGACGACATCGGATGTGATATGGACTGTAATTCACATGATGTGAAGATGGATGTCGGTGGCTGTAACACTTTCAATCGGCTTTTAGTTGATTATTTTACCGACTGCGAGTTTTGACAAGTTGATAGATGTTCTCGTTCTGTATCGTTCTGGGGAATGTCTCTTCGAGTGTTGAACCGTTTCGTTGTGTTCTAAAGGGCCCTTGAATTTTTGAATTCACACCCGACGCTGATAAACTATTCATCGAGTGATTTATTTGACAGTATATACAAAATAAAATACAAATAGATATTGAGGATAGCAGTCGAGTGCGATTACTAACTATAGGCGGCTGACTGTTTGGAAAGTTTGACTGAATTGACGTCGCAAGGTGAGGTTTGAGATTTTCGCGGCTGCTACCAACGACAGTCTTTTACCGAGCTAGAAGGAAGAGAAGTCTTTTACCGAGTACCGAAGAGCTAAAGAAGGAAAGGTTATACTTTAGGTTTTGAAATCTCGTTTGTTTTACATTATGTCAAGATTAGAGATAATTCGTTTTAGCTCTTCGGTGGCTTTCTGCAAAACCTTGACACACAAATTCAAACTCAGGTTTCAGCAGGCCCATTGCAAGGGATCTTAAAGTTGCCGGAGCCTATGAGAGCCTTGTACCATAATGAGCTTAGGTGAGAGAAAAGTTCTAGAGAGTTCTAGTGGTTCCGAGAACTTCAATATTATTCTTGTGGTGAATCCTATAGAGCCTAAGGATCCTGAACCTCAAAGTTCGGTGTCATTTTTCCTATGCGAAAAACAGCTGATATTGTTGTTAAAATGGCATTGTGCTTGGGTGCTATTTTCAATGTGAAATAAAGTTTTGTTTCGAAAGTATAACTTGGCATGACTTTAGGCTTGTAGATGAATTTATTTATTTTTGGGGTAATTTTGAAGAGATCTAACCCTCTTCAAGTCAATTTTTTGGAACAGCAAAAGAATTTTCTCTTACGTTAAAAGTTACACCACTGAGGATACTCTGCGGTTTCAAGAATAACATTACTAATACTGACATCACATGTTGAAGGAAGCGTTTAAAAATAGGGAAACCCTTCTACCACCTCCTTTTTATTTCATAAGTATTGCACAATTTAAACAAGAACTAGCGGGAGGTCCGTGGTGTAGTGGTTGAGTGCCGGAATCTTCCTCCCGTATCTGGTTTTATCCGGAAAAATTACATCTTAACACCAAGAACAAGAGTTTTCCTAATTTTCTTTCCTTAACTTGATATTTGTAGACTCCACTATCACTTTCAAATTTCATTTTCGAGAAATTCGAAAATAGTCGATGAGAAAACATCAATCTGATTCACGGTAGCCGCCGAAGAGCATAAAATCTGTCGGATTTGAAGGTGTATATACTAAACTCAATTAACAGTTTTTAATGCGATTAATCTAATAATCCTTTAATGTGATTCCATTTAGTACGATTTCTGTGTCGTTTAAATATTAAAATAAAGGATTTCGTTCGAAAGAAAACAAAAAAAAGGAGCCGAGGGAAATCGTAAATTTATTCCCTCTAAAACAAACGATATAAACTCAAAGTTTAAATAAAATACTGGATTTTTATTCTTTTTTATTTTTCCATAATGTCAATTTTGACAAATTAATGTAGCTTTCATTTTTAGATATGTTTAAAAATATGGGGAAAGAAGTGATGTAGGAAGAGAAAAGTTTTTTTAGACATCACTTGTATGCACAAGAATATCTTGAATTCACTATGTGTTCAGTAGTGAAATTGTGGTTTACATTTTACATGAAGAAAAAGGAAAGTAGCACAAAAGGCCACCCGAATGAATCATTGAAAATGCTGTTTTTATTTCTGAAAGTATTATGTTAATTGTAAAGTGATCCATCCGAAGAAAGGATCAGGAATTTTAAGAAAATACGCCGCCCAGATGAGTCTTTAAAAAAGATAACAGTTGTCAAACCCTTTTGGTGTATAAATACTGGCTCAAATGAATCAATAAAATATTCAGAAATCAGGAATCAGGGGGTTTGTTTCTTACAACCTTACCACACTTCGTCACCACTAAAGGGTGATTCTAGAGCATCAGAGGAGTTGTTCAATAACAACCTATCTTCACACACCTCAGCGATCGTCAGAGGTGATTTCAAGAAGAATCAATCCTGAAGCAAGAGGGTTTTCTTCGTTCAGAAGTCCGAACACCGTTTTTACCCTTCCTTGGATATAACAGGATACGGAAGGAAGATTTGAACTCGCGACTATAACTTCTTAGTCATGGTTAAGTGTCAGACTTTTAACCATCACACCACAGACCTCCTGTATTCTTGTAGTAAATTTAGCATTATAATATTGATATACTGAATGTGGCCACTTTGGAATGTGTTAGGATGAGATGTAATTGAGTCCTTCTGGCTAGAGCGACAATCTATTGCTAGAAGTGAGTTGGGAGCGAGTAGTTGAGGTTTGATGAGTTAAGTTTTTTACAGTCGGTCTTAAGATAATAAAATTAAGTTTATGATAGTTGTTAGTTTATGTTTTATGTTTAAGACTTTTACGGTCATCAGGTTCACTATATTACAATCGGTTGATTCATGTTGAATGTTTTTATTATTATTGTACAACTGGTACATAACCCAAGACATCTAAAAGAGTACAAAACTTAGTAACACATTTCCTATAGCCTTATATTAATAAGTTGCTTTGTGTTTGGTTCATATTTTTATCAATACAACGATAGAATTCATTCCTGTGAGCTAAAACACTTGAAAAGAGGTCTTCGTTCCACCCTCTGACAAGTTTTATGAGTCTTTCAGAGTTATTTTCCAATGTAAGTAGTAGCTCTTCCCTTGAACAGTCTTTCAGAAATAACAGATTTATTTTTCAGTCGGTGCTGTTAAAGCTTTTTTGTTACTGTTGGTTCTCAAAAATACAAAGGTCTGCCTGCGTCGAAGTTGTGGACGGCGTATTGGATATCATCTGAAGTAGTTCGTGTTTTTTATATCATACTCGGTTGTTAGAGAGTTAGTTAGCTATTTTGTACTTATTATAGACAATACTAATAAGACTGTCAGCTTTGAGGGATTTTTGAACTGAAGGAATGGTGTCAAAATTGAAGGGAATGTTATAGGTACACCAGGACGCCAAGAAAACAGGCTGGATGTTTGGATCCAGGTAGGGATCAGGCCCACCAACCCTTAGAATGATGGATGAGTGGTATTATCTCTTGTCTACTAGACCTCCTTCTTAGAAATTATTATGAATTAATGTAGTTTTTGCTACTTTTTATTATATAACGGTCTCACTTTATTCATATAATCTATTCCGGACAGTTCCAAATAGCAATTCCCTACTCATTTCTATGGGTAAATTAATAAAGACTTGGGCTCAATCAATTGGCTTTTATTTTCTCCGTTTGAGTAATTAATCCAAAATACCCCAACAGTGTGTGACCTAGCACTAGACACAGGCAGTCTGGTATTCCCACACTTATCATCACGCTCAGTTTTACCAAAAATTCGACATTGTTCGGTTATTCCCATGTTGTTCTGTCTCCCTGGACTATTTCAGCATGAATATTAAATGACTGCGAAATTATTACCTCAAATTGTGAGCACACAAGACTTAAACACTTTTCCGCTTTTGATCGCTATTATGTTTAATATTATTACATTTTATTTTCTGTTACCTCAATTAAAACTCTAATTAATGAGGAGTTGGAGCTCAGACACCGATTTCTTCTCAAGACACAACTCCAAATTACTTCCTGTCTCATTTCGAAGACAGTTTTCACTTACTGAGGGGTGGGGGGTGGAAAACCTTTAAAACTGCGTAACTGAATTATTAATACTAAGACACGTCAACTAAAAATTATTTAAATAAACTTTTACAAAAATACTAAACATTAATTATGGCAAACGGATAACATTCCCACAGTCCCTGACACTCTTCTTTCATTTCACGTTTTAATTAAAAAAAAGAAAGAAAGACAGGCAAAGATGAGGAGGGAATTTTTAAGAAGCACCCAGAATTTTTTTTCTCAATATAAAATGGTAAGAAGTTGAAAGTTATCAAAAACGAAAATTATATTTTCAAACGGTTTTAACCTGTCAAAAACATCTTATTAGTTTTTCAGAGGTTAACATTCTGCGCAGTTTCCTTGTTAATTCCTTTTCGTGTCAATAAAACCTTTCCTCTTTCATCGTTCTTTCTTTTTTTTCAACAAGAAAAGTGCAAAAGTCAAACAAAGCGCTCAAATAAAAGAACGAGTTTCTAATTTTAAACAACTAACTTGATTAAATGCATTATGAAGGCAAGGCCATAACAAGGACTAAAGTCGGAGAGTTACCTCTTATTAAGAGCAAGATAGGACTCTGACTTGTTTGATTTTTTTTTTAAGAAGAGAGAAAGTGTGCGTTATTTATAGATGAATTCTGTATATAATGATATTTCCAAACTTATGAAGAAAGTGACGTCACTTTAGTCAAGTTTTCCTAACAGTTAGTCGCTTAAACGGCGAGTAGAATCACTGGAAATGAGGGATTCAAATGAGCACTGAACATAAAGAATTCTGAGATAATGATTCCGAGAAATTATGAACGCTTCCAAGAATTGTCCTTTTTCTCGTTAGCCTTTTGAAGAAATCACCCGAGAAGGTCGAAGAAAAATCAATTTACGAACCACACCGGAAAAATTGGGCCTTCATTTGGTCAAATTCTTTTTGGATTATTCCCTCACTGATTTTCCATGAAAATAGACTTAGCACAAGGTTGTTGCTGATCGCATAATTGTTTTGCGGAAGAGTTTTCGCGGGTTTCCGGGGTCTCACAGTCCGAGCCTGGTTGGTGTCCACTCAGGGGTTTTAGTGGGTGCAAATCCCACATACTCCCTCCTACCTACCCAAAGGCAGTACGGGCAACCTTCGAGAGGTTTCCCCTGACTAAAAAAAAAATGACCACATAATTGTTAAAAATCAATTTGTGAAAATTCAATAATGTAACTGCTGAATTCATCCGGAATGTTTGTAAACAGTTTTCTCTCTTTTTTTGTCAATAAAAAAGGACCAATAAAGATGGGGTCGGTAACCTTTTCCACCAGAGGGTTCAAACTCGACGTAAATGAAAGTATTTAGACGATAGTTTGTTTTAATCGTGATTCAGTTCAATTTTCTAATTTGCTTCCACTGCTGAATAATTTGATAAATTTTCCTTGACAGTACTAGTAAATAAGCCTTTATAACTTTAGACATGAATATACAAACTTATAAATCTTGGTAATTACAGTATATTGTGGCGACCACCAATGATTTTCAGTTCGAGAGGTTTTTATACTGCGTTCATAACTTGAACGTTGTATTAGCTGTTTATATTTATTATGCAAAAATTTTTAAATTTGTTTTCTGGTACTGTTAGGTGTAGTGGAAAATAACGTCAGTTTTGTGCATTAGGCTTAATACGGTAAAAGTGATAAATAGGCCTTTTAGGATGCTGTAGGAACAAATTCGTGTAATTTTGTTAAAACTGTTAGTTTACGGTGAATTTTAAGATGGAGCGCAAAATCAGCATTTTCGACATTTTTTACTTTTTTCACAAACGTAGGAAAGGGGAAGAGGCTCAGTAAGAGGTATTTGAAGTATATGGTCTTCATTGCTTAACAGAATGCACGTGTCAGAAGTGGTTTAAAAAATTTTGTTCTGGAGACTTTTCACTCAAAGATCACCAACTTTCTGGTCACTCTTCAAGTGAAAGAGAAAACTGTTTACAAACATTCCGCATAAATTCAGCAGTTGCATTATTGAATTTTCCCAAATCGATTTTAGCAATTATACGATAAGCACCAACCCTGAGCCAAATTTTATTTCATGGAAAATCAGAATCGGTGAGAAAATTATACAAAAAGGATTTGACCAAATGAAGCCCCAATTTTTCCGGTGTGATTCGTAAATTGATTTTTCTTTGATCTTTAAGAAGTTGGTGATGACCAAATGAATGCCATACTTGGATCAAATCGCTATAATCGTCAATTTATCGAGTATATAATTCCCGGCAACTATTCATACTCATCAACAGAGCTTGGTAAATATGAAAAATTACTGTGTATTTATCACATATACCGGTTAGATTATAAAATATCCAATTTGTTAGAGAGAATTTGATAAGAATTCTCTCAGATGCTTGACTTTTCTCGCTTCTTGATAGGAGGCCATTTGCGAATACAGTTACTTGGATTGGTTGCCTTTTATTACAAGTGTTAGAAGTCAAGCATTTCATCAAACTTTTGTTAATGTGTCCATTATGAGTTGTAGATTTCATAAACTAGGCTGTAAATCTGAGAAATATTTATTAATTTGTCACATTTTTCAAATTTAGTGATGGTTACGGATAGCCGCTGTGAATTATATTCGTCAGATTCATCACTTTTACCGTAGCATATACACCATATTACTTTTCGATGCACTTAATATCTGCACTGTTATAACTGACCAAGGTCGAATATTCTAAATCGAAGCTTTGTGTCAACTAGAAAAATTCGATAATTGTATGAGTTTTACGAATTCGTAGTATGTGTCATAATCATTTATCTCGACTTGTTAATACATATTGCTTCAAACTCAATCTGGCCCTACTCTTCCTCCATTGTGCCTCGCAGCTTCGGGCATTGTCCCAGCCTCTTGAGCTTCTGATTCTCATTATATGGGGATAAGAATTATTAAAAAGGAAGAAAAATATTTTAATAATCTCTCATGGGTCATTCAACATAACAGAAAACACTTCATCAAAAGGTACTTAACAATAATAAGGAAGGAGTTCATTACCTCAGAAGCGTTCAGAGGAGAAGAAGGAAAAGAACGTTTTCTTCAAAACGTTATTCAAAAGCTATGAGTTTCACTTTTGTTCAAATATTCTTCAAGACTCCTTCACTTGTTTTCTGCTTATTCAGCATTTTCTTTACAACTTTATTTCTGACAACTAAGAATTTCAACAGAGATGAATCAGCTAAAAAAAAAAAAAAACAGGAAAAAAAAGACACTGATAGAATCGCTGTTGTATTCTCCCTACCGGATTCATATTTAAGGGGAAATCAGTGCCGGGAAAAGGGAAAATTATTGCCATCTAACATTGTCCTTAAAGTCATTTCTATTCGGAAATGACGGTCATTGTGAAAATGGTTGTAACTTCTTTAATTAATTAATACAGATAATGTTATGTGTATCTCAATCTTTTTTTTACTTCTAAACCGTCCGATCTGTTTAGTTTCTGCTGCAAAAAACTTTTCTTTAATAAATAAATTTCATAACAATACTAACACTAGATTTAGGTCCCTCTAAGTGTGCTGTACTTTTGTTAGTTGGTATCAGAGTAGACTAAATATCGGTCTTAATGAAACCCTAATGATGCTAACAGCTTAAAGTTAGCGGCACGTCGGACATTTTAATTTTCTCTGTTAAGACGGGTAGTGTTGTGCGTTTTTGCTGGGGCAGTGACGCGGTTTGTGATAAACTGAAGAATTTTATATGTGTAGACTAAATATCGTTCTGATCCTCTTCTCTCTCTTTATCTTGTGGTGGTGTGGTAGGAAATTTGATGACCCAACTGTAGTATAACGGTTATAACCAAACTGTAGTTTGAACCAGTGAGGCTTGTCTAAAATTTTTATTTGAAAATTGCTTTTAGTCTAAATTAGAAATACTAATACTTCCTCCTTTTTCATTCGAGCCTAATTTCTTCTTTAAAAAGTCATTCAAATAAAAACCTATAGTCGATAAACTATTGCGAATTTGAACTACTTACTTCATCCCACTGAAATGGACCAAATTGATTTGTAATAGTTTATGTGATGTTCTTGTACGTATTGTGAACAATTGTCTTTATTCTCGGTCCACTAATGTTCCTAAAACATTATTTCAATAAAGTCATTAATTAATCGATTCAAACTAAAATATTTAAAATTTTCCTCGTGTCTGTCAAATTAATTTAAATGAAATTTAAAATAGTTAATTGATTAATGGATTCGTTTAAATATACGCTCGACTAAAAATTTAAAATAATAACAAAGGAAATCGAGGAAAAAGAAGAGAAAAAAATTGACTTGGTGGTTAAATAAGGTCAAAGTCCTTCCACCTAATAAAAGATAAAAGAATCCAATTTTGTGGAGGAGAAGAAACCGGAGACGTGATTTAGTCAAGGAAGACGAAAAAAATTCTTAAACTCTAAACCCAAAACCAAATTTAAATTTCCTCCAATTTAATTTTTCATAATTTTGAGAACCGAGGACCGATTTTTAGGATTTTATTAATCAATAATTATGTTAATTGATTAGAATTAATTAAACGAAATTATTCTCAATTCTTTGGCAGATCTTTGGGTCGATCAAGGCATGTGACTTCTGGAGGAGGAGGACCGACCACGAGGTGTACGAGCTCTTCGAGGAGAAAGATACCGTCACCTCCATCAAGCTCAGGAGGGCAGGAAATGTTTTAAGAGCCAACGACAGGCTGATCCTCGAAATCTTTAACGGGAATCCTGAAGGAAGTAGTCGAGTAGGCCGTCCCAAATTAAGGTGAAGACATTCGAACGTTTCAAATTTAACACTGGAGGAGATACGCGATGGATAGGACGGAAAGGAGAACACTTTTCCGGAAGGCCAAAGCCCACACAGGGCTAAAAACCCAATGGATTGGATTGGAATTAAACATAAGAACCTGGAAAAAGGCCTTCTACCTCTCCTTAGAGATAGATGTGTGACAATACTTTATACAAGTTCCCAAAACCGACGGGATTGGAAAACATTCCTACTTAATTAACAGTGACTTTAACCACAACACTCATTTTATTTTCAAAGTGAGTTAGTTCGACTCACTTTCATAGAAATGGTTGATATACGCGAAAATATGTCTTACTGCAGTGAGTATTCTATACTATACTCTAATGTTCTTATGTTAGGTATAACTCAACACAATATTAACCTTTTGACTGATAGAATAGTTTAGTTATAGTAAAAAAAGTTTAGTTTCAGTTTCTTCCAAAATGGCCTCAATAAAATGAGTCGTTTTGCTTTTAACCTCGGCTAACTTTTTTTACCTATCAATTCATCCATCTTCCACAGATACACTTCTGTATAACTGTCAGATTTATATGAAATGAATTATCTTTAATGGTATATATTTGGTATAGAATAAATTTTGGCTAGACTTGGAAATAGTTTTCTTTTTAAGTTTGTTGTGAGTCTTGGGCTAAGTGAGTCTTATACAACCCCTTATAACTAGACCTACAAACTACTTACTGTCTCGAACTTGGAGACAGGTGGCAGTTAACTTGGGAATAAAAAAAAACTAATGGAAAAGGAGTAACAAGGACGTCACTTCATCCAACGACATTTCCTTTTGGGAAAACATGACCTGTCATTGTACTGTCATTGATCACACTCCCAACTATTTTAGTTTCACTCGGTAGCTTACTCTCAACTCAAACATTGTCTTTCTACAAAATTTAGGCTTTCTATAACATTTCATTTCCACACGCACTATGTATTGCTCGTTTAACTACATTTCGAATTATTATATTGTAATGAATTAAAAATTCGTTTCGGTATAACTCTTGCAAATTGAGATTTTATAAGGCTGTGGAAAACCTGTGAAAACTAACTTTTTTCGTTTGTGTTTATATACATTAATACTTTTTAGGTTTATATTAGGACAGTGTTCTTTGAATCAGTTAATTTGCCATATTCAGAGGATACTATGTCGCGGTATTTTGAACGATACTAACAAGAAACACGGCTCATCTACCTTGCTGTGATAATCATGACAACAATGTCTGCATTAGTTGATCAAATAGTTCCGTTAGTTTACCTATTTGATTAATTTTAAACTTATTTAGTCAACAATTCATCCGATTCGTCGGTCATTTTCATCAGAGAAAAAACCAAAACTCCGTGAAGTGCATCCGTTGCAATTTAATTCCAAATAAATTGATTTTTCGGTCTTGTGACTCGACTATAAAAACAAATTATACGTGATATATGAATTCGAATATTTAAAAATTGTTATTTACAACATTATTCTGCCTACCGTTTACCAATCTTCCCACGAGATTAATAAACAATACCTTTCTTTAATAAATCAAAAAACCTTTCAAATAATTATTGTTTTCAATATCGGTGGATAAATTTCTAGAAGAATGTTGAGGTGACACATAATTTTTGTTCATCTTTGACGGTGTGTCTTGCTGTTTTAACTCTCTGATCCAAAAGTTTTCTAGTAATTTTATAAAATGACTTTGTTATGTCGGGATTGTGTGTATTGATGAGACCAACCACATGAATTTAAAATATTTACAAAAATAATGAGGTAGTTTCGATAACCCTTCGAGTTAATTCGACGATTCGTTGTAGTGCACAGACCGCCTGACAGTTCTATTTATTAGCTTTGTGTAGACTATTTCCTGTAAGTCTGATAGCGTCTTCATGCATTTGCTTGTGACTTGTTTTTTAGAGTTCTGAGTGTGTTGCCTTGGTCGCCATTTTTGACACACAGTATATACTCAACTTTTTGAATAATGAAGACAAATAAATAAAACAACATGGAAAATTTCATGAGTCTTATTGACTCAGTCTGTAAAATATATCTAATTTAAAGTCTAACTTGCAAAATGATAATTTGAGTTAAATATATAATAATATATTTTACAAAATGGTCTGCCCTCCTCAAACGGTATAATTGTTTCGTTAACAATGTTTAGGTAACATCAGTGAAATTTTTACAAATTCTTCTCAGTTTTACTGACATTTATACTACTTCCGGTCTGGCTAATTTTCCCCTTTTCTTTTTTTTATCGGGTAATTCTCTAAAAAATTTCTACATTTTATCCTTTATTATTATATTATTAAGTGTCACATATTATCCTCATTTCTCCAGACTGGGCACTTTCTTTTCCATCTCATATGGAGCTTGCTCTCCAACCTACCAGTCTCATCCACACTATCCCTAAGTTACATACAGTATTTATGTAGGCGTACTTAAATACTTTTAGGAGTTCATAACTTAGATTTCATTTTTATGTCTGAGAAAACTAGTTTCAATGTCAAGAGCGAGTTTCCCAAGGAATAATCCAAATACGTAGGCCTAATTCGACAAAAGAGAATATGAAAACAAAGAAAGGCTTGCCAAAAGTGCTGAACCCTTTTTTCAGACTTGAGTATGTAGGATTTAGTACTCTTCTCTCATTTCAACTCAAACAGACACTTTGTGGCATTTAGTTTTACATAGAGAATACTTCTCAGAAGCCTCGATTCTTTTTTTTTCTCTGAAAAGAAAATGGCCCTTGCCAAGTATTATCTATTATAAACACAAAACCTTTTTTTTCAGTAAACACTTCTTTATGCATAAAAGATATTCTTTTGTCTTCTTCTCAACAAAGATAGCATTTCCGGAACTCTGACATTCAAAATGTTGCTCGAAATAAAAAAAAATATGTTAAGAGCCGAAGGCTAAACTCAAAATGGTTTTCACTCCCAATTTTTTTAAAGCCCAGGATATTGCACAGATTTTTTTTGTATCCTTGTAGCTTGCTGTTGGGAGGTGAACTAAAACGTTCTCTTGAACTCACGGCCCTTTCCAACTTTTAACATTTTTTAGTGACATTGATGTTTAAAATTCTTTGCATATTATTATGTATTAATAACGTTATAAAAATTATTCTTATTATTTTATATAATAAAGATTTTCCCCGTTATTATCCACCACCTGTCTCTAGGCGAAACATTAAGTAGTTGGTTCGGCTCTAAAGAAGCTTAACATCTAAAGAACAAACCAGAATCTTATTCCCTAGAATTAGCTTAACGGATGTAACTGAAGGTACAGTCTATAGAATAGGAAATATAATAATAATATTATTCATTTCTTTATTATTAGTTTTACGCTCTTCTTAATCCTCCTTTCTACCTTTTTCATAATTACTTCTGTCTGCTTATCTACTCTATAAAGCTCCAGTCTCTTACTTCACACTACAACTATTTCGTTTCTTATTCTTTTCCTTTATTCTTCTTTATTATCATTAGTATTGTTATTATTATTACTACTCTTGTCTTCTTCTTAGTTACTTTTACTTCCATTTCCCTCCCGACTGCATCCTTTATCCAGTTTCTGGGTTTAAGGCACTGGGTTGTTTTCTATATATAGAATTCATTAAAGCTAGACCAACTACTTGTGTTCTCAAACAGATGGCAGTTAAGTGGAGAGAATAAAAATTGGTTAAAGAGTAAATTTTTCTTCTAGCAGCATTTACCTACTTGTCTCTCTTCTTCTTTCTGTTTTTATTTTTATACTGTTATGTTTATTTCTTCCTTCTTTTTTTGTGTTGATACATTTTTATACTTTTTCTGGTTTGTATTTATCAATTTCTATTCTTGTACAGCGATCTGTTTTCACTTAGTTCCTACTTACTTATATCAATTCTCTTTGTATTATTTTTTGTAAAAGTTATTGTCTTCTAACTACTCTCTTCGTACCAGTTGAAATCACTATCTATTCTTTATCCATTTCTAGACCTAAGGTACTGGCGTGCTTCCTGAACTCAAAGCTAGACCAACTATTTATTCCCTCGAACACAAACACAGTTGGCAGTTAGCTAGAACAGGGTTAAGCAATCTTTTTAATCAACGGCACAATTTAAATTTTGAAATTTTTTAGAGGGTTGCACATAAAGTAGGAAGACTGCACTAATTTGTAGGACAACTTAATTTTGAATAAAGTAACTCTAATATTACCTTCTTGACAATAATATTGCACTCACCTCTTTCAAGAAGCACGAGAATAGCTAAAATTGCTAGTTAACAGCATACTAATTATTATGACGGATTATGTGTCAGAAGCACAAACGAGCACAGACACGGCGCGTTCGTATTGCATGTTGGGACAAGTCGCCGACAAGTGAGTAACTCGTCACAAAAAATAGTTTCGGTTTAGTATGTACTAGAATTTCATTATAATTAATTTGATAACAATATATTGATGGGAGAAAGTCGATAAATACAATAAATTTAATTTTAGAAATGGTTGGCGGGCGGCGTGTATCTCATCTCTGAACTAGAAGATTTACATTTCTAAGCGTACCTTTTCCTATTAATGACTAAAATATTTTTAAACATTTTATTCTTCGTATCGAGTCAGTTATACTTTCATTCAAGTCTTTCTTCTTTTTATAAAACAAAAAACGATAAATTTGGCTGCAAACTATAAGCTGGATTTACTTTAAACCTTCTCTTCCATGTCAGCGTCGGCTAATGACTTGAATTTTTGATGAAAGTGTGCAATATTAATGATATGAAATGTTTCTAAAAGTGTGAATCATTCAAGGAATGAATTTTTCATGAAACTGTGCATCATTTACGGAAGAAGTAAACAACTTCATTCAGGATATGCTCTTATTCCTAAACTTTCTCATCAACATCCCCCCCAGCACAGCCCGCGCTCAACTTTTCATGTCAATTTGAAGAAGTTTCCCTGGAAGTTAGTCACTTGTAGTCAGTAATCAAACTCAACTGTTATTTTTATTATTTACATTTCAACTTATTCATTTACGCGTTTTCAAAATGATCCTCGTCGTGGCCTATATTTTACAATTTATTGATGGTGACGTCAAATAACAGTTACTACCAAATTTTGCAGGAGTTATACTCTTCAGCGATCCTCCTAATGTGTTTAAAAATATTATCTATATCATTTATGTAGCCAGTCGATTAAGTAAATTATTAGACATTACTGGTTTTGTTAAATATGTTTTCGGTTTTTTAGAGACAGTTTGAGTAACACGGTAACGGTAATGAGGCTTGACAAAGATAATTCAAATTTTCTCTAGGATTCTGAAAGAGAATTTTTTCTCCAATATTCAGTAGGTTTGATGAAGGCCATTTAGACACAAAAGGCTAAATTATCCGATGAGAAGCTGTTTTTGGACTTGGAGAAAATATAACAGACTAAGACACCCCCGTTCTTTCATCCCCTTTTCCCTTCGAGAGCTTCTGAGGTAAATATAAAATGGTTGTTATGGGCATTTGCTTAAGTTTACTTCAGTCACATGGGAAAATTAAGTAAAAATCGGGAACTTTTTTAATGCGAAAACTTTTCTTAGTACTCGTCTAGACAGTATCAAAAATCAGTATATATATTCTAAATAAAGTTCTGTTTATGTGTTTATGCTAATTTTTTTATTATTATTCAAGACATTTAATCAGTCTTTTAGGACGAAAATCGATTCGGTCTAACCTTCATAACTTGTACCCCTTGTGTGTAACCTTCATAATTAGTTTTAAAGTTGAGCGTTTAGGGAGTTAGAAACGAACTCCTACTCATTTTATAAGTATTGCACAGTTATGTATTTAAATTTTGAAACCTAAATAGCGAAAGTTCTGTGGTGTAGTGGCTAAATGTCAGACTAAGAAGTTATAGTCGCAAGTTCAAATACTCCTACCGCATTCTGTTATAACCAAAAATAGGTGAAAAACGGGATAAAACTCAACTTTAACTGTAACAACTATTTTGAAACCTAAATTTGATCTTCTAATTAACCCATGACAGGTAGTAGTTTCGTTTTACGCGTATTAATAAATAATTTTTGTCAAGAATTAATTCTATAAACAATACACACAATTGTGAATAGTTAATTTCATAAGTAATGTACGAAAAATATTGGTTTCTTTTTATATAATTATATTATGTATAAATTGTATGTCTTTTCTCTTCCAGTACTCTGATTCTGGTCAAGTTTTTACGCGTATTGTTTCTGCCCTTTCATTACTAATCTTTCGCAAACGTGTTAGAATAATACAAAGTCTTTTTTTACGCGATTAGTTCTGAGTCTCATTTTCCCACTAAAACACCCTCGAATGTTTAATTTTTTTGTATCAATTCCATTCAGCAAACTCAGCGAAATTAAATAAAATTTAAATTTCTTTCCACACCTTTAAAATGACACTATGAACCAGGTTTTACCTACTTCAGATTCGGAGTGTAAGAGTCTAATTCATTTCAACCGAATGCAGTAGAACTTTATTGAATTTACATTCTGCTAGCGACAACAAAATTCTATTAAATCTTCAAAAATTTTAAATTAATTATACACTGTACCATTTTGAGTATGTTTAGCTTGCGCGAAATAAAGGTTTAAAAGTACACCCTGCAGATAAATATCATTTTCTAAAGGAAATTCTTTTCTATTTTATATTCTATAGATAAAAATTTATGCGTTTGTTTTTATTGAAACGTCTTCCTACATTCTTATAATTTGAATTTTTAATGATTGATATGAACCCTCAAACTTGCCTACATAAATTTATCTGATGGGAAAATTATGGATGCTGAAAATGGAAATTCTCTCTTTTTTCCCGAGGAGTGGTACGTCCGTGACGAATGAATAATACGAGAATAACATGTGTTCAAAATTCTTTTTCTCTCTCGTGTGTCTCGTCTCTTTGTCTTGACAACAATATTTGTTACTGTTTCATAAAAGAACAAACTTTTTCCATTTCCAGAGGGAAAATCCTACATGTGACAATCCTTAAAGAAAGCATTTTCACTTTTTTTCGTTTACAAATTATCATTCGTCAAGTTTTTGTCTCACTTGCGTCAGATAAATTAACATAATTGCGCGCGAAATAAATCTTTCTTTTAAATTTAATTTTTATATTAATAAATATTTCCGTCTTTGTATTTTTCGTTTTACCGCTTTTAAAAAGTTTTTTGTTTTGGTATAACTTTCTTTAGATCTTAGTTCTGTCATTGATGGAATGGGCTATCAGATTATTGTGTTGCGGTAGTTGTGAAATGCATTCAGTCAAAGAGCTCGATCGAAACGCTCAAACGAACTAAATATGAAGCTTAACAGAGAGAACGCGAGTATATGAGTTTGCGGGTAGGATTGGTATGAGGGTAATGACACCCATTATATCAATAATTTGATTCAGTGACGCAGCTAGAATTTGTGAGCCTCTGAGCGAACAAGACCCTTTTTTTTACTATTTATTATACATAAAATTACAAATATACTTTTATTTCAAATATTTGTATTTATGTGGTTTTAATCCCGTCTTTTACACCTTTTTCGGTCTAACAGGATGAAGGAGGAGGATTCGAACTCACTGGTGACGTCCAAATCAGGAACTTTAGCTACTAAACTACGCTTTCCGCTTTGTATATATAACATGTATTTATAACATGCAATATATTTAATAAGTAAACAGCTATGAATGCGAACACGATTGATTAACACAAATAGCAATTCGCAAAGATGTTTATATAATTAGAGGCCCCCGAAGCCTCTGTTTTATATAACTAAAGGCCTCCCTCCAATTCCGTGGGCTCTTGTGCATTGCTTACACTTGTTATGCAATAGCTGCGCCTCTGATTTGATTGTAAGTATTTGATATAGTAGAAGATGAATTCTACCCTCGACTCATCACAACTATGCTCTACTTCCAGGGATCAAAGGTCAGCGTAACGAGCAAAATATTAATAGAAAACGACACCAAGATTCATTAGCTATTGAAAATGACTCGAACGTGTAACCAAATATGAGAGAAAGGTAAATCTGAAAATATTTGTTACTTGTTCGCCATATTTCAATGTCGTCACGCTTATTTGACTTTGGTCTAATCAAAAAGGAAGGAAATTTAAACCCGAAGGAATTGAATGGATTGAATTCATCTGTGAAATTTCACCAAAAACAATGACGTAATTTTGATTATCTCAACCCCCTAACGGCAAACGTAGATTTCTATGAAGCTATATTAGTCGTATCTCTGAGTGACCTTTCCTTCCAGCTATACGTAGCAGGGTTTGTAAAACTCAAAACAATATTTGACCAGACAAAAGGACTCCTACCTCGTCTGTCACCACCCATCTCTGTACCAGAAGAACTCGTCGTGAAGCACAAAGACCGTGCTCATATCTCAGCTTAATGGTTTTAAAACATTTTCTTTTGTTCTTAACTAAATATAAAACAAAGGAAAAGAAAAAAATTTTTTTAAAAAGAAAATTCGAGCACAATGAAGTTGTAAGAAAAGCCCTTGTTTAGAGAAATTATTTATCTCCTCGTTTTCACTTATCTAAATCTTTTTTTTCTCTACCTTATTCCAATTAATTTATAACAAGAAAAAAGGTTTTAAATGAAAGGATCTAGAGGTCAATTTTTCTTTCTGGGATGATGAGTTGAAGAAAAATAAAAAAAGGTTCGTTTCAAGCATTTTCATTGCCCCAATTATTTTCATTTGATGAAAGCACACCCTTGAACAACACTGAAACAGCTCCACCACACTGCAAGCACGATGTTTATCTTCGCCGAGCCTTTTCTCCACCATAATTCGCTTTACTAACTGTTCGAACGATGTGAAAAATTTTGCCAGATAATTTCGGAAAAACTGAGAAAGAGTTCGTTTCCTAAAAATTGCTAATTACCAAAATCAACAGACTATAATTAATTTACTTCGATTACTTTGTGTTTATTTTTCGACACTACAGATTGCTTTGATATTTCAAGCTTCCCGTAAAATAGCTCAACATTCAAATTTTTCGTTCAAGTAACTACCTCCTGGCAGGGTTACAGTTATTCTGAACGCAAAATAAATTTTTTGAACTAAAAAAATATTTACAAGAACGTGTACCAAGATTAGCGCGGTTGTATCTGTTTGAGTAAATTCGTCAATTCGTTGTCCTGCGCTAAGTGCTAGTTGGTCGGGTTTGGTGTATATACTTCGTGTTGACTCTTCTCTACAAGCGTGTTGCCTTGGTCAGGTACAAGTCATATAGTGACTTTGCTTTTTATAATTAAACCCAGTGTGGTATTGGAAGAATAATTAGTCTCATTTCATTAAAGACTAAGTCTTAGTAGGCCTATATCCGTATATTTGCAAATTTGTTTATTCTAATAAACCTTAATATATAAAAAAATTATTGGAGCTTTGAGCTTTAAACTTGAGTAGTTTACACGACAAAAACTAGATGTAGTATCTGAAAACTAAGTCGCCATCTTAGCTCCAAGAGGGAGGTATTCTCACTGTTCACACGCTTGGCTACCATCGACTTCAATCCAACCTATACCGTGTTTTGTTTTTCTTTTGTTCAATGTTCATATAACTGTTCGTATAGTATACAAGAGCCGTTCTTCGTCGATTCGTTGCACTACACTGACTAAGTGCCAGTTACTCGCGTGTTGCCTTGGTCAGCACACATCATAAGACAAATAATGTACAACGAACGACTGAAAACGTGGGAAAAATAATAAACAGCAATGAATGATTATGAAAAAAATTTGTGAAAGTCATCAACCAAGAAATGTAAACTTAACCGCCAAAAGTTACAATAAAGTTACAAAATTTGACTACACCCCAGAAAAAGTTTTTTTTGTTTCGTCGTAAATGTCTGATTAACACCGGGACGGATGTAAAATTTAATAGGAAAAGTACAAATAAAATCCTTTGGGATTCGAGTAATGAGACTTTCACAGTGTGGTCAGACTCTAATTACTGACAGAGGATCGGAGTGTCAGATTGAAATTAAGTTTGTTCATTACGCCTAAAATTAGTGACAAGAACTTAAATTAATTTTTAGGGAAGGGGAAGAAGTAGGAGAAGACTAACGGAATGCAGGGAAATTATGGTTCCGACCGCCGTTGAAATATACCATAAAATATTATCATAAATATAATATTTATCTTTAAACTTATGACTGCGTCACGATGATAATTTTCCCATCTTTTTAATTTAATTTTGTTAGAACGCGAAGTAACCGAAATCACGACGATGCGGAAGTTAACTCTAACACATAAAAATTAAAAAATGTTTAAATTAACTTTTCTCAGGGAAATAAGGAGATTCGTTTTAATTTTTCAAAAGTTTTTCCTCCAGTTGAAACTTATTCAAAGAAACCGCAACCGCGGAATATTTTCCGTTATCTCAATAACAGTTAAAATCTCGGTTATGTTCTCGTCCATATTCACATTCTTCGACCAAAATCGACGGTCGCTGAAAGCGTATTTGTGACTTCTTTTCAAAAGGAATAGTTTAGTAACACTTTCTCTCTTTCTATACTTCTTCCTTCTATTGTATTCCCTTTAAAATTAATTAGGTCACTGCTTGCTGTTCGTGTTTTCACACCATTCTTTTGCACACCGCATGATTATTAAAATCCCAAGTATTTTTCCTGGTCTTTGGCTTATTACGCTCCCAAACAAATTTGGTAGGATACATTGCGCTACAATTAAAGGTGAAGGTAACTTCATAGCCTTCATTGGTTCAATATATAAGATGTACGTTGTTAGCTTGGCCTATTCTCTATTAGCTAAAAGTCCCTTATAAGGTTGAGACTTAGGGTCTCCTGAAAATAGGCTTCGTTTCAGTTCTGATTACATATCAGGCGATGTTCCACGGCCAAATATATATATAGTGTTTTATAGGAGGAGTTATTTATATTTTCTAGTTGAGTTAGGTGGCGAGGAGACCAGATTTCAGAGTTTTGTTAGCTTAAAAATTATAAGTCTTACACACTTCTCATTTCTCTTTATGACATCATACAAGATATTTCCATTTATACTTTTTTACTAATATAAGAGGCAGTTTATAAAATTATTAGTGAATTTCATTTTGTACTGTGTAGCCCCCTTAAATATATAATTTTCAAAAAGGTTATCGAAAGGTTCTAACATGTGTTATAGAGATAAGAACACCATAATTAATTGACATGAGTCTAAAATCGCATAGATCAGCTACTCAAATTCTTCGGCTAATAAGCCATGTATACATTTCAATAGCTAAAGATTTAGCTAAACAGTGTCATATGACACAGGCTCTCGATTTTCTATTAAATCGGAAACCAGTTAAAAACGATCATTTTTATAGCCTATCAGCCATTGTCGTCTGGGGCGCTATATAGAGAACTGAAAACTTCTATCATCAAAAGAATTTAAGCTTCGGGCAAAGAATTCTCGATTTCCTAAAAATTCTCGGGGGATTTATCGAATGGAGGAAGAGAGAAAAAAATTTCGGGTTTCGAGATCTCAACATCCTCTGGGAATTTAACAGGATGTTTAAAAAGAAAAAGAAGTTTTTCCTTTCCTCTGAAGATGTAAAAGTATATCTGAATCAGAACTTGTTTGGAACAAAGCTTTCAGCCGACATTATTTGCACGCGTCAACATACTCAGCATAGGGGCCAACTCTTGTTGACTTTTCTTCAGCTCTCTTCCTTAGACAACACGATTTTCCTGACGGGAACCGGATTTAAATTTAAATTCGTTCTCATTGGCTTAATCTGGGTCATTTTTAATTATTCCAAGAAGTCTAGTTTCAGTTCTCGTTCTTTAGCTGAGGAAACTCTTTTAAAAATATTTTATTTCTTGTGTGTCAAGCTCGAAATTCTCGTTTCGACTTGCAGCTGTGCAAGAATGAAATATTAAAATTAATTTCAAACTGGGGCTTAAGCGCTATCAATTATAATTATATTTCTGTTTTGAGATCTTTTCTACAGTTTAACGCAGCTTCCAATTTTCAAAATTTCAAAAATTAATAACTTTATTAATTACAAAGGTTATTTGACTTCAAAATATTTTTTTAAGAATATTAATGCATAAACGAAGACGTCGGAAAACTTTCTTGTTCAGGGTAATGCAGAAGAAAGACAAAAAAGAAGAGTCAAATGAGTTCCGAAATGAGTTCTCAAAAGTGTGCATTAATTATGACATAGAGTCTTCATTAAAAGTGTGCATCACTTATAAAATGAATCCTTTCCGAAAGTTTGAATTAAGCTCTCGCTTTAAGTCTCCACGAAAGTTTGCATTATTTATGAGAGGAAATCCTCACAAAAGTGTGCATTATTTATGAATTTATATATGTTAAAATGTCCAGTACTTATTAAATGAATTATTCACAAAAGGTTGCCTTGATTATGGCACGAGATCTTTATTAAAAGGGGAAAGGGCATAACTTATCAAATGAATTTTTCATGAAAGTTTCCATTATTTATGAAAGGGGTTCGAGCTAAAGGCGTGCATAACTTTTGCAAGAAGTATGAGTTTGTAAATATTTACAAACATTTTGTTCAAAATCAGTGGCATGAGCGTCATCTTTCGCGCTCGAAATTTCCACATCAATTCAGTCATTTCCTAAATATTAAATCCTTTAAATTATAGTCGTAACCAAACTCAAGGTTACTCCTATAACATCTTTAAGTTTTATGATTGGTTTGAATATGGTATATGTAAGGAATATAAATTATATTAATTAATCTAATTATTTTAATTAATTTTTATAAAGTTGGGCAATACTTTTAGTTCTTTACAAGCTAAGAAGTTTATGTTGATCCAGTTTTCTTTGCTACCATGACGCTCATGGTTTTGGCTATGGTTTTCCTATTTTTGGTTTTGTTTTCTAAAATGACTAGGGTCATGTTTAAGTAAGGGATGTCTTTCCTGACAACCTACCTAAACTATGTTTCCTCATTCTTCCAAAGACGGCACCCGGCTTACATATATTCCGGCGAGTCCTTCATTGAAGCGTGGGTACCAGCTACTTTCCTTCTTTGTTCTCTAAAGGCAACTGGTGGTATTTCAATTTGATGTCTTCATGTTCTCTTCAAAACCATCGTTTCAAATTTTGAATGAATCTACGGGTGCGTTCTTTCTTTAAACTGTTGAATAAGAGGTGGATAGAAGTAGAAAATGAAAAGACGTTGTTACTTGTTTCGCCAGAAGTTAGTGATTTAATATCGATTCAGTCTAATTTACCAAGAAACCTCGGTTGCAACCAACCGCTTACTTAGCGACATCCTAAACCCAGACGAAGACTAGGTTTTACTACATTGACAATTTAAGTGCTGACCATCTATCTTTACAATGTGACTGGTTCAGCACTGGAGTGGTCCTGGTCGCAACACAAAACTGTAATTCAGATAATAATAATATATAACATATAAATATTAATACATAATATATATAGTGGTTTCCCCAGGACTTTGCTAAAAGGTATATGCTGTTCCAGTACCTTGTGGAAAGTGTACTACCATATGCGGGGGAAGTCTGTGAAAGAAACAATCACATTCGAGCAGCTACAGAGAAAATTTCTAGGATGAACCTCAGAACCTCAGAACTTCCCTGGTATGTTTCTAATTAAATAATCATGGAGGAAGTAAAGGGAACACCAATAATAATTAAGAGTGTTGAAAGATCACCAAAGTACAAAATGAAGATATTTGCAGGGAATAACGAACTACTGAAAGAATGTCTACGAATGAGCGATAAAAGTTAAAAAGAGGGAAAGCTAAAAAAGGCTTTCTTACAGAATATAGGGCTCAGCGTATCGATAGGGAAATAAAGATTAGAGGAATGTCAATCGCAAGGGCCAATCACTATAATAGAATAGCAAATTCAAACGCGTGGAACAAGTATCTAAACCTTTTATCTCAGACGACCGGAACATCAAAAAGAAGTCTATCCAACAACAGTGAGTCTATTGTAATTAACATTGTTATTTTACAATATATTACATATTATAATATAAATTACATAAATATATTGAATTTTAATTACACTACATAATGTATATGTTCATAAACTTAATTAGATTTTGTAGTGACACGTTTTTTCGGAACCTGGAAACGTCTAACCTGAAGACGAAGACCTATTCTCTTAGTAACTTCCTATCGGCTATACTAAGATTTTCAATCCACCAAACTCACTAAGTCATTCCTGTTATTTATCGATTAACTTTATTTTTAATCTTTACGTTTTATAATTTATTTATGGCATGAAAGCCAAAATATACCTTTTTTAGACACGTTTTGCAAGATTCGCCGACGTCTGGCCTATAAACTTGAATATTTTATAATTTCCCAAAATAAAATTTCCGAAGCCCAAAATATCCCTAACATTAGAATCACGAATCTCATTCAAATACTTGGAATGCTGACTAATATTGACTAATTAAATTCCTATTAAAAGGGATTATTCTGACCGAGGAATCATTTTTTATAATTGAAGATTCATTTCCACATGTCACTGGATAACGATTTTCGGGTCATTTCAAAATATAAATGAAAAATGAAGAAAAGAAAAGTGAAAAAAGAAACTACCAAAATGCCAGTGGTTTGAAAACCACACACCTATTATTATACGCTGCTTATTAGCTTAATCACTTTACCGGAAACCCAATACGAATCAACACAACACGAAGAAAGCCAATTTCGTGTACATTTATCAATTTAAGCGAGAGAGTGTAGAATTTTCCTTGTCAGTTCGCTACTCCCGTTCTAAATTTATTTATTTTTTTATAAAAATTGATCCTCCTCCTCTATTCTCCCCCTCTTCCACCCCGCTCCATTTGCTGACGTTCCGTTTTGTACTACAAAGATGAATCCAAAAATCCAAGGCGGAGTTATTCAAAACGTCGTCATAAATTCAAGCGAAAAACCACAACAAAACGGAAATCATTCTTTAAATGGTGAGGTGTCGAAAGTTGGGAAGACTGTCGAGGATTTTACTCAGCAGAATGAAATTTCTAGAGAGAGAGAGAGAGAGAGATGGTAGATGTTAGCAGTGAAACTGAAGAGAAGGGAACAAGTCAAGTAGACTATGATATGTGTGGTTGTGGAATTTAATAGAGGCGAAAGAAATTCGAAGGATTCGAAACAGTTTGAGAATTTTTTTTCGAGAAATTTCCTTCAAGGTGAGGCTGAAGAGGGTAGAGAAAGGTAATCAGCTATCGAAAACAAGGAGAGTTCGATGTGCAGATTAAAAAACGAAATACTTAAAAATAATTTTAAAAGAAGGGAGTAGGAAAAATAAATCTTTTTCGACCGCAGAACCGAAAGATTTAAAACAGACCACTTTATTTTTGACGTTTTGTTTACATTGAAACAGATAAATCAAATTTTTATTTTTGTTGTTTCAGCCAGACTTCGGTTTAAGACTGTGATTCAAGCAAAACAAATAATTTTATTGAAGTTAAATTTCATTTCGGAACAGTATCAGAAGAAGTGGAAGGAATATATCACTTCAGAGAAGATGGAAAACGGACACGGAAACAAGATTCAAATAGTTCTGGAAGTAGAAACGATGAGGATATTGTACCTATATATAGTACATGGTGTTTTAATTTTAGGTTTTTGCGGCTACTAGTCTTAGTTTTGTTAATTTTGTTAGGTTTTAGGAGTTTTAGGAAAATAGGAATAAAGTTGCTGCTAAGGAAATATTAGGTTCTTAGGTTAGGAAAGGTTAAGTTATGAGAAAGGTAAGGTTACATAAAAGGTGAGCTCTATGCTTCCTCAGACTTTCAAATTCCTTTCCCTTGTTAGCATCACCCTGCCATAAAAGGTTGGTAATGTTTGATTTTAGATTTTCGCAGTTACGTGAGTTTCGTCAATCTTGAAAAGCCAACCGAAGATGTCTACATCTGAAAAAGTAGACAAAACGTCTTGGAAAGTTAAGAGTTTGAACTCTTATTGTACTAATAACTTGACTTCATAGTGTCATACATCCTAGGAGAAAAAAGTCAATTTTTAAGTGGCTTCTTTGTTAAGGTCACAGAGAAAAAATTCCGATAAGTTGTCCCACAACAGTGCATGGTGATGTCAGTAAAATGCATCTTTAAAGATAAATAAATATTAGAAATGTTTGTTTCCTTCATGTCAACTCAATTGCACCGTCTCACTAGTGTATTGCTCAAGCTCTAGATATAAGAGTTCATCTTCAACTCTCAGTTGGGAGGACTTTATCTACTGAACTACTCTTATATCTACAGCTTGAGCAATACACTAATGAGACGGTACAGTTAAGTGACATGAACGAAACATTTCTAGAAGGTTTTAAAACTGAACACATCAAGATTTTTTTTTTGTGCGTACTCTTTATGGCTTACAGACCTTTCAGAGTGTCGCCACAGACACCGTAAACCATGTGCTGGTATTGAAAAGATTCTAGAAACAATTTGACCACTACTCAAAAAGGTCCCTCATCACTGATCTAGCGTATTGCTCAAATAATACAGACAATGATGATAGTGTACAATACTGTAAATACAAAAAGACCCTCGCTTCACGAGCAATAAAAATTTGTAGAGGAAATGACGAGTGACGTGGAGGGGAATCCCCAAATTGTGCGATGGAATTTTGCGTGTCACTGATATACCAGGCTGTTTAGAACTTTTCCCCTAACATCTTAATGCTTATTAACAGTAATTACACAAATCGTTTTTTTGAAATTGTGAGTTTATGTGGTGAAAATTGTTTCGCTTAACGAGATTTTTGCATTAGGACCAAGATTCCGAAACGAATTATGCTCGCTGTGCGAGGTTTTACTGTATTTCTAAATTACAGAATAATAATTCCATTGCATAGGGAAAATAGCTTCTAGTGTTTGAATTATGAGGAAAATTGTGGAGGAAATTACTCTCTCAAACCATAATTTGAATATAATTAGTTTTATAAAATTATAGTTTCTTTACTAAAGTTTATTTATTCGGTGTGCGAATTGGTTTAGAGTATCAAGTATCCAGAGCAAATCATAGGCCCTACTTACAACAAATTCCAGTGAGGAGTGAAATGTAAAGCTGACAGGAGAGGAAAATCAAACAAATTTACTTAATTCATAATTTGGGTCATTGAACATGTGCCATTATTTAAAAACACTATCTGAGGTTAAAAAGGAAAAAAAAAACATTTAGTTCTAGTTAACGAAAAGTTTTGTTATATCGCATCCGGTTCGGGGGAGAATCCTGCCCGACATTCCGGCGATACGTATCCTCGACTGGAAAACCCCATTTCTCTAAAGTGGAACCGTAGCCAATGAGCATAAACACGGAGGAAATCCCAACTGAAAATCCTTAAATGAAATATTGAAAAGCCATAACCTATAAAACCCTTTGAAAATTTCCTGAATAAGTAGACCTCATCGGGAATTTTCCCCAATAATTACTCACTCCCGCCTAACTTTTCACTTAAATGGTCATGACGGCTTAGGAAAGGATGAAATTCAGTTTCACTGATTGTTTTAATTGTAACGACCGAATTCCGGCCAGAAGCTTTAATCAATAATTACTGCAAGGCTCTGTTCTGTCATATTTAAAACTCGTTTTTGAATCTGGGTCACTTTCCCCGCTTTTTTCCTGTTTTTTTGTCTTATATTCTTCAAATTTTAATTTTTAATTTAAAAAAGCCCAAGCTTAGAAAGAACAAATAGAATTTATTATGAGACGTTAATAAAAGAAGAGAGAGGGAAGTGGGGAGGAGGAAAAACCAAGAGCACTTGGATGTAATGCTTAAGGCTTGAAATTTGGGTGAGAGAGACTCCATTGTGAATAGACGATGGAAATCGATAAGAAAAAGAAGAGGGCCAAATAAAAGACTTAATGAATCGGAAGCGTGTTTGATTATTTGGAAAACCAAGCCATACAAAACAACTACGTTTTTCGAAAGGTATTTAAAGTCACTCGACCGAAATCCTACGAAACATAGGAGAAAAAGTTATCAAACTTGTAGAAGTTAATAAGTGAGCCATTGTTAAATGATATTTGATGAAATTAATCCCCAGCAAAACTCAAACAAGCCTGTAGTGAGTCGAAGGGAGAGTAATAATACATTAAAACCATTTATCAAATACTAAAATATAAAATGTCTCTCACTGTAATAGCCTGGACCACCAAGGCCCTATGTTTGGAATTTTCGTGCCATAAAATAAGAATATTTTGTCGAGTCCGAGCAATTAATCCAAAATTTAAAAGTCTCTCCGATAAGGCCGCGGAAGAAATAGGTGTTTTTCGAGGAAGGTTTTTCCGAAAAGCCGTCGAAACGATCAAGGTAGCTTTCATCAAGACTGTAAATATACAGGTGACTAGAACGCAAAGCAATAAATTTTTTCGCAGGTTTTCCACGCTGAAAACCGGCGGTACAATAACGGTAGTTTTCCCCGCGAAGACAATAGAGGGTAACTTTCACTCGTGTTAATATATATAATTCGGGTGGCTAGTCAGTTGGAGCCCGAACTAGTTAGTCACTTGGGTATCAATTGGAACTTAGTCCGTTGAAGCTCAAGCCGCTATGATAATTGAAGTGCATCCGAGTCCGAAGTCGTTGAGTGTTTGGCGAACCAGAGACATTCTGGCAATCCTCAAAGTTTGGGATACCCAGTGTTCTTCAGCAAGTAGAAATAAGGAAAATTCAATAAACTTTATACGAACTTTAAGAAACTGGCAGTTGTGGAGGTGATCCGTTCGACCGTCATTCATTACATAAAATCAGCAGTAGAAGTGGCATACATCCTTCTATCTTCTACTACAGAAAACTGGTGGCAAAAGTGGGATTCATCTGGGATCTTCTACCATTTACTTCTGCTACATTTCAGCTGGTGTCAGAAGTGAGATCCAGCATCTCCTCATTATTTCAATGTCACATTACGTAGACCTAAACACCACATACCCCATACGACTTATGAATCACCTGAACCTAACTGTATGTCAGTGGTCTCAACAGTGAATGAGATTGCCACCATTGAAATAAAGTCAGTTGACAGACATAATCAAATCAATATGCACTAGGCTTACACAAACACACTTCGCTGCGCATTCACTTCTCTTAGTTTCATCTTAAGCTAGTTTCAATGGTCTGATATTTTGTAGCACTCAACCCAAAACCCAGATTTAGTTAACTTTTTTTAGGAGGAAACGTTTCCTTGTTAGTAATACAACTCAAATTTTATTCTTGTTATTTTCGATTTATTTCTCCACAGCTTTCAAAATATTTCTTCAAATCCAAAAATACCATTATTAAATTAATAAACGTTTTCATTCTTAATTTGCCTACTAATTAGTTTTTCTTTCTTCATTTATAAGGCAATGTCTTTATTTCTCCCTTTCATTCTGCCCTCTCTTCGCTTTGCCCAAATTTGACGCTAAAAATCTCTGACAACCCATCTACATAATGGAATCATTATGGTATTAATTACTGTAGGAACAATCTCGAGAATGGTAGACTTATTCAAAACTATTTATTAATAATGCTCTTAAAAATCTAATTAACTTTAATTAAATTACCCTTACTTTGCGTAATTATAATAACTTATTCCGCGCTCTTTCGTCTACTAACTCTAATAATCACATCGCCCGCGGTCGAAACTACCGTAATATTTGAAGGTCAAGTTTCCCTCCGGTTTTAAACTATTACCTCGTTGATCTTTCAGGCCAGTTTAAGTCTAGTTAGAAACCCTCAATAACCTGTATCATTGTAAAAGGCCCATCTGACTAATAACAGCGTGATTTGTTGGAAGTAGTTTTATGAGTCTTATGATTGGTCGGAAGGGAAAGTCAGTAAAAATACAGTGCATTTAATGACATAAGAGACTTGCCGTCGCTAATATCTCGTCGTCATCTTAAAATTTACTGTATAACTAATGCAAATTCTATAGAATGTGACTCTCTATTTTTACTGTACACTATGTATAGTATTATTCTTTCTCAAAAAAATTATTTCAGATAAGTTTTTAGTTCGAGTTTTCAGGCGGAAATCATCTAAAAATAATATAGCGAATGATACACAATAAACATCAGGGTTCATTTATTAAAGAATCTTGTCTTACTCTTTCATGCGATGAGCTTTCACATGGCACTTGGACTAGTCTCCCGTTACCACAAAAACTAACCTGAAACAAAGGAAAAACTAAAATTACTAACATCATCCATTAAAATTCCATCTAAATAACAGTGTCCAAAAATTAACGCAAGAATTGAATTTGTCGCCATTATTGGCAACCCTGAAAAAAGAGCAATTTGACAGCTGACAGTTGATGCAATGCTTGAACTAAATGAAAACAAAGTTTATAGTCTTTGGGTTAGGTTATTTATTCAGTAAGTTCATAGGCTACGGTTGGGTGGGCACTCTTTTGTCGAAATTTGGGCCCACTAAATTCTCTCCTCCTGAAATTCAGGAGGTTGTCCTCGTCTGAAAAGTAATGGAAACAGGTTAGGATTTTTAGACCTAATACATATACTTAATACTATATAAAGTATAATACATGTAGTATATTATATATGACGTATAGTATAATATGCAATTGGAGTATAGAAAGAAATAAAGAAGATAAATGAATCAACTCATTTGAATCGATTCTCTTGCTATCTGAACCGATCTACAAGCAGGGAAGAAGCAACGCCTCCACGAGAACCTGCGTTTGAGGACGTCAATCAACCCAGCAGACACCATCCTGTTAAAAAAACCTCAGGCGATTTCCTCGCCAAAACTTGAAACTTTGGGAACTTTTAATGGAGGATGGAACAAAAATTAAAAAAAAAGCATAATGAGCTATAATGCAGAAAAATTCATTTTTGGATCGGCTAATTACTGACAATATAAAGGCGGTTCGCATTAAACGTTGATTAAAGGACAAGACGTGTCGGAAATTTTAAATGAGAATTTATTGTAACCGGTGGCGCAAAAAAAGAAAAAGGTGCTTTCCTTTAAGAGAACCTTTTCTTCTTTCTTTCTCTTCGTGGCCTTTACGCTCTCATTGATTCCAATTTTAAATTAAACAAAAAAAAAATTTTTTTTCTTAATGTAATAAGCTTGTAATTTTAATTAAGAGAAAGTAAAAAAATTAAGGACCTCGCCATTTTTAAAAGACTCACTTTTAAAACATGAAGAAAATTTCTTTGTTCGCTTAATGATCCGCTAATACGTTTCCCTTCTTCGGCTTTTGTATCGCTGATAATTGATGCAGACGTGAGTTAATTAATTTAAATAAATTCTAACAAGACAAATGTGTTTTGCAAAACATCCTAACTCAACACCTCGGTTCAAGACCATGACTCTATTAATTTGTAATTGCGTGGTATTATCAATAATAAAGTTCTACAACCAGTTTACAATCAAAAAATCACCAAAACCCAAATGGTAACACACTTGTGGATTCGTCTAACTCAGTGGTCGGAAAACTCGTTATCCAATCTAAACTATGCAAAATTGAAATTTGTTCAAAGAGTCATTTTTTAAGCTCTGCTGTAAAGAGCAGCTTTGCTGAGACATTGTTAATAAAATAATTAGTTCTAAAAGTATACTCTGGAGCTTGACTTTCCTAAATACTGTATGTCTTGGCTCACAGTGTTTATGAAATGAATTCTGTACTAAAATGTACATTGTTTTGTATAATAGATTCTACATCAAAGTGTGCATTACTTTTGAAATGAATTACACATCATAGTAAAGATCATAAACACACTTCGACATTTTCATATATAATAAACTATATAAATTTCGTGGAAATACATTAAATAAAACTTGGTATCATAGTTATACAAAGATAACATTTAGTTTATAAATATTTCGCACTAAAACTTTTGTGGAAGAGCCACAGTCAAGAAGTAAAAGAGCCGAATGTGGCTTCGAAGCTGCATTTTGCCGACCTCTGGTCTAACTATCGAATCCAAATTGCGAGCAGTCTCGGGTTGTGACTATGACATCATGTCATATTCCCTCAATCCAAAGGGAACCCTTAGTCACATTCAGTTTCAAACTGCGTAAAACCTATCAGCACCATTCTATCCCAGTTTGAAAAGTAAACATCATAAATACCTTTCACTCAGTATAATAAATAAATAAATAAATCAATTAAATATAAGAAGAGTACAATTTTCAATTGGTTTCTATTTCAAACGACGCTCTTTTTATTTTAACCCAACCCAAAACAGAGTGACCGGTAAATAAATTGGATTCGTAAACCTTTCTTATTGCGGTTCACATGTCAGTGATAAAACAAACAGCGAGAAGAATATTTTATGTAGAAGTTACCTACTAAACGATTCGTGGTTTCAAGAAACCAGTGCCTCACGTATCAAAAATTTATACAAAGCTAACTGAAGAGCTCGGTTTGCGACGAAAAAAAACACAACACATTCAAATTAAAAAAATAATGAAAATATAAAAGATTTAAAGAGGAAATTGTCAGAAAATTCATCACAGGCTCTGTTTAACAGGAAGACTTTCGTACTATAACAAACAAACTGGGAACGTGGGATTCAGAGACGCGGAAATGTGGCTTTTGAATAGGATGGTAGCCAACATGAGACGACGTTATTTATACGCAGTAATATAAACACTGTTAATGAGTTATTGTTGGTCTACCAGTAAACTGAGTTTTAATTCTGATCGAGCGAGTTTAGAGCACTAACTGTTGTTAATGTTGATTGCACTTATCATTCCTAATCCTTAAGTTTTAATAATTTTAAGTTTTTAAATCAGGATTGTGCTTAAATTCCTGTAATATTTGACTAAGTATTTATTTAATTTTTATTTATACTGCCTGAACAAATTTGACCCATTAAATTCGCACTGAAATTTATGTTTCTCCTCTTTCTAACTTTCTTTGTAGAATCAAAATGTCGGAATTAGATGTACTGATGAGACACAACACACGAATTCCAAACCAAAATAAAATATATTGACATAAAAATATGTACATAAATATAAATATTAATATCTAAAAATTAGCGTTGTGTATTTGAGTATTTGGCCGACTGGTTTTACCGCACTAACAGTTGATTCGTGCAGACTTTTTTACAAGTCTCATCGCGCCCTTATGCTAGTCTAGGGGTGTTTTATTCTGTTCAATTTCGTTGTGATTTGTTTGTGACATGCCCTACCACGTCTGAACATGATTTTCCTTGATAGCCACAAAAATAAAATATTGTATATATGTATTTATGTGTGTTCCTCTAGCATGAAATTATGCTGAGGAGGTTTGCCTCATAATAATGATAGAACATAGACGATGATGATGTTATTGATTAGGGGTAAGCAACCTTTTCGATCAACGGACGAATTTAAATTTTAAAATCTTTTGGCGGGACATAAAATAGGAGGACCACACAAATTTGTAGGAAAACTTAATTTGCAATAACAAAAACGCTAATATTACCTTTTTGACAATAATATTGTACAAAACAAAAAACTAAAATTTCCTTAAGATTTATTGTAAGAATTTTGTGACACAAGAACTGCAAAATAAAATATACTGACATTAAATTATGTTCATAAAAATCTATAAAAATTAGCAATAGATAGGAAGCGGAACTTCTACAGCTCTTCAGGACCGGAGCTTTTTATATAACACAAAGGTCAACGAAGGTTTATTTGGATATAAAGAAAGCCAAAAGGATTCAGGGAAGGTCACAATTTTTCCTTTACTGTGTTCAAATTAACTAATTACATTAATACTCGTGAAAACGGAGTGAAAGATGGTAGGACTAGCCGAAAGTTTTCCTCCATTTTTTTTTCTATCACACAATTTCTTTCGCTTTCATTGAGGCAAATCCATTTGAATAAATTTAATTAAATCAGGGTTAAATTCCTGAGAACCATAATAAGGATATCCAAATCTCTCATTTCAATTTAAATAGAAAAGGAGGAGGTTTGACTCTTTTTTTCCTCTTTTTATTGTCTTCGAGAATCGCGATTTTCGATTTTCAATATTTCTCTCTTTTTTCTTTAAACTCCCTACCCCCGTCCGCCCATTCCGCCTTTCCTCCTTCTCTCCTCTCTTACGTCTAACTTGCTATTGGTTTAAAATAAAATGGAATCAAAAGATTTTCATACATTTGTGAATTTTGAAATTTCTCTTATTTATAAAGAAAATAGTTTATATTTGCAATAAAATATCGAAAATAGAAATATTTGCTTAACTTTATTAGGAAAAGTAAATATAATGTTTACTGAAATTGCCCTTTTCCAAAACATGTTTTGCGTAATTTGCTTTTCTTTCTTTCTTTCTTTCTTTTTCCTCGTTCACTTTTTCCCTTTAACGGGTGTATAAAAGCTTTCTTTTCTTTATCTGTCTAAACTTTTATCATGTCTTCTTTCATTGGATTTTATCAAAAACGATTTCCTTTTTTTTTCTTCAAAATCGATTTTCTTGTTCTTGTGAGAACATGAAATTTAAAGATTTAGGGATTTGAGAATGTATCATTTGCCAGTCTAGGGGATAAGGAAGAAAGAATGAGAAATATAGAAAGTCATACGAAATGAGTGTATATCCTAAACTAAAACTGAAGAGAATAAGACTTGAAAGCACAAGACATCATGTAGGTGGTCGGTCTAATTGTGAGAGGGATTTTGACTGGGGAACAGACCAGTGTCTTGGTCCCAGGAGTGGATACAGAAGCTAGAAGTGATGTTGACTTTGATCGTTAGTCGGAGAGGTAGAGAAAGTTAGTGGGAAGTGAGGATGGGAGGTAGGATGGGATATTAGGAAAGAGGTCGAGGTAGAACTACGGGAAGCGTGTTAATGAGTCCAGAGGTTTGTGACGTTTAAGTCGTCTTCGGTCAAAGCGTTCATTCAGGAGAAATGAGGCTGAACGATTGGGGTGGTTAGGCAGTCCCAGGGGGTATTTTTGGGAGAATCTGGCGATTTCTTCTTTTACAATGGGAATCGCCAGATCTTCACGGATTATGCTGTTGACTAGGATGCGGAGGGTTTCAGGTTGAAAACGTTCATAGATTTTAGAGTTTGAATCGGCGGAGGAACTCCATAGCTGGATCCAGACGGATTTGTAACCACAGAGACATGTAGAAACTTGCAGGAAGACGTAATCGGACTTGTAGACAAATTCGTGAGGTTGATATCATAAACACACTTGATTTTGACCGTCTAACAAATCTGACTCATTCTAATCATCTATAATCTAACCATTTAGGTCAGGGATGGCGAATCTTTTTTGATGTCCGTGCCACAAAGTCATAAAAATTCTTTTTTAAATAGGTGACGAGCCACAAATAATTTTTAATTAATTTCTATCAAAAAAAGAACTTATTAAAAAATAATAATTTTGTTTTTGTGCGTGCCATCAAAACTTTTAAACGTGCCCCTTGTGGCACGCCTGCCATAAGTTCGCTATCCCTGATTTAGGCTAATAAGAGGAAGTTTTGGCATTAAGAGCCAACCCACTTGGGTCGTTAAAAAAACTGTGGCTGGTATGACCCCTATCTAGTTCAAAAGAAACAAATAAAAACTGAAAGATTCTGCACAAAAGGAGAGCATACGAAATGGGTTTATAAAGACCATGCCAAGGTGTATAGGGAAAATTTGAACTCGTACATATACTCTACATTTTGAACTCTCGCATACATCTACATAACTCGAAGTTACGTAGATATTCTACCAAATCGTAGTCGATAGATGACTACATAACGGGGGTTATAGACATTAAATTATATTAGGTGAAACGGAGAAGACAGAGAAGCCTTTACTTTGGGTAATTAAAATACTGTAACTCACTGTAATTATAGTAATTTAATATTCATTTATTAATTTATTTTATTTTTAACACTTGTTAATAATTTTTATGATAAAACAGCTTTTGTATCAGCAAACACCACTCCACTAAAAAACATTTAGAGTCAAATTTATGTTTTAACTTATTAACATGTAATTATTCACTTAAAACAAAATTAAATTAATTACATTTCTTTTATACATTAATAAATAAGGATTTTGTTTAGTTTTTAATATAAATGATAAGCTTCTTTCTTTAAATAAATAAAAAGGGAAAAAATATTTTGAGCGAGGAAAATCCTTTAAATTAAAAATTAAATAAAAATTTTCATTTCCGCGCCATTTTTGCTTGTTTTTTTTCTTTAATGAAGAAACAGAAATGAAATTCGGCAAGAAGAAAAAAAAATCGTTAAAAACATGTATTTCATTTTTTTGTTACTTGAAAAAAAATTAATTTTTTTTTGCAAATAGCCCAAAGCAGAAAAAAATCCATTAACTCTGAATATTAATTTTTTTTCTCTTTTTTTATGACACCTTCTGTTTAATGCCTTCTTTGAAATGTAAAATTAAATATAAATTGATTAAACGCTTTTGTTTTCTCAGATTCTCTAGATTTTTATTCTAATTTTTCTTTATTTCTATTTTTTTATTTGCTTTATTAATGTCTGTTAGAAGCTTCAAATAAACGGCCATCTTTTTTTATATTTTAATAACACTGTCATTATTTTTATTATTATTAAAATAAAAAGATGCTTTGAAGGTAATAATACTGAACGGTTACACGGGTTAGAAGGTCACAAACTTAAGAAGCTAAGGTAATCCATCCAAGTATGAAGTGTCACGCTCAATGATTTTATGACATGTAAAAAGATACACTTCTTCATTGAGATAATATTGTTAAGTGTGTAAATATAGTGCTGGTTAGCGGTGGTTTTAACCTAGTTTTTCACCTTTTTTTTGAGGTATAACAGGATGAGGGAGGAAGATTCGAACTCACGATCGTAACGTCCAAGTCAGAAACTTTAACCTCTACACTACGTCCCTCGTCCAGGTGGGTAATATTAAGATAACCATAGATGGCAATGACTTCTGAGCTTGATAGTAAATATAATACACTAGTAAACTATAGTGATTAAGTTAGCAATTATCAACGCATTTTAAAATAAGCAAACATTGGTGACAGCGTAAAAGGGTGAAGAACACACCGGGGGTTCCTGCCAAAAACCAGGTTGATAACGAGGCTTCTTCCGAAGAGAACTCAAAACAACAATATGAGGGAGTGTTGGAGGAGGACCGACAGAGTCAAGAACAAGGTCTTACGCAAATGTGCAAAGAAACAGGAGTTGTCTTTTGCATCAAACGACGGAAACTTCAGTACTTCGGCCACGTGATCAGAAATGAGAAATACTGGCCTTCGATTAATTATGGAAGGGAAAATTGAAGGAAAAAGACGACCTGACACGTGGAGGACCTCCTGGCTGAAGAATCTGTGGGAGTGGTTCCAGTTGGACCCTGCATCCCTGTTCCGTGCAGCCGCCTCCAACATTGTGGTCAGTGTGATGATCTCCAATTTCAGTCGCAGAGCGGGATAGGAGGAAGAAGAAGAAGATTGGTGGAGGCGAAAAGAAGAAGAAGCAAACAAAGTGGAGCAGTGCTCCAAAAGGATGGTTGATTGAGTCTCTTCTATATATTTCCAGCTGGTCTTGGTCTTTTTCGGCCAGCAGATCCCGCTATTTTCCCTATGTCATCTCCTCATCGCACTTTATGTCTATCATTCCTCCTAGTCGCTATTGTTGCCCATTTTGTATTAACCTTGTTCCATCTGTCGTTGCTATCACCTCCCCATTCCCACGTACGGGTTTATATTATTTTTAAGACATATCTTATACACATCTCCTTCCTTCATACTCTTACCCTATCCTTTCTATGCTCTTCGTGGATTTTTTCATTTTCGGCTTATTCTCACTTTGCTGTTTTTCATTAAAAGTTTTAAGGACCACCACTTTTTACAAATAATAAATACTTCTCTGTTCCTTTTTCTGTCATAGTGTTAATGCTAACTAGTCGTCCTAATAAATAGTATCATCCACATATATATCTATTAAGAGTTGTGTCATTTTTTGAGGTAATGCTTGATAGTATCTCTCGTATAACTGACGCATGTTACCAATTTTTGTTGTTTTTTAACGTAATTAAAGTGCAACATCTGTGAACGTGGACATTAGTTGATCTGTTCAGTGCACAATCAAGAGTCACCCACATTTGTCTATGCACATTAAGGGCTTTAAAGTTTCAAAAATTTGTTTCTCGCATTTATTTTCTTGTATTAATTATAAATTTAACGAATTCGTCTAATTATATTTTTGCACGCGCGCTAATGCTCTCCACTAACAACATCGTCTTCATGTTATTTGAAAATCCTTTGATGTCACAACTCTAAAACAAACACACACATTCAGCAACCGGAAATTAATTTGCAGTTTTCACGTCTAACTGTTAACTAAAAATTTCTATTTGCTGAGGCAACTTTTTTATTCTTTTTTGTTTCAAAATGTTTATCTCTTTGTGTGAGATCGTTTTAAATTACACGGTAGATTCTAGATATCAGAGTGAAGAGTAAAAATTAACTCTAAAATAAAAACAGTGAACTAATCTAGGAACACCCATCTCATCGACCTGAAACTGGGAAATTTTAATTCGAGCATAAAACTGAGAATGAAAATCCTCCGACCAAAAATTTGCTTCATCAAAACTTTATCTCGTTGCAAGCAACACTGACCCCCATCGTGAGCTTCAACCTTTTTTTTTCAGCCCTTAGAAGAAAAGATCGCATTAAAATGGTGAGTTGATGTGTAACATGTTTAAGGAAGAACTTGTGAAAAGTTTGTATTTACTGTCATTACATCTTGTCTTTTATAATTCATCGCACAGATCTAAATGTAAGAGGAAAGCCTTGTTCTCTCCCTCTCTCACTTATAGTATAATGACTAAGTTGTTCAGATCAACTATTCTATTTCTTCCATTTTTATTGTGAATTATGATTGGTACATAGATTTATGAGGGCTTTTTATTTATTTATTTATGAACTCATGTGCAAGAAGATAAAATTAACATATCTTTAACATTTTATTATTTTTTCGTGGGCACATAGGGATTTTCCCTATTATACGCCAGGCGCTTTGCTTGGGACCATGTCACAGGTGACTCTAAACTACAGACTTCAACTGTCGCTGTTATTGACGAATCCCTAGGTCTTCCTCTACGGCGTTGGCTGGTGGAGTTCCATTCCAGAGCTTGGCGACAGATCTCGTTTGCGCCTTTCCTCAACGTGTGCCCGATCCACTTCCACCTCCGTTCGCGAACCTCCAATGGCAAGAGCCCCCGGCTGCATTTTTTAAGAAGAGCCAGTTGTCAGGCCACCAAGTTTTTGTTATATACCGCAAGCAGCGGCTGACAAACACTTGCAGTTTGCGGAAGATCTCCGAGGACACTAGCCAAGTTTCCCGCCGTAGAGGAGCACATATTTTAAGTCAGAATTGAAAATTCTAATCTTTGTCCTCAAGGAGATTTTAGATGAACTCCAAACAGTTCTCAGGCTAGCAAATGCACCCTTTGCTTTATTTATTCTCGCAAAATTAACATTCAGTATTGTAACGATCACAGAATTTTCAATAACACTTTTGTGTCTCTCTTGTTTTTGGGTTTGTTCTGAACAAATAAACAAATGAACGTCATTTTACAATAACTCGTGAAGTACAAACAATAGGCTTGAAACTAGACGCGCCCGAACGTCGCGAACTTAATAAAAGTTCGATAACTGAAGGTCAATGTCCATCATTCACAGAGGACTACGAACACTTACGTCTACAACTTAAAAGGAAAGAGTAGTGTTGTTTCCCGTTGTTGGTAAGAGTTGTTTCTCGAACGGAAAAACCTTAGAAGGCTCTCTTGCTCTTGAGTTCATCTGGTTTAGGTGTAAGAGGATCAGGTTCGTAGCATGTTATGGGCGTATTACGAACCGCGTAAAAAAGTTTACAACGTTTATTTGATACCATTGTTAACGGTAAGAAGACACTGAAAACCGAACTGAAGCTTTCGTCAGCATTCTGGTGTTGGCATCTTCAACGGTATAAGCCAAATTTTTACGCGGTTTGTAATAAACCCATAAAACACGTAAGCTCTCCATCACAACAAACTACTAACATTTAAAAAACACTATAACCCCTTGGTATTCAAGCTTTTTCCTTCCTGGGCCAAATTTCGGTTGTGAAAATTGCGCTGGGTCATACGACTTACCAAAAAAAGCTTTTACTCACTTTTTAGTCGGACGTTTGGTTGGGAGCTTTTTAAAGTTGCATCAAAGTCCGGCTTTCGACGCGTACGGGCATCACCCTCAAGGCATCATCTACATTTACATCTGTCAGTCTGTTTCTGTATGTATTTTTTACGTACTTCATTTTTGAATACGATGTCTCACAGAGATATGTTGAGGAAATCAATGTCAGCAGTTTCTGAACAGGCACTATGTTCCAGAATTCAGACTTAACAATAAGCAATCGACGTTTCACAAATTTTCCCTGATCGGTTTCCACTGGGCCACTCAGTACAGCTTTGTGGACCGTAGTTTGAGTACCTAGGCTATAAACAGTCCGATTTCTAAAGATTGTACAAATATCGTCTAAACAGCTAGAAAAGTAATGAACTGCGGCTTCCCGTCTTCAAGGATCGTATTAGGATAAGATAAATGTAAAATGTAAAATAAGATTCAATGTTATTTTTAATGCTTATTGAGATTTAAACAAAAGAAGCGTTTCAACACGCGTTAAATCAATCTCAGTGTCTTTTTAAAAAAAAATTTCTAAGGATTCCTAAAACTGTACCGTGTTTCTGTAGTCAATAAGGTTCATATGCTATCGTTCTTTGGATGTCAGTCATAAAACCAATGGGTTGAAACACCTGTCTCTAAAAATGGAACTCTGCTATTGTCCGGATGAGCTGTTTTACAGGTATCATAAATTCGCATGGTTAAAAAATTATGGTAAAAAGGCTGCACCTTGGATGGTTTCTAACATAAATTTTCCATGCAAACTTTTAAACTTTTTTAAAATTTATGGTGAGGCAGGCGGAAACGAGCAGGTTTTAACCTTTCTCATCAGTTTCTACCCACAACCATTTAATTTTAATTTATTTAGTACTTCCACAGGTTCGTAAGTGAACACATTAGAGTTTTTCCGTGATGTACCAAGCTCACCGAACACCTAATAGTTAGTTTTTCCGCGCGTTTGGAAGTGAACGCACTGCTAGTTTTTTCAGTGCGCTCTTTATGGTAACCTAGTTTTCTTTATCGCTTTATCGCAACACGAGTTGCATACAGTAATCAAGGTAGAAACATTCCAAAAATTCCTTCGTACCCAACCTACTCTTTTCCCTTTACATCTGGGAGCCGCATTTTTGGAGGAGCAGCTCCAAGGTAGGAAAGATTTTTTGGTATGTAAAGAAAACCACGACTTACCGCAATAACGATTCACATTACTTAATCTAAGATAACACACAGCACAGCAACAGCAAAGTATAGCTCTCCAAATAATTATTGTTAATCTATAATTCAAACCCCAAGTCCTATTTCTTTATATAAGCCATTTATTTTGAAATTGGTCTAAGTCCATTTGTCTTCAAATCGAGATATTTAAGGGTTTGCGTTTCAATGAATTTAAAAATATACGTATACGATACTTATGAGTCATACTACTTAATAAGATTATTTGAGGACGCCAAATTTACAATTTCTATTGAATTCATGACAATTATTGAGTGAATAATATACGTTTTCTTATTGCAAATGGAGTTAGGCCAGTTTTAAGATTAACAACCAGAGTTATTATAAAAATTTGAGGGTGCCAAAGTCCATTCAACATAAGTTAAGATGCTTCAAATTGAAACAAACAGTATTAAATTTATTTTACATACCTTTAAAAAACACCGAAAGCATAATTTATGCGATTTAAAAAATTTTTTAACTACACTTTCAAACTACATGGGTCAATTATTGAATTACCTCTAAAAACCTAGGTCAAGAATTATCGTATTTGCTAGGAATATAAGCAACCTAAAGTGCTTTACTTATAAATAATATGAAGCAGTGTGCTGATAGTAATTGAAAATTAAGCTCTAAAATCTGAACCTTTTATTGTATGAGTAATGTAATTCGAGGTAGGTGCTAGGAGAGCAGATCAAGGGACCGGGTCAGCCTGTTATTTAGTAGACAACCGGTGAGATGAGAAAATCAGAACGTAACAAATGCATGAGTTAACTGATTTGTGTTTTTTTATAAAATGTGTCATTTATGCAGGCTCTGATTAAGTTATCGTCCTTGGTTTCGAAACACCCGAAAAGGACAGTAACAACTTTCAAAATAAACGGATTATATAAATTATTCGTTGTAATCAGTATGAATTTAGAATTATCACAACTTATTCCAGTAAAAATAGAAGAAGGAAAGAATTTTCAAAATCAAATTATCAAACAAAAAAGGGAAAATCATTTTGAAACGTCTAAATGAAAAATCAACGGTCAATTCCAGATCCCTGACGCAGAAGTTAGATAATCCACACACACGCACAAAAAAAGTGATGAAAATAATTTTTTTTTGTTAAAAAGTTTTTAAGATAAAAGAAAAAGATGATAAAGGAAAAGGTGATGACAGGTAATAGAGTAATAAAGTGACAAGAAAAGTTTTGTGAGTGATGATGAAAAGTGAATTAGGGTATTTGTCTTTGTTGCAGAATGAAACGAGATAACGAGGCGAAACTTGTAAAATAATTTCCCCGTTTTCCATCCCGAAAAAAGGGCCTTCTATCTTTTTTATTAAGTTTTTTCCCTTGCCATATGTTATTTATTATTATCATCATTATTATTACTATTATTTTACAGTTTGTGCAGTTGGCGTTTTGTCGCCCTTTACCCCCGCTCTCCAATCTCCAAGAACTAATAAATGCGGCGCTAAATTACACACCATAATAAAAAAAAAGTTTGAATTCCTCCCCGGAAAATTTTCAAATTCGAATTAATATTTCATCTTTTTCCAATCAGTTTTGAAAAAAAAAATTTTTCACTTGTATTGGCGAGAAGAAAAAGGGTTTGGGGGCCAGGGTGAGAATTAAGGGATGGGATTTGGTGTCGTTTTATCTCACATCGGATCTTGCTTCTGCTAAAACCCAGTTCCTTTTAATTAATATCGAACATTTCAAATTTTTCAACCTGACTTAATTAAACAAGCGAAGCGGTTATCGGGTGGTGGGAAAAATTTTTTTTTCATTTCTCCTTAGCCTTCCAGGATGGAAGAGAAAAACAGGAAAATCATTACGGCGAAGAGGGTTCGAAGAAAATTTCACGGGGGTAATTTATTTTTAGAAGCTTGTTAGCTGGCACTTGTGCTTTTGCTCAACATCTTTTGTTAAAGCTTCGTTTTTTGTTTGTTTCACGTTTCGAAGAGAACACTCGTTGACGTGGGAAAAGGCTCTCCGACTCCTATTTTTAATTAAATTTAAAATTTTAATACGGTCATCTGAAAAATGTTTTTCCTATGCATCCAGAACAATACAATATTATATAATAATAAAGCATACTTATACCCCCCTGTGCATCGCTCACGGGTGTTACAATATTCGCCCGTTTGTTCTATACAATTTTCTGAAACAATAGCAAAATAAAATAAGCCAAGCAACTAATTAATAAATGCATACATTAAGCAAAAGCTAAACACTAAATAAATACATAAATAGACTTATTGCCCAGAAAAGACTATATCAAAGAAACGACAGGAACAGATTCATTTTATCTTGTTAATAGTTATTAAAGGGCCCGAGCTTTATCATGTAAGCTGCTTGATGCAGATATCGATTATGTGCAAAACAAAAAGCCAAGAAATGCAATGGATGACTTCATGAACATTTTTTTTTCATTTCTCTTTTAAATATAAATAAACTTTGTGAAATACACAAACATAATTTAGTCTTTTCTTAACCACACTTGTGAGTAATAAGAAGAAATAGCATTAAAATGTTGATCAGAGTCATTATTGAGATTTTTAAGGAGCGTGAAACTATTTTTTCTATACGGAAATCTGTAGAAATGTTCCAATTTCTGTTTTTAACTTATATTTGAATTAATTTAATCTTTATTTATTTTATCTATTTGTATAAAATTGCATTATTTACGAAATCAGTAGAAAGAAGGAAAATTCTTCATCAAACTGTGAAGTGTCCATGAAACAAGTTCTTTGAACAAATGTTTTAAAGATGAAGCCTTCATAAAATTTATGAGAACTAGTTACTAAATTATACTTAGAACTAGAACTAAATTATTCTAATGATCAAGCTGACTGACGTTTTACCATCCCAAGACTTACTACGAACCCTCCTATTACTGCTAAGACTAGGATTTTCTTATTATTTAAGGAAATTGAAGTCCTTAGTCAGTAATCATTTTTCCCCATGTCAGCTGCCATCTGTTTCTAAGCGAGACAATTTGTAGCTAGTCTGGCTTTAAAGGGGCTTTATATCTAGGGAACAGACCAGTGTCTCAACCCCAGGGATGGGATAATAGAATGTGACTGGAAGTGCAGTCTAAACGATGGGGTAAGAGAAAGTAGGAAAGAAGGAGGATAAGAAAGTAGTAAAAGAGTAATAATAATGATAATAATAATAAGAAGAAATGGGATGAGATGGAAGGAGGATAGAGAAAAGAGAAGGGCGGAACCAAGAGAAAGATAATATAAATGACAATAAGATAAAAGAAAGAATTAAAGATAGAGTAACAAGTCAGCAATCATGAAACCAGGTTTTGGGCTTGGTTGAAACCTTACTCAGCAACCATCAACTCAAGTCTTTGATTTGGCTGAATCCTTATCCAGCAATCATTGACCCAATACTCTGACTAGCCATTGATCTGGTACTTTCTAATCAGGGCAATCCTTGTCATAACGGAACTATTACTGCTTATGAAGAAGTATTATGAAAATTATTATCATTTGTTATAATTAGTATAAATGTAAACAATTATTTTGATTGTTGAAGTTTATCTTGAGCTAGAAAATCCAAGCAGAACAGACAAAAAGACTTGAAACAATTGGAAATGGCACTTCAGTACGAGTTTGTGCATCATTTATGAAATGAACTCTTTTCTAAAATGTACATTAATTATAAAAAAAAGTTGGTTACTAAAGGGAACAACAAACTGTATAAAATTTGAATTTAGTTTATAGAACCTTTAAAAGTGATACTTATAAAAAAGATGAACTTTATCTACACTTACATTGAGATGTGTTTAACTGACGAACTAGTCAGTTCTTCTATCGATCGCACTAATAAGGTCATGAACACAAATAACAATGTGGACTCTTTTATTTATTTAAATTTATTCAGAGTTAAAATAATTATTTTCTATCAAAAGTGTTGTGCATTGAATGACATTCGAGACACACTCTTTTCGTAAGATTTTCCTCTCAAGGTTTGATAACTCTGTAAAAATTGTTAGAAACTTTCCACCAAACTTTAAAGAAAAAAAGCAATTTACTTGTAGGCTGCCGAACATAAGAAATTGGAAGATGGCTACACGAGTAGAATATCATAGAATCTAACAAGGTTTAAAAGAAGTTGCGGTGCCACAGCAGGAAACTATTTTTCAGTGTTCCGTGATAAAATAAAATTTCCCCGAGATGTAAATTTGGATATTATTCTTTATGGGCAAGTCTTAAAAAAAAGTGGAAAGCTCTTCTAAGCTCTTTCATTTTTTTCACCTAAAAAACGTCTTGTTCTCATTTTCCTCTTTTTCTCTTTTCTCCTTTTTTTTTGCTTACTAATTTTATTCGTTTTTCTGATTTGTCGCTGGAAAATTTCAGAGTATGATTCTGAAACTGAAGCCAAGGATTTTCTTAAGATATTCACATCATTCAAAAGCGGCTTTCCTGTTGTAAAAGAACTTAAGACTTGATTATGATTACGTTAGGTTTTACGTAGATGTGTAGTTGTGACAAGTTTATGATGTGAGGACAAAAATTAGATTCTGCTGCAGTTCCAGAGGGTGGGAGGTGGAGAGTGGTGGGGTGGTTCCTTCTATTTAACAGTGGAGCAAATAGTAAGGTGTCAACCAAGCCAAAAACCGGCGTTGGTGATTGCTGACTAAGGACTTCATTTGTCTTTAAATAAGAAGAAAATCATAAGTCAACAGGCAGTAGTAAGAAGATTAATCGTAAGTCATGTAAAAAGAATGAAAAACAGGTCTTGAGGTGGTGAAGATGTTAGTCGGCTAATCAGGGACAGGACTTTATCATTAGTTGTAAGGTATGTAAATGGTTTTTATAATGTTTTATTTATATGTAATACTAGTTTTATAGTTTATTAAATTTACTTATTCGGAAATTCATCGTGCCAAACGGTTCCTGTATACATATCCATAACTTAGAAACTAAATGGGTCACTTGGTATTAGGAAACAGGTCAGTGGGTTACTATCGAAGCATAGATTTTGCCGCAGTGGATCAAAAACTTGCACTACGCCTTCACTTATTTGGTTTATAATCACCTCAAAAGGCAAATAAATCGCCCAGAATAAATAAATAAAACAATCCGACGGCTTTTCACTGAGTTTTTCTCAACTTAAGCACCGTAGGGGTCGTTCGCCACTTTCTCCGAAAATGTAGACACGTTCCAAACTTCCAAGTTTACGAAACAATTGATGAGTGATTTGCTTCAACGTACGTGTGCGACACAAAACCTTTTCATCTCTGTGGTTTACGAAGTTAAGAGAGATGAGACTTTCGGTACAGTTTAGTAGATTACTTCCGTTCGGTTCTACACTGTCGACAGTGAAATCAGGGCATAAAATCAAAATATGTTATCTTACGTTGATAATCGAGAAAGGAATAAAATCGTAAACCTTGTAAAACTGTAGTGAAGTCAGCAGAGAACAGGTTATCAAAACGCTGACATGAAAATTAGAAAAAATATTAATTACAAAAACTTGGCGTTTATTCTTCTGGTGTCCCAGTAGATTGACGCTGTTGCAAAAGTTTCCGACTAAGCGACGGCAAAATTTTTATTACCAAGCTGTCAAGAGGATACCTCAGAGACAGATTTTCCAATATCAAATCCTTTTTTTTTTAATTTCGTCATTTTTTGTGAGATTTGCTTTTTCCCAACTTTGAACTGATTTTCCTTTTCATTTAAGTCCTTTTGAAATATGTCGCTTTCGTAAAATTGTTTCCGCCCTGTCAGTCATTTTATGAAAAATTAAAAAAGGGTTCATCATGTGGAAGCGTGGGACGTTGCAGCAGGAGTGGGAGAAGTAGACAAAATTATAATATAGTGACAGACGATAAGAATGCTTATGCGTCGAGCGATGAGTTTAGAATAATATTAAAATACATTTCGCCGAATTGACATTGTATTTAAATTTATAAATAGTTCATTTGGTTGAAAATAGTTTCTGTTGTTTGCTTGTTATCTGTAGTTTCAGTTTGGTAATTATACTGATTCGGTTAGAAGTGTGACATTGCTGAAATTTACTAATGTGCGTAATTAGCTACAGATTCTCTGAAGTTGATACCTTTGATTCTTTTACGACTTTTTCATTTTGGACAGTAAAACAGCATCTGTCTTTATTTGTGATCCTCACCTTTCTGAATTGGCCTTATGGTTTGCAATAACAGGCTCAAACTTACAGTGCATTTAACGGAGAATTAAAATCGTTATTATTATCGTTACATTATTTATTTCTTTACTGCTTTGCATTCGTTTCATGTGTACTAACTGTCTGAACATGACTATTTGTCATTACAACAACAAGAGCACTGTTCCACTCTCTTTAGAAGTTCGTGACGTCACAGCGCTCAACATACCTTGATGCGCCCATTTGCGCTCGTTGTGTTGCTAACATGTATTTATTGCTTATTTTGTACTAATTTACCCACTTGTAGGTTTAGTTGTTTTGGTTTTGATCTCGCAGAAATGTATGTGTAGGCTGACCGTTCCCACACTTTCCGACACTCGAAAAGTGTCCACGATGAAATATACGGTTTTTATTATTGTTTTTAAAGCTTATATCAATATATTCTACTTCGGCGCACTTCAACATCACAAAACTTCGAAGTCAGCTGATGAGTGAGGAAACATCACGTTGACAGTAAATGGAACAGTACACAGGTGGCAACAATTTTGAAAATGTGAATGTTACAACACCGGTGTGGAGGAAACCATTAACCATTTTATGTATGTGTATTGACCCTGCCGCTTCTTAAGAACCTCCATACAGTCAAGACAAAGTAAACTCTTTCGTCGATCTTGTCAACGGCAAACACAAAAATAAAATGCTAAATAACTACTGTTACGGTATAAACAGTCTGAAGATCAGAAACCACTTTCTTTATGAGTGAGAACAAGTGCAAGTCAACAAATTGTTTCTGTTCCCAGTTGTTGCAGTACTTTTCCACTTTATTATGAAATAATATGTAAGTTTTATAAACCTCCTGAGGGCAAAAACTTTTCTTTGAGACTCTCTTGTTATGAAAAGGTGTATTTTTATATTATATTAAATTACAGTACTGGTCACTGGGCTAAAATTAATGATAGATGTTGCCTGGTACTCCAGGGGCTGCAGCTGGCGAAAGTCCGCGACGCTAGGAGGGCTTCCTTACAAGAACGTTAGAAAAGTACCGGCTCTTCAGAGTGCAGCCTAGGGCTTTAGAGTCTGTAAATTCCTTGTTGTGTTTTTCTGTTGTCCGTCTGTTCGTAAAGCCCTTACGGCCTACTCTCTGTTGTTCGTTTGTTTTTACCTTATTTCATTTTTATTTTGGATTAGTTTGCTTTTGGGACCTCAAGTGGTGTACTTGGGCATGTGCTCATTTGTTTGTTGGCCAGTTTGCCTTTGTCGTCGTATTTTTGCAAATATTTGTTTTCTTTTGTTGACCTGTATATTTATGTGACTGGCTAATCTGTGGTATTGTAAGAACCCGACAAAGGTTGTTAGAGTTGTCCACCCCTACAACCTCGTAGAAGCGGTTGTAAGGTGCAGGTTTCTATAAGAGAAAACCAACATGAGTTTTCCTTGTAAAGACCAAGGTTTTCCTTATACACATTCGTTACTCACATTCGTTTGTTCTCATTTTTGTACGGTTTTCCTCTTTTTGCAAGTTTTTCTCGGTTTACGGTTTTTTCTCGGACTTGTCTTTTATTCGGTTATACTAAAACTATAGTTGTGATAGTTCTTACACCGTTTTAAATTAGTGTTAGCTACATTGCTCTAAACAGTGAAGCTACATATATCATGATTCGTGAGGAAAGTCCAAGTTATCAACAGCTAGGAGCGTCACGAAAGGTAAGCCCTTATAAACCCTTTAACAAGGGTTATTTATTTAGTTTAATATTAAAATATACTACATATTTCTAAAGTCTATAAACCTATATAACGTCTTCAATAGTAGCAAAAGAATTTTTATGAATAAATGAAAACGCAATCGACCTTAAACGCTTTCTAAATCCTTCCGCTATCACTGATTTTGTCTTGCGACCACGAAAGATTGTCGACGCCTGTTCAAGGCATTATCACATTTTAAAAACGGCTAATTGCTTTTATAATTATTGAATTTATCTAGATGCTAAAAATATTTTTGAAATATTTCGGAAACGAGGAAATATTCTGAGACGAGAAAGAAGAGGGAAAAAAATATGACGACGGGAGGAAATTGAAATTAATTCCGTCTAACTTTAAAACCGTGGAAGAAAGTTGAAAGTTAGACCGATTTGAGGAAATATTACGTCAGATAAAAACTAATTTAAAGGCAAGTTTTTACGATTAAGTTGACAACGTTGAGACACAGACTAAAGAAGACGTTTCTCTCTTTTTGGAGAAGAAGAAGAAGGAGGAGAAAAAAAAAAAGGATTTCTATACGAGAAAATTTCAAATAATGTTATCGCTGTCGGAACCTCATTTTTTTCCACAGATTCCTAAATCGTAAAAGTTTAGATTTTATCTGGAAGAAGGGATGAAACATAAAAACGCCGAAAAAAACGGTCGGGAGATGAAAAAAATAAGATGAATGAAGGGAACAATTTATTTTCGTTTGAATTTTATACATGTTGTAAGCCTAAAATCAACAATAATATTCCGAAATATATCTAAAGGTTTTAAAAAAGTATAAAAATAAAAGGAAAAAGAAAGTGGAGGCCCTGCCGACATTTTTTTAAGAAGAGGGAAAAGAAATTCATGTCTTTTGAAAAGTTAGAAAAAGAAAGAAACATTTGTCAGAGAAGGAGGGAAACTGATTGACGCACACTATAAATCAATGTTGACCTTTCATGTTTTCTGTTTTGAGAAAAATATTCTAATATTCTTCTTCTTTCTCTTATTTTCTGGCTCTTCTATGGTTCTGTTTTGTTATGATTAATTGATCTGTTATCTAATTTTTTATCTTTAGTCAGTTCGTAGATAATTATACAGCGCTTCTTTGATTTTTTTAAAGCTCGGTGAGTGAACGTGACGTGATGTCCTTTACTCAAGTAATGTCTCAATGTGATGTACCTCAAAGTGTACATAGAAGTGATCAAATTAAGAAAACATAATTTGCCTTAAATAAAAGCCAAAAGATAACTGCATTGATGGTGATTGTAGCAAAAATCTCTTAACAGATTCTGGCGACCAAATCGACGTGTTCAAACTCGCCTCGACTGGTAAGAAACAATTGACCACAAAATACAAAGTTAAGCAAGATGAAACTTGCCTCGGCTTATATCAGACAGGCGGTAAGACCTGCTTAAGGGAACGGTGAAAGTTGTAGAAAGTCTTCAGGGATGATATAAATAGAGCACACAACCGATTGAGGTCAGTCGGTGCAGTAACACCACTCGGCGAAATACTCGGTCGGCTATCGGAACGACCGTTTCCTTGTTATTGCAAACCATATTTATCTACCTGAATTCCGACACTGATTCTGATTTGTTAAGTGCAAATGGCACTTCATCAGCTCAAAGTGCAACCTGTACTTTGAAGCAATCGCTCCACCAGTTGATTTTAACCTAAAAAACAGTTAAAATAGCTTTTGGTTTGACTCTAGATTTTAGTTACTTTGGCGTTCAGCTAAACAAAAGCCTTTTTGCCTTCAAGAAAAGCAGTTTTGTGTTCATGATCTTTCTTGAGTGAACATAAATTAATGAATAATTTGAATATATATATATTAATATATACAATTTTTTACGCATTCTTTTGTACACAAATGTAATGCCTACATTTCCTTAACAGTATACGAGTCACTAACATAACAATTTTATATCGGACACAGTAACTATGAATTCAGCATGTCATTGAACACGTGTTCATAACTGTATAAAGTCCCGTTGTTCAGTTGTTATTGTTCTGTCTTTATCTTCTTCCCTTTGTCCTTACATCAAATGAATCACTCCCAGTAACTGGATAGCTACTCAGAGCCTCGATAATAGTTTGGTAGTAGTTACAAGAAAATATATTTTATTAAGCTGTTGTGTTACAATCACTTATCTTTCAAAACTCCACTAGAAAATGATTCCCAGAAAACGAAAAGTATAACTTTAAATATGCAAAAAGAGAACCGTAACTAAGAAAATAATATCAAGTATAATTTTTTAGGAGTTTATAAAAATGAAAATTTTAATTTTTAATTTAAGAACAAAAGTTTTTATCCCAAATTAAATTTGTTTTGTAGTCTGAATCTTAAATTTTTTCTCACAAAAACTGGTCTGCGTTAGACAAGTTAAGAAGAATTCATAAAATTTTTTTTTGCTAACCGAGAATATTGACTTGAAGTAGAAAGCAGAACGCCGTTCTTCATCAATTTTTCCTTTAGCAAGAACAAAAAACTTCGGGAGTTCCAGCGAAATAGTAAAACCGTGGAATCGTGGCTGGAAAATTTAAAATCTCCTCTCGAGAAATTTCACTTTCCTGCGGTGCATAATTCATCGCTCTCCAAAATGAATTCGAGCAAGTCTTAACAAAAGCCGCTAATTCAGATCCTTGGACTGGACCTTCTGTCCTCATTCCTTTTGTGAATTCTAGGCCCTTATAATTTCTCCCAAAAAGGGTAAAACTCCTTTTCTTTCGTGTGGAAGGGGAGGAGGAAGGAACCAAAATGATTTTCAAAATTTATTGACGCAAACATTCTCAGATCCCTGTAAATGAACAAAATCAGAGTTCTAGCCAGAGATAAAACGGAAGAAAAAGATTTTTTTTAAGCGAACTTGTTTTAAGCGTTACGAGGGACAAACTCAAACGGAAACTTTTCAAAAACTTGGGTTTTTGTTTTCAGGCAATGTGAATGAAAATTTCAAACAGACTTAAAATTTAAACTTGGATTTGTTCATGAGAAATGTCGCGGGGTGAAGCTAACTGGATATTTCATAAAGTTGATGGTAGGCCTACCAAAAAAGAAAACCATTTGTCCCAAAGTAATTTCTCGTGTTCTATTTATATGCCTTGTGTAGATACTTTTCTGTCAGTTTGATCGCGTTTTCGTACAAGTTTCTTCAAGAAATGAGACTTGTATGTTACAAGTCCGAGTGTGTCTTTATCATGCTAGTTTCTGAATGTCTTTGAAACTTGTTTGTTATAAGCCCGAGCTTTTGTTTCAGGTACTATTCTTTTGCCTTCTCATACCTGCCTTCTCTCTCACTACTTCTTTTCATGATCATCCTTGCTTCTACTTGCCAAACTATGTCTACCTTTCTTCTCTCTTGGAGATCTCTAATTTTCTAGTCAGTCTCATTTTCTGCCCTGACAATGTCAGCAATCATTGAATTTGAGTAAATGTCGGTAGTTAGCGTGAATATAGCCCAATGTTAGAGTGCAGTTATCAATGTAAATACAGTAACTTCACATCCGATTTCTCTCAAAATCGAAATGGTCATTTCGCGTCATCCAGGACAAAAATGAATGAAGAATCATGCGGCAAAGGTGTCAGCGTTTTTATAACAAAATGGCCGCTATTACAACCAACTGTTCCAAGTTAAACCGTAAAATTGAAAAATTGTTTGAATGTCTAAATGGGACAAGTTTCTCTCAATGTGATTTTTCGTCTGGTCCGTATCCATGGAATTTCTATTTTAATTATTATCACAAATTTTTTGTTCAACGAACATATACACCAATAAGTCAAGGTAGGAAAATTCCTTAAACACCGTGACTATTTGAAAACAAGAAGCATTTCTCAGAATTTATTAAATATAAATAAATAAAACGCAAACATTTATTTATATGGATTTCAAGTGAAGTTATTCTTCGAATTCAACTGAGCAAATTAAATTCTTTTGCACAACCAAGTTGATGTAAATTTTTTCCTCTCGTCTCCTCTCTCTCTCTCTCAGCCGTAAATAAAATAAAATATTTTATTTGTCTGACATTGTGTTTTATTTTATAAAGTTTTATTAATAAATAATAGAAAGATTTTTAAAACAATTCAAAATACTTTCTTTTCCTCCAGCAATAAACTTCTTTCTCATTCGTAACACTTTCCATTGCTCTCTTTCTCGCAAAAGAAATTTATTTCTCAAAAGAAAATTATATACGCGGAGAAAATTTTTAACGGAAGAGATATAAATTTGCGGCAATATGTGAATCCTTTCCGAATAATATTTGATACCCTGGGAAGACAAAGCCCGAAGGTAAATAAAACTTTGTTCAAATTAATATAAACTTGAATAAAGCTATTTTACGCCGGGGAATTTGTAGCCTTGCTCCTGCATCCCTCTTACCCGTAGACCCACTTTATAATGTTAATTCTACTTCATGTGCTGTTAAACTTTCCCACCTACGTTTTTGCTACCTTACTCCATGTGTCAGCAATTATTATCAGTTCTTTTGAAAAGATATTTCTTATTTATTATTATTGACCCGGTGTGACTGGTTTGTATATATGTTAAACTCGACGCTAAAACTAAACTCAAACTATTTAACTTGATTAATAGTTTTTGCTCCTGCATCTACCGTTTTTTGTTGCTGTTGGTTCTAAAACATTTAGAAGAGGTGTTGGTTTTTTGTGTTTTTAATTTTTAAAGTGTTTCCCCAAATTAGTAAGACAAAACTTATTGTAATTATTATGACTTGACTTGAGCTTTAATCCCGTTCTTCCTCCTTGAGTATAACTCTCAGAAATTCGCTTCGCTAGTCAGGTGCTTTGAACCACAGTTCTGCTTTTGTTGGAAGCATTTTTAAAACAGACTCTTAAAGTTAAACGTGACACTAGAAAGTATAACTGCTGAACTGAATATTATTATCATATAAGAGCCCTTGAAACTTTCAAATAAGACACTCGCTAATCTTCGGATCTTAAATTATGATTGTAGCCTAAGGTTTCTTATGAATACTACACAGTAAGTCAGGAATCATCGAACATCAGGCCGGCATGTAGCATGTCACATATTACCTGTTATTGTTTATTTATTAAGGAAGATCACTACTAACATTATTTAAATTTAATACAAGAATTATTAAATAATATTTTCGAACTATTCCCACCACCAAAAAATATTTCTCTAGAAACTGTTCAAACATTGTATGGAACATTATATCATCGAATATATGAAAATAGTTTTCTATTTACAAATTAATCATTTTCTCTGTCACCTGACTTCCAGTTCGAGATAAGAAGTAATTGGAAGGAAAGAGATCAGTATCTTAGTCCTAAGATTTATAGTATACAATTAACACCCTTAAATTCAGTATCAATTACTAATGATTCACAGTCTGATTAATTTACGAGAACAATGCAACAATCATTCCGAATTCGTAACACCAGAATAAAGTCTCCTCCCTCTCCTTCCTTCCACTTTCTTCCTTTTTTCTTCTTCTAATTCACATAGTCAAACATAATCTCTTTTGTTTCGCAATTGTTTCCTTTTATTAGGTTATCTCGATTTGTCTTCACATTTTTACTTTTGGTCTTTCCTTTATAATGGAGTTTTCGTTATTTTCCCCTCTACGTCTTTTCTTTATTAGGTTAGACGACAAATACTGGATAAGATTTTCCGAGGGAAAAAAGGAAAAGAGAGAGAAAGAGGGAGAACATTACGCCATAAATTCTCTTAAAATAAAAAACCCTCAAAAGGACTCGTACTCTACTTCATCTTCATGTTGACACGCGTTTTAACTTTCATATTAAATACCATAAGAGTTAGCGAGATGAGTTATTACCTCCGGGGTGGTAAACTCCAATGGGCTAATTTGAAATATTTAGAAAAGTGGGAATGTATGATCGTGACAGGGAAGTGTGACCCACCTACTTTTATGTTCAAACTGGGCCACATCTTAGCAAAAAAGGACACGCATTCATTAGAGGGATAAATTCATGTCAAACACAAAATTAAAATTTATTAACTCACTTAGACGTTTATTTCGAGTCGGAATAATTTTTGTAAGAGGGAAAAAAAGGTATTCAGAAGCATGAGAACCATCTCATTTCTTTTTTAGTCATTCATTCATTTATTTCTTACGAGGTTTCTCTTTGAATGATAAGTAAAAAAGAAAAATTTTTTGTTCATAAATCCAAGCTTCACTGAACTTTTCTCAAAATATAAAAATGAAGCCTTATTAGTGTCACGCAGTCTGTGAAAGCGGCAAAAGCTCTGTAGCTCTCTATTATTAGAAATATAAATAATATATAATTAATTTTGAGCAAAATTTTTGTATATTTTTATAGTTTTAATTGAGTTATATAAATATTCATTTTTTTTGTTTCAATGTTTTATATATAAAGATAAAATTCGTAATCATAATTTGGAGACAAAATAACGTATCCAATCACCAAATTTTATTAAATAGAATGTTTCTTATCTGTTGAAATCAGTATAAGCCAAATTTCGGTCGTGTCAGTTTAGATGTTCTATGATAATTTCCACCCATCTCTAAATACGAGATGTGCGAACCAAGGCAATAAGCTCGGATTTGTAACAAATAAGTTACAAAGACATGCAGAAACTTGCAGGAAGACGCAATCAGACGTGTATGAAAGTGTCAACAAAAATCATATAAATAGAACACGCGACTAACTGACATTCAGTCAGTGCAGTACAACAAATCAGAGAAGTAACTCGAACAGGAAGTACGGAACTACGGCGCTATCTTTGTAGATATTTTATTCCTGTGTTTCATCTCATTATTACATCTACTTCCGACACAAGAAATCATGTAGTTTGTAAGTCTCATTGATTGGTTGTAGCTCAAGAACGGACTAGAATCTCGACCCCAGAATTAGAGATGGAAAGGAGGGAATACAACAAAGGAGAAAGAAGAAGGAAAACAAAGGAAATGAGAGAAGTTAGAATGAGATATAGAATTTAGGTGAGGTAGAAGTTTCGCACAAAATTAGTCAAAAAAAAATTTTCGAAAAGAAAAATCAAATCGAAATCGTGGTTAGGAACATTGGAAACGAAATCAAAAGAGCGGGAAATGGATGAGTCAACTATTATCTCCTCCCTTGAGGAAGTGGAACCAAAGATTTATTGAACGAATAAAAGGAAGTGAATTTTGGTTTTTTGGACCATGCGGAATTTTTCTGTTGCGGCAACAAAACCTGTGTCGAAGATTTATGGGTGCAACATAAAATACTTACATGTGTTTAGTTCTTCAATGCCTCTCTCTTTTTTCCATCCTTTCTTTTGGTTTAGAGGATTTCATTGTGTTTTTATTTTAAACAACATTATCTAGGAAATGTGCACATTCATGGATTGCCCACATTTGTGACAACATCTATATTTATAACTTACGGCATTGTCCTTTCAGAAAAGAAACAACTCGGGCAAACATTAATGTTTAACCTTGAACGATAAATTACTTTTGAAGTCTAGTTATAAATTTCTTATACCGAACTCGTACTAAATTACAATGGCGCACTCGTAGACAAAATTCATTTCATAAATTATGCACTATGCAATATAAAATGTTAGATGACATATTTTTCAAGGTTCTGAAGATAAAACGGCAGTCATATTTTAAATATAATTTAAGGGAGGGATATTATATGCAATTTATTTAATTAAATTGCAATTAAAGGGCGTAAGGGCTGGCCAAGTGGTTAAAGTGCTCAATTATAGGACTGATAGTCGTCAGTTCAAATCCTTTTCCTGTATTCCGTATACCGAGGGTGAAAAGCAGGTTTAAACTAAACTAAACTAAAACTTATTGTAATTAAAGGGTGTTCAGACTTGCGACCGTGTCGGTGGAATTTCATTATTTCACTGTATGGTGATTCATCCGGTTTAAGACCAAGAGGTTTTTAGAAAATGTAAGATAGCACAACAGCCCGCCCGGATGAATCATTATAATCAGGTATATGTACCTGAAGATACTATGTTAATTGAGGGATCCATCCGGACAAATCCCCAGCAATTTTATGGAAAATGTCTAACTGGCGCAATAGGCCTCCCGGGTGGGTCATAACGGTTGTCGAACCTCTTTTAGGGTATAAATACTGTACTGAATGAATTAACAAAACTCTCCAAAACTAGAAATCGAAGGTGTTGTTGGTGTTGAAATACAGTGCATTATTTGTAAAATAAATTCCTTCTGATGGTGTGGTATTATTTGTAAAAATGATCGTCCACCATAATGGATTTTACGTGTGCAATATTTATAAAATTAATGCCTCTTTGAATAGTCCATTAATAATCAAAAATTATTTATTATCTTATGTCGCCTAAAGAAAATTGAAATGTCACCCGATAAGTGTATTATATATGTACAATTTATTTCTGATGTTATGTACGTACTTTCATTATTATTTATGGGTCAGTTTGTTACTTATCATTTACTTATTTATTTATTTTCATCTATTAATACGTTCGTTATTTATTTAGCTGCCTCGAATTCAATTTATGTATTCTGCTTCTTCTTTTGATTGTTTGAACACATATAAAATGATCTCTTGTCTATTTGTTGAAACGAATTCATAGTGATTGTATGTTGAATAGTAAAGCACCGTTGAGTAGTGAAAACAAGAAATTTGTAACATTCTAGGTTACCACCTGACAGGCGAATATAGCTATATTATAGGAGAACAGTTGAATTGATAATTGTCGGTATTATCAATGTCGGTTTTAGGCGGTGGTTCTAAATCACTTTGAGCTGTTGCCGGATGTTGGTGCCAAATTGACTGACAAAATCAGTTCTGAGATCTATTATATTTATAAGGTAGTTGTTTTTAGACACTTCAATCGCCTACGTGCTGGATTCGTCGTGTTTCGCATACAGTCGAGGATAAGTCGAATCGTGTCTCGACTTGTCCGAATGCCCATGCATAAATGTGTATTCCTGTCCATAAATTACGACACGAGATAAAAGTGTGCATTACTTATGAAATGATTACTATATCAAGCCAAATAAACGTCTGTTTTTATGAATCTGCCCAAGGCTTAATTTATTTAATCTTCTTTACTTATTTATCTCTGTCATTAATTAACAAAAATTAAAAAAATGTCTCAAAACAAAAGTTTTGTACTTTTCCCCGTTTTTCTTTTAAAAATCAGCTAAGAGGGAAAACTTGCAATTTGTCCCAGTTTCTATAATTAGAGTGATTCCAGTCATTTTCAATCTTCGTGATTTTTGTCAAATTTTAAAAATTTTATTTTTCATTTTTTCCTCTTAATTTGAACGAGAAACAAAAAAAAAGTGGAGGAGGAAAAGAATCGGAGAGAAAAAATTTTCCACGCCGAGTTTTTCCCATTATTCCAAGTTTAAATTAAAAAGAATTTTAACTTCTCCTCGGTAGTATTTTGTTCGCTGAATGAAAAAAGAGCTCCTCCTTTTCCACCATTTCCCTCCACCACCCCTCCTTCCCACCCCTGCCCCAACGCCATCCCATTTACTTCATCCATTTTATTTTTTTATGAGTTTTCCTCGGTTTTTTTATATCCTCTTCCTCAGAAGGTGGGTTTCTCACTTTTCAGATTCTTCACACCTATCTTCTCTTCTCCTCCTTCAACCCTACCCCCACTGCACCTATCCTCTTTCCTGCCTCCTGTAGTATTTAATTATAAATTTGAATTTTTTCTCAATTTTCAAATGAGTTATAAAAACTTGAAATGAACTCGCGGAAAAAATAAATAAAAAAAATATTTTAATAAACTTTTATTACGTGTAATGTAATTTTTGAATTAAACACAAATAAAAAGTTGGCTGTAATCCAAATTACTCGAGAAACCTAAGATTCAGACCATTTTCTTGTTTCTCAAAAAAAGATAGTAAAAAATGCAGGTCTTCATTTACAAACAAATTTCAGTTTTATACATATACAATACTTCTATGTGTATAATGCTTACATACCAAATAGTGCTGTTTCTGTTGAGAAATATGAATAAAGAAGCGTGACTGAACGAATCAGAGAGATGGGGTTGAAGGAGGATATGGTTATGGCAAAAAAAGGGCACAAGTTTCACCTAGATTTTCTAGAAAAGCCCAAACTTAAAACCTACACAGAAACAGGACAAAATGCCACTGTGAGAGAACAAAGGTTTACTGATATTAGGGGCAAGTGAGCGCACCCGGATATGATGGTAAAAGGATAAAAAACAAGGATCAGACAAATTCTTTCGAACCGATCCTTTCGCTACCTGAACTGACTTAACAGCAGAAAAAAAGGCTTTCTTCTATAAGAGGCATTGTTGGATAGATCATTCAAAGCAACACGCACATTTTACTCATGGTTTATATAATTAATCTTGCCTTAAAACCTGGTGGGCGAAAGGTAGTGCATTCGACTGCCAATCCAAAGGTCGTGAGTTCGATCTCTACCTAGGCAAGAAATTATTCAGTCTATTTCTCCTACGCTCTACCTCAGTTTAAATTTTACTTTTCAAACACTATCCTACCCAAGAACCTCTCTCCAAGGCTCACAATCTTGGCAGTATTTATGGTCGGTGAATTCAAGAAAATTAAATTGCTACTTGGGCGGCCGAAGGTACTGGTAAGTGCTCCCCGGATGATGCTACTACCAGGGTAGCCTCATCACAAAAACAGAGGAACGCTTTTACTGAACAGCTCTGCCAGCAAGGTTCGATTCTAGAATGTTTTCGTCGTGGCTGCTGGGGTAGTTTTAAGGGACTGTAGCAAATCTAGAAAGGGAAACCGCAGACATCTGGAGTGGTAAAACCAGGTACACGGGTTGAACGCAGAGATGACAGCCTCGCTTGGTAAAAAAAAATTGTCACAATATTCAACAATGAGCCTCGGAACTCGGATGGTTCTAACTGGACAACGACCTCAACAATAAGACCTGCTCTTACATGCGAAACCTGGACCTTGAAGAAGTCAGACCATGATCTCCCAGACAGCAGGCCGCTCCACAGCTCGTTTGCTGGTTGGCTCGTTGGCTATTATTTTGTTATTTATTTATTTCACGGAACTCCTTGACGGGTTAGGCGTTAAAACTCCTCCCAAATAAGTGCGGTGCTTTGAGAAATCCTGTCTAAAAGCGTACAGTTCAAATTATTTGAAGGTTTTTGCACTAAGATTGAAAGTGGAAGCAGACCTCGAAAAATTAGGGGTCAGATGGCTGCTAGAGAGATTCGAGTGGCGGAAGGCCAAGGCTATTGTCTAGCCGAACCACAACACCGAAACACAACTGGATGGTTACCAACCCCCAAAACAAGATTTCTGTTAACCAAGACACGACAGCAAGAAGCACAAATTAGGAAAAACTACCCAAGAAGGTAACCAATCGTAAAACCAATGCCATGCAGTACAAAAAGCAACCTTTAATGTTAAATATAAGGCAAAAACCTTGCTGGAAAATGAAAGGGTTTTAGCAGAGAAATGGTTGAAAATAACGTGGTCTGAAGATGGTCTAATTGAGCAGAAAAAATGTAATCTTGCCTTACTCTTTGATGCGATTAGCTTTCACATGACACTCGAACTGATCGTTACTATAAAAACTAACCTGAAACAAAAAGAAAACTAAAATTAGTAACATGATTCGTTAAAATTCCACCCAAATAAAAATTAAACTCCCAAAAAATTAAAACTTCAAGTCAAAACTTGGACCACAAATGGAAAAGGGAAATTAGTTTGAAATTAGTCTTTTCCCCCCGTTTCGGGATTAAAAGACACTGCATAATTTCAGCGCCAAATGAATTTAATGGCCAATTTGAACGAGGTGTTAATTTCATGCGTTCTGCAACATTCGAGAGCGAACTTAAATATTGCCAAACACACAAAAAAAATATTTTAATTAAAAAAAAAAATTAAACAACTAATCCCGGCAAAGTAAAATATACTTAAGTAAGAAGCATGTGACTAATTAAATCCAAAACCCCGGGGCTGCTCAGTAATAAGAGCCAATTTTTGACATTTTTACAAAATTCTCCGTCGAGATAAACCCTTGTGATTCTTTAGAAAATTTTGTTTATCCAGCTTAAATCACCTTTTTCCCCTTTTTTTAATCAATTTTATTGACTTTCACACGTTAAAGGATTAACGCGGTTGTTTGTTCCGTATCGGAAATTAGTAAAGGCCCTCGTTTGTAAAGTGAGCTTTCAAATAAATTTTTAAAATTCATTTTCAAAATTCAAGAGAGCAACAAAGGTAGGTGTCAAAAGAAAAGGGTGAGTACATTTCTCTTGTTCACGGGGTCTCACTCATTTAACACTTGAGTTAATATGACACATGCCCATGGTTACTTTTTATTTTACCAATTACAGTGATACCTCCGATTATGAACCCTTCGTGTCACGTTTGAACTGTCCAATGAACACCATTTTTCAAACCAATTTCCCTTCTATTTCCGTTTCGAACAGTTAAAGAACCGCGTTGTTTTAAACTTTTCAAATATTTTATCCTTTCTTCTTTCTGTTTGCTTTGCTGTATGTTCATTTCCTTCCTTTGTTTCTCTCTTCCTGCTCGCCGTCCACCTTTTTCCGGGTTTTTGTTTTTGCTATTCCAGGAAGGTCGGGTTTTCTGTTTTCGTTCTTTGATTAGCAACCTTTTAGAGATATTGACACGTGAATTTAAGATTTTATTCGTGAACAAGACTCTTTTCGATTTCTTACTCAGAAAATACTCCTGTACCGATTTTGAGAGTCTGTCTGAATGCATTCGAGACATAATTAATACTAATGGAAGTGAGCAGGTCCTATCCTGTGCATGAAAGAAGACCAAGACGGTTAAACCATGAGTGCCCTGAAAATAACCTCAAAGAAAGACAAAGTCTGAGATGAACAGATCATCTGGTTGTCAGGTTTCAAACTGATTTAGATAGACCGACTCAATTATTTCAACAATATAAATAATACGGACTTACTCTGATATAATGTAATAAATATATACACAAACTGATACAACCTTTAACTAAACTAACTATGAAACGGGCTCGACAACACAAGGTGTTCACTAATAACACTCCATGACAAACCTAACTATTTTGACTTAAGTGAAGACGCCGCGGAATGAATGAATCATCCATGACCTTTCATGACCTTCTTTTGTCTATTCTTTCATAGCTTTTTGGTGATGCAATTATCATATATTATTGACTTTCAAGTCCCTCAAGAAGGTTCAGTCAAACCTTTTTTGTTTTGTCCCAAGAATTCAAAGGTTAGAAAAGATCGATTCGAACATTCGGTATCCGCGATATTAATGAAGACGGGGGACTAATATGACAGAATTCGTAAATGGACGTATGTGCCCAAAAAAAAATCAATAAGTTAAAGCTTAGTAATAATGTTCACTATGTGAGGTATGACTTAATCGGAACAACAAAGAGAGACCGAACAAAAGTCTAAACATACTAAGTAATAATATAGTGTTAACATTATCAGAAGAGGCAAGACTGCCTCCTACTATAACGATAAAAAAGAAAATTAAGGAAATAAATTTTAATTACAAAAAATAAAGTTAGTGAAAAAATTATCTATAAAATAAAATAATAGCTTAAAGAAAGGTAAATCACCAAATAGAGAGAGAAACGCTCTAGGGTCACGGATTTGAAATTTCAACAAAGCTTGAACTCAGATAACATTCATCAAGTCTATAAAAGTGTTCCATTGTTGTGGAAGCTTTCCCACCGAGTTTCCCTTCGTTGTCGATAGACATTAACCCCCAGAGATTTTTCTTCCTTTAACATCCGGAAAAAAAAAATTTTTATTTTTTGTCTAAAATCGTCAGAACCATTTTTTCCCCGGCTTCCCAATTTCACAAATAAAAGTCTTCATTGACTGACACTTTATTATTGGAATTCTAAAAGTGATAAAACGATAAAAATTGCTTCCAAAGTCAGCTTCCAACTTGGTGCATGCATTTAAAACGAAATTTTCGATTTTTGAGTGGAATCTCTATCGGTTCGAAACCGGGGAGGGGGCAAATTCAAATCCACAAAAAACTGCGGAAAGGTTCGTACGTATAAAAGGTAGGACGCTCCCGGCTATAATTCATGGTTGTGGATGGTCTCGAAGTCAACAACAAAACCGGTTTTCTTTTTTTTTAATTTCTAAAAACTCCACTTTTTACTTCATTATAATGAAAAAAGGTAAAGTTTTTTTTTGTGCTTTAAGCTCTAAATTCTAAAAAAGAGAGAGAGAAAGAGAGAGAACCATCCGCATTAAGATAGAGATTTGCCTGGCCTGCGCTAAGGTAATAAAAGTTTTCAACTCAGTATAATCCCTATGGCTTTTCCGTGTTTGAGGAACCTTTGAAGACTTAGTAAATGTGCACTTTGTCTCTCTGACAGTTAATTTAAACGAGATTAAAAAAGAATAAAATAAATAAAAGACCAGTCTACTGAACTGCTAAATGATTCTGATGATTTCTAACCGCTGAATTTGAAAATATTCCTCTCACCGAAAACCCCCGACCAAAATCTGACAGACCCCTTGAGGAAACTTTCACATCAAAAACCTGCTCCACTTTTAAACTTCATATCTCCTAAACAATCTGTTTTTACTGTTAGGCTATTTTATAGTCTATATTATGGTGTTCAAAAAAAGGATAAGAAACAAAGTGTAACCTAAATCACTCAAATTGTGTATTCGTGGAGTGTTTATACAACATTTTTCAAAAAACCCTTTTTTTGGGGGTTTTTACAGTTTTTGGGGATAATGTTAAAAGAAAGATCAAAGAGGGATTAAGTGAAAGGACCGGTAGTTTCAGTTTAGAAGATTTGAAGCTTTATTAAACTTACTGGTCATCAGAGGGCTTTGTTGTACATTTCAGAATTAAAAGCTTAGAGTTTGGTCTCGTGTGGAAACTTTGTACTCAAAGGAGAAAATGTTATTAAAAGTGAGCCATACAAGTTGCTAGAGCGATGGTGCGTATAAGAACTTTTAATTGGACGAATTGAGATTTTAAAAATTACAATTAGCTCGATTTCAACAGTCTTGTTAATAAATCTGTCAAGTATGTGCTCCGGATGTAGATAAAAATTACTTACAGAAATAAGGAATCAGGTGTCTTTAACACAAATTTTAACATCCGACAGACATTTCTCAATTTGTTAAGTCCAAATGGCTTTTGTTTGGTTTAGGAAGGTCCAAAGCAGGAACTTTAACCACCACCAATTTTATTAAAATTTCTAAGTTTCGCCTCAATCTAGAAAACTAATTATTCAGGCGACAGGACAATGAAAATTTCATCCAAAACTATAAAAATGAAGACTCATTTATATCAATAAACTATAGTACCAAAGACTCACAAACAAAACAGAGTCCTATGGATGAGATGATAAAAGGACAGTGACTACATGAAGTACAGAAAGACCTAAAAGAGGTAGGATTCAGTAAGAGAGTGATCACGAAAATGAAAGAAAACTAGCATAAAACAAAAAGAAAACACAATAAAATGGGAAACAAAATAAAGTCTGAACTTTGAGAGCAATATGGTTTCTAATTGGCCGAAACAACAACAAACAATATTACAATACAATCCACTGACATAGTTCACTAAATCAAGAGCCAAGTTCAAAAAATATGTTTTCAAATAAAAAATGAAAATTTGAATACAAACTTTATTAATTCTATCTCCATTAATAAAAGTGGCATTCAGCAACAAACAACTTTTTGCTTTTTTAAACAACCAATAACATTATCCAAGACTATAACTTAAAGAAAAAAAAAATTCAATATCTAAATGAACCTTTTAGTATAATCAAAAGGAATATCACGAGACAAAACAGATAGGATTATTAATAAGGGTGACAGTCAGACAAGGGCGTGGTCACAACTGTTTTTGATTAATAATACGCGGCTATACATAATGGAAAAATTCCTTCTAGAAAATTTATTCGGGGAAAAGAGGAAAAGGTTCCTTCAACCATGAACAAGGTTCAATTCTGGTGAGTAGCTTATGAAAGTTGAGAGATTTTTGATTCTGAATGAAATTTAAATATCCGTGTCATGGTTCTTTCAAAAATATCGGCGAATTAAAAAGGTCTTTTGTAAATTTACATATATTATTATGCAAACAGTTTTCTCCTCCAACAAATTCTTTCCCTCACTCCTCAAAAGGCAAGCTTTTGATATCTGATTTTGTGAACTGATGCCTTAAATAATTTTTAAAGAGAATTTTGTTTCTCAAACACTAAGTTATGGTTTGTAGGGCCATTTTTGGATGGGTCGTGGTCGGATTATGTAAATATATGTTTTGAAAGGTGGTTAATAAGTAAATAGAGCTTTGTAAAGACGGGTACATAAATTCAATTACTAAAATTGAACTCTCAGCACTGCCATGTTGCTTTTTGAGTTGTTCAGGTTAAGCAATTTCGGTTAGTAGTTTTTCGAACAGGATGAAATCGGCTGAGATGTTTCACAATATTTCGATTCGGAGGCTGTTACTCTAATCATATTTCTTGGGTACTTGACACGAAGAGTGAAAGTTAATTTTTCGTGAGTGCATTAGTAATTTTTATAATATACAATATAATTGAAGTAATTGAATTCAGTTGTTCAGCGAAAGGTCATAAAACAACACGCAAATATATATATATATTACAAACTATATAATATTGTCTTGTTTGTTTTTCTGAACTTCGGTGAACCTACAATCTCACAAAAACAAGTGCGATTAATCATGTGTCACGGAATGTATAATTTAGGTGAAACAATCTCTTTCCTCCTCGACGATCTGTGTCATATTATCATCCAGTTAACACGTTGGCTGTCACAGAACTTTTCAGGAGTTCGATATAAATACCTCACTTAATTAGTTTTGGTTTTGTGTTTTAATCTCTTGAATGTAACAGGATACGGGAGGAAGATTTGAATTCCCGACCACAACTCCTATAGTCGGGCACTTTAACCACTGCACTAGACCTCCCAATCAATTAAATTGAATCGTATTACATTGTAAAAAATTTTAATTATGTTCTCATTGAAACCCCCTCTGCTTTATTTCTTTCTACGTGACCACTGTTCTAACACGTATTTCTTTGGATAACTCGTAGGTGGAGTAATACTCAAATAAAAAACAGGCGAATTATCTCGTAACTGTTAGCAACAAAATGAATCAAAATGAAGGTGCTGAATTATAGTGAAGTACCCATTAACTTGACAGGGGTTGTGAGGGTAGAATAATGTGCTAGTTATGATTATGGCAGTGGCTCTTCAATGATCTCATGCGAAACCTTGACATACAAAGTCAAACACAGGTTTCAGCAGGTCCATAGTAAGCGACTTGAATATACGGGAGCCTATGAGAGCCTTTTCCTCTAATGAGGGTCGAGATAATGGCTGTGACTCTTTTCTGTAAGTGTGCCAATGCATTTCAAAGTCTGAAAACTTTTTTCAACCAAATGGAATGGGAACTATTTTACCATTTTGCCGTTGGCTCAAGGAAGCTCTAACCGCCCAATTTGATTCATTGCAATGTACTAGTGGAGAATTTCGAATAGCATTACTCAAAAAATTCAGTAATAATCTTTCAGCTAACCTTTCCTTGGTTGTAGGTAAAGCCTATTTACACTCATAAGACTAGTTTTTACTTCTAATTTGTATAATGGTATCAATATTTCGCTTAGATTTTCGGAATGCTTGGAATAGAACGTTATTATTCTATCTTGGGTCTGAGGTTTTTTATAAACTACAAACGTCACTGTTTTAGTTAACATTCAATTTCTGACTTATTTGAATACTGTCAGTAAAACGGGGTAAAATTCAAAATAAAAAATAAAAAGGATTCTTTCTGATAGAATCATAACTTAAAACTTCCGAGTTATCCTCCGAAATTCATTTACATCATTCAATTTAAAAAATTACTCCTCTTCATATTTACATACGTCAACAGGGTAAAAAAAAAAATAAAAGAAACAACCATAACGGAGACAGAGTAAAAACCAAATAAAAAGATCGTAAAGAGACAAAGTTAGAGAGAGAGAGAGAGACAGAGAGAAATGTGGAAATAAAACGTTACTTATAAAAAAAGGGAAATTTTCGAAAATGTAAAGTGCATTTTCTTCTTCTTCTTCTTCATCGCGGACGCAGGTGTTGCCTACTTTTACTTTTTTAGGTTTATTTTGCCATTAAAAAATTTACATAAACATTTTTTCTTTATCGAAATAAAATTGGAACAGTGAAACGGAAATACAAAAATTAAGGAAAGGAAAAGAAGCGCCAACAAAGCTTAACATTGAATTTTTCGATTTTACGCTTCTGAAGAAAAATATCAAATTATATATTTTTTCTTTTCTTTCCGAAGGAACGGGAACTGAGATAAAGAAAAACCTTTTGTGCAAAGGTTTATTGGTGTGAATTATGGAAGAACTGTTTCTTTTTTTGAATTCAAACGAACAAAAAAAAGAAAAGAAAAAGGAGAACTGGGATTCGTTCCTCCGCTTACTGGTGTATAGATAATAATTTAAATAAAGTTCGAAATCATTTGTATCGTTTAGTATCGGTTCGTAGGTTTCCGATTGGATAATTAAAATGATGTATAACTGAATTTAAAACCTTTTACGGTGGTTCGTGATACTGTAAAAGACCGAAATTGGAAAACGTAGACTTGCTCTGGTAAATGTAAAGATTCAAGTAGTCGTTCGGTGTATATTTCCTCCTTATACTAGAAAACGTGGAGACTCAATCACACACTGATGAATGCTTCGTTAAAGTGTGCAATATTTATGAAATAAATAATTGCCACAAATGAAAGTTTAATCCCAAAAAAGAGAAAAAGGACTTACACCACTTTCATAGTAAAGGAATCATATACTAACAGGGGCCAATGACATATAAAATTTATATTCAAAACTATTTTTTTGTTTTTCGACGATAGACCAATACTGACTATTGACTTATTGGCCATCCCTACTATACATTTTAATAATTTTCACAATCTAAAGAGCAACAGGAATTTAAAGGATTCACTTAATACCAAAGATTTGAATTCCTAACTTGATTATATGATGTATGAACCGGTAAAATATAATTCTTCAAAGTGGTGAAAACTCAAAAAGCAGAAGAAGAAAGACGACAGAATATATACCGAAACAAAAGACGTAAAAGTTTTTACAATACAGTGACTATCAATGAAATAGCACTAAAATCACGACCAATATAACTATTTGCCTCAAGTCGTTTGTGTGAGGACATTCAAAGTGACGACACATTTCAAGGATGACACAACTCAGCGATCAAGAATGATTGCCTTAATGTTAACAACACTGTCGTGCATTTCACATTTCGCCAGATGTTACTCGGATATTTATTTAATTTAATTTTCATTAGATATAGAGTACGACCATAATACAGAATCAATACGATATCAGCTCACTCTGAATAGTAAAAACCGTCAGTTATAAAGTTTTCAAGGAAAAACTGTAGTTTGTCAATAACTTGTGAAACAACCCCGGGAAACCATTTAGGGTTAATTTTCCTGAAAGGGGTTAATGAAAGAAAAAGTTATCAATAGGAGATACGTCAGAACCAAACAGAGCTCGTCTCCTGATAGTTGCTGATATGAGTTCGAAAACTGATCGAAATTGGTTTTAGGACTCTTTGAAACCTACACATTTATTGTAATTTATGTACAATATAAAGAAGAAAGGGGGATTTTATTTGTTGAGAAGTATACTATACTATAATAAATTTGAGTTGATAATACTGGCGAAATTAATTAGTACACCAATACTTAAATATATAGGTAAGAACCTTACATAAATCTCTCGCATAACACACACCTAGTAATAATATGTACAGTTACCAACTTGACATTATGGCTTTCAACTGTTAAATTTCAAACTTTTTCTTAATCCTTTTAGACGTTAGTAAACCTTAATTACTTTCACCTTTGTCCGAATTTATTTCCTTTTCTTCATTAATCTCATTTATTCAAACTTTTCTTATTTGATTTGCATGACATCCAAAATGGTTCCGGATGCGGTTTTACCTTATACACTACATTTTCAGCTCGTCCTACTAATTTGGCATTTGCCTAATTTTTAGTTTCTTTTCTAAATCCTCAATCCACCCTATCTCTCTTGGTGGAGTTTGAAATTCGTAAAGGATGTTTTAAGATAAAAAATTTAGACAAAAACGTTAAATATCTAGATGAAGCCATATTGTCTACACCGTTTTATTATTTACTCATTTCTATTTGATTCGATTTAAGAAAGAAAAACCGAAAACGGCACAAGGATAATATTGTATCGCCCACCCCTTCTTCAAAATCTGTCGTCTTATGTCTCCTAGAATATTCTTGGAGTGAGCTTTGTTTGCTGCTTTTCAACTAACTGCTTCCTAAATTGTAACATGTTATGGTGGGAGGCCTATTATGGTGGTTCCGCTACTACTTAGTTGGCCAACGTCCTGACTTGTACGTTATGGTTCTGAGTTCGAATCCTTCTCCCGCGTCCTGTTGTACCAAAAAAAAAAAAAGGCTGAAAATCGGGATTGAAAAGATCACTATTGATACATGTTATCAAAACAAGTTCTCAGTCTTCTACTTATACGTAATTCAGGAGGTAATACTTTGGTAGTGGTAAAATAGTCGAAAAATTAGCAATTTATAGCTGTATCAAACTTTATTTAGCTATTTATGTTCCCTTTAAGATTACACCAAGAAATTTTAAAGCGTTTTGAGCTGCTTCAACACTTCCTGATAAACTTTCTAAATTCTCTGCGGATAAAATTTGGGCTAATCCAAATAAACAACACCGTATTACTCTGATAAACCACGATATGTTACTCAACTAACAAAATAAGCTCTACGCCATAACCATAACAACACTGTAGTTCTGTGACGTCACAGCACTCAGTGTAACTATGTGCACTCATATGCGCCTCTTACGCCCATTTTATCGCTAACACCAAGTCCCAAAACAATGTAACATCTTTCTTCTCACAGTGCTCATTTTCGTTACAGATACATTTTATAAATTATACAAATTAATTTCGTCTCACTCAATTTAACTTTAAATTTTTTTAAGGGCATCCTAAACCTAATAAAACTCAATGACTTCCTTTTAATTTTATTTTTATTAGTATTCAGGGTTGAATAAACCTATAAAATGGCGATTGGAATTTACGGAATGAAAACCCAACAGAAACCGATTTTCCGGATAAAATGAAGAAAAAAGAAGAAAAATCATCTCCCAGATATTTAAATAGCTATGCAAATAATTTCCCTCAGTCTTGGAAATTGTGTTCACCTAAGAGAGTTTGTAATAACTCGAAATTTGAACAGAGAGAGAGAAAAAAATCAGAAAGAACAGAAAAAGAAAAATTAATTTTTTTAAATAGCTTTGGGACAGATTTTTGGGAATTTGAAAACCAGGACTACTTTGAGAGGAAAAACAAAACTTTTTTCCTCCTTTTTTGTCGCTCAAATCTTATCTCTTCGTAAAGGATGGGAAGAAATTTAGGAAAAAGAATTTCAACCGATCCGAATTCCGGGCTTTAAATTCCCCGTAATCTTTTTCTTACAGGAAAAAAAGTAAAAAGGAAAAACAAACAAAAACGTTTTTTCTTCTTAAAAAAAACAAAGAACACGAGAAAACAAAATAAATTTGAGATAAAAAAAGGAGGAAAATCAAAGAACTGAAGTTAGATAAGGTGGTTTCTGATCTCGAAGACGAACACGAACTCCTTAAATCGGTCCTGACCAAAATGAGATTGGTTAACTCCATTGATTGTTGAGGCTTCTCCGAAGAAAAGAGAAAACTTAGTAAAAGAAGAAGAAAAACAGGATTCTCACACGCGAAAGGTCAGAAGTCTTAATAACTACAACGCTAACAGATTGTAGTGAGTCTAAATTTGACTGAGTAGTTTGTTCAGTGACACATGAAAGATGGGAACGCGAGGAGAAGATTTTGAAAAGTGTTAGTCATAAATTTAAAACGTAACCTTGATATAAATCTCGCGGATGACACCGATGTGAATATAGAATATACAAATGCACGAGATCAGGTGCCTCATATCGTTTTCATCGTAAATATTTAAATCAGGTGAAAACATAACCAGGTTTAAAAAATTTCCTTAACTCTGGGCTCGGAATCCATAAAAACTTTGTCGTAGATAAATCAAATGCAATAAATCTGAAGAGGTGGGGTGGAGGTGGGATTTTGAAAGCTCGTAATAATCCTTCCTCGACCACTTCCTTTGACCGTCTTATCTTTTACTTACAAATGAGAAAAAAAATTTTTTTCTATATATTCTGGTTTAAGTGGCTTTGGTAAAAATGAAAAGTTTTCGACGTCAAATCAGCAAGAAAAGAGGTTTTTAATGAAGACTAGATAAAAAAGGTGAGAAGATAGATAAAGGAGGGAAGAGGGATGAAAATTATTTTTCAGGCACAACAAAGGCATTTTATAAAGTCAGAAAAAGGTTTTCTTTCTTCTTTTCTACTTCAAGAAGTGACAACGCAACGATTAGATTTTCTTCAACCTTTGACTTAGTTCAACACCAACATTCGACACTATCTGTGTGTCCAGCATCTGGACCAAAATATTAAAAATGATACATTTTGAATTTTGTCACGAGGCTAGTGAGGTTATTTAAGTAACATCACATTCCATACACTCGTGAAAATAATTGTAAGTATGGCGACCAAGGCAGCACGCTCAGACTTGTAACAAACATGCAGAACCTGAATGAAGACGCGATGACACTTGTAGGAAGAAGTGTACACGAGCATATAATTGAGTACACGACCGGCTGCTGGAACAACCGCGCAGTTTTTTTTACATATTTTAAATTTGTGCACTTTGTCTGGTCAATACACCTAATGCCGACAGTAAGAAACTACGAATACATACAAAAAATTAGAAATTTTAAATCAATAAGTCAAAGTTGACTCATTCTATGTTTAGAGTTTGAAAAATAATTCATTTTTATTGACATCTCTAAAATTTATAGAAAGTGTCAAACAAATATCGAGGAAACTCTCTTCTCCTTCACACAGTACGCTCTCTTTTGTAAATGTTTCGGCAGCGAAAAGAGCTAAAGAAAAATCTCCTCTATCGTCTTGTAAGATCGGTACAACAAATCCCAGGAAAAAGTACGCTGTATATAAAAAGAAAAAAGTTTTTTCTTAGCTCTGTAGTATTATAGCAGAGTATCTGAAAAAGAAATGATCAGCATTAAGGACGTGACTGAGTTTCGCAGTTTTTTTTATTTAAGAATGAGAAAGAGTGAGAGTGGTAAAAGGATAATGACATTGGCTTTCAGCAGCCATTTGACGTTCGGACGTTCTTTCACGCAAATACAGATTGGGTTCAACTTTAAGTTTCGAACTTTCTCAAGTTTTGGGTTTTTATTTTTCCGTGCTATCAGCTTCCGAGCGTACTGGAGAAATAATTAACATTTGGGGCGCGATATTATTTAAATTTTTAATTTTTCAATTACCTCCCTTCTGTTTTTAATATCAGAGAGTGGATAGCAGAATGAATGGAATTTTTTTGGAGTGTTATGCCCGCTACATTCCAACAGAAGATTGTTCCGAAAGAAGTTACTAACTACTAGTTCCGAGCTGTTTAGGAACCTTAGCGGTGTAAACGAACTAAATTTCTATGTAATTCAAGCACTAAGACTCGTTTTGCACTATATAGATAATTTCCAACTAAATTTTACTGTAATTTTTAACCAAGTTTTACAAATATTTTTATTAACTGTAGTGTCTATTTATTGTAGTTTTATTTATTTGTACCTGTGCGTATCAATTGTGGTGTAAATTCTTTGTGGCTGATTGATTTGTTAGTTTGTTTGTTTGTTTGAATGGCTCTGTTTCGCACTGTGTTACATCGATGTATGCACCTGAAGTGTTATATTAATATTGCCTAGATGTGTATTTATAATAACCACTAAAAATTTATACGGATTATGAAAATATCAAAATGATCTTGTTTATGTGGGACTCCACGACTGAATAATGACTTTTGTTTTGATTTTTGCACTGCTTCTTTTTGAAGAAGCATCCTCAAACCCATCTGAACAAGATTCAGTTATGGGGTTAGTCCGCCAACTCCAACCTAGAAATCCTGGAGCGCCTCCAGTCCTTGCGAATCGACCTCCACCTCCATTAAATGCTCCATGGTTTGTTCCTAACCAAATCATCCGCAATAACCTGGGGAGTTCCTCTGTACAGACTGGCAAACCACCCAAACCTTTCTGCGCCCTAACTCCTCTCCAAACCTCTCGACCAAAGGCGTCTCAAACGATATAAACCACTCGATTCTCAAACACACTTCTCTTAGTGAAACCTCCATATTCATTCCTTCACATATACCTCCAGCCTTACTCTGGCTTCTTCCAAACCGTTCTTGTGGTTAAAACACTCGTCTGCTCCCCAGACATAACCCCTTAAAACCAGTCCAAACAACTACATGGTGTCTCATGCTTGGAGACAGGTGGTAGTTGGCAAGAGACGTTTAAAAAAAATTATAAAAAAAGAAAACCAACCCTTAGGATACAAACATAACACAACCGGGGGAGCATGGTTTGTGAAAAAATAAAATCCCAAATCATTCTCACTTGGAGAAGCAAATTGCAGCCTAAAAGCCAAACGCTGAGTGTTCCACTCAGCAATCTTTTATTCCTCTTGACAACTTTTTTTTTTTGTTTTGCGAGTACGGCAGCAAACAAAAAATTAATTTACTTTCTGAATCGTGCTCCGTGGAAAAAAAAAGCTTCTGATGACAGTCTTTTGCAAAGTAAAAAAAGTTTGCAAATGGCATGTTTTATGACAAAAGCTTAAAAACTTTTCATTCTTTAAACTAGTAAAGGCAAAAAGACCAGAAAAAAAAGGAGTTAATAAAAAAGAGTTTGATGTGCAGAAAATTGGGGAAAAAGGCATTTAGATGTGCGCGCACCCCCCCAAAAAAATCATAAGAAAGAGTTGTCTTGAAGTGTCTCATCAGCTTTCCTCTTTCTCTTTCTAAGGTAATGACCTGGAAATAATTTCAATCTTAATTTTTTTAAAAAGTATTCCCCTTATCCCTTTTCTCACTTAAAATAATAATAATAATATTATAATAATAAAGTTTTTTTCCTTTAGAGTCAAACCAAAAAAGCGCATTTGAAATCTGTTATTTATGACTACTTTCAGCAATATTCTCGCTTAATAGAATTTTTAATGCAGACCATATTTTAAAAACCATATTCGTTTACCTAAAAATAATTCTACAAATTATGTTTTCGGGTCGATATACAGTATTTACGTGAAAAACCATTTATTCTTCTACCCCCCCCCCCACCTCAAACCCCGACATGCAGATAAGCCTTTCACCAAAAATGAAATATGCTTTTGAGAACTCTGAAAATTGAGAGAAATTTCTTCCGCAGCCCCTCCTCCTCCTCCGAATTCGCCACTTTCTCTTTGCTAATTAATACACAGATATTTGATTTTAATTTCGAGTGTTTTTAACAGGGCTTTCGGCTAATTTTTGCTTCTCACTACAATAAAAGTTTTTTTTTTCTTTCTTGAAAACTAATTAAGAAGACAAACGGAATAAATTTTAAGTAAAAGATGTGATTCAAGGGAGGCAGTGCACAATTTTTCTTTTTCACTTTGTTTTGCTGTTTGCATTCTTCGTGTCGGTCTTCTTTTCGAAGTCTTGATTTTAATTGTATTCCCGGATTGACTACTACCTCTTTGTTATTGGTTTAGAAGGTATTCATTGATTGTTTTATTGTGGTGTTTTCTCCTCTGCTTAGTGTAAGTGGGTTACTGTTAGTATTTTTTTATTATTTTTTCACACCCTAATCGACTTTCGGGAGGTGAATAAACGTATAGATAAATACATCTTTGAGATAGGACAAGAAAAAAAGGATGTGCACTACCAAAGGTCGTACAACTTTCAAGTTTTATAGACAGATTTAAAGCTAAGAAACTCGCAATCAGCTACCACTTATGCCAAAATTTTTCCGGTCACCAATCCATTTCTATCCTTGGTGGCAAAATAATGGTCTCTCAAGGTAAAGAAACAAGTACAAGTGAAGAACAGGTGGGAGTTAACTGCGAATCAAAACATTTCCAAGTTTCGTTAGTCCGTCATCACTGGAACTCTAAAACTCTGAAACAACGAATTTATGGCATCAAGACTTAAATTTCTATAGAATTTAATTATACTTTCAAAAAACAAACAAAACACACCTAATGACCCATTTCCGATCGTTAGGTGTTTGTTCGATTGGTTTTTTGTGAAACATTGTCAAATTAAAGCAATCGACATGACTTTGTAGTTATGTGTCAGTTATGAAAAATGTCATACAACTGTAGTTTAATAAGGAAACACCGTATTCGAATTATTTCCATAAATTACATTTCGATGTTTTAATTTATCGGGCATGTTTGCATTTTCGGACAGATTTGTGTCAAGGTCGAGAGACTTTGCAACTCCCTGAAACTTTCAAAAGTTTGACGGATATGACAGTTCTTAAAAATGAACTAGCCATCGGATATTAATATCACTTTTTCGCAGACATACGGAAAGAATGCCATAAAAATTTTAATAAAATAAAATTAAAGAGGTAAAGTATAAAGAATGTTACAACGGGTTTCACTTATTGACATGCAAGGAACCGCGTTAACCATAAATCTACAGGTTAAAAGCAGCTGGATCTGTTGGAAATCGAATTACCCAGAGAGTTTTTCCTTTTTTAAAGCAAAGAAATTGCTTTACCAGTTATATTGCATTTGATACTGTAACATTTGGCTTCGATACTTTAATAATGGCAAAATCAGGGAGTGAATAACTTTGTTCACGACTTCTTTTGTCTTCTTTCGGTAAAGTCTCACACTGGTTTATTAGAAATTCACATTGAAGCACAGTATTTTCGAATATTATGTAAATTTTATAAAAGATCTTGACTCACGTGAAAGATCAGTCTTCTAACAGAATGTGGGAAAGTACAGTACAACCTCGCATAACGAACATAGCCTCGTTTCTGAGTCTTACTCGTAATGAAAAACAATTTTTATCATATAAATTAATATGAAAATGCGTTATATACCAAAAACGATACTCAAAATTTGAAATTTTACCGAAAGTAACCCAAACAAACGTTATATATAACATTTATTCATAGATAAATGTGTATAAAATGTTATTAAGTATTCTTAAACACTAAGATGTTAACGGAAGAAGTTCTAAACAGACTGATGTAGCAATACACGAAAAGTTCCATCGCACAATTCGGGGATTCCCTATCCAAGTCACTCATTATGCGAAGGTTCGTATTATAATAATATATTTTTAAAAATTAACCAAATAAACCCCAAGTTGAGTTTTTTTCTATCTTTTACTCTTGTGTACAACATGATGCGGGAGGCGGCTTGAATTTTCAACCATCACTACGCTAATCAAATCCTTTGATCTCTCAACCAACAGACCTACCTCCAAAATTTTAAATTATAATTCTTGAAATATATATAATATATATAAGAGAAACATGTTTTAAGATTCTGTCTCTTACGTTTCACTTTTGGTAATTTTCTACAGCTTACCACTCTTCTCGTTTCTTTCTTACTTTCCCTTTCCCCAATTCATTTCCACTAGTTTTCTTCTACCATCTTGGTAGTTCTCTTCTCTACTTCAATTTAGACCTCTAACCCAGTTATATTATTTATTTATTTGAGTTTTAATTCTGTTTTCCACATTTGGATATACCAGGATGTGGGAGAGGAGTTGGGTGTAACAGGATCACAACTTGTATAATCAGGCACAAAACCATCACACCACTCGTTATACTTTTTATGAACTTCAGAAAAAATCCCCAAATCCAAAATCCCAAAATCCAACAAATAGGTAGACACACTGCATATGGGGATGGGGAAATAGAGAAATAGTACAAGATAACCTTCATTACTAGACTCGAAATTATTGTATCGATTTTAAAATCTACGCCTAGTTTTTGTTTCCAATAATTCTCTAATTCCGACCTAAGCATCCCTTTTGGCAGGCGAAATTACTTTAATAAATCAAAAGAAGGACAATTAAAGTCAAAAACGCCACAAAAAAAGCAATTTTTCCAATTTAATGAACACTTTTTTAGGCACCAATTTCCACCACTTTTGATTATTATTGCCCTTATCCAAAAACGAAAAGAAGGAAACGGAAACAAGGCAAGGACATTATTCTTACCTAACAAATCCGTTTGGTCACGCATGAGCTGCTACAGATCCGTTTTCCCTTATCTTTCAGTTCTGTTTTTATTGAAAGGAAAATTATCTATTTATATTATTTATGTCCCTTTGAAAAGCAATTATAATAAAACAATTTTCATTTTCTTTTGTTTCAAATAATGAAAACAACACCCTTCCAGACATGTTTTTCCCAGTAATTTGAGATTTTTTTAATGGTAACCCTCAACAGTACAGAGCATCTCTTGTTAAACCGCCCCCTCAAGACGACGAAAAATTATGAAATCAATTAATTATAATCATGTATATAGCTTGGTGACGTAGTACCCATGTTCAAAATGGTTGTTACAGAGGCAAGACAAAAAATTAGTCTTTGTTAACGTTTATTTTCATGCATCCGTGACGGCCCTTTTGCTTTTTATGGCATAAATTTTGAGTCCAATTAACGAGACCTTTCAGCTCTTAAGGGTTAAATTACAAATCTATAGTTTGAATGACTTTGTTAAATTTTCCTCGAAACTTTAAAACAGACAACAGTTTTTGCCGGGGGGTCGAAATTGAGGAAAATATAAATATTTAGAAGGTGCTTTGGGTCATTCCTTTTTCCGAAACTCACTTCTAGGAATGAATGGTTTAATGAATTTCATATACAATTAATTAGTACAAGGAAATAATTAATTAATATTAATATAAAAAGGCATAATAAAACAAATACTTCTAAATATTAAAATTTAACTGCTGAAATTGTAAAAGTTAATTTATTAATTAAGAACTTAATTATTCATTAAAGAGTGTGGGAGACTGTGGTTGAATGGTCAAGCCAACTGATCACTGACCTAATTATCTGGACTACCTTTTAGCATACCTTGTTACATGCCCAAGGATGAAAAATTGATTTAAAACTCAACTCGAGCTCAGAAAAGTGTTGAAATAAGGTTTTATAAACGAGAAGTCGCCAGAAGATTGTGGGGGTCGCCAAATTTTTTAAAACCGCATTATGCCTACAAGCTTTATGTTGTATAAAGTTGTATAAAAGTATTTTCTTAAAATTGTAAATAAAATTACTATGTGTCAGATTTGATGATGTTTTTATTCAATGAAATGAAAGAAATGCACGAACTATACATCGTATTTGTGAACTTGTATCTCCAGAGCTCGCCAAAATTTTTCTCTCTACTGAAGGGGTCGCAGTCGGAAAAAGTTCGCGCACCACTGTTATAAACAATTGTGCAATAATTATGAAATAAGCGGGTGTTCGTTTAACATGTTTCTATGTCTAAACCTTCTCTTTAATATCAGTAGCTCGACATCCCTCGTGATGAATTTGTTTAATGCAGTTGAGAAAAATCTAAGAATGTGAACAGATACAACAATCAGACTTAGTCTGCAGAATCACTTTACACACCTCAATATATTGTAATTCGTTACTGTTAGGCGCACCTCAGGTTACAAATTTATGTGACAAAAATATTTATTTATTCATGACCACCCTCCTTGAGTTTTGCAAAAGAGTTTTTGATTAGTTTAAAATCGAACATGTTCCAAACAAGCTAAAATGGTGGGTCACCACAATGTCACTCAAATTTTATTTAATTAGCACTGGTAAGTATTAGCATCAATACTTGTACTTAAGAGTCATAACATTAAAAACAAATGCTAAAAATCTTCATTTTATTCCATTCATTATGAAAGAACTTTCCTTTATTTTGTATTTCTCTTATAACACACTCTAGTTACTACAAACAAGTAGTGTGTGATGAACATTGTCAATATCTTCCGAGTTACAGTTTAACAAAAATCACTGCCTATCATGGAAAATTTAGCAAAGTTACCGAGGCCTGAAAAAATTTGGCATAAGAGAGTATGGTCGGTAGGGAACAGTTCTACTCGATTTCTCGAGAAGAACTGGGACATCTTTCCTTCCAATCAATGAAGTTAACCACTCTTGTCAAAACTAAAACAAATAATTGCAACCACTGCACAGAGCTTAAACTGCAAAGATAAAATCCTGCATTTGAGTAAGCTATAAAAATAAATAAATAAAAACTCAACTAATTTCTCACTTCAAAACTCTCCACTTCGCGATTTCAAGAGAAGTTATAACATAAAATAAATTTGAACATGTTTAAAAAAATCCTTTTCTGAGAGAATTAAGAATTCTGCTTACTACAATTACTTACACTTCCAACAAAATAAATTGCAAAGAGAAAAAAAAATCTCAAAACCATAAGAAGAATCTCAAAACACTTTTTCAAAAAATTCTTTATCTCTCTCTTTCACTTTAAGTCTTCTTTCCTGGCAAAATTTGGAAATAGAAAAGTAACGAGCAAAAAATTCTGCTTTTGAAAAGTCTTAGAAAAAAGAAAAAAAAGAAAAACAACGTTAGCTTTCCCTTTTTCTCTGAAAGAAAAGTAAAATAAGATAATTAGAAAAAGAAAATTAGTGAGGAAAGAAAAGCCTAAAATATTAATATAAAAAAAAAAGTTTGTTTCTTTGTAAAGTCATTAATAAAAAAGCGGTAAATATTTTATACTGGAGATAATTTATGAAAATAAAAAAGAAAATTTTTTCTGCGCACAAAAAAAATTGCTTATGGAACGCTCACAACTTTCCCAAAAGAAGAGTAAAGTTTAGAAATTTATTTTTTCTAATCTGGACTCGGATAAAAATTTGAAAAAATCAAAATTATTGCTAAATCAATTAATTTAACAAATAAATTAAGCGCGATTAATCAGTTCCGATCGATTTCTCTTTATCGATAAACTTTGTCCATCTGTCTTCTATCAGAGGTTTTGACGGTTAAGCTTGTAGTGACTCTGTTAAGTAATTAATATTAAGACGGGTTAAAGATGGAGCTAATAGAGAGAGCGCACGCCTGAATGTTTCAAAATGTGACTACCGCTTGAAGTGTGTGGTGCAATTCGACTAATGTAAACCAGTGTTTGGGAATAGTGTCTGTTACTATTGTAATCGATATTGTGTAGTAGATATGCCATTGTAATATTGATATGTGGTCACTTTGGAAAATGTTGGGACGAAGTGGGATTGCGTCATCTTGGCTACAGTGGTTATTGTTTGAAGGAGTAAGTCGAGAGTTTAAAGTTCGTAGTTGATGTTTGAGTAGTGAAGTTTGTAGAGTTGGTCTTTAGAAAATAAAGTTATGTTTATGATAGTGGTTAGTCTAATTTCTACGTTTAGGTTTTTTACGGCTATCAGGTTCACTACAGTTGTTAGAATAAAACTGACAATTGCGCATAGTAGAAGCGAGTACTGAAAGTTGTTCGTCGCTTGTTCGCGTTAGTTGTTGCGAGTACACGGTTCTAGTTGTGTGTTAATATAGGCTTTTGTTTTAGGTAGAGTAAATTTAGTTTATTTTTACTTTTAATCTCGTTTTTCACTCTTGAGTATCACAGAATACGGTAGAAGGATTCTAACCCACTACGGTAATTTCTGTAATCGAGCACTTTAACCAGCACACCAGACCTACAAATATAGTAACTTTTATAGTTCGATTATCTCATCCATCGTCTAATTTTAACACAAATATACACACATTACAGGTTGAATTAAGTATTTGATACATCTGAATCATATATTAAACCCTGTCACCACAGAGTTTTTATTAAAATCTTTTCTTTGGTAACAGCTTTGAAGCTGAAAGAATTCATAAGTTATTTTTTTAACTTGGACTCATTAATACTATCACACATTCGGAAGATTTTACTATACACACACACCTTCACCTTTACCTTTAGCAATGATAAGTTTTGTTGACACTCAATTTCAAGCGTCATTAAAGCGCGAAATTCAAATTTGTGAACATAAAACTTGTTTTGTTCTTTCAAAGCAATTTCATTTTACGGCCCGTAAGTTTTCGTCTGAGTACTGCGTATATTAGACGTGGATTTTAATGGCTTAAATCGATTTGAATTAAAATCAATTAATCTTCTTCCCTTTTTTTTCCTGGATTCGTCCCCGTCTTTTCCGTGGAAAAGTCAGCCTACAGTTTATCTGGTCTTCAAGAGCTCTTGGTCCACTTGTTTCAAGTCATCGACAAAAATGAATTTGATTCTTCTTAAAATCTCTTGAATTTTCTTTTTAAAAATTAAAATCGAGTCTTAAAATTTAAATTTTCTATAAAATTTCAAAGATCAATTACTTTAGGAGGTGGAAGTGGGGGAGGAAAGGAAGCATGATAATGGATGAACACTAACGGGGTTCTTGACCGGTCGTTGCCGCCTTTTCTTTTCCTCTTCCTCTTTTAGTCTTTAGCTTTACGTGGTTTATGAATTTTCAAACTTTTTAGTTTCAGGGCTAAACCCATTACTTTACTACGAGCCAAGGATTAAGAGCGTTATCCTAAGACATTCAGATTATGTGATGAGTATCTCGCTGTTGATAATTCCTACTGAGAAATTTGATAGACAAGCAATTTTCAGTAAGCATTATGGTGAGGATTATATAATAATATAATAATGCGATTTATACGATACTCACAATGAATATATTAGGCGAACCAGAAAATAATGTCGGTTCGCTGTATTTCACCTGAGACAGAGGTCGGCAACCTTTTTTGGCAGCTGATCAAAATCAACCAAAATGCAAGTATTAAAGAGACGTTTGGATCAGAGATATTTTCGTATTAAAACAGCGACAGAACAATGTTGCTGCTTTTCGCATACTGTTGGCCGATTCCATATCCAGTCAGGTGGAGTGGGGCTTTAACTTATAGTTTTATATGTTATACTTGATTCAAACTTGGTGCGTTCATAACTTTGCGACAAAAATTTTTTGGGAAAAAATGTTTGTATGTCTTATACTTTATTTTCGTAACTAAAGTGGGTCACTTGAAATTACCAAATGGGTTACTTGGTGACCCACGGGTTATAGGTTGCCGACCCTTGACCTGACACGAACGTTATGATAAAAATGAAAAATCGGGTGAAAATATATATGATATCCGGCGATTGTTTGCAATCGCCATCTAAGCGTGATAAATGTGACAAATTAACGAATATTCTTCACATTCTCCGACTAGTTTATAAAATATTTGACAAGCAATGAGGAATTTAATAAATGTTTTAAAAATTTAACTAAAGACCTGACAAAAGTCAAGCAGCTGAGCAAACATTTGTTAAATTCTCAATTACAAGTTGTATATTGTATAATATATCAGCTAAATGATGTAAATATTCAATAATTTGGCACTTCTATCAAGTTTGATTGGTGATTATAAACAATCGCCGGATATACTATATATTTTCGCCTGATTTGACTTTCACCATAAAATATATGACATTACTTTCCCGTCCACGTAATGTATACGATTCTGATTATAATATTAAAAGTAATCACTACATAATGAAGAGCTCACGCTTTGTATATTTGATATTATAATTAGTTTTAATCCTCCACCCCTGAAAAATAATTTAAAGTAGCTTAGCCTGAGGTACACCTGAGGTACTTTGAAAACAATAATCACCTGTTAATAAAAAAATGATCAAAAACCAAAAAGTTTCAAGTGATAAAAACATCGAGTTTAAAAACAACATAAGACCCCACGAAAGAAGCTTAAAACATCTGGAAGGTAACATCTTTCCAAAATCACACCGAAAATCTTCGTAAAAAAAGGAGGAAGAAAACATCCGGAATAAGTGACAAACTTACGGAGAAACTTTTCCCAAAGTGAAAGCAACAGCTTGACATTAACAAACCGAACCCTTCAGGTTTTTTTTTCCTTTTTTGAAAAACCTGATTACAAGTGACATTAACTGTTTGCTTTAAACGACAGATTCTTATGGCGCGATAAAAGCCTGAAATCAATACCTGACAACTTTTTCAAGAGAAAAGAGCGGAAGAAAAGTTTAAAAGGTTTCTTAAAATGAAAGGAGAAAGATAAAAGGAAGGAGAATAAACGGAGACAACAAGAAGCAGGCATTAATTACGACTTCAACCTGACGTCACTGTACAAGAGAAAAAAAGAGAAAAGAATGAAAGAAGAAGAAAAAACTTTTCACATCGTGAGTTGTATGAAATAAGTTTTGACGTACTCCATCAAGTAAGCACTGACTTAGGAACCTAAGAAACTTTCGCTCTGTCAGATTCTCAGACTGTTTCGTGCTATTAAAACTAAGTTTAGATTTTAAGTTTTAAACTCCCACAAAACTCAATTAAAAGGCCCCAAATTTAGGGCTTTGCGCTACGGCTTTTGACTCGTCAAACTCCTAATGGGACTACGATTTGTCAAATGACTCAACACCTTTTTTTAATATAAACCGGGAATAGTTTGGAGGCATCTAATCCAGTGATTACAAACAACCACTGTGCTGTGACAATTTAGTGCGCCGAAAAAAATTTTAGAAATATATTTATACCTTAGGCCTATATTAAAAATTATAATCCTTTTATCAAGGGTTAAATTTCCGCAGGACTTTTCAAACTTAATACTATATTCATTATATACTGAGTTATTTGTAGTTCAGTTCCGGTCGTGCCCCGACGGTGTCAACAGCCGTTCACGTTGACGAAACATCGGCTATGCGTAAAAACATGACACGGTGTAATAACCCAGTATATACTGTATATAGTTTTATTGTTTTTAAATTAAATAATACTGCTTGCTGTTAATATATGAATAGCTAAACAAGCTGGTTCCTGAAAGAGGTCAAAAAACTAAGATTTGCCAATTTTTACCAACTCTATTGTAAATTTATAAATTTTGTTCTCTCCCTGGGGTTGAGACACTGGTCTGCTCCCTCGTTATAAAGCCCCTTTAGGCCAGAGGAACTACAAAATGTCTCGCTGACTGTTGAAGACAGATGACAATTGACGTGGGGTAAATAAAACGTATATGGATATGTATACATAGTTATTAATATATGTTGGCACAGTGTGCTTACATCCTTTTGTAATTGTGTTTTGTTATTGTGAGTTTCGTTAATTTTTGATCAGACTGTGTCCACGCGTTGTTTTCCAGTAAGGACTGTTTTTCCTCGTCAATTGCTTTTAGCCACTACCTAATATGGGCTTTCAAGAACCTCTTTATATGTTAACTAAGCTAAGTTTTCCATATTAAATTGGCTTACGTATTTTGTTTTAGGTCTAAGTTTTTTTTTATCTTAAACACCATGTAATCTTTTGGACTAGTTTTGAGGAGTTAAGTTTGGCGAGCAGACCAGCGTCTTAACCCCAGGAACGGTTTGGAAAAAGACAAAGAACGGTTGAAGTTATGTGATAAATGGTAGGAAAGAGGTTTAGTCTAAGTTGGTGTTTTACTCCCCGTGCACCAATCCTGTTCTAATCTGTATCGCCATTACTACTATTAAAAAAAATATTTTTTGAGGATTTCACCTCTAATTTTAAGCGTTCTTGGGCCTTATAACCTGTTGATGGTGAAAATGGGGTGAAACAGAATTTTTATATGGTGGTAGTATATTTTTATGTGTTAATAGTGCCGTGACAATTGCTCTCTCTAACAATTATAGGTAAGTAAACACCTTTAAAATTTTTCTCTGTTTATATTATTACTCTTACTTTCTTATTATTATTACTATTTTAATTTTATTTCTTCATTTTTCTCTTTTTTACTCTTTTCCTGTATACTCTTGGTACTCAAACTGCGGCCTACCAAGCTCTAATGAGGGACCCAGTGACCCAGTGGAAACTGATTGAGTGAAAATTTGTGAAAAGTCGCTCTATCTAGTCTGAATTCTGGAACATAGAGCCTGAGCACAAAAATTTTCAAGCCTGTACCCAGAAACTGTTAACATTGTTTGCCTCAGCATATATTTAGGAGGCAATACACAGAAAATACATACAGAAACAGACTGACAGATGTACATCCAGATGATGCCTTGAGGGTGGACTGTATGTGTGTGGCCCAGTCACAATGATCACAACGAAAATTTGGCACGGGAGAGAAAAGCTTGAGTACCAAGGTTCTATACCTTATCTTATTATATAGACGCTACCTTCAATCCGTTATCTAATTCTTGTGGTTAAGATACTGGTCTGTTCCCTAAATATAAAGCTAAAGTTCCTTTAAAGCCATACCAACTACTTCATATCTCTCTTAGAGACAGGGGCAGTTAGCTAGGGAAAAAAATATTTTTCTTTGTGTGTCACCAAATTTTGAAATCGCTAATACACTCCGTGACAAACAAAAGGTTTATAGTCGCCCTTCGAATGATAAATAAAAATCAAATTATACATAAAAATATATAAATTAGTATATTTTTAAATAAAGACTTTTTTAATTAGATCGGAAAGAGTTTTTTCCTTAATAGTAAACCAAGTCTCTTAATTCAATATGGCTGAATTGAATAATAATTTAAAATTTCTGTTTTTCTCATTTTATACCTTTTGGAGCACTTCCAAAAGGGACTTTATAACGCAATTTTGAGTGTTTTTAATGCGATAAATGGAAACTTGGAGGATACGAATTTCTTGCTTTTATCTTATTATCTCATTAGAAACTTAAGATTTCTTTTTTTTACATAAACAAGTATTATTATTTTAGAAAAACCTTTTCCTCTTTTTTTCTGAATTAACTCGGGTTTATTTCTAGCTGACTTATACAATTTTATATTTGTTTTATAATTTCCTTGCTTTTCTTTGTTCTGCGTGTCAGTCTTGTCAGAGTGAAATGTGTTTCTTTGAAAAATGAAAAAAAAAGAATAATTCATTTAAACAAAAAAAAATCTTAACCTTTTAAAATTTCCTTTTCAACTTGGTACAAACTAATTCTACGCCTGGGTGCTCTTATCCATCTTTCTGATGCTCTCTTCTTTTTTCTTTATCTAGAAATGAAATCTTTCTTCTTCAAGAGAAATTTACCGCAACGGTTTTCGATAAAATTTACTTACTTCTGTTATTTAACTGATTACAAAGAGAGAGAGAGGAAAAAAAGAAGAAAAGAAACAGAGAGAAAGCTCGTAAATTCGTGAACAAAAGCGTAACCAATCAATCCTAAAATATCTGGTCAAAACAAAGCGAAAAAAATCAGTTACAACAGTGGCGTGCAGTGAATGTAAGCTAAAGACGTACCGATTTTTACGTTATCTGTCAAATATAAATGATTAACACTTGTAATTTTTAAGGGGGTTCTTATAAACCGCGTAAAAAAAGTCTAGTGTTCATATCTAAATATCACTGCAGTCAAAATGCTCAAGGGCAATTCCAAATGTTTCGCCAACATACAGTTGTTGGGATCTTCAGTGGTATTACTGAACTGTAATAATTTGAATAACTGAAACATTGTAAGTGTTGATATACAAATGCCACCGGCCGTGGAAGTTTAAATAAAAATATTAATTAATACATATCCTGTGTTTATTTTTGTGCGAATATATGATGTTCTTGTAAATGATATATTTGAAAAGTGGAAGGTTTAGTTTAGTTTTAGTTATAATACCGTTTGTCACCTTTGGATTTAACCAAGTACGGAAGAAGTATTTGAACACACTATCATAACTCTTTAGTCAGGCATTTTAACCTCTACACCAGGTCTGAAAAGGTGGAAGGTTGATATATATACAAAGAATGTTCACTTTATGATTATATTAACACAAGACGAAAGAGCCCATACCAGCTGATTTATAAGCTTATTCTGCGTAAGCATATTCATAACCGTATTCTGAGCGAAATTTCTGAACTATTACACGAGTCATACTGCCATCCGTTATGTAAATTAGCATAGATTAGAGACCTTTAGAATAGCGACCTTCCACATGAATCCTTCCCAACAAAATATCATAAAACTTACGCCGAATCTGTATACTAGACGCTCAAAGTCAGTTTTAGCTTCTTAACAAACTTCATTTTACTCACTAACTTCCATTCCCAACAGACTCATAAAAACGAAAAAAATATACGCATATAATATAATTTCGCACGAGTCAAGGAATTTTTGCGGAAAGAGATACAACTTCCGTATCATCAAATGTCACCGCACGCCACTGAGTTATAACGTTTTGAAGAAAACCGCAAAAACTCCTTGAAAATTCACCTCCTTTTTCCTCCCATAAACTTGTTAGACAAAAGCCAAGAAAATGGCTGGATTCAAAAGAAAAATGTACAGGTTTTATCTAGAGATTTTGTGCAAGCTCCAAAAACAAATAGCAGCTTCCGCTTTAAGCCCGGCTTTTATAGGCAGAGGGACGAACGAATGATTAATTCCTCAATCATTTCTTCGCATAAGATTCTTTCCTTGTGTCTTCTCCCTAGCTTCCTTCCTCCCCCCGCCTCTCCCCAGATGAACCTATATAATTTTATAACAAAAATAAATCAGATAGCTGACGCTACATAGGAGACGTGTGACTGTTAGTGGGGATATAAATCGGTTTTGTGCATTACATATATGTTACGGTAAAAGTAATAAACCCAACGAATTTATATAATTGCCGGTAATTATTCATAATCACCAATAAATTTGGTAAATGGGACAAATTAATAAATATTTATCGAGTGGTTTATAAAATGTTTAATTCGTGATGGAAAAATAATAAAAGTTTGCTCACGTGCTTGGCTTCTGTCAGTTTTCTGACAAAAGACAAGCAGTAATAGTGAGCGGATCTCCCAACAAGAAGTGGCGAGTACATGAGAGGAAGTGACAGAAGCAGAGTATCTAAGCAAATTTTGATTTAATTCGTTATTACAAGTTAGAGATTTTATAGACTTTATAGCCAAACACTTAATAATTTGTCACATTCACGACTTTTCTTAACTTGTGAAAATAATTTTCACCTCTCACAACACTAATTTTAGGCTTCTTATTACGCGGTTAAAAGCTAAGACTTTTGAAGCCATTTTTGTTCTAGTGTAAAGCGTCGTTGAAAATTAGAACCCCGGAAGATGATGAAGAGTGGAATATATGTTTTTGAGTCTCACGATGGGTGATTGAGTCGACAATAAAACTTTAAACTAAACTACGGGTACATAAGGTACGGTAAAAGTGATAAATTAGGCGAGTATATATAATTGCGCTTCCAGCGTTTCGTAGAGGTCTTTTGATGTAGAGAGGAATAAAAAGAAGATGGTGGTGACGATGATGGATGATGATGGTGATGATGATGATGATGATATTATATTAATTACGAGTTGGATATTTTACAAAGTAATCGGTAAATGTGATAAATACATAGTCACGTTTATCGTAGTTGGTGACTATGAATAATCGCCGGGTTTTATATATATTAGCCCGGTTTAACACTTTTACCGTAACATAAATATTATGGATAAACAAGAGAGGCAAAATTATTTTCCGGTTCACAATGTAGTTGTATGCCCTTTTGGCTGTTTTGATTGGCTCAAATTCTCCTTGACAAAACTCAACAGTAAATCGGACAGAGGATATTTTTGTAAAAGGTCGCCTACGAAAAAAGCTTACATACTCAAACACTCACAAATACTAAAAGAGTGAAAATTCACGCGAGCTTTACCACATAAAATGTTTTTTCTCGGGAAAAGAAAAAAAGGCCTAAAGCCTAGAGATGGCTGTCTTCGCTGAATTTGCCGCGTCGTTGCTTGGTCCTCACCCTCTTCATTGTCACAATTTGTCTTATTTCTCTCGCAGTAACACTGCCGTAATATTCCACTTTCTGCGTTTTGCAATTACTTTTTTTTCCTGGCTTAAAGTTCCCTTTTTCCCACTTTTTTTGAGTGGTCCTTCATTTGATTTTAGACCATGTTCTCTACTATTTTCATCTTCCAAATTATTTCTTTAAGAATATCAAATAACTTACAAAATAATTTATTAAAAACAATGGAGTATGTTTTGATGTTACTCAAAATAATAATTACGTTCAGAGTGTTACAAAAAATCGGGTAATCAATCTTGTGAAGTGTTAAATAAATTTTTACTTCCGGCCTTGCCACTTGGTGACGTCCGTGGTAAATAAAATCAATGACAAAGCATGATAAATGACAAACTCAGGGAGCATATGGAAGTGTCAAAGGAAGGTGTTTGAAAAAAAGCAAACAGAAACGGGTCATAAGAATAGGTCAGAGGTCAACTAAGATCATCGATCACCCATTCAATAGTCGTTTTACCTAAGGAGTCGACAACACACCGACTGCTGGAAGTGCGGTCCACCAAGCAATACAGTTTTCCTTTGCTTATTCACAAGTTTTGCTAAAATAGTTTTGTTAAACTTATTTCTCTTTTTATATTTTAATAATATTTATGGTTTATCAAAAAGGTGTTTAAGTGACATATGAAGACATGAATGTGCGGAAAATTCCGCTGACTCCGGTTCTATGCTAGACCTTTTGAAGAGGTCAAGTTCAAAGGGATAAGAAAAGATTAAAGATCAAAAGGGCCCCAAGTCAAATGTCAAGCTCACATATAGAACATCAGTAGACAATGCTAGGCTTTGTGATCATTAGGTCAAGGTCAGAAGTCAGGGAATGTGATTACACTTCTTGTTTTTCAATTTCACGTCTTCTTTCAATAGATAAATTTATCGACCGTATCCTTTAGCATCGCCATCTTGAGCCCTTTGCTGTTTTTGTATATTTCTTCAGGGTTTAGTAACCCATAGTCAAATTTTTTGAAAGAGGATAAACAGATTGTTTGCTAGGGCATAGTAGGACTTCTCGAGAGACTTACTAGATTTTAGAAGAAAGACACCTTACAACCAGCGAATCCTTCGACTGGCTATTTTGAAGCGATAAACAAGAAACCATAGTAAACTGAGAATGAGGAAGCTTACAGTAATACGATACACAGGGTTGCACTATATTTCTACAGTGAAAGGTTTTAGAATAACCATCCAAGGTTCATTGACACTTATTATATTGTATTGTATTATAAACGAGTGTATGACTGGGGTGCAATAGGACACAACGCAAATAAATTAGTACAAATGAAAAGTAGTATATCTGGTCAACGCAAACTGCTAACTGACTGTTTTTGTTTTAAAAATAAACATTATATGGACACAAATATACACAGATAATTGAAAAACTGTTACACATTATTATACATTTTTGCCATTAAGGCAGAGTTTAACTTGAACGTCCCATAATTATCACTTTTTTTGTCTTCCTTCTCTCTTCATTTTTTTCACTAAGTTCCTGTTCATATTTTTCCGTTTTCTTCCGTCCGGTTACTGCAAATTATGCATTATTACCAACATCAAAGATCCTTTTTTGTAAGTCTGCATTTATACATTATATGAACGTATCAATACAATGCTAGTCGGCGTTTTTGCTCATGTCTGTGGGTTGCTATAATTCTTTGGTTGTTCTCTTCAATCATATACCATCTCTGTATTCTGCTCCAAAAATTTTCCTGTGGATTCTACGTTCAATTTGCGTTCTCATATTAGTATACAGAGATAGAAACAGCTGAGTATTAGTTCCGTTTTTCAGCCTTTTTGGGTATAACTCGATAAGAGAAGCTTATATAACTTACTTATACATGAACAGTTATACTGCAGTTAGGAGCTCTATTCTAGAGCGAGTAGTTAAACTTCACCATCCTCGTAGCTAAAGTTGAAAAGCTTAAGTGACTGTATTGAATGAATTAAACCTAATCAGGTACACAAAATTTCTTCTTGCCAACCTCGACCACTGAAACCGTTTATGTTCAGAAGCTAGCACGGCCAAACAAACGCCATAAAATCCGTTAATTATTAACAGTCCATCTAAAGTTATTTTCTTTTATAGAATATTTTTATTAAGTTAAAGTCTTCATTCTTGAGAATCTAATAAAAATTAAAAAATAAAATTCCATCAGTTCACTAAATAATTTTGCTCTAACTCAATTGAGATGCAGATAATTTAATTTCAAACGAACGTTTTCCTCTTCTTTTCGTCCTCGCTTCTTCATCTCCTCACGCCCAGATGGAAAAGACTTTGCTAAATGTTTCCCTGGAATCGAATTTTTTTCCTGGGCATTAAAAAAATTTTCCTTTTTTACACGATTTGATCGAGAGTTCACCTTGAGAACTTTTACTTTTATTTTTTAACTACAACCTTAAAATAGATAAAATAAAAATAAAAATCAATCTTTCCATGTAAATGACGGAGTTCTCGCTTGTATTCGTCACGAAAAGAATTTCCTTTCTAGTTAATAAAAAAGAGAGAAAGAGAAAAAGGTGATCGATCTCTAAAGTTACCGGGGGAAATACTTGGAAAACAGATGTGAATGTCAAGAGATTAACAGATTCAGACATCTGTGAAAAGCTGAAGTAAAGTGAAAAACTTTGTGAGTATTTAATCTGATGGCTTCAAAATAACGGACAACGGTCAGAATTTGAAATTCTCAAGACCGAATGCCTCGAATTTCTTTCATTCATTCGTTCATCAGAGCGTTTCCATGTTCGCATACCTTTTTATTGTCCATTCATCTACTCTCCGGTAGAATAATAATAATTTTTACTGTGAATCGGGTTTCCTTCCCTTTTGGAATTTTCATTTCCTCACGCTCGTCTATCGTGTACTTAATATTGAAGGTTTGACGTCGTTTATAAAATTAAATTTTCATGAAAGTTTTTCTTCTTTTTTGTATGAAATTATTAAAAAACTTTTGGCATAGAATACCACGTATACGGTTTTAAATAACAGAGTGCACACGTTATCAGGGTTTGAAAAACTCAAAAACTCTTGTAGATGCCAAGATGAAGGTAAATACAATAAATAATAATATTATAATTCTTCGTTTCTCGGGACATTAGGGCTTACATTTTCGGATTTACATTCCGATGACGGGACATACAGTGTATATTTAAGACAATTAAGATCAAGACGTTAAGTATAAGAGGAGATTTTTTCATTATAATTACATAACATTAGGAAAATAAATACAGGAGTAATAAAAATATATGACAAAATAGAAGGTTAATCAGTGAACAGAATAACTCTGTGTGAACAAGTGCACTAAGCAAATGTTAATATCGTCAAAATAATATGTATGAACCTTAAAATGACAAATCTCAATATAACCGACTCTGTTCATGAATGTAATTTATTGATCATTATTCTTACATGCGCTTAACCTAATACGATAATTATTAAGCCTTAAAAACGAAGTACTCTAAATCACACAGAGAAAACGCAAACTGCCTTGGCCGACAATTCCAATCATGCATCAGAGTGACTTTCAGGAAGAAAAACATTCCAGGCGATTGATAATGCCTCCAACCAAACCATAACGTTATTTCCTATATAATATAAATATGTATTGTAGTATAAATTTATTTTGGGAATATTATCACCATATTTACGGACCTCTGCGGAGGACGGCGGCTCCATGCGATGCCTCATCGGAAATAAAATCGAGCCTAGGTAGCAGGAGTCCTCATTCTGCTGAAAATATACACAGCAGTTAAGTAAACAAAGCATCCATTTTGTATTTTTAAAACTGTATACGCGTTATCTGAAGCTTTTTAGTCTTTCTGTAAATTTTATAATTAATCAAACCTTAAGAAAAAAATTCAAAAATGAAAGTGTTCATTGCATATGCAATAAATTCGTTATAATTATGCATCATTTATGACCTAGATTGTAAACAAGAAATCGGTCAAACATTCAGTTGGTTTTGATTAACAACAGCATAAGTATTGATTTAGGACGGTCCAGACCCAGGCAAATAAACAGATCGTACTCGGTTAGAAGACCGAAAGACAAATTTATAAATTAAATATATTGGTTCTCTCTTTATGTATCGTGTAGACAAATCAAATAAAGTTAAATAAATAAAACGTGTAAATAATTTCTTTAGAGAAGGTCATCGCAACATGTGAGGTTTAAAAATGGTTTTCATATAACTAGCTCTTTTTCTTTGTAACGTTTACAAAACCGAACGTGAGTGAAAACGGTGCCCTTTTGGGTTTCCCTAACTGTTTCTCCTTTTTCCAGTCGGGGGTTTTACTTACTATGAAAGTAAAAATTTTAATATTTAAAAGCTTTTTAAAATTTTCAAAAGTCGCAATTTACAATTGGATTAAACTCTTATTAGTTAGCTCGGAATCGTTTTTCTGGACCCACGAAAACCGGGGCCGCGGTTTTACACGATTCCCAGCCTTCTAATTTCCATCAGAATTTATTCATTAAAACCTCAGTTTAATTCATCTTTCTAATTTCATCAAATAATTCATCCTCCTAAACTTTTCCCTCCCATTAAAAAGAGCGAAATCCAATTCTAATTTTCCTCCTTGTAAATATATTCCGAAATTGTAGAAAGATGAAAGTCAGAGTTAAACTTCAATTCAAGTTTTCCAAGTTGCTCCATGAATTCCAACCAGTTGATAACAGTCAGCCAATAAATCATAGCAAAGCTACTTTTATGTGATGGAAATTTTATAAATTTTTTCCCTCCCACCAACCAGCCACCGCCACCACCACCTCCTCCTCCTCCTTCATCCCATCCATCGTTTTGGGGTAAGCCTTTTTAAAGTTCGCTACTCTCCCCGGAAAAAAAAGCTCTTCAAAGATTTATTGAACCGTTTCTATTGAATAAATTCGTCGAGTGGAATAGTGTGAAAACGGATGGATCAATAAATTAAAAGAAGTTTATTTATCTATCTATTTATTTTTTAATTTCTAGAAACCGTGGTTCTCAATTTTCACTGAACTTTTTAAGAGCTCTGGCTTGATGAAGCTTCAGCTGTATTCACCGAAATCGGACCTAATTATGTAATTATATTGGCAACGTACCGCAGTAATGAGTAAATTTTGCAATTATATCTTACTACTAACCATTTATGTTCGCTTTTTCTTATTTATATACAGTAGGTGAGCCACAAAGTATTATGGCATATACAGATATATTTCTTTTTTGTTCTGCCTTTTCGTGCTTAGCAATCACTACCTCAACACACGTGTATTCAAGTCTTCTTTTTAAGTTCCTTCAAAAAGCTGAATAGGAACGCCGATGCTTTCCATTGGTACCCTCCTCTACAATCTCCTTGCCACTGATATCTTCTCTCTTTGTCTAGGGAAGAAGACTATTCCGTTCTTCCTCCATTACCGGACAGTCCAAGAACACATGGTTTGGAGTGAGGTCGGCGTAGCATAGCCTACACATAGAGTTTCCCCACTTTACATGTGTACACGTGCAATCCCAGCCTGAACGACACCAGAGCTCTTCTTTTCGCCCCAGACACCACCTCCAAGTATGGCGCACCGTTCTCCTGGTGCTGCAACTCCTTGAAGAAGCCCACAGTAGTATTATTCTAAATATTCAGCCAGACCTCTTCTCTTGCCTTCTTAGAGACTCCTTCCTTAATGGACCTTCACTAATTAACCCATTGCGAGTTGAATGTTTCATAAACTAGCCGGTAAATGTGATAAATACTGGATTATTTTTCAAATTTAGTGGTAATTATGAGAAATCGCCGAGCATGTATATATTCTGCCGTTTTATCACTTTTAGCGTATCATATGTACAGTGTTATACCCCAATCGAATATATAAATGATAATCAATACCAAACTTATGATCCTGATTACAAGAGGTGAGTAATTGGAGAAAACTAGCATAAATTTAAATTTTTTTAAACTATCATTTTCAAAATCATTGACAACACTAAAAATAAAATTTTGATATACAATAAACACTTCAGTGATCACCAAAAAACCTCTTCGAACTTCATACATATCATGTTAAGCAGTGAAAGAAGGAGCGGTTTTCAAAAGACGGTTTAATTTTTCTAAAAAGTTTTTAAAAAGGAAAAAACCTCAAATAAGTTTCTGCGTTTTTGAAAGCAATTCGAGTCATTTTCAGATGAAAATATCGACATCTGTCTTTGCTTTTCACTTTGTTTATTGTTTCAATTTCTTCTAAGACCTTTTTCTTAGTATTCTATTTTGATCACGTTGTAATGTTTCAAGTCGAAATTGAAGTGCAACTGAAAATATTTTTTTTTTATTTCCGATTCGACAACTTTCAGCTTTTTTCTAATTTTTTTCCGTTCTTATACTTCCAGTTTCGAGTCATTCCTCTAGTCCTGTAGTCAGTCTTATTTATTATTATTCTCTTCTTGTTTTTGAATAAATTTTTCTCCTACTGTCCTTTTACTATTTCAAATAATTTTAGCCTCACAAAATGTATTGTTAATGCATTTCTGGTGTTAAGACACTGGTTTGTTCTTTGTACATAAACCAGAAGTTCTCAAACTTCTTTGGGTTGTAAACCCCTTCCCAAGTTTTTCGGTTTTGGGTAGGCCCTCTACTTACCTGATATTGATATTTGTAAATTTATTACTGTAGTGAAGTAAATTTTTTACTTCACGGGTACTTTATAATGGTCATGTATATGTTTTTATATTATAAAATAGTATAATGTAAGTAAATAAGTACTATCAGTGTATGTTGAGATCCACTATTGTGGCCCCCCATTTTCATTTCATGGACCCCAAAGTTTGTTTTTCGCTGACGTAGACCCCTTCAGGTTGTCATAGACCCCTAGTGGTCGATATAGACCTCTTTGGGAATCACTGATAAAAACCTTCTCGAAGCTTGACCACATACCAATTGTGTTACCACGTGAATGTCACGTGTGCGAAATCGGCCAAGTTATCCTAGCGGCGGTTCTAGAGTTGAAAACATCGACACTGTGTAGAATGAAAAAAATGAAGTTTAACATCCGAAAGAAGAACTAAGACTAGTTTGAAAACAAAACTGTGATTATGAAAAACTTGACAAACCCAAAAAAGACTTATGCAGAAAATCAAAGCAAAAATAAAAATAAACCAGAAAGAATGATGCCAGCAATCTCAGCTCAAATTTGACTAAAATGAACGTGAGATAAGCTAAACAGCATTTCAACTCTTGTTTGAGCGGCCAGTGAGCCTTCTTCAACAGAGGCTTTATGTCTGGCCGCCTGTATTCCTGAAAGCAGAGCGAACATATTGTATCAAACGGGGAGGCAGGTGGCAGTTAACTAGGGAAGAAGAAATATATATATAATACTTATTACAGTAAAAGTGATAAACGGGGGGCAAATCTATGAAATCCTCTGCGCCTATTGATAATCTTACGGATTAATGAATACTTATCACATATACCGGCTAGTTTATGAAACCCCAAAATCCTGGTTTACTGTTTATCAAAATTTTTATCATTCTCTAAAACTTTACTTCCTCTGAAATTTTAATAATTTAGTGTAATCTGTATAAATACCTAAATAAATAATGTGAATGAGCGAGAAAACTCACAAATTTACACACCGACCACAACCAAAATTTGCACCCACAATAAATAGAGCAGTGTGACTAGCACCATTAACGTAATAAATGGTACTTAATATTAAAAGGAACTAAAGATGGAGCTACTTGAGGTGCGCTCGCATACCTGAGCGTGTTTGAAAGTGTCACTAGCGCTAGCTTTGTATGAGTTCATTAGTCTTTGAGTACTCGAGGATGGTGGATGTTACTTAGTCGCTGTAAAATAATTAGTGATTAACGAGTGTTTGTGAGATATTCATTATCATTATAATCTTTAACGTAACGTATGTATTATAAAATTTGTACTAAAATATAATCGTTTTTATTCTGGAGTCTCCACAAGTTCACTATGTGAGTTCCTTTCTAATAACCATCGTAGCTGGAATATTCTACAACCCTAAATTATCATAATTCGTTGAAATAAATACATTCCGGGTAAGATAGGCTCACTGATACAAAATGGTTAGTGATTTCCGTCCAGGTGAAAACGCTCTGTTGGTAATGAAATCCACTATATAGAGAAGCTGCTTTTACATTGCTTTGGCTACGTGCATTCTTGGTATAAATACAGCCATCAAAGACATCATAAGTAATTCAGTGTTCTAACTTTTGAATGGTCAACCTTTTCGGCTTTTTCTTGGGTTAATATCATGAGTCTTGTCTCGATGGTGTTGGAAGTGAAATTATAAAAAAAGTTTGTTTTAAGATTCAATAAAATAAGAAATTATTGGAACTCGGGAATTCAACATACCGCCTTGGATATACCGATCGAGTTATAATTTAAAAATATACATATTCAGATTTTAAATTGTGGCTTTCAAGGTCAGCTATTCAGTCAAATGCTCCAATTATAAATTATTTTTAAAACAGTTGTTGAAATTTATTAACTTAAATAAATATTTGATATTAATTTAAAATTTCGAATTATTAAGTTATTATTAATTAAGTTTATTTATTTGTTTAATTATTAAATCGATTAATTTTATTTTAATGAAATTTTAATTAAAATTATTTCCCCTCCAGGCCGGGATTCGTACAGTGAACTCTCGCCCATTGTTTGGATGCTGAGCATCTCTCGTCGATAATTTTGTTTTCGCTAATTCCATAGCATTACACACAAAACGAAGGCTATATACAGTATATACATCCTGAGCTTTTAGCTCGATGCTGTCGTTCTTTTTAATTAGTATAATTAAAAAATATTTTACTTTACTCGTTAAAAAAAGATTTCTATTTCATCACAATAACAACAACGAAAATACATAATTACTGTGGACGTTGGGTGACGGACAGTGATGACTCGTCCGATGGCTTTTTCTAAATACTCTTGTTTGCGACAATTTTTAAATTAGGCGAAAGAATAAGGCGAAATTTGAGAAAGCGGGAAAAACGTTTGCTGCGATGATGGTGCTGGCAGGCTTTTCTTACCCTTGTTGTCTCGATCTTGATTCATGTCGGAACGTGGCCTATTTTTTCTCAGAAAAATTCGTTACTTTCTGAATTTAAGAATCTCTTCTACTCTACCGTGTTTCTTAGTGGCCATCTCAGCCTACGTAGTTCTGCTTTACCAGAGTGAGCTATTCAGGGAATTTTTTCACAAAATTTTTTCCTGAATGTGCCAACTACAGGATCCTATTCCCTACAGGTTGTATATATTTTAAGGCTGTGTATATTTTAATCCTACAATAATGATTTTGCAAGAGGTCTGTGATGTGCTGGTTAAGTGCCAGACTAAGAAGTTATAGTCGCGAGTTCAAGTGTTTCTCCCGTATCCGATTATACCCAAAAAGAGTGAAAAACAGGATTAAAACTCAACTATAACTACAACTATACATTTCAATGGGATGTATAGTGTACGAATTCATATTCTTTTCATATAATTTTACAATTATAAAAAGACAAGCATCTCAACAGCACATACAACGAAACCATTTTTCTTGTCAGAGGAAAGTTATTTGAGATATCGTTTTTGAAATATCCAAAGATCACACAACTTTGTGAAAATCATGTTTAGTTAGAAAACTTTTTAAATATTCAAATTGTTAATAACAGATAATTCATGTTTAATCAAGAGTTATTAGCAGAAATTCGGGAAATATAAATGGAAGAAACTTCGAATTTGGACATTGTCTAATTGTAATTGATTTGTGAGCAAAGTTTAACTGAAATCGGTTCTTGCGTTCTGAGGGTTAAGCTCTCGCACAGACACAAACGCACAAACTTTCCTCAACGTATTAATATTTTACGAGGCCACCAGTTTAGACAAAGAAGCCTGACTAAGAAACTTGGTCGTTTCTAGAATTGACTTGTTGTTCCATTTCTAACAAATAGTTATTGCAATAAAGTGACAAATAAATAATCATTCTAACGGTAGAACCAAAAATATAAGTAAAGCTTAACAATAACATATGACCAAAGGAAATGCAACTTGATTCATGTTAGATACTAATAATTCATAACTATAAGAGATAACTATAAAAAGAAGGAGAGATAAATTTATCTGACAACATGACACAACACAATTTCATTTTACTTAAAAACTGAAGTTCGTTGTATATTGGAGAAAAAACAAACAATCAGACTTTTATAAATTTATTACAAAGTTAATATTTTATTATTTACAATTGTTCTTAACTAACTTTTTGAAGGAAACGTCAAAAGCTCTCTTTTTATTTAAACCTAATTTTTTATTTTCTTCACACTCTGGCGCATTCAAAATGGAATTTTTTTATCTCCATTGTTTTCTCATCCTTCTTATCACTACTCAGTAAAGAATTCCTTTTTTTGTTATATTTGTAAAAAGGGATCTCGAATAAATTTTCGGGGGGCGGCGGGGGAAGGGGAAAGTTTTACACATGAAATATGTATCAGAAGATAGTAAAACATTTTATTTTACCTGATATTGGCTTCCAGCTGAATTTCTCTTTTCTTCTAATTCCAATTTCTTTCTTTTTTTTTGTAATTTCTACAATAGTATATTTGTTTTCGAAAAAGGAAAAGAATTCCTCTCTCTCTGTCTATTCTTTGTTTTTATTCTCCCTCTCTCTCTCTCTTTCTGTTTTCTTTTTTCATCTCATAATAGTACTTTTGTTTTTTCGTAAGACCATATGTAGACTGACTCACAATCAAAGTGAGCTAAGTCTCAAACGATCCTCTTGAGCATTTACGTTTCTTCAAAACCACAATGCCAAAAATTTCAAAGCCTTTTTTGAGTTAGAGAGAAATCGTCGAGTGTTCAATCCATATTTTCGTTTTTAATTCAGAGTCTGTCCCAGAAGTTCCTGAATTGATATTTCTTGAAAAAACCATTTATACAATATCAGTTAACGATCGTTTCAAAACCTTATTCGATGCACCGTTGCCAACGTTTCCAGCGAATCATTGAAGCCGATGCTTGATTTCATAGCAGTCTTCTTCTATCATCACCTCCCTACTTCTTTGGTGACTCCAAGCCAGTAAATAAAGTGATACCTCGAATTACAATCTCAATCCGTTAACTTCATCCTTTTGTCTGACTCAAAATTTGGTTTTTCTGTTCTCCCTCTCCTCTTTCAAGTGATTTCAAATTTAAAAGCTTTCTTTCCGGTGCCTTAATTAGAGCGCCATGACCACCTTAAAGTGATTAGTGTGCAAGTACAACAGTAACTTGGTGATTAGCTTAGGCCTAAAGCAAATGAATTTTGACACTGAGTGTGTTTTAAGTGCTTTCGGAGGCACTAAATTTACGTGCAACACTATAACATACTCTACATATAACAGGATGCAGGAGAAGAATTGAACTCTCAACCATTATTTCTCTACTCAGGCTCTTTGTTCACCAAACCACAGGCCTACAAGGGAGAAAAACTCAAACTCAACCTTCAAGGAAAAAATTTGAACTAAAAATTGGTAAGGAAGTAGACTGAAGAAACAAAATAAAAAGATGATGAGACACTGAACCAAAAAAGAGTCAGCCAGAAAGAACGTTTGAGACAAGTAGAGTAAATCTAGTCGTAAACTAATTTTACAGTACATATACAATTGCGTGCGTGTTCGTGAACCGAAGCAAAATTTGTTCGCAAACGGGTTTGTAGACCAAAACTGATTCGCTATATCACTAGATATATCATCACCGTCTGACACGAAACCGTGGTAATGGAAGTTGAGGTTTTTTTAAAGCCGAAGACGTCTTAGTACTTTGGATTCGACCCTTTTAGTAAAAACGGTAAAACGTCTTTACGAACTAAGTATAAATTCTCTTAACTTTTCGAAATTGTTACTGAGTGTAATCTCTTTCTTTTTTTTAAGAAAAATGGACTTTTTTTTATGTCAACCCTTTTGTAAAAAAAACCTTTTTATTTGTTACTCTATTTTGTCTTGGAAGAGAAAATTTTCAAAAAGTTGAGGCTTTGCAGTGCCGTAAGTTCTTTGTCTCCTTTCACAACAAAAAAAAAGAAAAACAAAAAAATTATTCTCTTCACTTTTATATTTTCACCGACTTTGAGTTGGCTGAAGGGAAAATTGAATTTTGCCAGGACCTCTGCTGCTTTCCCTGCTGAGATCGCTTTTGTTAATTCGGAATAAATTACCAGGAAACATGACTTTTAAAAAACTACGCCTGACTCAAAAACAATGGGAAACTTTATTTTCCTTAGTTAATACAATTATTGGCGCTGTAGGAATATTGAAAACGTTCGGCGCTCTCACCCACGCTACGTTTTTGAAAACCCATAGGCCTATATATTAATACAAATCCGATCTCGTTTGATGTTATAAACGTTACACCTTTCAACGGAGATTAGGGTACCATTTTTGAGGTTTTTGACTGCGTCCGTTTTTTATTCTCGGTTGAAGTTTAGTGTTAAACAAGTATGGGGTGTCCCAACATTAATACAAAATTTGAATTTTTTTTCTCAAGTTTTCAAGGCAAAAGAAAGATTTTGGAGTTACTGGAAGTTTTGGAGAAATAAGGGGATATGAGGGCCTTATTCTTCTCCTTGACAACTGCGTTAAAAACTAAAACTTTTGTTTTATATTTATGAAGTTTATTTACTTTTGTATATATTTAATTATCTACCTATTTATTTACTTATGTTTTAGCTACGGCACTTATCTAGTAATTACAATTATTTGGGATATTCATTTACATTTAGTTTTGTGTTGTTTTATAGATTTACTTATTCATACTCTTGCGTTAATCATGAGACACCTCACAAGCAAACATAACAATCTCTCGAACACACTATCTCAAATCAGAGTTCCATAAACTCAAGTAAACATTCCGACGTGCTACTAAAATGTGCTATGCGAGACGGATGAGCTTTCTATTTTCAGCTGTGCAATCCCCTTCTCTAAGCCGTCCTTGTTCTTGTAGTAAAAGCGGTTTCGAGGATTCAAATAATGAGCCGCATCTAAACCCATAGAAAAAGCTCCATTTCCGTTTAATTAAGCAGATGAGAAGGTTGAGGAGTAAGAAAATTTTGAGGGTGGTATTAGCCTCAGTGTAAGGGTAATGACTCGGGTCGCAATAATAAATCACTTCGTCCTTCGACCAAAGTTTTCCTTTAGGGTTGCCATTTAAAAACACTTAAATCACACTTCTTTCAGTATTGACATCGTTTCGGGCTCTGCGGTCGAAAGTTTCGGTGGTTAGTTAAAATTCAGTTATTCTTTTCCTTTTTTGTTGCATGAGTAAATGTGAAATCGATTTTTATGCTCTTATTTAAATGGCGGAGATGGTTTGAAGTGTTTGGCAAAACTTCAACAACTTAAACTTAGACTTTTGATTTCTGTTAGGGGCGCAGATAGAAATTTGCACCTCATAAAGTTCAACAGGTTTTTAATTTCTACCTAAAATTTCTTCTGCCTTTCGAACAGCATTGTTTCGAACTAAGAAACTATTTCACTGTCTCCCTTTCACGAATTAGATTTTCTTTTTTTTTGTGTTGGGATTCCGAGATAAATGGGCTATTAACAATTTGGCATTTTTTCGCCTGGCGAACAAAAGAGAAAATCAAAAATTCCGTCGTAATTCTTTATCTACTTTCTTTTTCCCTTCTTTTTATCATTCTCAGCAATCGGTTTAAGAACTGTCTTGTAGCTTTGCCAAAAATTTTTTGTCTTCCATTTGCAAACGTCGGTAGTATTCTCAAATTCACTCGCATCGGATTTTTTAGTTCTCATTTACTTTTTGTTTTATTTTTTCGACTGTCGCTATTAATGTTAGTGATGGGTTGCTTTGACTGTTAATATGAGTCAAGTCTTTGGCTCGAGGAGTCTGCTGGAGTTGGAGAACTACATCAACATGGGCTTAGAGTTAATTTGAACTTTTTTTTCGGTTTTTAAAGCCCATTTTCAGGCAACCGGGACCTTGAAACAGGTATAGTTATAACAATTGAGTGTGAAAATCATAACAACCATGAAACAAAGTCAGAAATGACTCCAGAATGTGTAGCTGAAAACGGGAAATCACAAAATTGCAAATCGAAACTGGACTGTTGCTAACATAAACGTCGTAAAATATCTGCTTTCTATTTGGAGTAAAGTTCACTGTACTAGAATCGAAAGCTACTTTAGAACGTCTTTTATAAGTTGTAACAAAGGAGTCAGTTTCAAAGAAAACTTTTTTTTCTGATTTTTTTTATAACAGTTTCCAAGCTAAGGTGAAATTTATTGAAATGTGAAATTCCAGTGAATAGAAAATTCCGACTACACCTCATCCCTGTGTTATCCCTCACGAAGGGAAAAAAAAGGAAGAATTATGATTTTTTCGAATGTAAATCAAACTTTGGTACAACCTACGATGTTAAATCTCAAGAAAGTTGAAGGGAAAAAAATTTTTTTTTCAAACCCCTGAGGCACTAGGGGTCAATTTAGAATTTCGCTTCCTTGAATTTTTTAAGGTTCTTGGTTTGAGGCACTTTAGAGCTATTTCAATACTCACAAATTTTGACCAAGCAGACCTAAGAGAACTAAGTTAAGACTCAAAGAAAAAAAAGCGGGAGGAGAAAGAAAGCCTCAAAAAACCGAGAATTTCTTCAATTTCATTTGTTATAAAAGTTTGAGACTAAAAGCAGACAAGAAACGAAGGGAATACAGAATGATAGAGAAAGGTAGAAGAAAAAAGATCACAAAACTAGAGTGAATTGATGGGAAAAAGAAAAGAAGGAAACTATTGACTCCCAACTGAATTAGCGCACTGGGAATGAGAAAGGCTAAAGAAGAAAATTCCAAAAGTAGATTTGTGGGCTTGAACCGCCTTTTCTTGCGCTTCCCTGTAAATTACTTCCTCTTTTTCGGCCGTAAAAACCTCAGTCTGTGTTTCCTATTCCAGACAATCATCCCTCACCCATGTCTACTTTTGGCTCCTCCTTTCCAATACAAATTTTAATCTTGATTAAATCCCGCGCTGATGGCTAAACCAAAAAGGAAAAAAACTTTTTCCCTCTATTCCCCAGTTCGTACCTACAATTTTTTGAGCTTTTGGAAACTTTTTTTTCTCTTCTCCCGACATTATTGATTTTATGCTTGCGTAAATTTTTTCTTGTGTGCGTTTATTTATTAACGACCACTCAGACTCATTCGTATCCCCTTCCGGGCCCTTTTCTATATCGCATAAAAAAGTTCTTTCACGTTCCCAATAAATTGTCGACTGGATTTCATTACATTGCAGGTGACTGTTAATTGCCTTCAAGTCGTGTCCAAAATATTTGTGGCCAGTTTAATTTTTCCAAGCAGTATTTCCAAAACCAAAAATAAAAATAAAAATAAAACCTTCGGTACAATTTATGTCGGAGTAAAAGTTTTCATTTAGCCAAACACAAAAGGAGGTAGGCAATGCAGAACCGCAAAAAAGTGGGTTTATTCCCGGATTAACAAAGTTTGTGCCCCCCAGTTGAATGTGGTTTTTTTTATTTTTAGATTTAACGTTCTTTGTATTTCCCTCTCTAGCTGACTCGAGGATACTGTTTCTTCTTTAGACAGCCGGTGATTCTGGCCTAATCAGAATTTCAAACCTATGACCCGTTCTCTTTCCCTAACAACCCCCGTCCTAACTTAAAGTGCCAGCTAATTTACTGTCTGAGAGGAAACACTAAACTATTTTAACGGGAATGTGGATATGGCATTAAACCTCGGCGAATATTTTTCTAGTTTTGAAATTAATTAAAAGCGCCCCGAGACCTCCGAAATCTAATACACCTGGACATTTCTTCCAAGAGGTGAAGTTACGTAGGCTGAACACGATGGCAATATCCTTAATAATCCATTGTTCCCCAAGTGAAAAGCCTTAAAATTGTTTTACCCTGAATGTAAAATGGTCCTTAAATTGTTTTTGCAATATTTATTACACCTCCAACAGTTCTTAGTCAGTAATTTACCAAATGGCTTACATATGCAGTGAACGAACACACATTTCCTCCTCTCCCATTGTTGCAGGTTATATGACGCAAGATCGAGATTTTAAGGAAGAGGAAGGTGTTAGTTCCAACCAAGTGGAAAGTGCTGATCTTACCTTACAACAATGAATCCTTTGAATGGTAAAACATTTCTGATTGTAAACAACTGGGAGGCTGTGTTTTAGGTTTAGAAATTATCACCCAAATAGAAATTAAAAAAAAGAAATCAGAACCAGATACTGCCTGCAATGGACGATATGTAAAAGTCTCAACGAAAGAGAAAGTTATTTAAAGGAAAGTCTGAAGCTGTAGGAATACTACTATCCTGAAAAAGTTAAATGAACTGAAATGGCTGCTGGAAAAGAAATTCAATTTCTTGAAACACACGTTCGAAGTCAAGATGTCAAAAGTAAAGATGACGCCTTATGGCACGAGGAATCGTGTAAGACGTGGATTGGATGAGAGACAACGGTTGTAGGGAGACCCGCATTTTTAATTCATTGAATTTATTGTATTTTTGACTTTTTCGGAGATAGGCTCAACTTTTAACTTTCCATTTTCTAATCCCACTTTACGGGGGGTGCTTCTCGGCATAGAATAGATTTTACAAAGGTGGAACATCTCTTTCCCCATCTCTTGTTCGCCCTGTCTTTGACTTTGCTCGCTCTTTGATTTTTATACTGATTTTTGAGTTTGTAGTTTCTTAGAATATAACGGATTTATAAATCCTAGCGAGTGATTTTTAACTCTTTGACTCATTTTATTAATAGTAGAACACGTCTCATCTGATTTTATGGTTGAAGGTATATTTGAATATTGGTTTGATAGTAGTTTGAATTGCTTCCAACCAAGTCTTTGGAGAAGATATTAATATTTCTGTAATTTTGAATTTATGCTAGCTGGGTTAGTTCTTTCTCCCGCATTCTTTCTTTGTATCTTTCTTTTTCAATGTTAATAATAATATTAATATTAATATGCGGGAGGTCTGTGGTGAAGTGGTTAAAGCGCCCGGCAATAAAAGTTATGGTTGTGAGTTTGAATCCTCTCCCGCATTCTGTTATACCCAAGGGTAAAAAAACGGGATTAAAATTCAAATAAATAAATAAAATATTAACATCAACATTCTATTTCCCTGTACTGCGCCTCACAGCCACTTTTCTCTCCCAAACCACGGGTTTCTGGCCACCAAAGGACAGCCATGGAATGTTTGAATCCCGTTCCGGACTGAATAGCATTTGAAATTTCCAACTTTTCTTTTGTTATAAGTGCTAACCTGTCTCTTTGTTTTATTTGTCTTCTTTTTCTACACCTTATCAGCTGTTTTCCTTGCTCCTACTTTCGGACCTGTCTTTACTTTTCTCTCTTAGTCTCCTAGTCAAGTTGGCTTGTACTCTGTCGGTGTCAACAGCCGTTGAAGTTTGTGGTGGACGTCGGTGGTTTGTGTAAATGTGACACAGTGCTATTAACCAGTTTTATATATATAATTTTTATAACTCTATTTGATTGTTTTTATATTGTTAACCACTTTGTTATAGGTAATATTAAGTGAGATGTTCAAAATCGACTCAAATCACTAACTTATCGATGGAGAATAAGAGGAGGAGCGATCTATAGTCCTAATCCGAGGTAGCAGTATAGTGTTCACTTGAACAAACTACAAACTGAGTACTCATATTTGAAATCACACTGACATGAGTTTGAGTTTTGTGTTTGAATACCGTTTTCACTTTTAGGTATAACAGGATGAAGGAGAGGGCTGGAACTCACAACCGTCACTTCTGCAGTCACCGCAAGCGCTTTGACCTGCATCATAGGCCTCCCATAAAACATCAAAACGGGTGAAGTAAAAACCAAACCAAAAAAACGATGAAAATATTTGAAAAAGTGAACGAGATGATGGGGTTGTCGGCTGCTTATGTGCAGAATGATTGAGAAGTAAATGGAGAAAAGAACAACTAGCCATCATTCACGCGTCTTAGACATTCAACTTGTTGCTTTTCACCAATTTCCATCCTTTCACTGCTGAACAGGTAAATAGAAATTTAGTTGGAAATACACAAAGAATATGCAAATCCTTTCACATGATATTGTAATGAATGAAGCATTAAAGAAAACCAAGTCAGGGCAGTTTTTATATATCAAGAAGCAACAGTTGCAACATTTTAAACCGTTTACCCTGAACTAAACGCTTCCTCTTCTTCTTTTTTCTAACCAAAAGTTTTTAAAACAAATAGCGAACCTATTTGCAAAGTTTTTTTCCCAAACTTTAAAAAGTTTTTTACGTTACTGCTTAACTTCTAAGGGTTTTACTTTTAGGAAAGTCGTTATTTTTCCCTCCATCTTTTCAGATTTCTGTCGTATTCATTTTTAATTTATTGAAAAAACGCAGGTGGCCGATGACCTGATAATATTTTTCACATAAGAGAGAAATGTGCGTCTCTTAACGAGTCCGATAACGAGTAAAAATACAGTCGGACCTCGACTTTCGCACATTTTTAAAGATTCAGCTGTTTAATCCACTGCGATCGGATGTCCCCTAAGAGTGCTTTCGGATGTTTTCTTTATGAATTTTACGGTTTTGATCTCTTGATCCGAATAACATTGTAATCTGATGGCTAAGAGGGGACATCAGACTAGCCATCAGATTGCAATGTTGTTCGGATCAAGAGATCAAAACCGTAAAATTCATAAAGAAAACATCCGAAAGCACTTAACACGCCTCTTTAACTTCATTATGTATACATAAGCAGTTATGTATAACACAGTTTTTGGTTCAAATTTTTTTATATCCCTCTAGTTTAAGACATTCAACATTTGCACTCACTTTCAGGAACCAATGATGGGCCTGTTGTAGTCTTTACTTGTGAAAAATGAGTGATGTTGCTCGAATAATTCGAAGACCTTTGGAAAGGTTCTGGTGTGTGCCTACAAAAATTGTAGACAAGTTGCAACTTGCTGTGAGCTATATCCATCTGCCCGGTGGTGTTAAAACAGTGAGTGTGTTTTGGATTGTTTGTGTTTATCGTTCTCGGTTTGGTTAAGATGCCACTATCGAACTGCGGACTACTTCTAATTCTGATATTTTAGTAGTCTTAAGTTTTTAGGTTAGTTCTAGCGGATGAGCTAGCAGTTAAACATCGGTTAAGTTTACAGTTAGTATAGTTTAGTTCAAGCGCACTAGTTACGGGAAAGTTTAAGAATATTGCGGTAACCTTCGGATGTGGTATGTTTGTGGACGTATTGGTGGCAAATCACATTAGATCTACCGTATAGTTCTGTCTGATAACATTAGAGTAAGTCTAAACACGTTGGCGGATATTTGACTCTCTCTTCAGTACTAAATATATATAAAAGACATATACTAATCTAGGAAACAAACTTAAAAGAATTAGATTCGTGTTAGTATTCGATAGCAACTGATAAAGTTCATTTAGGCTACTATACTTGTGTATAACTTGACCCCTAACTATCTACTACTACGTTATTCTGATTTAATGATTATTTAGGCGCTAACAGTATTCTGTACGAATGACGATATTTATTGGAAGTGTTGGTAAAAGTGGAGAACATGAGTAGTAAAATAAGAGTTCGAGCCTTTTCTCTACCACTTTTATACTCAAATGAAAAACAAAACTTTCCAGCAGACCTAAAATTTTAGATAAATTTTTTTATCAGGTATTTTTAGGTTCTACTGAAAGTTGTAGGTACAAAAAGACCTAATTAAAAATGAAATGATATGAAAATGAAAAAAACAAACGGAGACTAATATAACTCAAACAAAGAGAAGGAAAAAAGGAGACAGAAAAGTTTTACTTCCTCTACTGCCAAAGAGTCTCATTTATTTAAGACGAGAGTGATGTTTACTTATACTTTTGCAAATGAGTTTTACCAACTTTAGGACTTGTTGGCATTCTTTGACTAGAATCAAACTCAATTTTAAGTTGTATGATTATACAACGAAGACATTCGAAATGACTAGTTACACTCACTCAAAGAAAGTTCTTTGAGTACTCATAAAACTATCGAAGTAATTAGACATTTTTTTAAACAAACAGAAGTTTGTTAGTAATATTGAACTTTTAGGTACGTCAGGAAGTCAAATTTTTGGGTCGATAAACGAATTGCCTCTTACATTGCCCGGACATCTCACCTTCTTTTATATCTGAGTTGTACCTTCAGTGGACTAAAGTTTGTGATCAACTGAGAGGATTAATCAAGTACTGTGAGATTAATAAAACAGAATGACCCAGGGTGAAACGAGGGCTTAGAAGACAAGTGATTGGTTGTATAAGATCTTTTTCAGGTGTAAGAGAACGAGAAAAGGAAATTTGAACCTAATCAGCGCTGATTAACAGGCAAAGAGACATGACCATGAAGGACTCAAAGGGAAACCTCGACCTTTCTCACGTTGTGGAGGTGTATACGGATTTCTAAGGACTCGGGATTTCGAAATGTTTGGACAAAGTAGGTAAACATCCCCTTTTAGGGGGTAATGGGTTAACATTACAATTACACATTAGGGGTGTAATAACCAAAAGTTAACATAACTAACACAAATGCAACATGTTCATTGACATGTAACAAAATTAACATAACTTATCTCTTGTTGATAGCATTGTCAGTAAAACTTTTTTCAATATATTTAAAAGAACTATAATCAAACTTTGGTAGTGTTCTTTACTTAAATTCAAGTGTATATTTTTATATTATGCAAACATATATTATAATAGAATCATTGGGCTTTGTAGTAGCTCAATAGTAAAATTTTTATGAAGCTGGTAGCTTCGGTATTTCTATTCGAAACGACGAATTCAGATTTAAGTATAAATGAAAATGGGTCACATCAGTTAATCTTTTTTCTTGAAAATATAATAATATAAGCCTTTTTTCTTACAAACTTTAAATAAAAGCATCAAAGACTTACATACGAAGAAGATTCTTATGCCTAAGAGGAGCAATGAAAATCATTAGACTTTGTTTTTGGAATATAGTATACTTCAGAGGAATTTCAGACTCAATTTAGTCAATATATGGTAGTCCAGGTAAACGAACAAACCCAAAATGGTATTTAATAGTATATTTTCTTTGAAATGTAATATACTGACTAGTAAATCGGGAAAAATTCAAAAACGCAAAGGTAACAGCCGCAAAAATATCAAACCTCACTACAAAGAGCAGCTTTCCTTCCACTAAAAACAAAACCAAACAGAAACATAAATATATTGACATATTTGAAGAGGGGAGACCGTATAACACTTATCTATACCGAAAAAAGAAACCCTCGAAGACAAGAAAAAACAAATCAGAAATAGGGCAAATCCTCACAGAAGAAGTAAACAATAAAAAGTGTTCAAGACAGAATTCTTCTTGTAATAATAGCTCACACGTGTCCAAAATTTGTTCAAAATCGGTTCACGTGTTTTCGGAAAGGTTCCCAAACATATTAAATTGAAATAAAAAGACGAAAAAGACGTGTAACCAAAATTTGAGTGACAAATTAGGGAGACGATAAACGAGGATAATAAACCCTTTTATTGTCAACCCTGAGACAACTTTTTCGGAAACAAAAGCTTGTAGAAAATGAGAGTAAAATTTTAAAAAGTTGGTGGAGACCGAATTTAATCGGAAAAGTTTAGAAAATTTATTTCCGCGCTAAAATTGTTCGAGAGTAGGGGGTAGGGGTGAAGTTGATTTGAACAGGATGGACCCCAAGAGGCAGTTAAACAGTAGCAATATGACGAAGAATCTAATGACAGCGTAGTCGTGGTAAAAACCTGTTTATAAAATATATGTAACATCATTTTGAGGGGAGTTTGTCTCTTATGAAGAGGCTGTATTCGACTTAAGAGCTTTGCCCCCGCCACCCCCAAGCCCCATTTTCCTCTACCTCCCCATAAAAGTTTTAATTTTTAAGAATTACGTAAAATCACCCAGACGCTACAAGATACGCAACATAATGTGTACTTGTAGAAATATTTATTACTGCTTAGAGCCCGTGGTATTAACAAGTTAGTTACTTTATGGTAAAACTTTTGACGAAGAATCTTCCATATTTTATCAATTACCCGAGAAATTTCTCAAATTTTATCTCACTACAGTTAAATGGTTGGCAACGTTTTTAATGTACGACTCCTTAGACTCTGTGAACTGGTAACTGAATCTAATATTCTTCTCCGTCTAAGGACCCCCCTGTGTCAGCCATGTTTGTTGTCGCTTATATTTCTTTTTCGGCTCAATTTCTACTTCCTTGCTTTTGTTTAACCGCTTTACTGTTTTCGTTTTTAGAGTACCAGGCTGTGGTGGGTCGTAGTGAATGATTCTCACTACTTTCAATCTCTATGAACTAATTTTCTTTGAGTTTTTGTTGAGGAAGAGCATAAATATCAGATTTCAGAGTTTTCTTGAGCTTGTTCCTGTTGAGTATCTGAAGAATAAGACTCGTGCAGTTCATCTTATTTGAACCTTTGGCCATTTATAGAAAAAGCTCTCTTACAATATACATCTCTGGGAAGAATCTCCGCCTTTCTGATTTATGTCATTATTTTTAAAATGTTCTATGTTACTGACTGATTACCTATGGTGAGTTTGTTAAATATAACAAATAATATTTAATATCAAAACGGACTAAATATGAAACTAATAAGATACGTTGAGCACTTTACAGTTGAGCACTTTAACCACTATACCAAGCCTCTCGCTTGAGTTAGTGAAATAGTGTCTGTTGTTATTCATTATTATTGCTATGATCATATGGACGTTCTTTGAACACTGATTCTATGTATTTTATACAATGGAGTTGTGTATTATTTCATTGGCCTTGAGTTACCGCAGTACCTACTTCCTCATTCCACCCTGCTACTTGCATTTAATCTTTTTCTTAATTTTGTGGCGGTTTATTTCTGTCTAATTTATTCCTAAAAGATGTTTTAAAGGAAATCTGTTCTCAAAATCCCGAATCTAAAAATAAGGAAAAAACTAATTTCACCAACCATTAGTCTCAAAAATTTTTTAAACTCAAGCCATAAACTCTTTTCCCTTGCTCTCCCCCTCCGCTTCCAAAAAATTAAAATCAATTTGGCCAAAGTCTTAAACTGAAATCAACGTCCCTTGTACCGAAATCTATCTCATCTTTTTCTTGGCCTCGTACCAAAATTTCCTATTTGAACTGGTCAACAATTTTCTCCCTGCCTTTCCCCGCTTTTTTGCAGTCATTAAAAGCTAATCACATTACTTACATAATCTTTGAATTAAATTTGTTTTATCCAAATTGAATTTTATTCTTAAACATGGGTCTCGCGCAAGAGGTAACTTTTGTTTTTTGTCTCAGTGCATGTCCCAAGTGTTTACCTTGTTTTGAATTAAATATATGTCGGGACCGTAACAGAATTAAACAACAACTTGTTTATTTATTTAATTATTTTTCTCAAAAAAAGGTGAGAAGAGAGGATATTTGGGGAACCTTAATGTGAAAACTTTCTCCAGACCTGGAGACTAATCTAAAAAAAAAAGTTGAATCTGATTTTGATGTGTGTTCAAACGATGTTAAAAAATATGTTTTTAACATGGCGTAAAACCAAAAATTTCTAAATTCCGAGAGAAACGTCTCTTTATTTTCTCAGGGGATTTATTTCCAGGAATTTAAAAAAAGAAGAGAAAGTATTTCCAGATGTCCTGATTTTTAGATGCCAAGAAACATTCGAGGATTTTTTTATTTATGACCCAATTTAAAATTAAATTGAAATCGTTTTCATACCCATCCAGAATAAAGTGTCTTATTGTGTGTTATGTTTATTTTTTATTTTTTGAGAGAGAGATAATATTGACTCCCTTTTTTGTTACTTTTGTTTCATTTAACAGACTCAAAAATTTCTATAGAAACGTACCCTTAATGTCCTCGAGCGAAATACGCGAAAATTGTATAGAAACAGAGTTCCTCAGCAGAAAAACAAAGCCGACATGGTTATGTGGAAACTGAGAAAGACCTGAATGAAGCAGGGGTCACAACAGAGAACATACAAAGACAAGACATCCAGAAAAAGAAAGTAGAAAACACAAGTTTTAAGGACAAACTAAAACTGAAAAGAGCAAAGGAAGAGGGAAAGACAGACCAGGCAGAAGAGTAAAGAATTGGTCGAACTAACATGGTCCGAAGATGACCTGATCGAAAAAAAAAATCTGCACAAAAACACAATTTAATTATGTTACTTGGCTATCAATATAAGCAATACAACGTATGACATACACTTCTACACATTAAATCATCTAGATCAGGGATGGCGAACCATTTTTGATGTCATTGACGTCGATTTTTGGCGACATGTACATGGGGAATCCCCGACAGCTAGAGAAAAAACTCCGAATTTTGGATCGGGCAGATTCAAAGTAATTCTTTCTCTGCTTGTCTTATTTTCCTCCCAACCACCCAAAATTCTTTCATTCCCACATTCTTAGGCTTCTTAGCTATTCCTTTAGTTTTGTTAAATACTAAAAATAAGTTTTTTCAGTGCTTTTTTTCGGTCTGGAACGCATTATTCTATTTTACATATGGAAAAAATTGTTTCGCATTACGAGTAAAACTCCGGAATAACTTACGAATTAAACTCGTTATGAGAAGTTCCACTGTACTTATAAATATAGGGATTATTAAACAAAATATACCTAAATAATTTAACAAGTAAATAACTAAATAACACATACATACATACTAAGTAAAAATAAATAATGTTAAACATATAAATAAATAAATCGAAAAGTTATGTTAAAAACTACACGTTAGTCATTAAATAAAATAAAAGCACAGATATTCGAGTATAGGAGAGGACGTAGCTTAAAATATAATCCTATAATTCAATAATAATACTTTTAGGCAAATAATTTGGGAGAGAGAACAGGGAATCGATCCAAGTGGAATTAATAATAAATCAGAGAGAACTTGTCGTGAAATGAATGGATCTCAGTGGAAAAGGAAATCTTAAAAGAGATGACAAAACTGATAAAGAAAGTGAGTCTAAGTTGAGAAAAAGGTTTTTTTGAACGGATTAATGCCAAAAACAAAACTTAATAACTTGAAACAGAGATTCAAACTGTCCGCTCCTTGTTATCTTTGTCCCTTTTAGACAGTGAAACAATCGGGGACTGGAAACTCTTTCTGATGGCAAATTGGTTCATGAATAATTCGCTCAATTGCTAACTAGAAGAAGAACAATGAACAACATGTCAACAAGATTTTCGATTGGATGGATTGTTCAAATAAAATTTATTTTCCAAGGGCTACTACTGGCTATAAATTACAAAATAAACTTCTTGACTGCCCCTAATCAGGTTTATTCGAGCCGATACTTATGACGGAAATACGCCCAACTAGAACTACAACTAGACAAGGTGCCGTTTCCTAAAATTCTGTAATAATTATCTGAGAGATTTTAGATTTCTGAATTAATTCGATTGATTGACCAACTCTTCTTTCTCAAGGTTCTGAAGGATTGTAAATTCAATGGGTCCTTTTACTTCCGCTTTTTGAAAGTTTCTCCGCACTGTTGGGTGCTGCAATTACTACCGTTATGTCGTTCAGTATACTTAATCTACTGTTCTTATCTTGAGGGTGATGGGGGTTAGGCTACTTTCGAATTTTTAAATAGAATCCATAGTCCTAATAATTTTAATAACGGACTCTTCAGTCCGTTTTTGAATGTGTTAATCATTTCTTTTCACTTAAAACTTCAGTTATTATGACCTTACTATTATATGGAAGACTTTTATATATAGTTGTATGAATTATTATGATACTGTTACATAGTCTTATTGATGCCCTTGACTTTTTTTCTAATTCCGGCCATCTTTAGGCTACATTAATTTCAATTTTACTTTTTGTTTTCTATTTCTTTACTCTTTCACCACTATTTTTCCATTTTTTGAGTATTTTTCTCTCTTTTTCCCCAAGCTTCACTTCTTCTCTGTCTATACTTTTGGCTATTCCTGCTTTCAGTTTACTTCCTGAGGGCTTGAGTTGCAGGTCTTAGGCCGTGAACCCTGCTTCGCTCAAGTCTTTTTCGTTTCCACGAATTAGGCCAATTTTTGAGAATGTATTTGAATATTCGGTCGGACAGTCCTGAATCCAATTCATGAGCCATGATTCTTGTCTTGTAAAATAGTAACATTCAGTATGATCAACTCCGAGCCTTCCGCTCGCCTGGCGAACGTTCGGCGGACTTGGTTCGCTCCTTCCCCTACCTGCGCCTCTCAATGAAAGTAGCGCAAACAGCCACAGCCAAAGAATAAAAGAGCCGCATTTTGCCGATCTCTGCACTAGGTATACGGCAAAGAGCCAAACAACTCTACATGCAAGCCTTAAAAACATTTTTCAACTCTTAGCAGGCAACAAAAGACCACAAAACCCAAAACACCTCAGACAAAACCTTTTGCACATCACCATCTGCACAAAAGACCTCTTCGGCTGAGGTGAAAGTAGCAGAAGAAAAAAAAATTAATTATTCAGGTTTTTAATCAATCTTTAAAATTTTCCAAAAAAAATTCACTCTTTATAAAAGAGTATAAAATTATTATTTTTTAAAATGATTTAAAAGCCAAGTCACCGTCTAGGAGATTTATGACTCGACCTAAAGTCCCGTTTTATTAATTTACTTTTTTAAATAAAATTATTTTTCCGTCTTGATGTTTAGAACAAAAAAAATCACGAGATTTTTAATACTTCAGTATATATTTTAAACACTTATGGTTTTATTTCGATGGTTATTAGACTAGAAAATTTTTTAAAATCAGAAACAATCGTGTTCACCGAAAATCACAAACTACAACCAAGTAAACATCTGGCGGCGACAGATTTCATTGTTTCAAATTTTAAATGGTGCATAATGAAACAGGTTAGACAAACCACATTCCTCTTCTATTGATTGGGACCACGTTACTAATCTATGAAGATTTTTATTCTGTCGAGTTCTACGTAGTTTATTAGTTTATGTATACCTCGTATCGTCTGTTTCCAAAAATGAAATTTCAAACTGTCTAAACTTTCATTTTGAAAACCTTAGGTATGCCAGCGTTGGAAGTTTCAACTGGAATTCGTTAGATTGTCAAGTACTGGTTGAGAGAATGTTAAGTGTTTGTCATAAACGTGTATATACACGTGTCAGACGTGGGTTTTGTGGGTTAGATTCTTCAGATTTTGATTTGATATGAAAGCAATGTTTTGAGATTTGAGGAAAATGGTTGGAGGTTGTAGGAGAAGGACAAATTTCTCACCTCTATCAAGACGCGTAAGAGGAGACCTGATTATAATTGAATACGTACGTGAACATTGTAAAAAATTAATAAATAATAATAATAATAATATATTTATCTTTATTTCGCTAAAGGGCGCTGGAGGTGCAGTAAGTACATTAACAAACGGACATCCAACTTCCACAACAATTAAAAGCCGTCTGACATTTTATTAATAAATAAAACAAAACACTCATATAGGGACTTATTATTTTATTTTATAGACTATAGCAGACGATGGCAGGAATTACTGTATAATAGGAACTAATCTAATAATATTAAGCTTCTCAGTTTAAGGGCTTGTAGCATGTATAAGGATGTTTGTAATATTAATATTATCATCATTTGAATCAGTTTTTCTTCTACCTAAAATCGAGGTCTGCAATTCTGGCGATGGAAATTGGCCCGCAAATTGGCGACCTAAATACTAAATTTGCTAGTGACTCCGATTCTTGAAGATTGTAGCCTTCGTAGATTCTTGTTTTTGTGACAACTATACGTGAAACGATTGGCGGAATACTTGGCTCTTTCGTAGCCCATGAATATCATCTGACTAATCACTTTAATCATTCCAAATAGCATGGTTTCTTCAAGGTACCCTTCTAGTCAGTCTCTGGACGATTAAACATAGACCACTGTACATAGGACTATTTTCTGGTAATCCTCCTGTTGAATTACATCACTGTATCTATTTAATAGAATTTTTATTTCCCCTATTGTTTATATTTTCTGGTTCGGTATGCAGTTAGTTCAGAAGGCCTGAACCACTTTAATTTGTCCGATGTTGGGTTTTGACAGAAAAATAAATAACTAACAAGTGCATTATAAAACTGTGCATTACTTATAATATACAGTAGAGTTATAATTTTCTTTAAATTACTTAAATTACTAAATTTTATTTAAATTACTTTAGCTGGTCTTTGATGTCCAAAACATTACTGACCGCCGTCCTTTTTAATTAAACACAAAAACCGTTCCTCCTTTTAATACATCACAAAAAATAGTTCATTTCCAATTTTTAGTAACTTTAAATAAAAATTATCTGCAGTAATAAAATTATTAAAAAAAGAGATCAAAAACTCGCTTTCTTTTTAAAAAATCTTTTCAAACCAGTCCAGTAAACCTTCAGCAAAGAATTTATTCAGTAAAAGGAATCCTTTTACAGTGAGCGAAGACAAAGATTCTTCAAAGAATTTAATTTTGCTCACAGCTACATAAACATTATTATTATCTATCAAAGCATAATTTATTTCTATTTTTTATTTTATTTTTTGAAATGAAGACCTCAAAGTTTTGAAGTTGGCATTATGTAACTAAATTAATGATTAAAACCTCTTTTTGGTTATACCACAAAGAATGAAGAATTTTGAAAGAAGATTAATGAAAAGTGACGTTAAAAGTCAGCTGGTGAAAGTAATTGATTCAGCCACGAAGAAAAGCGAACAAGTATTATAGAATTTTAAAAGCAGTGTCCTCTGAGTTATAATTCAATCTCCAATTTTTTTCTAGTATATATATTATAGTCACAAAAAGTTTATGTGTTCAATAATTAGGAATATAACACCAAGTCAGAGTTAAAGACGTGTTTGGTGATGTCAGTCGAGCACTATTACTCAACACTAATCAACATTAACACTTATACTTAAGATTCATAACTTTATAGGCAAAGGCTGAAAAGTTCCTCGTTTCATTATGACTTTTCAGGGGCTGATTATAGAAACTTTTATATATTTTAAATCTATATCTAAGCATTACTGAAGCTAGGCTTTCACGGTAGTCTAACTTAAAACTAGACACGTTAAGAACTGGGTTTATCGCGTCATATTGTAACTAGAAACCAACGTTTCGTCCACTTCGGAAGCTGTGAACATCGTCAGGGTACCCTGACGATGTTCACAACAACGAAACGTTGGTTTCTACAATATGACGCGATGTAAAAACCCAGTTCTTAACGTGTCTAGTTCTACATCTAAGCACACTGCAAACGAATAACATGTGATGCACAACGTCAACTTCTCCCAATTTGCAGTCCAAACAAATATCTCTGTCGAATATTGAAAACTGGTTCAAAAATTCGGCAAAGTTGCCATAGCCAGAAAAAACTTGGCACAGGGTGGAGTTAACTGTAAGTTGGCTTTGAACCTGTCTAGCGCTGAAAGAAAACACCTGAAAGTTGTGCGCTCATTGTCGCTGCCATTTCTCAATAATGTATTTATGAAGACGTCTATTTAACCAACCACGAAAGTGGATTGGAGCGTGACTGTATAGATCAAAAGTACTGTCGTCGTGAAATTTTAATCGAAATTGGACGTCTTCATGGGTAAACCTGTTTCTCAAAGACCCGCAAAATCAACTTAATAACAGTGTCTGAACCCTGGCACTAACACCGACGGCTTATTCAATATTTGATTAGGTGCCGCTCTGAAATTATATATATTTAACCCTTTTACTGTAACATATATACGGTATTACTTTCCGGTCCACATAATGCTTAAAAAAAAAGAGCGAAACAAATTCAACTAATGATTTAGTACTCTGCGGTTCTCTGATAATATAGCATGCTGTATGCCTCCGAAAAGGAAGGAATTTGACCGAATGCTTTTGTATACTATAAAAATAAATATATTTGAATACGAATGCATATGTGCATGGTAAAGTTACAGTGCGGTTCAGGTTTTTTTTCTCTGTAAACTTTATTATACTTTTTGAACTATGAATGCGTCAACTTTCAACCCATTCATTTCCTTCTCCATCAATTTTAATATAAAAAAAACAAAAACAAAAACAAACAACAACTTTTTGCCTTCATCCAGCCTCCGTTGTTTTTTTTCTTTTTCACACGACAGCCTTTTCCATTTTTAATATTTTTTTCATATGTTTTAACAGTGCTTTCCAACAGGAGAAGGATTACAATCCCTGCCCTCATTTTTCACCCTTTTCCTCGCTCTCACCTTCAACCGGGCTCCGGGTTTATTACTTTCACGGTGTCCGCTGACAGTAAAAACGGTTCCTTCCACCTTTTCTGTTCGTCAAATTAAAAAAAAAAAATCTTCTTTCTCGTCTAACCTCGTTTCCATTCACCTTTTAAACTTTTTCGTTTTTCTTTTGTTTTTGAATTGAATTCCTTCGCTAAGGAACTTATTTTTGTTTCATATTCTCAAATCCTTCCCCAATATTTACGAACTTTTCTCGGATTATTGGAAAATTATTAGAAGGAAAACCGGTAAAGAATTCCACGAAACTGGTTTTCAGCTTCACATCTTTAAAAGAAAAAGATTTGCGCTGTTGAAAGGAAATAAAAATCTGCTTTGAATCATTTATATTAATCGAGTGATATCTAGGTTCACGAATAAAATGGGTTTTCGGAGTCTGTTTGAGTCAGATTTGAATCAATACTTCCGGTTACAATAAATATAAATCAATAAATGTTTGAGCAGTTTGGTTTCCGAAGCTAAGCGGTTTAAATGGATGGGGTAAGAAAGACTATTTGTCAATTTCTGATTAGGTTTACTGTCATTCAGTTAGTAAGTACAGTCAGTTAGTTAACCGTTTGATTGAATCAACTTCTTTGCATTTGTACTGATTTGCGTGAAGTTCCCATTTCGTTTCTCCATAGACGTACAAGATTTTGCTAGTAACATTTTTCAAAAGTTTATCTAGAACACTGAATCTGGTAGGAGATCTTATATTCATTCCTTCTTTCCATCGCTTCTTTTTTTATTTAACTCCCCTTGCTGGCTACCACCTATCTCCAAGCATGAGTCGTAGTTGTTGGGATTGGTTTTAAGGGGTTATGTCTGGGAAGCAGGCCAACGTCTTAACCACAGGAACGGTTTGGAAGAAGCCAAAGGAAGGCTGAAGTTTTGTGAGAAGAGATAGGATAAAGAAAAGGAAAGCCGGAGAGGAATAAGGAGATTTGACTAAGAGAAGCGTGTTTGGGAGTCGAATGGTTATTCGACTCCCTCTGTATCATTTGAGACGGCTTCAGGGGCTCGGAGAAGAATGAGGACGCAAAAGGATTTGTTGGGTGGTTCGCTAGTCTGGAGGAGTATTTAGGGTGAACCTTTCGATTTCCTTCTTCACGGAGGAACCCTCCAGGTTTTCGCGGATGATTGGGTTAGGAACGAACCATGGAACATTTACAATGATCCGCAAGGTTTTGGACTGGATTCTTGATAGCTAGCCAAGGATTCTTAAGGTAAGATCGTCAACGCTAACGTTTAGGTCTATAATTTATACGAAAAAAATATAAAAGATGACAGAAATAGAAGAAAACTATGCTCAGATAAAGAAATCTTGCTTATGAATGATTGTAAAATGTGTGAGCCGAATTGACTCAATTCGTAAATCTGACGTTAATTACGAAGCTTGAAAGTAAAAATCGGAGTAGCTGTAAGTAAATTAAAATTTAATCCAAACACCAGAAATCGCGTAAAAAATGACCCTAGAAAAAATTTCGGACTTTTCGGTTCAAGTTGTAGTGCTTAGTAAGCCCATTTATTCCATAAGACGACAAAGAATAGGAATGAATCTGTCCAACAGTTCAATTCTGTACAGCCTTATGATCACTCATAATTTTATACGCGACAGAAATTTTATATATATTACATAAAATCTATATAACTTGGGAAAGTTTCGAGATCACACCCTTAAATTTTTTCCCCCCATATCACAACCCGTATATTTAGAAGTTTAGTGTTTTATTGTAGTACATAAAAAGAAGACGGTTTAATTTATATACTGAAAAAAGGCGGGAGATGGAGGGGGGAGGTAGGAAGGAAAAAACGCACCAAAATGGGTCACCGATTTAGAGTCCCGATCCAAAAGTGAGTGAAGCCGATGTGGTTCAGTTAACCGGCGCCTATTGTTTTATGAATTTATATAAGCTTTCAAGATAACCCGATTATGTCGACCTATTATATTAAATTTGAACAAAACAGAAAAAAGAAGAAGGAAGGAAAAGAAGAAGAAGAAAAAATTGGATTTAGAACGGTCGAGCGACTATAAATTCATTTTATACAGAAAACAACACTTTTTTATATAATTTAAAAAAAAGTTCCGAATACATAAGCGTGAAACAATATGGCGTGACCTAACTCCGTTTCGCATTAAGAGTAAAACATATTTGTTTTCACATTAAAACGAGGATTAATATAAACGAATGAATGGGCTGACATTAATAGGATTAGTCGTGAGACTATTGATGGTCGCGTTCCCACTAATTATTGATTATTCAGACAAAATCTGTTCGTATTTTCGTATTACCATTTAGCTCAGTGGTTCCTATAGTCTCCATCATGACACCCCGGAGTATCACGAAAATTCCAAAGTTTCGTTTGTGATTTGGGTGTGATTATGGTGGTTTGGGATATACGCCTCTGTGGATACAATGATATATTACCTCGCGAATGTTTAGCTTCGGGAGTATCTCTTCCGACTAATTTTTGCCTTCGGTTTACGAACACGTATGCGATTTTATGGTAAATTAGTTTTATTTTTGTGTATAAACTGCTTTTTTCATTCTCCGTTCTTGGGTATAACCATTGTCGTTATGACCACTTTACCGCTTTCTGGGTTTATTCTTTCCCCCTTGACTCACTTTTTATGTCTAATTTTTTCGGTTTTCTCTCTTCTAGATGTTGATGTGTATCTCTAAACTCTTTGAAGTTTTTTTAGGTCTTCGTCCGCCAGTCTCTTCTAGTTTTTCTAGTTAAGGTATATACTATAATTACTACAAGTCAACACCCTCTAGGTAAATGTTCTAGGTCGAATACTGAGTGATATTTTCCTTGTTTCAGGTGTCTCAGTGACAACTATCACACAGAAATCGTCCAGGTCGTCTAAGAAGAGCGTGAAGATGAATACAAAAGAAAATGGCGCGTGTTGGTTTATATAAGAAAAATTTTTAGATCTATTTTTTTTAGTAACAATTCTTCATTTAACCTAATCACAGGACTTTTTTTTAACAAAAGTAAATTGTTGAATTGTGAATGAATTTGGCTTAACTTCAGTAACAACAGATAAAGAATTAAAACCCATAGCTGTAGTGGTTAAAACCCAAATCTAGTACAAAACTTTGGGATTTTCGCAACAATCCAAAAACGCCGCGGATCGAACATTTTGGCAACAATTGGTTTTTGAGGTTAGACTACAACCTCAACACTTTCTTAAACAAATAAAAACACTTCTGGAAACGTTTTAAAGGTCGTTTATAATTTATACTCTTTACATCTTAATCCGTAAGCATTCCTCTCCTGACAGTGGCTCCCTCACTCACGGCAACCACAATCACCTTGTGTGTTGTCGACTACAGTGCCATTCCAAAATCAAAATCCGAAATCCCTAAATCCTCAATCCGTGCTTCCAAAACATAATTATTTCTTGTGTAAAAGCCTGTAACTGTCAACTCAAATTGAGTGAGTCGAAATCGAAAAAGGAAAGGGGAATGAGATAAGTGTTGCTGAATGGAACCGTCCCAGTCACGATATTTTCGATTCGGTCAATACTCCAATTACAATTTAAAGGAGAAAAATTTTTTTGGTTTCAGTAGCGCTGACCGGCCACCATTTTTGAGAGATTTAATGTAAAAATATTGACACTGGTTATTAGGCAAAACAAGTTTTGTCTAACTAGGATTATTTTCCTCTTAAATTTTTTTACTAAAGATTTACCGTAATCGATTTACAAACGACATTTGAAATGTTTGTTTTTGCTTTAATGAGTGTGTTAATAATATGAATAGCGCATAGATAATTAATATTCGTTATTTTTTAATATTGCAATAACTTTTGATACGTTAAGTTCAAAAATCATATACAGGAAACCGTCTTGCCATGTAAGCTTGATGACTTACTTATACAACTAAACGGCAAATTCAGTAGTGAACGATCCAAAGAGGACGTGTAACTTACACATTTTTCTACCAATAATAAAGAGATTCTTATTAAAAAATATTGAAACTAATTATTATACAACAGAAGTTCTTTCAGGGTATTGCAATTTAGCGAAACATTTTTACGAATTTCAAATGGTAGGAGTGCTATCTATAAATATAGACATTTGGAGAGGATGGACAATTTCGGGCACTTCCTAATTGAGTGTCCAAAATAGACGTTTACTACGTTTTATGTCAAATTGTAGAGCACTGTTGAATAATAAGAGATTTGTAATACTGAAGGTTGGGTGATATTTATTGATAGGGTTGATCCCGATTGTTCACATTAAAATGATATTAATAATAATATTATTATATAAAACGTAGTGATTAGTTTAAATGAATTTATTTTTTATTACTTTTCATTCGTTCGTTTGTTTATTTATGTAATTGTTTATCTTCTTCTTCTTTCCCATTCAGCTTTACGACGGAGATTGGAAATCATCATGCTGACCACTTTCTTGGAAGCGGCTGCCCAGCACAGGGATGCAGAGTTTAACTGGAACCACTTCCGCAGATTCTTCAGCCACGAGGTCTTTTGCCTGTCACGTCGTCTTTTTCCTTCGATTTTTCCTTCCATAAATAATCAAAGGAGCCCGTATTTTCTATCTCTGATCTCGTGTCAGAAGTACTGAAGTTTCCGTTGTTTAATGCAAAAGCGTCGTTTTTGTCTCCTTGCCCATTCGACGTAAGACTCCCCGGTTCTTGACTCTGTCGGTCCACGCGATATAAATGTTTATACAAGGAGATATTGTAACACACAAGCAAGGTACACAATATTTATTATTATAATCTCCCACTGAAAAGTGATATGCAAAGAAAAAACTTTTCAGCTTATGTTTCAATACTAATGTCAAATAAATGTAAACATCATTGTAGTGTAGGCACTGAATGAACATACTTTATTTTGAGTTCTTTGAAATCTGTGCTGTAATTTTATGCTTGTGTAGATAAAATTGTAAACAAAAATAAAAACCTCCATTTTCGAAACCAAAATTATGTAATTATCAAATTTTCAAATTAAGATGCCAAAGATAGAATGATTCTGTTTTCGGAAATCAGGTAATAAAATTTAAATTTTGAGGGACAGTGTCAAGGTTTAGAGAAACGGGTTGTTGATTTAACTCTCAGACACTTGTTCTAAAGGGTCCCTCTGAGAAGACCTTTAAGAACCTTTTGTAAGGTTTCGTTGAATTTGGGTTCAATAAAATCGAAAATGTGGTTTGATAAAAGACTTCTGTTCTGGGAAATGCCAGCACCCTTTTCTTCCTCAAAATTCGAATTCATCTAAAACGATTGATTCCATTTCGACATTTATATAAAATGCCACAAGCAGTAGGCCTCATTTAAACAAGGTCGAATCACCTTCAAGTTTGGAACCTGTAGTGTAGATATTGGTATGTTTGATATTATATAAAGTTATTTATATATATTTTGAGGGAGGCCTGTGACGTTGGGGTGAAAATGCCTAAAAGTTGTGATTGTATGTTGTGTTTGAATCCTCTCCCTCATCCTGTTGTACTCAAGAGTGAAAAACGGAAGTAAAACTTAAGTAAATAAATTTTTCATTTGTTTATTTTATTTAATTAGGTATCTACTAATTTATCAGTTATCAATTCAGTATTGATTTTTCTTATTTATTTTTTTGGCCAAGGCCAAGGCCGACACAGCTGTGAAGCTAATAATGATAAATTTATTTAAGGCCTTTAAGAAGAATCCTTATCCAGCTTTCTTCTATATTATATATAACTCTGCATTGTATCTTAGTCAGAATGAGTTGTTAATTTACTTTAAATTTATTTTTTAATTTACAGTATAAACTGGTTAATTTACTTCTATGCCTACATACCTACATTTTATAAGGATACTACAACAAAGAATATATTATCAATTTGAGGAAACATGAGGTTGCTATTCGCATTGTGTCGCCACCGTCTACTTTGAAAAGTTTAGTTTTAGGCTCTGGCTCAATGCTTCCTATAAGAGAAAATTATTTTATAAAATAGGAATTTAATATTGAGTTGTACTCTGTATGTATAATTGTTTTGAGTTTTAGTTATGTAGTTGAGTTTTAATCCCGTTTTTCACCCATTTAGGGTATAACAGGGTACGAAAGGAGGATTTGAACTTCCGACTATAACTTCCTAGTTTGGCACTTAACCACTTCACCACAGACTTCCCGCTTATATTGTTATAAATATATTATTATCACTTGTGGCGACCAAGGCAAGGCGCTCAGACTTGTAACAAACAAGTAATAAAGGCATACAAAAAATTGGATGAAGACGAGATCAGAAAGAGTCTACACGAAAAATGTAAGTAGAAGACGTGGCCATATGGTAGTGCAGTAAAACGAAACGACGAAGTGACTCGAACGGCTCTAGGAACGACCGCGTAATTATTTACCTTTGCAAATATTTTTTATATTTTTATAAATTTATTTTTGTCCGGAATTTGTGTGATTTGTTTCATCAGTACAACCAATTCCGACAAATATATACTGTGAAATATATAGGAATGTCTACGGAATAAATACCCAAAATGGGAAGAAAGACCTTAAAAGATAATCGATAAGAAATAATGAGTGATTATTTAGAGAAACACAACAAGACACTTTTAGGTGAAGAAAAATTTGCAATTTAGTAGAAAAAAATTTGGTACAAAAAAAGGCTATTGAAAAGGGTTTAGGGAAAAGTTAAGAAAGAAAAGCAAGAGACAAGGGGAAAAAAAGAAAGGAAAAGAATTGTGAGGAAAAACTTTTAAAAGAAAAGCAGAAAATGAAAGAAAAGATTAATGCGAAAAAAGAGCAATGATGAGGAAAGACCTAAAAAGGATGAAAGTAATTTTTCCGGAAGAGAGGTGCAATCCTACTTCACGTTTAAATTTGAAGCCATTGTAGCCGTCGTCGTGGGAACAAAATATCCGGAACACGAGCCCCAATCAAAGCTCAATAAAAAAAATTTTATTTTGATAAAAATCATCTTTTAAAAGGAAAGCTTGCTTTCGAAATTGTTTAAATTCCAGCAGCAATTAAAGGAAATTTTTAATTGCGACAAAATAAATTTAATCCGCGTTTTCGGAGGCGGGACAATGATTCGAAATGACTTTCGAAGCGACAGCATTAACCGAATTTCGAAACTTTGTAAACACTTTTGAATCGACACACAAAAAAGAAGACAACAACAGCGAGATTTCTTTATATTTAGTGTTACTTGTTTAAATTTCCTCTGTCGTTTTGCTTTCGAGAGAGCGAGATTACCGCCCACAGGCGGATGTTCCTTTTATGTTTTTCGGGGTTTGTATGGCGTTGACTTGGCACCGGAAAATTTTCATGGGTTTCATGCCAAATAAGTTTGGCGCCCTACTCCAATCTCGTTTTTTTTTCTTCTTTCTGCATTTCCTCTTTTCAATATCTTTTTTTGCAAGTAGTCAATTAATTTCTAGAATGCGATTTTTTTTTAATGGCTGGGGGTCTATGTACTTTTAAAAATGAGTTCAAAAAAATTTTTGCTTGGTTGCATTCAGCCATTATTTGTTGGTTAAAAAACAGTTTGGGGTAAGGTCGCAAGGAAATCGAACATTAGGGGTGTAAATTAATCGTATTTTTTACATTACACTCAATAATATACAAGTATAACGGTATAGTATACTTGTATTTATAACAATTATACACATAAATTTGCTTCTATACGGCAACGAAAGTTGGACGCTAACCAGAACACTCGAAAAGAGGATCGAAACATTCGAGATGTGGCTCTACCGCCGAATGCTCAAGATCGCGTGGACCGACAGAGTCAAGAACAACAAAGTTTTATGTCTTATGGGCAAAGAAATAGAAGTACTCTTTTGCATCAAACGACGGAAACTTCAGTACTTCGGCCACGTGATCAGAAATGGGAAATACCGGCTCCTTCGATTAATTATGGAAGGAAAAATCGAAGGAAAAAGGCGACGTGATAGGCGAAAGACCTCGTGGCTAAAGAATCTGTGGGAGTGGTTCCAGTTAAACTCTGCATCCCTGTTCCGGACAGCCGCCTCCAGGGTAATAATGATCTCCAATCTCCTTCGAGGAGCGGGATAGGAAGAAGAAGAAAATATACACAAAATACAACATTAAATGCATGTTTTGTAAATTATACAAGGCAAATATACAGTATGTAGTTCCCAAAGATTATTCATAACCACTAAATAAGCTCACTAAACATGATAAATTATTGAACACTCATCACATTTACTGGGTAGTTTATAAAAATCTCCAATTATAACAGAGAATTTAATAAAAATTTGCGCAAATTACGAGTTGGATATTTTATAAAATAACTGGTAAATGTGATCAATGTTCAGTAAATTTGTCAGATTTCCCGAGCTTAGTTGATGATTATAAATAATCGCCAGAAGTTAAATATATATTTTCCCCGGATTTATCACTTCCAACATACATATTTGTTGTAATGTTCAGAAGTGACATTATCTTACGGTCCGCCAAATATATTTATAACACACAAACTCCTTATTATATGCTTATTTACAATACAAGACATGAATAATCATCGTTTGTTGTTCTTATTCATTCATTCATAAATGTTGTTGCTTTAGTAAAAGAAAAAATTCAAGTTGTACTTACTTATCTATACTGGATATGATTCTTAGAAGTTGTACTAAATGAAGTGTGAATTTACCTGCAAAAAATAAGAAGGAAGCAATTTATGATTATGTTTTTATTCTTCATTCTTTCCTAGATGGATGGAAGGGACTTAAACGTTGGGAAAGTCCACTATTCACTGTTCTGCCATTTTCTTTACATGTTGGAATTTATGTATTGACTGGCTGGAGGTTTCTATCATTGAACATTATGAAGTCTACAAATTTGAGTGAAATATAAACCGTCATTCGATTCTCGCGTTTAGCTAAAAGAATTTCATTATCTCTTTCGCCTCATGTATGGCTTCCATTTTTTGTCTTCTCATTCCCTTTTTCTCTCCTTCCTCCATCTCTCAACATCTTTCATCTTTCGACGGTGAAGAGCACAAACATTCTCACCCAAAATGATACGTTTTGTCATATGGTTTTTCTTTCACGGATGTCTTTTTTGAGTTGAAGCGTTAAGTATTCTTTTTGTTTTCTTTTCTTGTCTTCTCCCTTCACGTTTTTAAACCTCTCTTTTGCTATTCCAACTACTCTCTCATTTTTCTTCCACTTAATTTTCACTTCGGAGGTTTTTTTTGGACACTCGATTCTTTTGTTCTTTTCACAAGACCATCCCCCCAATTGTTCTTGCGTAAATTTTTTTTCCTTTTCGTTTAAAATTTCCTTTAACGTTGAGTGTTTTTTTTTCCCAGTGACAAATGTTCACCTGATACGGTCTCGATTTTTTGTCACTGAAATTCTCTTTCTAAATTCATTCGTGTGTTTCATTTCCGAGTTCAGTGCTCTCCGCATCGCCGAATTTATACTTTGGGTGTTAGCAGAAACGTTATTAAATGATAGGCGTGTGTCACAATTGATATGCAAATGACGCTCTAGCTTCATTTCATCAGATTTGTTTCATTTAAACTGTATAAATCTATACTGTGCTGTCATTACCCGAATGCTCGATTGCTGTCGCCTCGATTTGGTTCATTTCTCCACTCGTCTTAAGTTTTTTTTTTTTTGTTTTGTTTTTGAAAAAGCAAATGTCCTGACATTCTACTAGGTATTATGTTGCGGTGACCGTTTAACTTGACTTAACTTGACTTCAATGCGGTTGGAATGCACCAATCCGATGCCCAAATTGCCTGCAAGCAGTTTGTTCAAGGGCCTGCTCGATCAGAACCCTGACAGGACAGTAAACAAACTGAATTTATTGTCTTTGGGGGATATTTATAAAATCGATGGATAAGATTGTCTCTTGTGCTGTTCTTGCTAAAACTCATGGGAGCAGCTCCTAATCAAAATTTAGACACTCTTACATGACACGATCGGTTCTGTAGCACTGTCTAAGTTGAATCTTAACTTATAAACGCTTGATAAATCAATTTCCAGTTCTTTGTCTTTTTGCCAGTGAACCGTACCAAATGACAACTTCAGCCATAATGTAAACAAAAAGTATAACAGCAATACTGACTTATGTTATGTTAGAGTATGTCTTTATCACTCATACAAATGAAACATAAATATTATATTAAAACCTATGTGTGCTTAATGACAATTCTACAACTAAGCATCACCAATTGCATTTAATGTATATAAAAAATTGTCAGTATAATAAAACATAAGAAAAGAAACATCCTACTATAAACGGTCCCACCTTGTGCATTATGTATATGAAACAACCAATATATCATAACTCTTTAAAACAGAATCGTTGTGTAAAACGTGCCAACAATTTATAATGAATTAAAGCTTCGTATATTAAGACGTTCTGGGAAAAACTAAAACACGAAGCTGGAAGCTCTTTCCGCCCAAAATTCCAACCACTATCCCTTTAAATGTCCGCCTTTGCGAATTAATGAAAGCGAAGTACAACATTTTACAGCTCGTGGCAGTTGAAAAGACAAATAGAAATTCAACCGCAACCTCTTTTCATTTTTCACTAAATCAGTCGAAGCTATTTACTTCCTATCTCAGAGCTCTTTTATCTAATATTCATTAAACGAAACAATATAATTTAACGCAAATCAATCGATTTTACTCAGCGATTTGGTGGAATTAATTAGCAGACGTCTTTAGAAACTGTTGTTCGCCTTGAAAATTTATCCCCGAGTATAAATTGAAAGAATCTTTTTCCAAAGAGAAGACAGAATACCATGAATCACAATTAAATCTTTATATTTCTGCGCTTTTCTGCGACTTCTGTCAGCACTGAATGCATTTTAGGAGTTGGGTGTAAGCATTTCCACAACCAGGCTTTTCTTTGAGCTACTTTTCCAAAACAAAAGCAACTATAGTTTGGGTTTTGGATGAGACAATAATGAATCAACGAACTCATTTGTCTTATCGATATCTTATGTACATAAAACAAATCATCCCTCTAATACAAACTAGCAGTTCATTTTCATCCTTCGATAATTTGGGCGAACAATAAAACCAACGACGTCTAAAATGACGTAAAGCTTTAGACTGAATAACACGTTTCCTTAGTCACACCTCAATCACTCGTCTCTTTCTCTCTTTCTTTCTATCTCTCATTCGTTATTATTATTATTATTTCACGTTCGCCTTATTTTATCAGCTTATTTTCCCATTATCGTAACTTTGTTCTTCTTATTATTATTGTTACTGCTATTCTCTTTAGACTCATTTTTTTGATTTTCTTTTCATAATTTTATCTTGCTGTCGTGGTCAATTTCTTTATCCGCCCCTGAGGCTAAGACGCTTCTCTGTTACTCAGTTCTTATTCTCAATCATATGAAACTTTAGTTGTTGACTCAGGTTTTGAAAAAGGTGTCGTTGAAACAGCATGGTTCACAGATGAAACAAATAAGGAATTGTATAAAATGTATATTATATAAAACTAATTGTTACTAAGGACAGCTAACAGTATCTAAGCTTGTAAATACTATTGTTTTATGTAATATTTTTCTCAGGGGTGGCAGTTACACAGTGCCAGTTGGACAGGAGGAAAACTGATTTATTTATATTAATATATTTCCTATTTTATTTTTATTTATTTTTATGTAATCTATGTATTTATTTGTATATTTATATATTTAGTAATTTCTATAGATATTTTTTATTAATTTCTATTTATCTATTAATATTCATTGTATTCATCAGTTACGGTGACACCTTTTTGTGTTATCTAACCGGCGGGGTATAGTTTATTTATTTATTTACGTTGATGTATAGTTTTCCTTGTTATATCTACTACAATTCGAGTGTGTTTACTACATACATAGTTGTAGATTTATTAGCTTTTCTAAAAAGTATGCATACAAAAGGATATTGTAACTCCAGAGAAGGATAAGCGACTAGAAATATATTATTATTATTGTAAACAGCGGGTAGATACTCATCTGTAATTCCACTGGATGACTGATCTACTTCAGAGCCTTACAGAGGGAGCCATTGACCTGCCCTTAATTTTCGTTCAGCCCCAAAATTCCTTTACCAACCCCTATTGGGTCAGCGTGGTAGGGTACGTCTTACAATCCTATTCACAAATTCAACTACGGACCTCACATGGGAAGGAATGAAGGAGATAAGGATGCTGCGCGGTAATAATGGTAGAACATAGCAACATATGATAATGATGATTAGTATTATTACTAGCCTCCTTTAGGGGCTTTAGCTTACGAGGAAATTGAATTGATTATTATTATAATTAACAGTAGGACACATAAGCCCCCTACCGTTGGGTTAAATGAGAGAGGAGACTAACGTCTGGATAATAATAGCTGGAGTCACATTTCGGCAATGAAAATCTGATGCTTTCTAGATTTTACAAAAATAGTAATTTCTATTCATTGGTATTGTTGGCTGTACTGTTCTCACTCTTATAAATAATTGCCTTAACGAAGCAAATTGATTAAAGGGGAAAAAATTGCTAATGAAAAGGTTTTGCAAGAGTACATAAAAGGCTGAAAAAGGAAAATTGGAAAGAAAACATCACTTTCACCACAAAACATTTCATTTACAGGCGAAATTACTAATTGACAAGTCAATCGCGAAATTTCATTTTGAGTGAAGTCTTGTGAAAGATGTAAAAAGTAGATTCACAGGGTTTTTAAAATGAAACGTCACCAATTCATTTCTAAAACCAACCTTCTCTCGACGAATTTTTATTGGCTTCCAGTTCGTTTTTGTTCAAAAAGCATCTGTCAGTACAAAACTTCACAGAGAGGTTGAAAAGTTCTCGTGTGAAGGGAGAACCATTCCCCAGTTTGGTGAAATTCGGTGAGGTATATTCAAAATGCGGACCCTTTGAAGGTTTGTTCACAACAAAGGTCACAGGTTCACTTTGGAAAGGAAATAACTTTCATTCGTTATTTAATATCAAAAAATAATGATTCAGTGTAAAATATCAATTACAGCTTTATGGTGACTGTAAAAGAGTATAACGCAAACATTCTGTAAAAAGAACTCGTAATTTAAAAGCACAAAAAAGAACTCACTCTCTCTCTCCAAACCCTTACAGTGACTTCATTTAATAAATAGAAAATTTATGTCTTTTTATTAATAATTAAAATCAGGTCACACAGAAAGATAAACAAACACAACACAAAAATTTAAGCAGGTAATTTGTATGAGATGTGGAACAGATCTATAAAACAAAAAAAAATGGCGCATATTTTTATTTCATATTTCCCCTGGTAAAAGTTTGAATCTTATTATATTTCTTGAGCTAAAACATTAGCGACAGATGTTCCAAGAATCTTAAAGAAACTCCTCAAACACAGCAAAAATCCTTTCTTCTTCTTCTTCTTCTTTTAAATCTAGTGCCCGAGTTAAGGCAAGATGGAAGAAGCACTATAAAACATAGGAATTGAGAATTATAATTTCCGGTTCGAAATAGGTTTGGATTTCCTGTTCGCACCTTTCCACAGGTTTTATTTCAGGTTAAGCAATAAAAAGCTGAATAAATTGGCAACTTTAGAGAAAGAATAGGTGGTAACCAAACTTTAGTTCTTCTGCAAGAGGAGAAAACACTTTTAATAAATTTTAACTTGATATACGAACGAGATTCTGCAATACGATCGATAGAAGTGGTACGTATAAGGAGAGAATGGAGAGGGTTGGGGGAAGGGGGGTGAGAAATCCTCTTTTCAAATGAAATTAAGGAGGTGTGTGAAATGTGGAACGCGGAGGAAAATTCTGTAGAGAAGCACCGCTGAGTAAGACAGTAACAGCGAGAGCGATGAATCCGTTTAACTTATCGACAATACAATGACGCATCTCCTCAATTTCTTTACAAAGTGGTAACGGCAACTGTCAGTAACTAACGTCGCTGAAAAAGAAAGAACATTCTCAACGAACCAGTCAGCAGTAACTTTATTACCATCAGTGAAAGTCGTTGTTATGTTCGAATGGAAACACCTAAAGAAGGTTATTCCTCCTGAGTTCTACAGATTGAGGTGATGACGATCGGTTATAAGGAAATTGTCCAATTCTCAAAAGATTCTAAAAGCGGAATAATTTATTACCGAAAATGTTACAGGTAACCCTTTCTCATACCCTCAGAAGAGTTCACATTCCGTTATTCTTTGCATTATTCATCCGCTCAATCATAAAACTTATTGTTCAGACACCTGTCTCCAAAATGGACCTTTGCTATTGTCCGGATGAATCATTTTACAATCGTATCATAAATTCGCATGTTTTCAAAAGTTCAAGGTCTGCACAGTCGTTCATAAAAATGGTGAAAATATAAAGAGACCAATTTTTGTATAAGTTAAAGCCCGAGATTTGATCACATCGGAAAGTGGGCTGACCAAAACACAATGGACTGATTCAAGAATTCAAATTTATTGCACACTCACATTTAGTATGATTGTCTTTCGAAAATGTTGCACACTTCGACCCTGATATCATTTCCTAAGTGCTGCATACTGTTGAAGAGTTAATTTCAAAAATATTACACATTAATGATTAAAATGATGAAAAATATTTTCATTAATGCTTTCAAGTTCTGATACGAATTGAAAGAGTTTCATCTACAATTCATTGGAAAGCTTGTGAGTGGTTAGATTACAAGTGTTCATAATCATAAACTTAATCGCGACTCTACTTTGAAAAAATATTTATTTTAGTATTTACTAATATATTTATTTATCTATTGCACAATTTAAGAGAAGAGAAAACTACAGAGATAATACCTTTACGAGGTTATTCCCTTAATCAAATCGGGCTTAAAATCCAGTTCTGACTCTAATTCTTAGACGCATTTCCCAGTCAAATATGGTTTTACCTTAAAAATGAAAATGCTCTCTTGGTACCAAAGGTCTGGAAAGCTTTCGCGAAAACACGTCGAGCACTTAAACCTCTTTGACTTTAAATTCCTAAGTCGTATTTTCTTTTCGGATTATTTCTAAAGCCGGATTAGAATTCATCGGATTTTTCATTACTTTTTTTTTTAAAAGCAAACTCGGAATCTAATTAATGAGAAGCGACACTTTTGTAAGCTAGTGTAGAGCAAACCAAGGCGGAGAGATGCAAAGAATACAAAGATTTTGAGCGGTTTCCTTTATCCCACCTACAAAGGAAGAGAAATCAGCTTTGGTTCAATTTTCTTTTTCCGCCTACTCAAAATGCAATTTTCGGCTATTGCATTATGCGTTTTCTTTCACCCAAGTCTTTCTAGTTACAAATGTATAAGTCAAATGGGTCTTAGAAACCTTGTTACTGTTATTGAGTTCAAGTAAATGCTTCTCTTTGAATCCCAAAAGCTCATTAGACATTTCATTTCATTCGTAAGTTTGTAACGGTAAAAATTTAACTGACTTTGACGCACAAGTCAGTCTAATGAGTAGTAGAAGAGTCTGTCAGTAAGTTTATACTAATTCGAAGTTTAGCACAACTCTGAAGGCTTGACCGCCGTTTACAACTGTTAGCAGTTCAACCGAACGTCAAGCCCATCTAAACTAAACCGAATCTGAGCGTAATCTCAATCAAAACGAAAACTGAATCTTAACCGAATCGAAACTGAATCAGTAAAAAATGTATAGTGTTGCCAATAAAATTTCTAAATGCGAAATAACAGAATACACTAATGCTAACGACAAATTTGACAAAAGTCAGCTCACCAAGTTGCTAGAACTCACCGGCTAGAACAGAGCTATTGCGTTGATGCCGAGTACTCGTTTGCACTAGTCTGAAGGAATATATTGTGTTGCGTTAGAGTATTCGGTTATTGTTAGTATATTTTAAATTCAGCTGTTAGCATTTCATCTTCCTTCTGAAAAATTTGCAACTTCTTGCCTACTCAGCTTTTTTCTTATAAATGAATTCCATTAGAACTCTCTTGTTTTCGAAGAACTTCATGTAGAGATGGTAATACAAGTGTCTATCAATTTTCTAAGCTTCTCTATACTTCTTCAACAGGCAATGTATTCTTCCACAGAAGCTTTCTGGGCATTCTAGAATTGGCTGTTCCTTTTCTTTTACCAAAGCCACAATGTCTTCCTCCTCTCCTGGCTTTAGTATATTGCCTTAGTCTTGCTCTAGAGTGACCGGCAACAGGTTTCTTAATAATCAAACCATTTTTGATAAGTTTTCGTATATTTTGCCTGAAGTTGGTGTTGGCAATCTCATTGGTTTCATTGGGGTCAAGCCAAACCTTCTTTCATAGCCTCTTTTGAAGCTTTAAGGAACACATTTCGAATTCCTAACGCTGAGTCCTACGTCAAAATACAAAAATTGTTGGTATATATTATGACCCACTCTAACACGAACCAAACGACTATATTAAAATGAAATATACAACCGAAAAATCGAAAAATTCCCAGCATAATCTGAATATAAACCAAACCGAAGCTAAGTGCAAAACTAAACCAAATCCGAACATAAAACACCGCCCGACAGCGACGTAGAATTCATTGCAGTTTGCAAGTGGTCAAATTTCCGTAAACCACCCCTAAGTCATTTGAAATCATTCCAACGGTTAGAATTCTCTCCGTTGTGAAGAAATCCTAACACAAATTGCTTAAAAGTATATCGGTGATGTCTAAAACCAAGTCGAAGAGTTTTAAAAAGCTTTATTGAAGCTTGTTGAAGGTTTCGAAAGAGAGAAACAGAAGAAGAGAAAATAAGGAAAAGTATCAAATAACTCTATTAAACTTATAATTGATCCTTGTTACTCCTCAGTTTTTTCCTTTGTGTCTTTGTGTCTTTAAGATCACAAATTGATCTCGAGTCTTGATTTGAAAAAAAAAATTTTTTTTACCCTCATTTCAACCAATTTGTCACGAAAGAAGTTTTTTCTGTAATCGAGAAAATTTCAGTAAATTATTTAAATTTAGAGAGAATTTACCGATAATTTAAAAAGAGAGAAGAAGAAGAAGAAGTCTTCAAAAGCGAGAACACTCTTTCCCCGAAGTTAAGAATTTAATGAGATCGAAGGCGAAAATTACGTTCAGTAACTGAACAACTGTTTTCGTTACAAATTGTAATTAATGAGAAAATTAGTGATATTTTTTTTCTCTGTCTCAGTCACAAACCATCTCCTTTTCAGCTCTGTTGGATTCTAATGAATAAAGTTTGCTTTGCGATTCTAATCGTGAAATTCATTTATTGTCAGGCCCTCATGGCATTCGAATTCGTCTCTTCTCTGTTTTTAAGCAACAAAGGAAACTTTAAAGACATCGTTAAGTTTTCTTTTTTTACTTTCTTCCCTCATTCTATGAGTCTATTTTTATAGTCATTTCCGTTATTTAGAAAATCGATTTCTCCTTATTACTCTTCACTCTCTCTTTTTTATTTTTCAGTTACGGCTTTAGGTTACATCTTTTAAACGGCTTTCAATACTGTATTCGCTTTTATTGTATATATTTAAGCTTAGTTTGTTTATTTCCTTCCTTAATTATCTTCTACCTTTTAGATACTTATCAAACACTTATAAAACTATAAAACAAATTTTATTTTTATTAAACAATAGTGATTTGTGATCTCCGTGTGTCTACCACTGTTCAGAGCGAAGGTGGTACTCGAGTAATGAGCGAATATTTTAAATCTCTGGGCATGGGAACTTTGCCGCCTGTCTGTCGATCATATATTGTTTGACTGTACAGCCTGGTACGATCTATAGAATTCAGCATAATGTTGACAAACCTTTCCAAACATTTTACCACAAAAATAGCAGGCATAGTTTAACCAGCTCTACAACTTGTCACAAGGGTTATGACTCACAAGCACAGACGCTAGTTTGAGTGTATTTCGCTTATGGTACACCTTTTGAGTCCATTAACTGAATTCATGAATCTTCAAGAATGTATATACTGTTACTATTGTATATTATGTTAGAATATTTCATATTATTCTTGGCACAAATGTGACGCGTATACTATCATCTTAAAAATGCTTTCTAATATTCAATATATGCTTATTGACAATGTTATAAGCTAAGCATCACATTGTTCATTGTATATCTTTCAATGTATATCTAAAAAAAGTCTGTATAATTTATTTCAAAAAAAAAACCACGCAGACGATCTTGACTTATTGACTACACGACTAATACTTACTAATTTTCTCCTTTTGACTGACTACTAACTGACTGATTTTTGAATACCTACTGAACTAACTGATTCATAAACCACCAACTTGAGGCTCTGGCTGTATTTGTATCATTGTAACCCATCACATTATATTTATTCTTCGTCTTTTTTTGTCTGAATCTTTATGTTATTGTTTTGAATATATTATTATTAAAGACAGAAACGAAAGAGAATATAGATTTAAGCACGGAATGTAAGTAGATGACAACAAGAGACAAGGCTGCCGCAGAGGGAAAAACTGATCGCAGCTGATTTATATATGCGTATTCGAAATGGAAGCTGAGTATTGTTGCATGTCATAGCTGCCATCCGTCATGTAAAGTAGCAAGATTACTCACATTCACGCATAAGCTTTTGAGGAGCAACATCCCACATGAATACTTCGCATGGAAATATAACAAAACGCATCCACTAATTCCATCAGGTAGTCAATTTGCGTAAGTGACATTTTTTAATATTGATAATAAAAATATCCTCAAACCCATCTGGACCTACGAGATCCAGCTCTGTGGTTCCTCCGTCAATTCAAACCTTGAAATCCTAGAACGTTTCCAGCCAAGAATCCTACGAATCATGGTAAATGCTCCATGGTTCCTTCCTAACCACATCATCCGAAATGATCTGGCGATTCCCACTGTAAAGGAGGAGATTGCCAGATTGGCCCTTAAATACTCCTCCCGACTGGCGGTCCATCCCAATCCTTCTGCCACATCTCTCCTCAACGAACCACAACGTCGACTTAAACGCTATAAACCGTTAGACTCACTAACGCGCTTCTTGTAGTGCCACAGTATTTGCCAGTGTATTTATTAATTTGCTGTTAAACAAACCCTCAAGATGTACTTATATTCATAATATCCTGACCTAGATATCCTTACAACAAATCTCCAAGTATGTTACCGGAAAGCCTTCAAAATGAGTTATGGTGTGACATCTTGCTTGGCAAACTTTATTTTACTCAAAAATGCATTTCCCCATTTATAATAGTTTTATACTTTTCCGGTGTTTTCCCTGTTATCTATGGTTTTCACCAATAAATTCTAAGATAACCATGAATTTGCATTTTTACTCTTCGTCCTCAAACCAATCGACTATCGATATATCAATTTTGAAGCTTTTACAATATCCTAAATTCGGAATTTAAATAATTTATTTAACTCCAAGTAGTATTCAAATTTTTAGATTAACCATATCCTAGTCTTCATTTCCTTCTAATCCTGATTAGACTTAATCATTCAGTTCAGTATAGTTGGTTAACCGTTTGTGTTGAGTCAATCTATGTGCTAATCTTATTTGTTTGCACCTCAGTCGTACATAAGTGTCAATGAACTTTGGATGCATATTCCAAAATCTTATCAGCTTCTTCACTTTCCTCTTACTTTTCTTCTTACTTCCGTTGCTTTAAGATAGTCAGCGAAAGGATTCATTGATTGTAAGGTATAACTAACATTTCGTGCAATCGCATTTCAAAAATCCTTTTAGTGACAGGAGAAGCTTTCACGCTAACACCGTCCTCGCCCAAATTCAAAAATAATTTTTAAAAAAATGTCTTTTTTATTTAGATAAATTTTTATTTTAAAAAAAGCTGATAATTTTTTAATCGTTTGAAATACTTTATAGTTAAAAATTATTACGGTGGTCTTTTTTACACTTTGGATCTCTGCCACCATTACTCTTCAAAATGTTAATTTTATGCACTCTTTTTCGAGAGGAAGTTTTGGTTTTTGGGGTAACTTTATTATTTCTTTGGTTTGGCTTTTTGCCATCGATTCAGCCTACTTGTCAATTTCGAGATGCAAATTCTTTTTAACCCTTATTATTTATTTATCCTCCAAAACTCTACGAGATTATTTAAATTTTAATTGTTCACATTTTTTTTGGATAAACTAAAATTTTATTTTACACTCAGTCTCTAAAAGATTTAAGTATTTAATTTCATATGTTAAAAGTGCCGCTACAGCTTGGAAAAATTCTAGGCTCTAAAATACATCCTAAAAAATCGCAATTTTGGGATCAGAAAGCGAGGACAAATACTTCAGAGCTGTATTTTCCCAACATTGCTCAGGTCTCAGGTCCTGGACTGTGACTAGGAAAACAGAGGACATTATTTTAGAACAACATCAGAGGACATTACAATATTAGAACAACACAAAGAGCTATAGAGAGGAGCACCAGAGGGGTAAAATAAGCAGCCTAAAGGTAAGAAAATAATTGGAAACCGACGATGCTGTACAATACATTAGGAAGATGAAATGGAAATGGACCGACCATCTGATGAGGAAAATATCACAGAAGATGGACCAAGAAACCACGCTCTAGTCTCAAACTCTGGGGCCCAGAAAAGAAGAAAAGAGGTAGGAGGATGACCTTGTTACCTTTGCTGGCTTTTTGTGGGATAGAGAATCACTATGAAAAGAATGAGACTATGGAGAAAAGTGGGAGAGGTTTTTGCTCAAGATGGACCTTGGTGGATAAATATTATTTTTAATTTATGTAAAAACTTGTAAAAACAACAACCAGTATAAGCTATTAATATTATTTATGTTAAAAAGAACTAAAGATGAAGGTAACAGAAAGCGCGCGTACCTGAGTGTGACCGTTATAGATGTGAGTACAGCCAGAATCAGGTGATTTATTAGTCTTATGACTGCGACGTGAGGTGGGTGGTGTGATCCAGCTGGTTTGGTGTAAAACCATTATTGATATATCAGTGTCTCGTGTATAGATTGATTGTTAGTATTTGATACATTGGAATCATGTATTATTACACTACCACAGTTCCCGTTGTTTTGATTTCTTTCAAATGTTTTATGTCTCACAGTTTGTTCGAAACTAAAATGTTGAAACGTTCAGAGAGGAGAAACAATCGAGTTGTGTATTGTTTTCTTATCGATCTCGAAACTTCCTACTGTTTTAAATAGAAAGTAACAGTACCAAATATGTTTCCAAACACCAAAATTCATCCTTTAATTCATATCTCTCGAATGAACTTTCCTCAAAGATGTTGCAGGTGACCTCTTTATTATTATTTTCTCTTATATGATCAATAAAGACGTCGCATTTAATATTTTTATGTCACCCTAAATTGTTACAGTATTTTATTTATTTTTTTGCTTTCGGTCATCTAAAGTTTACGTTTTCCAGCCGACTTTTCTCTTTTATAGTTTGTCTCACCATTCTTCACCCGTTCGCTGTATTTCTTTTCTTTCTTTTCTTCCATTCATTTTCTGTCAGAAATTTTCCAAGAAGGTCGGACTGCTTATTTTCTCCTACACAATACCGTCCTTTTGTATCCGAATTTCAAATTTTAAATCTTTTTAAATCAAATTTTAAATCCAATTTCGTCCGAATTTCAAATCATAAATCCAAATTCTTTCAAAGCTCTCTCAGCTTCTGAGAATATATATTGTTTGTTTCCCTTTTTCAGAATACTTGAACATGACAGCTGATCTGAATTAATCTCAAAATTGTTCTGAATTCGATATTCATCAAAACTAATTCTTCTTTTCAAAATTCTAGATCGTGACAGTTATTACTAAAACCCTAGTATAGGGGTGTCAAACTAGGGGGCCACGGCCCCAGATATGAACATTTTTGCGGCCCAGTCAATATTGGTCCAATTTAGCTTTTGAGTTTGATACCCCTGGTCAGCAGAACTCATTAAAAAAAAGTTATACAGACTTTTTCTGTTTTGCTGTCTTTACAGTATCTTATCAGACGTGTTTTAGGTTTGTGTTTTTTGAAACTAATGTCCCACTTTTGAACTTAATAGAAAGTCTCACTCTCCTTCAGCGTTTGTTCAAAATTTTTTCTAGGTCGCCAGCGTGTCAGTCGTTTCCACGCCATTTAAAGCCATTTTGAAATTTGACGGCTATGAATCATATCCAGCTTCGAAGTAATTGACGTCAGAGTACACGTGTCAATGAAAATAGTCATAATGACTAGCCTGTATAACTATTTTACTATCCGAGACTTGAGGTTTTTAAAGTAATCTATTTAAAACACAAATAAATCGCGGGACGGGTCAATTGTCCACTCCAGTACTCATGAAAACATTTGAATTTTTCCAAAAACAAAATTTAAGGAAAAGTATAACTATTAAACACATAATTTTAGAGATACTTTATAAAAAATCGTAATAATATTTCGCCTATAAAAATTTCAATAATATCTCGCTCGAAGCGTTTCTTAAACCTATAGTACACCGGTTTGATAGGTTTACTGTGTAGGTATAGTGGCGTAGCTAGAGTTTTTGGGTCCGTGAGCAGACATGATGGGAAAGCCTTTTTTACTCTTTAAAATATGTAAAACAACCAGTTAGACTTTTGTTTTGAAATATATTTATATGTTTAATAAATAAACATCTGGAAATGTAAATACACGTTTTGTTAACACGAGTAACACTGGGCAAAAATAGTTACATAATTTACAAATATGATAGAAAAAGATTTAATGAACAAACAGAAATAAGTGAACATAGAAAAACAGGTAATTGGAGTATAAAACTGTGGCGACTTGCTACATTTTTCATTCGAGAATATGCAAAGTGAAAAAAGCAGCCGAAAACAAAAACCAAATTCGATAGCCAGTCTCGGAGCTTCGCATAAAAATCATCTTTCACTTTTTCCAAATTTTCATTAAAAATTTTAGTTTTGTCTGTACTGATATTTTTATTTCAATATATTTTATTCGTTCGTTCTGATTTCAAATGTTTTCAATCATGAACAAACTACCTAATTCCGACAAAAACATTTGTTAAGAATTAACGGATACCAGAGGTTCCACAATCCATTGCTTGCACTTGCTATAGCTACGCCTCTGTCTTAAGAACATTTTGCGCATTTAATTTTATTTGATGTGCCTCTTACGGGCTAATATACATGTATCCATGACCACCCGCTAAAACTATAAACTATAACTATCTATACAAATATGAACTATTATATATGATCCATTCTACCCGCCTTCCCGAGTAACAGACACTTTCTGCATCTATTTACACCCTTCATCCTCTGCCAGTACCACCCACCCATCTTGAGCTAAGCTATAATTCCTCTGGTGCCCCGGCAGGTTCTGATGATCTTAGATGTCAGGCAGAAGTGGCGCGAAATCTCTATATTAAGTATGAAAGACATTGCTTGGGTTAATAAACTTTGACACCATTTTGTTAGCCTTGGTCTTGAAATGTAAAACTCACAAACTTCAAACCCCACGAAAAAAAAGTATGAATATCTTCAAAAAATTCTTTTTAATATTCAATTAGGTTAAAAAACCTATTAAAATAAGAATATTTACAAATGCTCGTTAATATAAGACCGAAAGAGAGAGAGAGGGAGCGGTGGTGGTGGTGAGGAAGAGGGAAGTAATAATCAAACGAAAAATTTTAAACTCCGCAAAAGTTAAAAACAGATTAAAAAAAAATTTGTGGATTTTTGTAGCAAAAAAAAGAAGACTAATTTTTATTTAAATTAAAATCCTCAATTTCAAAATTAAAATCAAAATGAAAAAAGTTATAATTATGGTACTTGTTTAAATAAGAAATATAAAGAAATTATAACTGGGTTAGCCCAATGCTTAACTTTTTACTCGAAAACAATATTCTTATTCAAACATTCGTGATTTTTTTTCTTAAAACTTTTAAAGCTGACTCAGGAAAATTTCCCTTTGTCGACTGAATACAAATGCTGAGGAAGTATAAAATGTATTTCGAAATTCTCCCTTCATCCGTCACATGAGATGAAAGTATAAAAAAAGAGAAGATGAACGCTTTCTCAGAACCAAGAGAGCATACTGTAAGAGAACATCTGGGAACACTTGAAATTATATAAATTAATAACTCCATTATAACAAAGTGATATTATTACATAAACTACCGACGTTTCGTCATCTTTAATGACTGATGACATCGTCAGGGTAAAAGCGAGACTGACTGTTAGAGAACCACAAGGGAGAGAAAAGTAAAGATGGGTCTGAAAGTAGAAGCAGGGACAATTGTGGAAAGAAGGAAGAAGAGTACCTGAAACGAAGGGAAGGTTGGAAGTTATACCTCAGTATTTAATGTGTATAAAATATAGCTGAGTTTTAATCTTGTTTTTCACTTGTAGTTGGGTATAACAGGATACGGAAGGAGGATTTGAACTCGCGACTAAAACATCATAGTCTGGCAGTTAACTACCACACCACAGACCTCCCGCTAATTTATATAAAATCAGGCCTTACAATTGCGCGGAAGTTTATACTCACTAACATGTGACTATCATAAAACATAAAAAGTCAGTAACTTTCTGTCTATAAATGTGCTTTACTAGGTAACCCCAATGTTTCTGATCAGTTCCCAGAATTAGGATTTTCTAGGAATGAATACCAGAATGATTTTCTGTTGGAGTTACCTTTGATGGTCTCATTTTAAAAGACTCATCTTGTATAATCTAGGTACAGTCACCCTACTAAAGAAACACTGATGCTTCAACGTGATCTTCGTACAATTAGATAGTCCAACACTAATATCGTCTAACACTGAAATCTAGAAAAGGACACCTCGAAACAAAATATCCAGAACTGCGCAGCCTGAAACCATCTACTACTATCGTAGAGGGCATCATGTAATAGAGCCAAGCGTTTGACAAATTTTGCATGAAAGTAATGAAACAGTAAAAACACGAAGAACCCCCAAGACAAGGTCAACCTCATAAAAAGAATGCTGCTAACAAAAGAACTAACTACAATAACACGCCAACACGACTAACAGAACCAAGAAACTGCCCACAGCCAAGGAGTTAAGTAAAATATATCGAAAGATGGAGCTTGCAGACGTCTGAAACCAGAGGGAAGACACCTTGTCCGGGATTTGTCACATGAATACTAAAAAGTAGTTCGTACCTAAATTTCCCATCACTAACACCAGATAATATAAATAATACAAATTAATATAAATTCCAGGGGTAAAGATACAAAGCGCTCAACGGACTTACAGAATTGTCAAAAATTTCACGGAATTCTTGGCGCTATTTAGTAATTGAAAAATTATTCTCAAAATTTAATTATGCTTATTAAATACAGCGACGACATTCAATGAGCCTTAATTAATTGATCAACTGAGACGTGAAAGGCTAATATAATTTGTTCAATTTTCAATTTATACTGAATTCGGTGAGAAACTGGTCCGAACATTGACTAAAGACAATAAATAACTGACGAAGTGTAAAGGGTTGTTTCCGATTTAAATATCAATCAAAGGCTGATTTATATTCATTGCACTACCCCAAAATTTTCGGTCTCCGTTACCTCGACCCTAGACCATTTAACCGTCAGCCAAACAAGGTGTTGTTCGAACCTCGAAAAAAAAATATTTTAACTGAAGTTTAATTTATTTATTTATTTCTTCGTACGGATCAATACACAATGGTGTCAAATTGTTGGTCATCTCTAGAGTATGATCAAAATACAAAACAAATTTATTTCTCTTTTGTTTTAGGAATTGGAACGGGAAAATTTTAAAAAGAGAAAATGGAGGGACGTGGAAGAAGACCGAAGCAGACGATGTTGTCATGGTTTAGTTAGTGTTTCAGGTATGGTGAGTTTATGGTGAATCATGCTTCGGTGGCGGCGTATGGTAATATTCGTTGATAGTTTTGTGAAAATTCTGTGAGTGGGAAAGAAATTTATTTATATATAAATAGAAGGTTTTATAGAAACACACATAACAACACAAAAACATAAAATATAGTCGGTAGTCAAATGCATACAATCCGGTTACTTTATACGACCTATGAAAGCAATTATGTTTGTAACAATACAAAGCTTTCATTCGGAATATGCATTTATGATTCAGTTGTGTATGAAATTCATTGTAAACATCCCACGTTCATTTTGTGTGAGTTATATCTTATCTTTCTTTGTCTTCAACTGAATTATTTAGGTGAAAAAGAAAATATATTCTCACTATATTTATTTATTTTTAGAAAACACGAGAAAAGCTTTCACGAGCTTTTTCGCCCATCTTCACGACCTCGTTAAATGATCTCAAGGATATCACTGAGACAGTATTTTATCAAAAGTTTTCTTTGAGTGAAGTTGTAGAAGAACCTAGGCACCTAAAACCAGATGAATATTAGTCAGTGTTATACCTAACCTGTTGAATGGGATTTTCGTCTGCCTAAAAGAAAGTATTTTGTTTAGTGCATTCTGCTTATTCTTTTGCAAGCATGACGGACTCACAAAACACCTGAAAGGTTGTCCAAGGTTGGATGTCATTATATTGCATTGGAAGGACTAATATTCGCATTAAATTTCTGAATCAGTGTAGTTGTTTGGTAGTCTCAAGCAGAGTAATATTATGTGGACCGGGAAGTCTCGGAATAACATATACTGTATATGTTACGGTAGTGAACAAGTGACCTAAAAAAGAGTCGCTCTCTCTCTCGTTTTTCAGGATGAGAGGATGAATCTTCCTGCGCTCAAATTGCCCAAATCACAATTCAGGAGCCGCCCGAACAGCGGTAAAAGTGATAAACGGGCGAATATATAAAATTTTCGGTATTTATTCATGATGTCTAACTAAGCTTAGTTTATAAAATAACCAATTCATAATGAGGAATTTAATAAAAGTTTGCTCGCAGGTTTGACTTCTCTCACTTTTCAGACAAAAGGCAACCAATCCAAGAAGCTCTACTCGCTAGTAACAATGGTGAATACATGATAAGTGACAGAAACCAAGGATCTGAGCAAACTCTGATTAAATTCGGCACTACGGGGATTTTATAAAATAACCGGTAAATGTGATAAATACTTAGTAATTTACCGAGCTTAGTTGGTGATTACGAATAATATTATAGTTATATTAGGATAACGCCCAAAACTGACATTGTTTTCCAGTCTATCTATTACACAGGGTAGGAGTTAGCAGCCTTTTTCGGTCGGCAGGCCATGTTCGAAATAAAATTTTTTATGCGAGCCGGACATTCAAATATAACTTAAATAGTGTTTTTGTATCACATACGAGTATAAATAGTAGTAAAAATAAATATGAAAAAAATTATTTTTATTGACATGCTATAATAACAATATTGTTATGTCACAGAACAAAAAGGTACAGTTCTTACAAGGGAGAAAAAAAAAAACAATTCAAATTTCATACAGTACGTATAATATAAATATAATTATATTGATGCCGCTCAAAAAGTTGTAAAGGGCCTCAGGTTGCTGACCCCGGCTATAGGGTATAATGTTATCTTATATTTCAGCGATTAGGTTTTTCATATCTTAAAATGAAAGTAGTATAAGCATCCGTGTCCTGAAAACCTTCCATAGGCCACATACCACTATGAGTCTATAATTGTTGAGGAAGTGACGAAGTTTTTTTTTGCAGATAATCAATCCAACATAATATCGGAAGGGTTGTTTATAAGTCACAACAGCTACAACCAACCTCGGGAAAAGAAAGGAAAAAAGTTCGATCCAATAAAAAAGGTATAAATGAAAGTGAGTAATTGTATTTGAAGTGTTAAAATTGATTTCATTGTGAAAGAATTTTAATGATGTTGACTTCTAAAGAAATATAGTCTATTTGAAGGGAAAAATTGGGTAATTGACAAAGATTTGATGGTTCTCTCAAGGAAGGGAAAAAAATCCGATAAAAAGAATTGCAATTTAATTTAATAAAATTGGCAAGAAAGTGGAAGTGTTAGAAACACGTTAGAGTTTATTTATTCAGAATTGGTTTATTCTTACGCTTGAGGATTAGCGAGCCACGTGCTTTGAAAGCTCAACACAAAAATTTCACGGATTCAAGCTTTTGATGGCTTTTTTTTATTATTGCCTTCTCCGAAACGACACGCAAACAAATGTTTACATAATTAACTATTTTCTGTAGAAGTTTTCACCCTGCAACAGGTTTGGAAGGAAAAAACCTAAAATTAAATTTTACTTTTCGCCTTTCTGTTCCTTCTTTTATCAATGGAGGAAGGAAACTATATAGGCTCTTGAGAGAACCGAAGTGACCTTACTTGATGGTCTCTGTATAAAAGGAAACAGACTTGTCAGATTGATTCGTTTTAATGTCGGACGTGTGTTGAATACAAAAACCCAAAAAGCAATGGGATTTAAAAGAAACCTTACGTTCGAAGATAGTTTATCTCCTGTTTAGCTGAAACCTCAAAAATTTGACAAAAGAGGGAAATATTAGTGAGATTTTGCCCTTAGCTTACGTCTTTAGTTTGGTTTTAGTATGTTTTTCTTTTTTAATTCGCAGTTTCTGTCACTATTGACTTCGAGCCTAGGATTTTAACCTAAGTGGATGACTACTCGACAACTATAAAGCGAAGAACACAGTTTCGCTGAAATACAACACAGTCAGTGTACTCTGTTTATCAGAAAGGCCATTACTTTCGTCATATTAAAAGTGTATAAGAGATAATGAATTTTGCGTACTCAAATTCTAAAACACTTTCTGAAATGCTCGAATTTAGTTACAAACTTTTCCAAATTCTATTTCCGTTCTTCGTGTCAGTATATTGACTCTCTTCTAATACTAGACACCAAAAAAGGAATTCGACAAAACCCCTTATTTTCATTTTATAATTCTTTAGGTCCAACTTGAATTTCTTCTTTATAGTGAGACAAAAGCTGAAAAGATTTTTTTTCTCTATCACTTATAGTGAGAGTTTATAATAATATTATATTCCTATTATTATGTATATTTTTGATTGTGTGCCCTGATTGTGTATTACAATATTCCTTTGTATAAGCAATCAAATAAATAAACAAACGAACGAATTAAAAGTAATAAAAAAATTTATCCAAACAAATCACTACGTTTTATACAATAATATCATTATTAATATCAATTTAATGAGAACAATTGGTACCAACCCTATAAATAAATATTACTCGACCTTCAACATAACAAATCTCCCATTCTCATTATTCAATAGTGCTCTACAATTTGACATAAAATCACTATCAAGGAAGATTATAAATTGTTTCACTTATATTTTTCTCTTAGTGTCGTCTCCTTTGAACACCAATTAGGAAGTGCCCGAAATTGTCAATCCTCTTCCAATGTCTATATTTATAGGTAGCACTCCTGCCATTCGAAATTCGTACAAATGTTTCGCTAAATTGCAATACCCTGAAGGAACTTCTGTATTATAATAATTAGTTTCAATATTTTTGAATTTGAATCTCTTTATTATTGACAGAAAAATGTGTAAGTTACACGTCCTCTTTGGATCGTTCACTACTGAATTTGCCGTTTAATTGTGTAAGTAAGTCATCAACAGTTACATCAAGACGGTTTCCTGTATATGATTTTTGAACTTAACGTATCAAAAGCTATTAAAATAATAAAACATAACGAATAGTATAATAATAATCTCTATACTCTATTTGTATTATGTAAACTATCATTACACCAAAAACAAACATTTTTAACAAAGGTATATATTTTTAAAGACTATATTAATATCATAAAAATCAATAAGTAGCTAAACATCTTGAGTTTTAAGATTTTCGCGGTTGTTAGTAATATTAATATATTTCTTCCCTGTTTAATGGATTTTCGGGATTCCCTTAAATTTTTTTTTTATTCAAAATATAAAACACCCGTGTTATTATCCTGATTAATATGTTTTTCCTTTTAAACTTAAATAAAAATCACGACGATTTTCTCTCCCAAAGTCCCTCTAAACCGTTTATCAGATCACTTTTCTTAATTCGACTTTCTTAACAAAATCAAAGCTTTCCCCTGGGTAATGAAAAAAAAAATTTTTTTTAAAGCTTTTTTAAGATTAAAAAATTAAGCTTAATAGGTATTCAGGAAGTGTTTTCGTTCAAATCCAGATATTTTAGAAGATAATTTTCTTCCTCCTTCATCTGAGTTCGTTAAACTTCCGTCAGTAATTGATCATAAGCACAAAGTAATTTTCTTCTAAAACCTTTTACCGGTCTATGGTTTCTAGGTCACGTACTCGAACTGCATTCGGTTTTATTTTCCAAAGAATTGTTATTCTGTTTGTTGCTTCTTATTTTTTCAAAGGGAAAATTGAAAAAAAGGAAAGAAACACATGTTCCTCAACATAAAATTCGAAAGACGTTGAAAATAAATCATGAAAAGCCTTCCAGAGTAAGATAAAACGAAAACCTGTACTCTTTGTGGGAAAACCATGTACAGAAGAAGGAGAGGATTAGTGAACCGTTAAGAAAAACTTGACGTTCAAAGGTATTTAAGTGTGCTAAGAGCGTGTGGTTGCCCTCAATTCCGGTTCCCGAATTCACTTTTTCTTTTAACGTGGAATAACCCTGCTTCTTTTGTGCGTTTTCTACTTTTCCCAGCCTCCATCCATCCTACCCCCTCATCACCACCCCCGTGACTTTTGTTTCTATTTTATGAAACAGGTCTACCCCACCTTTTAAAAGATCCTGAATAAATCTTTCCCTTTGAATGCTCTCAGCCTGTTTCCTTGTTTAAAATTTGACAAAACAGGAACTTTTTCATTGTCGTCATGGTTTTATTTACGCCAAGCCCGGGAAAAAAGTTTTCCCTTTCTTTCCACCCGAAAATCCAAAGCACTAACTATTCACCCAAACTTTGTCTTGAGAATCAACAGTAATAATAGTGAAAGAAAAAATTAGTTTCACGCAAAAACTAAACTGCTGATAAGTTTACTATCGGAAAATAATTTATTAATGTGTCGAATAGATTCAGAAGCTTATCAAATGTAGCTCTCGAATGAATTTAGAATGCCAGCAATCTCTCGGAAAAACACTTTGTTTTTTATTTTATTTTATTCGCAGTCGTTTGATTTACTTTCCATTAGGTATCATTTGTCTTTTGTCAAAGCAGACTTAATGGAATCGATCTACTGCTTCAAAAGACATGCTCGGTTTACTAGAAAATGTCAAATATCTACTGAAACTAGAGCAGGTTTGTATAGACAACAACGTTTTTCGACTCCACTACAAAGCGACGTCTTTCCTTCTAGCCATATGCTCGATCATCATAACCTCCAAGGAGTACATTGGAGATCCCATTCATTGCATCGTGAATTCGAAAATTGATCAAAAAGCGATAAACACATACTGTTGGATAGCGTCAACATATACAGTTACCGCCAATCCCGATCGAAGTGACTGTAAGTATACCTTATAAAATAAGTAACTTCCCCATTTTTTTGCTGAATAGTTTTCATTAGAAAGCTTCTTCGAAAGAAGAAAATATGACATCATCAACCTCCCTCTCGACTGTAGATAAAAATTGTCACGACTAAAATGATGAATCATAGCTATTTGGTGTTATGGCTCGACTTTTTTTTTGTCTGTTTAAGATGAAACGAGTTTAATGTAACGGCCGACAAAACATGTTGTAATTTATTTCTATTTATTCACTATATGGTTTAGGCGGTACCTGTCATAAAAAGCATCCTACTCAAAATATAATAAAAAAGGGTTTAAGTATAGGAGTCGTTTATTGTGGAGAGGATGGGGTGTTTTGGATTAGGACCGTCACTGATTAATGACTGTGTCTTTTAATTTTATAAACATAATTGTTTTTGTTTTAGATTTTCAGCACCTAATACCGTATCCGGGAGTGAGCAACGAATATAATGCCAGTGCAATTACTCACCAAACATACTATCAGTGGGTTTGTTTCATCCTCGCTATACAGGCTGCCTTGTTTTTCTTACCTCACTGCTTGTGGAAGGTGTGGGAAGGTGGCAGGATAAAAATGCTGGTTGCTGATTTATGTGAGTTCATTTAAAGACCCATATTTAAAACTAACCTACCGGACGAGCCAATGACCTACTTGTAAAATATTGTTTTAAAATATCTATACAGTTATGTTTTTGGTAAATATACTTTGATTTTGAGAGAAATTTGAATGTATATCTAAGTGGTCATACAATTAACATGTGGTTGTCATAGAATACGCTCGAAAACTCAACTCTGGAGTTACACAATGGACAAAATATAACTTTACTCGTCATCACGTGTACCCTGACATCACCTAACAGTTAAACATGATTCACAGCCGTCAAATTTCAGTTTAGCGTTGGAACTGGGACAGACAGCTACGGCCTATTACATTGTTTGGAGACGACTGTGACATGGGTAGTGACCGAGAAAAATTTTTTGAACACAAATAGAAGACAGAGGAAAGTGACCACAGCAAACACGTGCAAAATAGTCCTAGAAACAAATCCTAAAACATGTCAAATAAAGATAAAAAGACAAAATGTAAAAAGTTTGGATGTGGGTGTACCAATTATATGTAAATTTGAAAGGCGGTCAATTGACCGGTAGAGGGAAGAGAAATGGCAGTAAGTTTGGTGTTAGTAATACAAAACCGAATACTGTTGTAAAAGGCTTATGCTCGTAGTCAACTCAACTGGAGAAAGGACATTTATTAAAACAACTCTGTTTAGTACGAAAGATGACTGCTTTTTGTTGTTGTTTAAGTCCCGTCAAAGTTTTCAGATTAAAGTCAAGGGTGTCAAATTCAATTAAAACACAGTCTGTTTGATGCAACTGGTAAGATTCAACAGGGATCACATCAAATTTTACAAAATTTATTTAAAATTATATTTAAAATTAATAACTGAGGAACGCTGATGGAATAATTATGTAATGGCACTGCTTCGATCACCCTAAAGTTCTGTTTCCCTTCCAACATGTTGTCCCGCATTAATTTTATTCCAGTGCATCGTGGGCTCTAAACAATTACCTCGGGAGCCACGACAGTTAACGTTTTTAACGTCAAATACGTCATCCTTAACTAAGTCATGAAAATTTATTTCCAGGTACTCCAGTGGCTGATAAGTGGACTCCAGAGAAGAAACAACAAACCATTGAGTTCTTTTCCAAGTCAGGTTTTTACAACCTCAACCTGTATGCACTTCAGTTTCTTTTCTGCGAATTTTTAAATGTATTAAACATAATCTTACAAATATTCATATGGGATCTAGTATTCGATTACAGATTTTTATCATTCGGACCAAATACACTAAAATACGCGAGTTCAAACAGTCTATACGACCCATTTTCCGCGTTGTTTCCAAAGATAACAAAATGTAATTTTCATTATTACGGTCCGTCTGGCTCTTCCCAGCAAATCGATGCAGTTTGCGTCTTGCCTTTAAATATAGTCAACGAAAAAATGTTTACTTTCCTCTGGTTTTGGTTTTTCTTATTAGCTGTTGTGACCATAGCAGCATTCTTTTTCGACATTTTAATGTTTAACAGACAACTCCTTCGAATTTATATTCTTCAAGCTCAGGCTAGGTTTGTTTCTAGAGCAAAGATACGAACTATAGTCACCAAAAGAAGTCTGGGTCACTGGTTTCTTCTGCATCAGCTAGGTCGTAACATGAATCCCTTCGTATTTTGCGATCTTTTAACGGATTTAGCCAGTGTTTTAGGTGAAGGTAAATTGTCTCTTAAAGAACAGACAGACGTGTGATAAAAGCTTTAATATCCAGGCCATAATTTATCAAAAAGAAATGTTTTTCTCCCAAGAAATAAAAAGCCAACGTTCTGACAAAACATTTTCTATTAAAATATTTGTACTTCAAATGAAAAGAAAAAAGAAACTTGTACTAAGTAGATCACAAAAATTTATGTCAAATATAAATCGACTTTTAATAATATTTTCAAAAACCGTGAATGTCATTAATAAAACAATTAAAAACAATACTTTATTAGTTTTATTTCCTAACTAACGTTATAGTCACAAAAGCTCTAGTAAACAAATATTTAATAAACTTTTTAACCGTTCCAACTCTGATAATAAATTTTTCTTCTCAAATGTCTAAAATGTCTGTTTATAGAAAAATTGTTCTCAACTAGGCTTCAGTCTCAATTTATTGAACTTAAATATTTTTAAGATCTGATAAGAAACTCAAAAGATTTAAACAATTTAAATTGTAAATTCGTTTTTTTATGACTTTTATTTCCTGAAACTAAAGTCTGAGTTAAAATATGAAAATGAAAAAGAAAAACAATCCGAGAGGAAGCAGTTGAAATTAGCTGACGATCTTAGAAATCTAGTAATACGTATCATGCATTAAAATGTTTTAGTGCCCTCTGTGCTCGCGTGCTTTAAGTCTGTCATCCGTGGAATAGTCTAATCGTCTAACTGCTACAGTTTAGCTATCATTGAGCCTTATAGTGTCTTGGAAATATGCACGTCTGTAAGATGTCAATAAGTGAGTCGTTCTGCTTTTGTCATTTGCTAATTTTTATAATTTTTATTTCACTCATTCTTCACGGTTATAGTCTTCTAATATAAGCATAATTCGATTCTCGAGAATGTTTGTGTACCGAAAACTTCGTGATACCAATCTTTTTTTCTGTAAAATACTTTTCTTTGTCGGAAGATTTTCAGAAACATATCTGCATGTTAAAATAAAACAAAAGGAAAATACACGTATAACAAAAAATTTGTACTGAAAGGAAACTAGAACTGAATAAACAAGAAATACTAGGTGTAGCGACCCTCGGCGATTCTCAGGCCCACCTTGCAGGACAGTAGTTTTCGAGATGTTCGAGAATCACCCAGGCTTGACAACGATCGCCAGAGTAAATAGCAGAAGAGAAAAGCATCAGATGCTTTGCCAGTAGAATAACAACAAAAACAACAAGCAATATCTTCAACTTACTTCTTCAACCTCATCCTTTGATACTTTAACTTAGTTCAGTTTAGTTTAGCAGTTTAAGTGTTTAGTTTGTGTTAGTGTAATTAATCAATTTAACCCCTCAAAAGATTCTTGATTTAGTAAGAGAACATAACGACTGCAGAACAAAACACAGCAAAGAGTTGTACAAGGACATCTACATTTTATGAGCATCTTGCTAAACTCAAACTAGGGAATCAGATACCTTCCAAGCAATAAAGTTGAAAGAAACAAATCTTCTGAAGTCAAAAAGAGCCACTGAATTTCAATAAGTGAGGGATTTATAATGTTCCAAGCTTCATAACAATATATTTTTAAAATATACATTTAAATTTAGTAGTTTCTGAACAAGAAAGTCAAATATTGGGATGTAGGCGTCTAGATCTACAAAACTACAATACTTTCTGAGAGCAAAGAGAAACGCAGACATTACACAGAAAACCAAAACCGCAATCAAGACAAAAAATGACCTGAAAAGAAAAATAAGAAAGAAAATAAGCAAATGAACGAAATGAAAAGAAAGAGGAAAGTATAAATCGAAAAGAAACGAAAGGGCAGTCGATACAAATTTGACCTAACATGCTGAGATGTTCGTGATCCGAGGGATCAGTGTAGTTCAGAGATATGCCTTGATAAACAATTCCCTCCCAGTTTCATGACACTGGTTCATATCCTTACACGAAACGTAGGCTAATATTCATTATAAAACTTAAATCTACAAGGAAATTTTAATATTTAGTGCATTTCAACTTTATTTAAATTCAAGGAACTGTAGTTAAGTGTCGGCTTATATTAGACGTTAATTAGAGTTTGTAGAAATTCCCCATCCCCTCCCCTCCCGGTTTTTTGTTTTTAACTTTTAAAAACTTTCTCCGGAAAATTTCTCCGGTATTTTTAAACTAAATAAAAATTAATGTTGGGAAATAAAGAAAATTTTAAATGCCACACTTTATGTCGGTTAACTCATTGGCTTCAGAATAAGAAGAAAAAAATTCCCAAACTTCATCAAAGTTATAAAATCAAAGTTTTCTCCGATCTGGTCTTATCAAGGGAATATCCTTTCTCTTATCCGCTCCCATCGCACTCTAACTCTTTTCTTTTCTCACTTGGAAATCTCGAACGCGGGAAATTTTTCCCAAAAACCGTTCTTAAAAAAAGAAAGGAAAAAATCTCAAAAACTGTTTGAAGTAATGAATAATAAATTTGACTGACTTTAATTGACATTGACTGAAATACATTTTATTTCCCAGAAGAATGAAAAGCGTAAAAACCTGAATGGAAGTGGTTCCCAGAGCACCTCGGTGAATGATTGCTGAAAAAAGAAATTTATTATTCATTACTTCCAACAAGTGAGCGTCATTCTAATTTAACCCGGTGTCGGTCTGCCGAACTTAAAAACCGACCCTCGAGGTGGGTGATTTGGAAAAATTAAAGCTCATCTTGGAATTAAGTGCGAGAACTTGATCAACAAATGCATTTAAAACTTTTGAATTACGGTGGAAACTATTGAATGATTAAAGTCGTGTTAGCCTCCTCCGTTGAGAATATTGGGAAAGTTGGGAAACGAAATTAAAAAGTCTTCTAAAGCGATTCCCTCGACCCCCTCAAGAAATTTGGAAGTGAAGACCAAATTACTAGATTATTAGACTGGTTGAACACACAAAATAGGTTAGGAGTTAGGTTCTAATGATGGTCCCATCCCGCAAAATGTAATAACCTAAGGTATCCCTCACCCGTAATAAGGCTATTAATATACCTAAGATTCCTTTAAAAATGGCCTAATTGAATGAGAAAGGTTGAGCCATTATCCCATCCACTTCTGAAAGCCGAGAACACCAAAATAACTTTCCGAGAGAAAGTGAAAAACAAAAATCATTTCAAGGCTTTTACAACTTGAACCCTCGTTAAAGCTCTCTTTCTGCCAGTTTTATTTTATGTTCTTTTTCATAATTACAGGTTTATGACTGAATTCAACCATCAATTTCCCTCTGCTCTCTTTTAAGCGGCCTTTTTTGCAAGTCTGCCTTGTTATAGAACACTTTTCCTAGCCCGTTTCTCTAGTTTTAATTTTACCTTTTCCACTATGTGCCTGGATAACATCACATGAACTATAAATGGATTTAGAATTGCCTCTCTGAAATTCTACCCAGGTTCAGAATTATTTATTGCGAGAAAATTGCCTGCCCGCTTTGTTTTTTTTTCTTTCCTTCTTCCTCAGTTAATTTTGCCATTTTTTGCTAAAAAAAACCTCCCTTTCATTAACAGGAGTTGCATTAAAATGAGAAAACAAAAAAACAGAACATAACCGAGTCTTTTTTTAGGTTCCAAAACAGAATCAAGAAGAACGGTGACAAAATAAGCAATAAATAATTGATTTGGCAGTGATTGTTTAATTAATTTTTTGAGTCTGACAAAAAGTAGTTATCATGAAATTGCAGCGACCAGATCAAACACGCCGTGCTGTTCGGGGTTAGTGAGACCTGAACAAATCTGCAGGAAAAAATGAGGTTGATGACGAAGATCGGTCGTCGACTGCCCTCAATTCGATTTCAATAAGTTCGAAATACGAGTTTGTCAAGGTTCGCTTCTTTTTTTGTAAATATATTCTTATAGCATTTCATTAAAAGCAAAAAAAACATCCGGTCTAGTAGTAGTGCGTTAGTAATTAGTAATTTTAGTTCTGTTGTTGTGTAAATATACTTGTTACTTTCATTTAATTTTTTAATTATAATTTGTTTTCAACCTCCTCTTGTATCTCTGAAAAATGAGATATCGGGAGTTGAAATAATTGGCGCCCAAGAATTAAAACCAACACACAGCCTATACGACATGCGGATACCTGCACGAAAGCGCAAAGAACATTCCAGTAAGAGTGTCTGGAGTGAATATAATACAGCGATTAAAGTCAGTACTTGCCAGTCAGTACAATAACACCATATAGCAAACTACTCGAACGGATAGCGGAACGATCGCGCTCATTTATATATTTTATTTGTGTGTTTGGATTTACCGATCCACCTGATTCCAACAGAGACAAAAAAACTAAAACTGATGAAATAAATGGTTATCGCAATGGGCTTATCACTCAGCAGGACCCATGTCCATTCAGTAGACAAAATACAATAGTTGGAATGTGTGTCCAAATATTTATGTATGAAATTAAATTTACATTTATTTGAATTGATGTATTGTGTCAGCTGCGTGGGATCCGACAAAAAGTAAACAGATACAAAATTAATTTCAGCTCAATTTCCTTTCACTGAAACTATACGAAAAATGACACACGCAACCCAAAATTTGATAATAGGCCTATTCTTTTAGTTTGAACCTTTCTATGGTGTTACAGTATTCATCCACTAATTTTCTTATACACTCTACATTCATTCCCAAAACATACAAACTAACCGATTTATAGAAAAAATCAATGTAATTATTTCTTCTGAACGATCCAAACTATAATAAACTGTGGCGTTTGCCACGTTCAACATTCAGGAATGTGCACAGTAGAGTAAAGCAGCCGAAAGCAGAAATTTAACATTCAGTCTCGAAGCTCCGCATCATCCAAATCGTTCTATTTTTCATTTCGATTCCAAATTCTATTTGTACATTAATATTTTACATCAATATACAGTGTAACCTCTCATAACGAGTTTAATTCGTTCCGGAGTTTTACTCGTAATGCGGAAAACTCATGCGAAACAATTTTTTCCATATGAAACAAAGTAAAATAGAATAATGTGTTCCAGGCCGAAAAAAGCACTAAAAAAAAGTTATTTTAGTATTTAGCAAAAGAAAAGGAGTAGCTAAGAAGCTTGAGAATATGAAAATAAAAGAATTTTGGGTGTAGTGAAGACAATAAAACAGGTAGAAAAAGATTTAACTTTGAATCAGCCTCTATTCGGAGTTTTTTCTCTACCTGTCAGGGGATTCCTCGCCAAAAATTGCTCGTTATGCGAAATATTGATCGTTTTTATGGTGATCGGAATTTATGGTGATCGTTATACGAATTTCTCGGTATGAGAGGCACTCGTTATGAGAGGTTCCACTGTATATAATTTAAATTCGTTCGGAACGGGAGTGTTTTCGATCATCACCCATCATCAGCGGTACACCTTGGCTCCGACAAAACAAACAAATATCGAAACAGTAACTAATAGATCAGTGATGTTTTCATTGGCAATTTCTTGTAGAAAACAGGACAACAACAGAAAAAGCTCTAAATGACAATTGTATATCAAAATTTATTGAAATAGTTTGTTATTAATTACAGTTCTTAAAAGCCTAAATGGGAAATTAAAAGTTTTAAATGAGTTTTTGATATTAATTTATCGGAAATGAAGAATCACTTGACGAAAAATGTGAACTTTGAAATGAATATCAGGCGAACTTTTCCCAAAATTAGATTATATAAAACCTTTTCAGACAATTAGAAATCAGAACTTTGGGAAATCTCTTAAACTGTATGGCAGGGTACGATGCATCTGAGAAGGGATAACGTGGTCAGTGTGACAAGGGATGAAAGATCTGTGTAGAGCCAACCGCTAAAGTTCTGATGCTCTTTCCAAAAATGGCGGAAAACGAGGAATTTCCTTCAGTAAAAAGAGACATGTTGAATAATTCTTTCAAACTACTGTCTGAAAGTTATTTGAAAGACATTTTCTACCACAAGCGTACAAGAATTCCAAATTGATCTTCGTAATAATTTCGTAATAATTTCCCTTTTAAATAAGTCTTCACTTTCACTTGGGGAAAAAAATGTTCAACCTTGGCCCTGTAATCTCCGCTTAATCCATTTTCAATTCTTTACAAAGCTCTGGAAAGGTCGTGAAACAATAACGTCAGTGACCCGGACGTTTTGTAATGAAAAATAAAAAAAAGAAATTAAAAACATGCGCACGGACTTAACAACATGTATAAAAAAAGAAAGAGAGAGTGAGAGACAGAACTTCACTCGGAAATCTGGATATTTAATTGTCAAAGGGAAGGGAGATGAGATCTCGTATAAATGGGTCGAAATTTGGTTAATTTTGTGGAAACTCTGCTTTTATAAACCAGAGAAAGGACGAAGAAAGTTTGAAACATGGAAATCGGTCACCGCTAACTTCAATAAAATGTTTTTCAAAACTCGAAAGCGAATCACGACTGAGGATGCTGGGGATGTGCCCCCTCACGAACGAGGCTATACGAACGTGTCAATCTTTATAGGTTTTGCTTTTATAGATCGTACGAACCTAATAATCCTTTCCTGTTTTTCGAGTAACCCAAGCAAAGGCCAAATTTTATACTCCTCGTATATATTTTTTCTTCGCCCTCCGCCACCCAATAGCCATGTTGTTTCAATCGACCTTTCGGCCTTTTTTGAATTTATTATTTCCTTTTTCTTTCCTTCAGTTTTTCTTTATTCCTTCGTGCCTCCCTTTAGACTATTTTTTTTACCTTTTTTCAATTTGTTTTTCTTTACAAGAGTTAGTCTTTTTTTTTATTTCTTAAATCATCACGGTTTTGTAGATTTCGATGTGTGATTCCCCAATTCTTTCAAATCTTTTTCGACCTTCATAAATCAGTTGGCTGCCTGATTCGGGAAGTAAACGAACATACGGTTCGTGAGTTCGGTCGGAGTTCGTTCGAGGTAGATGTTTTTAGAAGACAAATTTTCTTCTCCGGTTAAATCTGTTATTTGATATATAAAATTGTATAACTTCTTACATTCACACTACTAATTTCGTTTATAAATATTATTATTTCTTAAAGCGTTTATGTAAACTGAAGAGATTTCCGAGTCGAGATACCGAATTAAGAGGTGGTGATTTGACACTGCATTACTCAGGTGGGTGTTGAATTCTGCTGTAGTTTTGAGTTGTCCGTCCAGAATCTTTTTAATGTTTATCGGTTTCTGCCATGTTTTTTCTCGTTTTGTGTATGTTGTCATCATCTTTAATACTGTCACTCGTGAGATGTTACACAGTTTAGTTGTTTTGGTTTATTTCAGTTGTTTCGCTCACTTTCAAGGTCTGAGAGATGACACATTTCACCGCTGTACGTATGCTCTGAAAAAAACCTACAAGTCCTGACACGTGGACTCCGTTTACACGGAAACAATGGTGCCAATACGAACCTACTTTATCATATGGTGTTCCCATTATTTTGTCCAACCCCGTATATGCTTTATTTTCAACAGCTAAAGAGCTAATTTGACTAAAACTAAGCCAAGAGGATGTCAAAGCACCAAACAAATAACTTAAATCAGAGCTTCATAAAGAACATCATTACAGAATAAATTTTGAAGACAAACTTAAATTTTACAAAGACTCCAAATTTCACATTCATACTTCTTGGACTACAACCAACAGTCTATAAAATAAGATTAAAAAGAAGAAAAAACTAACTCACCTCGTTTAACGTTTAATCCAAATAATACTTCCGGAGCCCAAGAATTCAGAACCAGCGCAGAATATAGAATGAAAAGTAGAAATTCTCTCTCGTAACTTCTGTATCCACTTCACTATCTACTTTTTCCTTTCGTTTAATTGAAACACCAAACGGAAATTTCACATTTAAAACCCATATTTGACTTTATGAAATATAAATGAAGATTTAAGTATTAAAAAAAAGAAAAGATTTTTTTTCCAAATATTTTATTCACGAAAACAAACTTTAAAAATATGTTAACTTCGATTTTAATGTTTTCCTTTCTGAATTCCCAAACCAAATTAAATTTCGGCGAACGAACGGAGAATTTCTATTACCTGAAAAAAAAGAAAGAAAGAGAGAAACGAATGAAAAGAGGAAACGTCGAGTGGAGACCTATTTTTCTGATTTACTTATGCAAACCAACACACGGAAACCTGAGTACAATGTAAGCAACAATCGTTACACGGAGGTTTTTGTTGGTTTCGGGAGGTAAAAATCTGCGGACAGGAGAAAGAAGACGGAAACATCATCTTTTATATAGTTGGAATGGCAATTTAATAGCTGAATAAAAGAATTAGGAAGCACACAATGTCATGCGAATTCAGAGAAAACTTTAATAAGGAATAAAGTTTCCTCGTGAAGTTTCTCCTCTACTTTGAATATTTTTTTTATAAAAAAAAAGATTCTTCGAGGTAGGCTGGTTGACATTTTGAAGGAGGGACAAAAAAATCCAGAATAAATATGAAAATGTCATTATCAAGGATTTAATAATTTTCCCGGGAAAACCATCTGCACGTGAATAGTATATGCTTTCAGGTGTGAAAACCTCTCTGACCGACATTCTATTAATAAATCTGGAGACATTTTTCCATCGCTAAGGTCGCAATCATTCTTCACCAAGACATTTTTAATGGATTCTGGTAGGAATCTTTTACGGGAGATTAAATGATGATAGTCAACAGAGTGTGATCCAACGTTTACCTATCCCTGGAGACTTGCCAGACCTTCACTAATGCAGTTAATTGCCGAAAAATTATGTGAAATGATCCCTGCCTCTAAAAATGTTGAATGATTTTAATATAAAACTATAATAAATAATATAAAAGGGAGAATCTGGCTTAAGGCCATAACTTTCCCGCGATTTAAAACCAACCAACCCCCCTTTCAAATAAATAGTTATTTATTTGTAGTTATCTTTCAGGATAACTACAAGTAAATGTCGGATGACACAAATTATATGCAAAAACCAATATCTATGGTTATTTATTATATATTTCCTGGTCAAATAGCCTTAGTATCACAAAAAATATCGCTCTCGAGTGAGTTACATGTTATATTTCATAGTTGGTAGCTTTTTAAAAAATAATGTGCGTTCGGGCTTTTGTGAACGCCCTTTAAAATGCTAATGGCTCTCATTTCTGAGCTGTAAAATATTTAGAGCGATATGACTCAGCCATACCTTGTTAAAAGTTCTGTTAGTTTTACGACCTGTTGGCTTATTCATTGGTTATAATGAATATGACTTGAATTCCAAATCTTTGCTGCAGTTTAAGAGCTCACAAATTAGGAGTACTAACAAATGATTTTTTGGCGGTTTTGAAATTTCTCGTAACATAATACCATCATGCGAAAAATTTCTGAATAATTTAGAATTTTAATTAGACGGAGTTGTTCCAGTTCTAAAAGCTCCCTCCTCCTTTTTATTTTTTGGATCATCTGAGAACTGTGTTGTGTAACGATTTCATCGTCCTTTTTGAATCTACTCTCTTATTTTCTTTGCCCAGTCCTTTCGATAGTTTTGATCCTTTTCCCATCTTGGTTTTGATTAAAAAACGACGTTTTTGTAAATTTTGGTGTGCGATGTCTAATTCTTTAGTTTTTTTGGTCTATACATACTAATTCTCTAATTTTTCAGAAAGTACTTGAATATCCCTGGTTGATTCTATTCAAGTTAGATGCTGGTATAAGGACATCGATTCCTTTGTTCTATTCAGCTTTTGTTCATTCAAAAGTTTGTTTATCGTCTTTTATTCGTTTTTATCTCTTATTGGATCCAAGATCTGTCTTGGAATTGGTGTATCTTCAGTTCTAGTTTATTTATTTATTTGATAAAACCAAATTCAGTTTAGTCGTTTCACTCCCGTTTTTCACCCTTTTTGGGGTATAACTGGATGCGGGAGCAGGATTCGAACTCGCAATCATAACGTTTAAGTCTGGAAGTTTAGCCACTACACTACTCCTGCCGCTTGACAGGACAAAATTCGGTATAAAAAAGTAAGCTACAGCAGTAATAGTAGTAATAGTAATAACACAAACGCACTATTTTGCTTTGTATAAACTATGAATGGGTTCTGCTTTCTATCTCTCAAGGAACTCGCAATTATTAGGTGAGCGGGAAACTAATGTTGTTTTTCTGCGTTGCATCTAATATAATTATAATATTATTTCCGGCGATTATTCATAATCACCAACCAAACTTGATAAATGTGACAAATTAGAAAGCATGTAGTGTATTGACCAGATGGTTTATACAATATCTAACTCAGAATGGTCAACTTAATCAGAGTTTGATCAGATCCTTGACTTCTATCACTTCTCATGAATTCGCAACTTCTTGTTGGAAGGTTCGTTTGCTGCTACTGGTGAGCAGAGCTGCTTGGATTGGTCACCCTTGGATTTGGCTGCTTGAGACCAAGTTTGTGCTCAAATCCCCATTACGAGTTAGATATTTTATAAACTAGACGGCAAATGTGTAAATACTCAGTAATTGAACATATTTACCAAGCTCAGTTGGAAATTTTGAATTATTACCGGAAATAATATAAATTCGCTCGATTTATCACTTTTACCGTAACATATATATTATATTATTTTCCGCTCCGCGTAATATTTTTATCCTGATTTAAAACTTTAGCAAACAAATTCAAAGCCTTGATCTTCTCTGCAGGTCTTTTTAAAAAATTTAGGAGTAAAATCATGGATTCTCCTAGCTTTACCATTTCTGAATTCCCTGACAGCTTTAAAAACCCCGACTTTGTCAAAATCCGTATTTGTAATATAACCAAAGACATAAAAACTTTTCTTGGTATGAATATAAACTCCTGACGAATTGCTAAAAGTTCTAGTTTTTCAGCAAAACTTATTCCCTTGCGCTAGGCACCATAAGGTCTGAAGACAATACTGCACTTCCTCACCTTAACACTTGTAAATCATGTCCGTTTTGAATACAGTCTAAAATTCCGTTATAACCGCGCTCGTGTTCGCAAAATTTTTATGGTCAGGTGAATACTGCACTTTAATTAAAAAAGTTTTGGTTCAATTTTAATTCATTATATTAGCCGTGGAATATCTCTTTTGATGGCGGAAAGGGGTAGAATATATATTTTAAAATTCTTGCTTACTCCAGTCAAAAGTAATGCAATTAATAAAAAACGTTTCCGATTCTTTTATAAAGCTTACATCCAAAGACATATAAAAAACTAAATTCCGGACGTAATAACTGCATTAAATCAATCCGTACTATACGAATAAATCAATGTCTGCAAAAAAAACGAAAATCAGCAAGTATTAATAAAGTTCATTAAATGAAATTTATTTTCTACGAAGCTAACTTCACCAAACTTTTCGATAAAATCTTTCAAGGTTTCGCTAACTCTTTAAATTCTTTTTTTTCTTCCTAGGAAATGAGAGCGTAAAACAATTTCCAGTCCTCCATTCTGGAAAATTTCCTTTTTTGAATTAAAACAACGATGAGATGATGTATATATCTATTAGAACAATTCTAAAACGATCGGTTTTATATTATTAAAAAGTTTTACATTGGAATTGTGAGATTTTGTAAAAAGTCAAATAATATAATATCATATGAACGAAATTCGCCTCCGTAATTTAATGAAAACCCAACTCACTAAGATGAAAAATTATTTTATAACGTATAATTGATGTTAGATCATCTGCTTTTGACAGTTTGCCCTTAGAGCCATCATCAAGCCTTTTCATATTGTAGAGATAAAGTTCATTCATTTTAGGATGTATTCGGGGGCCTTATTTAAAACCAATCATGTGATTAAGACTTTTTTATTCTGAAATATCGATATATCCGATACACATTCTGCTTTCTACAGCTTGTATTATTGTAAAAAATGATGAAGCTGACTTTTTTTTCTATACAAGATAAATAAATCTCTATACTATAATAATATAGTGATTCTCCTTTTTATAGAGCTAAAGGAGAGTCTCGTTCACCTAGTTTCTTACATATTGAACTGTGTTTTTACAATTAACAGACTATTTACTTAAGAAACAGCTTCATACTTGTAATAAACTATCCAGAGCCATCCAAAATAATAGGTTAGTTATCATGAATAATGCAATAAATATTATTATAATAATAACGTCGAAACCATGTTCCATGTTCCAAGTTTGATAGAATAAAAAAACCAGATCATTTGTAGGAGCTTTAAAATCTGCCCCATCGATAAAAAACTGAGGAAAACCCGCCTGAGATGGTATGGCCACGTCATGAGACGACCAGAGGAACACATGAACAGAAGAGTGCTGAAGAAAGCCGGGGCCGAGGAAGCGAGGGAGACCTCCTCAAACTTGGTTGTCCCTGATCAGGAAAGGCCTGAAGGAAATGCAAGTTATAGAGACGACGATGCAGAACAGAAGCGCCTGGAGAAGAATGACAAGGAGAGCTGACCCCAAAATAAATGGAATAAGGCTAGGCCGAGAAGAAGAATGTTGAAACTATATGGATTGATGAGACACGAATTCCAAACGGAAATAAATTTCTGAAATAAAAAATTTATACAAGAATGTCTACAAAAAGAAGCGCGGTCATTCTAGTAGCCGTTAGAGTTATTCGAGTTACCTATTGTTTTGATTGACTGCTAGTCGCGTGTTCTATTTGTATGCTTCGTGTAGACTCTTTCCTGCAAGTCTGCAAGTCCTTTGACTTGTTTGTTACAAGTCTGATCATGGTTCTACCTTCCAGTTTCTGCATTCGTTGTGAATTGTTTGTCGCAAGTCTGATCTTAAAATCATAAAACTAGACTTTGGGTGGTTTTGGTTCTTATGTCCACCAGTTGTCTGGCAGAACGTCTTTGGACCAATGAGACTGAGATTATACAATATTCTCAAAACAAAACAAAAACTCTCTTCGACCATCCGCACAGAGAATACAGTCACAAAGCAGTAAAGTCAGGACAGGAGTTTACAGGGGTAAATTTACCTGTCTCTAAGCGAGACATTGGGTAGTTGCTCTGGCTTCAAAGAGGCCTTAGATCCAGGGAACAGACTAGTGTCTTAACCCTAGGCATTCATAACGGATGTGATCGAAGATCTATATGATGGAAGGAGTAAAGAATACAGTCACAAAGTATAATTCGAAAAGGAGAATACAGTCTCTTGCATCCATCTTATAAAAATGTCAAGTCTTTCTCTTAAAACCAATTCATTACTACCGATCAGTGTTTCGGCATTGACAAAGCGATTCGCCTGATTTCAAACGCCAACTCCTAGACTTAAGATGTTAGTCTCTTCTCAAATAAAACCATCATTTAAAATCAAACACTGTAACAGATTCGGAACATATGCTACATAACCAAAAGCTAGGAAAAAAGAAAATCCAGGCGTTTAAAAGCAGTAGGTCACAACCAAAATTCCATTTCCGATTTTACAGATTTAGACTTAAACTTCAACGTCAAAAATTCACTTTTTGACTTTTCACGCTCACTCCTCCTTTTCTTCTTGTTTTTTAAACTTGATGTCCTTTTCACTCACACAATTCTATCCACTTTTCATTTTTTTCCTTTTGTTTTTCACCAGTTATTATTCTTTTGTTCTTTTTCCTGGTCATTAATGATTTTCCCGGCTTTTCCCTTCGTTAAGCTTGCAATTCACTTGAATACATTTTCATCTTGTTGTCTTAAACTTATTTTTCCACTTGTTTCCCTAACCTTTTACTACTTGAATTATTTATTTAATTTTTGTAGTATCCTTTCCCCATAATAATTCATTTACTTTATCGGGGAATGTCTTTCTTTATTAAAGTTCATTTTATGAGAATTTCCCTTTTTATTTTTCAATTTTTCACTTCTTACTCCGGGAGAAAAAAAACTGTTAGATACAATTTTAGTCTTGTTTATTATAAAAATTGAAGGTTTTTACGATAGTAATAAATTCTAAGAATTTCAAGAATTTTTCTTTTCATTTTACGTAAAAGCAGAGCCTTTAGTCTTGAGTCAAAGGCTTAAAATTTTGATTCTGATAAAGTGCTCAATATTAAACAAAGAAAAGAGGAGAATATTGTGAGATTTTTCTTTTTTTTATACATCGCTGAGAATAAGCACAGATAAATAAGTAAAAACAGAAAGATTCAGTAAGTTGTCTTTCCTTTGTTGTTACAGAGAAGAATTCAACGGAATCGTGAATGAATAAATAAAATTAAAACTCCACGGTTCTACCCCCAACCTACCCCCCGCGAAAAAAAATTCCCTCCAACCTTCCCTTCGGTGTTTTGACGAAGTGAAAATATTTTCACACATCTCTCTTAAAAAAAGGCAGTTGTTTTCAAAAATAATTGAAAGAGATTCTAGAGTGAAATTCTTTCCTTTCGTCTTTCCTGTATTCCCTCCTCCTCATCCTCCTCCTGCCCACTCTACCTCAAAAAAAAGGAAGACGAAGGATCTTGGAAAATAAATTTTTTTCTTCCCATTTTTTTCCCTCTTTTGGGAGAAAGATTTTGAGGGCGGTATGTGGACAAAACCAAAAGGTTTACTCAAGAACAAAAAAGGTTTTATTATATTTCTTCTCTTTTTTTATCCCTAATTGTGTTAAGCTCTCAAGTCTTATCGGACTGATTTGTTGTTGCTTTTCGAAAACAATTTGTTTTGTCTGGTTTATATTATCAGAACCGGAAAGTAATATCGTATATATGGTACGGTAAAAGTGATAATTTGGGCGGATATATACATAACTCCGAGAGATAACGTGTAATAAGTGGACATGGTTTTGATCCCGTTTTTCACCTTTTTAGGGTTTAACAGGTTGCAGGAGGAGAATTCGAACTCACGATCATAGAGCCCAAGTCATGAACTTTAACCACTACACTACTCCTCCCACGATTGCATTTGATAATCAACTAAGCATAGTAAATATGACAAATATTCAATAATTTGTAACGTTTCAGACCTTTCTAAACTTGTGAAAATAATTTTCATCACTCATGACACTAATTTTGGGTTTTTTATACGCGGTAAAAAGCTAAGACTCTTTGAAGCTGTTTTTGTTCTTGTGTGTCTTTGAAAATCAGAACCCCAGAAGATGAAAAAGAGTAGGAAGCAAGTTTTTGAGCCCTGTAATGGGTTAAAAAGTGAGTGAACACTAAAAACTTTAAACTAAGCTACATATGAAATTTATCTTACTGTGAAAGTGATAAATCACGCTAATATAAATATAATTCCCGACGGTTATTCATAATCAACAATAATTTTGATGAATGTAACAATTTACTGAGTATTTATCACATTTACTGGGTAGTTTATAAAATCTCCAGCTTGGAATGGGCAATTTAGTAATAGTTTTCTCAGATTACGAGTTGAATATTTTATAAACTAGTCGGTAAATGTGAAAAATACTTAGTAATTTGTCACACTAATCAAGCTTAGTTGATGATTATGAATAATACCTGGGAATTATATATATAATCGCCTGATATATCACTTTTACCGTAAGATAAATTTCATATGTAGCTTAATTTAAAGTTTTGTTGTCGACTCACTCACTAACCCACTTTTACCGTAACATATTTTAGATATAACATACAAAACCGTCATTATATTTCTGTTCATGTATTTACAGTTACAGTTACACTTACAGTTATTTTCCGAAGGGATATTAATAATAATAAAATCAAAAGGTATTCAAAAAGATGTTTTACTTACAAAAATTTCCTCACACCAACACAAACCACTTATAGTTTATGCTTTTGATTTACACCACCCGAAAAAGAAAGTAAATAAAATCATATTCATATAATTCAATATAATTCATTTTAATATAAATACAATCATAATAATAAATATTTTATAAAATCATAAAAACCGAAAAACGGTTGTCGAAATGGAACAAGACTTGACAAATCAACCCCCAGAAATTAATAATATCTCCGTATATTTATAAACCGCTAAAATATTATGTATTTCATTTAATTAATATGATATAATTTTAAAAAAATATTATATCGCTTTAATTAGACTCAAAACTTGTAGTCAAAAGGTTTTGTAATTTTTGAAACCGGTCTACATATATGTGATGATATTAGTACCACGCCCCACAGCTTTTCTCTTTATTGCTGAAAGTTTATATCTTGACGAATGTGAATGTCAAAATCAGCAATTTCAAAATTTCCCCTAAATAAATTACGCCCAAAGACAAAACGGAACGCGGACTGCTCTCAATTTTTGATGATTTTTACAGAATAAGTCTTTGGTTTGATGAAAATAAAAAATTACAGCGGGGTCTGTAGGAACCTTATAAATTTTTTCAGGTTGTATCAGAGACCGAAAAGAGTATGAATGCGGAGTTTGATTAAAATAATTATTTTTTATATGTATATAAAAATTATACATACCTGAAAAATCACACGAGAATATATAGAAAGGTTATTTATTCGGAGAAATGTAAAAAACTCAAAAAGGAAACTGACACAATTTGACACACATACACACTGAGATAAAACACACGCGAGAAAATGAAATTTTAAATTAAATCGACACCAAAGGAAAATGGAATCGAAACGCCACGCATTTACGAATCCACCGTATCGTAAGAGGAAAAAACGGAGACTAAAACTTGGCAGCACGACTTCCTTCGCTTTGGATGCTGACCGAACTGCTAAACTCCAGGGCTATGCAGTCGTACAACGTAAAATCATTAATTCACGTCTTTCCGTCCCCCAACAAAGAGGAACGGCTTTACATTGCCATTATTCTCACTACGGCCGTAACAAAACATTTCTTTTTAAAATTTTACTCAAGTCTTACTTCTATTTATCATACTCGGGTTTTTAGCTATCGCTTTAATGACAACACCCCCTAACCCAAACTAAACTCCACTTAAAAATCATCCCCCAAAAAATTTTTATAAATAAAACAAACAAACAAAAAATCCTCGCTAATGCGTCATCCATTAAATATGTATTTTTGAATATTCGTTAAGGTGGTTAATTAATGGCTTTTGGGATTTTTTTTCCTCCCCGACGATTTCGAACATGGTGTTGGCTATGTTAGAAAAATTTGTTTTCGGTTTGAGAGAAACTAATATTTGCTGTCGTCTACATCGTTTGAGTCATTTTTTCCCTCCATTTTTGCTACGTAAATGTTTTTTCTAAAATAAAAATCGATACAGTTCACAGAAACTCTGCGATAGCATTTTTTGTATTTATCCACTATCTATTAGAATTTAAACGGGTATGCGCTACGCGGTGACTCAAATATCTGAAAATTTACTTCGGAGAGCGGAAAGATCTGTCTAGTGATGTTTATACCCATATTTAAATTTGCCAACATATTTATCAACTAATTCATTCATCTGTTTACGTTACTGCGTTTATTTATGATTTTTTGTTTTGTGTTATTTGTTGAATCAGGCCATCTTGAGACTAGCTTCAACCACTTCTGTTTTCCTCCTTTTTCCTTTCTTTCCCGCCAATACTCTCTAATTTTTTTAACTATGTACCGTCTGTCTTTCTTGTCTACTTCGACCCTGTTTTCGGCTTTGGTTTGCCCTTAAATCTCGTGTTTTCTTCTTTCTTGATGTCCGACTTTGTACGTCTCCTGTTGTAATCCAGCTTCTCTCAGATCTTTTTCAGTTTCACCAGCCATGCTGGCTAGGTTTTTCTATTGTGGAAGTGTTTGAAGTTTGTGTTTCTAAACTAAAATGTACATTTTTTTATAATGAATTTTATGTCAAAGTGTGCATTACTTCTATAATGAGTTACCCTCATAGTAAACAACATACCCATACTTCTATGACAAATTAATTCCATAAATAGTACACGCCTTCATTGAAGCGCTCAGCAACCTGTACCTTTAGTGACTTTGTCCTTAAATTTCGTAGAAATGCATTAAATAAAACTTAGTATTATACTTATACAAAGGTAATAATTCTCCGGGTTTGCTCTAAAGATTTTGTGAAAGAGCCACAGTCAAGGAGTAAAATATGACTCCCGAATGTGGCTCCGGAGCCGCACTTTGCCGACCTCTGCAGTATACCAAACTAAGCACAGTACAATATGCAATACAGTTACCTATAGAGTATAGTTTTATATACAATAAAAATTCTTTCCCTAATTCATTTTGTTATGTAATGGTGGCTAAAGAAAAAAGTTTATTTTTCTCCTACTCTTCGAAGAAACGAAACTGGATCTCGGTTGTTGTAAATTTGGTTTCAAAAACTGACAAACCCTACTATCTACTGTTTAATAAAAACAGCTACATAATTTTTTTCCTCCTTCCTCCAAATTCCAATAAATTCTACATGTAAGTGGTTGAAATAATTGGATTTCTGAATTTTTAATTTTGGTTATGTTTTTGGGTAAAATTTTTTCTTCCTCTTTTTGTTTGACATGTTGAAAACTTATTCACTTTGATTTTGGGATTCGTGACTTGAAAAAAAATTTATTTTGAATTTTTTGTTTTCGCGGTTTTCGTTCTCGCTAAAACTTATCTTAGAAAAACCTTTTTGGCATTAAATTAGGTATTCTTTACCTTTCTTCTTTATTACTTCTGTCTTGTTTTCTTTTTCTGTTATTTTCTTTTGTCTTCCTTTTCTTCCTAAATTCTTACTCTATATAACCATTTCACTTCCCATCCTTTCTTTTTATTCTTATTTATTATTATTCGCTGCTATTTCCTCTTAACTCTTTTTTTTACTCTTCTCTTACTATTTTTTCCTTTCCATCTAAGCAAACACTCAGCTACATTTTTTATCCTAATCCTGGAGTTAAGACACTCGTTTGTTCCCTAGACAAAAACCTTGTTAGAGTTACAACAACTACTTACAATTTGCGAATTTAGATGGGAGTTGTTATAATATTGCTTAGACTTTCGTGACCGTTTTTGTCATTTGACCTATTTACTCTATCATACAAATTTTGTGGGTTTTACAGTATTTGAGTGAACGGTTGAAATTATCCAGTTACGTGGTTCGTAAAAACCACGAAATTTGTACCACACTGTATATAGGTCAATCAAATGGTAGTTAATCACTGGCTTAGAAAAATGTTTGATATCACTAATTGTTTTAGGTATTAGGTTTATTATTTTTAGGTTTCTTAATAAATTTTGACACCGAATGTGATGAAACTACTTTTAGAGAAATTGAGTTTTTATTGAGAAAGAAAACAAACTGTTGTGTGACTTGACCCTTTCCTTTCCAGCTAGTAATAGAGAAAATGAAGACATAGAATCGTCCCTTATCAGACATCAGATACACAACCTACACCTCATCTTTACGAGACTAATTCAGACCTATAGGCATAAGACTTGACAATAAACTTCAAACAGAGTAGACAACATGATTTTCCAACGTACACCGAAAAAGACAACAAAAAAATTCAAACAGCTACAGGACAGCTGTAATATACGAAACCTACGAAAGCAAGACAAAAAGACAAATCTACTCAAATACGCCATGCCTCCAGAAACCGAGATTACTGTTAAGAAAACGCGGTATTTAACCCCAAAAAGACAAAAAATATTTTATCTAGACTTTCACGTTACTTCTCTATGACTAAAGTTTAAATGTGCTCTAATTCCTAGTTTTGTGTTATTATTTACGACTTCGATTTCATGAGACGCTTTATTGTTGATCTAGCTTTTCAGTTCTTTCAGTAGATTAGACTTGGAAGCTAAGACTTTTACATTCGAAGAGTTTAGATAATGTCAACATGAATGTGACTTGAGCCATTTTCATATTACTCATTCTTTAAGCACTACTAACACGTGTCGATGCGGATTTTATAGTGTTGACGAATGGCTATCCACTCCACATCCACGGTTTCTGTATTCGCGTCAAATTTATGGGACATATTCCCCGCGAATAAGGAACTGTTACTGCATGTTAGATAAAACTATACTTCTAACATAAAAATATAAATAAAATTCCTAAAATAGGTAATTAAGTAAATACATAAATAAAACACAATTGCATTGTTTAAATACTTAACAATTAATCACGTAATTCAAATTACATTTCTAACAATCATTCAGCAGCATAATTGAAATGTATAAAGACTGAGCTTCCTCTCTGATTCTCAATTTCGCAAGCTGTAATGAATTTAAGGTTTTGTGTTTGACGTTTAAAACGAACATCAACCTTTTCTCTTTAAGATCTGTTCAAAATGCCAAAGAGAAGGATTTCTGCAAATGCACATTGTTTGCATGAACAATTCAAAAGCTACTCACAAAATATTCTTTACAACTGTGAGTTATTCTCATATTAAACCACATAATTTCGATGGATTCATGGTTGGTTTGATCCTTTGAAACATCAACTTCAGCACCTGTTGGATTCCAAATTTTTTAAAAGATATTTTTTGATGCCTTGAAGATGTCTAATTTATATTACAAAATTTAGAACAGCAGAGTCACAATTAATGTTTGTTCTAGTTTGTGATCAAAGTTGATGGTGTGCAGAGTTTGTTTGACGTAATTATGTTAGTACATAGGTTGCCGGCCAGTTTTGAAATCTGCTCGTGTCAGATCTTCAGTCTGAGACCCGTTAAATGACTCATCCGGAAAGAAGAAGGCTTGATTTTTAGGAAAAAAAAATATTTTGGTCATTAAATTTAACTGTATGATTCATTGATAAAGCAACAGACAGTAAAATTCTTCCTTACAAGCGAACTTCAGCCTTGATTGGTGATTTTTGGAAAACTGAAGGTTGCTTGGTTCTCTACTAGTATATCGGTTAATATAGGGAACTGTATGGAGGACAGAGTGAACGCGAGGTTAAGGGAAAGGGTGTAAGAGAGGCATAGTCTTGTCATATAAACTTTAAAAGTTGGCCAAACTTCCTAAAACTTGGGGTGGCATTTTACACATTCCCTAGACCTCATATCAAACTTCGCCATAACACATACTTTCTCTTCAAATTTATTTTTAAATAATTTAACTTGATACAAAACATTTTAAAAATATGGGTCAATATAGAAAACTGTATGGACAGATTGAACATGAGATTAAGGAAGCTAGTGTAAAAGAGGCATAGTCTTAATGTGGTGGTAATTTTAATCCCGTTTCTCACACTTTTTGGGCATAACAGGATGCGGGAGGAGGATTCAAACTCACTACCATAACGTCCAAGTCAGGAACTTTAACCACTCCACTAGGTCTTCCACTGGCATAGTCTTAATTTTAGTATAAACTTTTGGCTAAACCTTTGAAATGAATAAGAGAATTTCCTCTTTCCGCCTTTTTTTCGCTTCTAAAGGCATCTTCAGTATTTGAAGGATTGGTTTCAACTGAATTTTAGTTCAAATACTGAAAATGCCTTTAGACGCAAGAGAACCCAAAACATCTGGAAAATGTAAGGGGAATTTTTTTTCAAAAATTTGACGCGGCGTAATAGCCAAAAGTTATATACTACAACTAATAATAATAATTATTAAACTCATCTCGAGGCATACTCTGGTCCAGTAACCTTTGAATTTGATTAACATTAAAAATTAAATCTTTTTGTCTAGATAATGATAAAATATAACACTATTTGCTGGGGAGGTTTGTGGCGCAGTGGATAAGTGCCAGACTAAGAAGTTATAGTCGCGAGTTCAAATCCTCCTCGCGTATCCTGTTTTACCCAAAAAAGGATGAAAAACGGGTGTAAAACTCAACTATAATATTATTTGCTGGGCTACCATTTCACAGTTACAAGGGTTAAGAAACAGTTTATGTACTAAACAGTTTTGCAACTTTTCAACAACCCGGATCAATGAGTTTAAAGAATACTTGACTAAACTAATGCCAACAACCAAAACTTCTCCAGGAGGATACCACTATCAGGATGAAAAGCAAAGGCTTAAAGGAAAATCAAAGTCTACCCAAAATCAGATATTCAAACTGAAACCCAGCATAATTTACCAGTAAAACCATTAACGTAAGCCGATTTTCGAAATTAAAATAACCAGCCAATTAAAAAGATGGAAATTTAAAGTCAGGGTTAGGAGAAAGTTCACTTCAGAGGCTAAGAAAAAAAAGAAACCCTGGTGAAGGGAGAAAAAAAAAACTTTGTTGTTAATGAGTTTGTAAAGTGATGATTTCGGTTGTTTTGGCTAAAAGCAATGCATTTAAATTAACTAGAACAAAGGGAGAGGCAGTCAGAGCTAGGCAATGCCGAAGGTAAATGTTAAGATTTATGTTAAAACAACTTTAGAACACTAAGTTTCTTTAGACCCTCACATAATTTGGTTCTTAGTTCCTTGTTTTACAAATAATTTAATTTATTTTATTTTAAGTGAATTCGCGTGAAAGATTTTGTTTAAGCAATCCCCCGACCGCGTCCAAAATGTTTTTTCCCGACTTTTGTACTTTCAGTTTTCAAATTTGATATTAAGCGATGATTTAAAAAGTTACTAGCCAAACCTTTGAGGTTAAATTTCCATTTTTTTCCAAGGTTTTTCGGGTCTCAAATTTACAAATTTTATGTCATTATCCCTCTGTTATACCCAAAGTTTGAAAAACTGGCAAAAAATGAAACGCATCCCTCATTGGTTTCTAATATCACATGGCAACGCACGTGCCACAGGCTTAGAATTTGTCCTCGGAGTGTTAAAATACTCAGTTTTATCTAAATTTGATACCTCACTTAATATTACAATACTTTTTTTTTATTGGATTCTACTAAAAAGGAAGAAGCGAGCTGTAGTGTTGGACGAGTCATGGTCTACAAACCCAAAACAACCATTGAAAGATGATCTGCGTAATGCTGCAAACAAAAGCTTTTTCTTAATCGAAACTACTTTAGAGAAGTTAAGAAATGATATGTAGTCTAATACAAAAAAGCCAAATGTCTACTAAAAAGGAACCCAAGAACTCATGGTTGCTTAATCGCTGTGATGTGATGATTGCTCATCAGCTAGCTCAGATCCTTGATTTCTGGCACTTCTCATGTATTCGCCGCTTCCTGTTGGAAGCGGCATTCACTCTTACCTTGTCAAAATTCACAATAAGGTAATAAACTTAAATAAAAAATATTCCCAAAACCCTCAAATGAGGAAGGAACACTATGGAAAAGGTAAGAAACTTAGGAAAGGGACCCCTTACCCCGATTAACCATTAAAATTCCAACTCAATCGCCACAACTCGGCACAAAGCACCAAAACTTAAGATGTTTGCAGCAACTCTGCACAAAACTAAAACTGAGACTCAACTGCTAGACAGCAGCGAACCTGTCAGCATTCCGCTCGAATGGCGAACCTTGACACGTATTTACTTGGGGTCTGCATCCTTCCGGCGCCTATTTCCGAAATTGGCGCCAACATTTACTAATTCTCATCTTTCATACACTGCCGAAAAACTTGGGACATTGTATACAATACCTAAGCATTCCATAGAACTAAAAAAAAAACGAAGGCGATCTACAGTCTTCCAGAAACGCTTTCAAATCTACTCCCTTCAATAAATTCTTCACCTTATTCATTAAAAAAAAAAATATTCAGAGTTTAGTTTTAGTGAGTAAATAAGCTTTTTCGATAAAAATAAGTCATAATTTGCCCAAAATAAAATTTCAGAAGTCAAGAATGGGACAAAATAAAAGAAAAGCGGCAACGAGAGACTCATAAAAACTCTTTCACCAGTCGCCTTTTAGCAGTCATAAACAATCTCCTTTAATGGCCGAGCAATAAAAAGGAAAAATCAAGAAGAAAGGGATCATATTCCTTTCCTTTTCTATTCCACATATACATCCTCACCTTCTCTCATCACATCCAATGATTAAGAGACGATCAGCAAACCGTTCTCTCCTGATTTTGTTCTGATCATTGCTCTGGTTTGTTCTAATGATCAAAACTATTAATGGTTCAAGCTAGCACATTACTTTAGTATTAATAGTCGGCGAGGGAGTTATTAAATTTAGGGGTGTGCGATTATGAGTCAGTTGCTGTAAATTTTAAGCTCCTTCTCAACTTAATGTTAAATTATAATAAAAGTCCTAACTTAGTTTATTATCTTATGATGTCTTAGAGGGGAAAGGAAAAAAACATTTGAAAGCTCTGAAACTGTGAGAATGTCTTCTCTGCTGACAAGGTAAATGATATTTTTGGGGGTGAATAACTTTTCCCTGTTTCCAGAAAGAAAATTCTGACATATGATTGGCATTTTCTAACAAACGGTCAAAACATTTTCAATACCTGCGATTGAAGAGCCGACAGAAAAACCAATTTGGTTTTTTTATGAGAATTTCCTTACTCGACGACACTTCAATATGAAAGAAGTCACCCCCACTTTCCATTTATATATTTCCACCAAGGAGTATAAGTTTAATCGTTTCTGACTGTTATTAGAGTAGAAAATAGATTCTGGAGAGGATTTATCCGAAGGTTCGAGTCTAAAATTCTTTAATTAACAAAAAAGAAAAATTAAAATGAGATTCTGAAATTAGTTTGAAGATCAAAAATTTATAAATTCGACCAAAGTTCACCCCCCACCTCACCTTTCTCTTCGTTTTGGGGGAGGAAAATACTCTTAGGTATAAGCAAAATTTGCATAAGAAAATGAGGAAAGTAAAATGAAAGCCCCATTTTCTCACAAACTGATAATGAACTATTGTCATTATTAAACAATAGAATTTGTGTTTTATGTTTTCTCTGATTCTCTAAACGTTGTCGACGGGGTTAAAAGCTTTCCTTTAAGGTAGCTACATTTTCTTCCTTCAAGTTTTTCCGCATAATTTTTTGTTTTTAGTAATCGGGAAGAGGCTGTTTAATGACTGGACTTGTAGCACATACTGTAAACGAGGCCAAAATTAGTATTTCGAGGAAAGGGGAAAACAGTTTTCGAGGAGAGAACATTTTTTTTTGCTCGACATAATTAATTAACATACATCACGAGGGACACTGTCAGCATTTATTGTTTGCGATACTTGTTTACCATCGTATATAATTTGTAGCCACAAATTTTAATTACGGTTAGCCGTTTTTTCATTTTTAGATTTATTAACGGTAAGTGCTAAAATTTGGTAATTAATAATTCAGCGAATAATATGAAAGGATTCGACGTAACAAGATGTGATCTAATTGGAAATTTTGTTCCTGTGTTGGAGTCACAGATGCGGAAGGATGTATCTAGCGATTGCAATACCGACTGTGGCGATTAAGGCAGCACGATCAGACTTGTAACAACACAAGTCATAACGAAATTGAAAACGAACGGAATGAAACATGCTTCGACTAGTCTGCAGAAATCTAATTGTTCTAGTTGAGTTTTAATACCGTTTTTTGGTATAACAAGATTCGGGAGGAGGATTTAAACTCTCCACTGTAACTTAGTCAGGCACTTAAACCACTACACTACAACCCTAGACTGCAGAAAGCACATAAATAGAACATACAATCGATTGATACCAGTCAGAGCAGTATCACCACTCGACGAAGTAACTTGAAGGGCTATTAAAACTACCGCTCTCATTTTTGTAAACTTTCGTATTTACTAATTATAATAAATAAATATAATAAAATTAATAATGAAAATGAAAAGAAAGAAAAGAAACTAACCAAATCAAATTTCATCAGGCTTTAGGTAAATTTTCATCTGAATTTTTACCTATATTCAATTCGGTACAGTCATCGAAGATGATGATGACACTAATGTTGATAATGAGAAGAAATTGTCTCTCGAACAAAAATTACGGCTGGCGAAAATTGAAAAAAACTTCAGCGAACTAAAGTACACTACAGAAATCAGATATATCAATATATGCAAAACGATACAACGAGAAATCGATTTGTTTGAAGATGAGGGATTTGGAAGTAAACACTTATATGGCGCGCACTGCCAACAGTGCAACTAACTAGCGTAGATGTTGAAAGAACGTTTTTGACAGCTGGTAATTTTTACACAAAACTACAATCCAGGCTTAATGACAGTATAACTGATGCATTATGTTTTTAAAATCGCATTTTAGAACTTTTTTACTGACTAAATAGTGATTTAAATTTTCTGTAGTACTTAATCTCTCTAGTAAAACTGGTAAATAAAACACTCGAGTTTTCTTTCTTTTTCTAAAATCTCTACTACCGGTAGTAAGATCTAAAAAAAACTAAACTCTGGTTTTGATCATTTGGTTCGATTTCGCAATCTCTTAGATTTATCTCATTGAATGAGGAAAACCTCAACTGTAAATCCTCTAAACTCTGCTCAAATTAAATGCCCTTCAGGCCTAACCTACTTTACGAAATCCATTGAAATTATTTATTCGACCCAACAGTTTTCAATTCCCGTACCTGAAAATTCGCTTCTCAGACCAACAGTAGTTTATCGCGAGCCACTAAACATGCTGGCAGCTTATAAAGTGGGTAAAAGTTTGGTTGTGATACAATGAGAGCGATGTATCATTACAGATTTGTGGTTCTGATTCAGTTTCGAAATTTCCCGGATTTCTCTGCCTGATTTTCAACACCTTCCACAATCTCGACGAACTTTAATTAAGCGAAAATGACAAAAAATAAAGTAAAACAAAATTGCTCACGCGTTTTCAAACACGCACACAAATATTTCCCAATTTTGAACGTCGTCTTCGGTCCAATAAAAAAGAAGACAAAGTTTTTTTTTCTCCCTCTGATCGCCGTAGTTTATTTGAGAGCCAACCAGAAAAGAATGCACCTTACATACATTTACATTTTCAGAAAGCTTTTCCAAAGCTTTTTCTCGGTTCTTTCGAAAACCCTTTTCCCGCGTTAGACAAATGTCTAAGTTGGAAAAATAACCTCTGGGAAAAGGGATCTCTTTCTATATATTTCCCTCTCTCTGTCTGCGTGATTTCACCTAAGCCTGGACCTTTTTCTCATTCTTCCCTTATCTTTAGCCCCGTGCTTTTGGTAGCCCTTGATAAAACAATCTTTGCACTTTTCAACTGTGTTTATTTATTTAGTTAGTTTTTTCAGTTTTACTTCCTTCCACCTTTAATCTCTTCTGCTACTTTAACAGTGGCGTGTGGTGACATTTGCTGATAGAGCACCTGTTTGAAAATTTTATGAGTATAAATTTATCTTGAAATAAAATAAATAAATAAATATAGCTTTGTAAGAAAAGCATTCAAGAAAATAGCACTAAATAATATTTATTTACTTTCTTTTTTTTTAATTCTAAAACTGTCCAGTTGGTCGAATTTCTACTAGAGTCTAGTAGGTAGAATTAGTGACATTTTGGTGAGCAGACCTCACGTGAGAGGTTGTTGAAGTGAAAGCCTACAATGTGACACACGATAGATGAAAACTGATAAAGAGCTTCCTTTCGAAATATAGGGTATCTCAAAATTAACGCAAGGTTTGAATTTGTCGCTATGTTTGCAATAAACTGTTGGCAACCTTGAAAAAAAGAAAAATTTGACAGCTGAGATTTTAGGGCTGATAAATATGAAGCCTTATACGATACAACAAGGTGTTTTCATTATTGAACATTTCAAAAACAATGAAAGCTTAGCGGCCGCAAAACTCAAACTTCGCGTCCATTTTTACAAACCCTAAACTCTCAGCTGTCAAACTTTTCCTTTTTGCCAACAATTTACTCAAAAACGGCGGCAAATTCAAATCTTACTTTAATTTTGGGTTACTCTATACGTGCTGTATATGTTAATCAGTTGCGATAACTTCGAGAGTCTCATGTTGTCACATGGTAAACATCCTACACATAACTTATATATATTATTATTTGGTTGCTGTCCTATCATATAAACTACCATATTTACAAGAACAATATAAATACTAAAAGCAACAGTGACAAACATGGAATGTTTTAATTAATTATTGTAATTATAATTTAATTAAGAATATTTGAGTGAATCTACTTCCAAAGACTTCACGCAACTCTACTACACGTGTGAAGTAAAGTAGTAAATGCAGCGGGGATTCAAAAAGAAAACAAAAAAGTGTTATCTGTATTTTTTCTGGTGTTCCATACGCTTCATGGTTCGCTCGCTTTCTCGATAGAAAAACAAATCGAAAGTGAGAACAACTGATGACTTGATCAATTCGTTTGGTAATCATCATGCATTCATCACAAGTCTTTATATATTATCTTATTAAGGAAGTATTAATTTAGTAAGCTATATACAATAGTTTTTTTTTTGTATACATACCTGTTAGGGTAAACTCAAATAAACAACGACCTATTCTTCAAGCGTAACACAGTATATTACTACGAATTCATGCGGACGACTACCTGCTATCATCAACACAACCACTTTTTTTCTACCCTGTGAGTCATCCATTGACGTCACAACGTTCACCACCACTTGGTGCGCCGACTTACATTCATTTCTCGCAAACATACCTAACTTTCCTCGTTTCTAATTTTCGGCTGGTCTTTCTATGCTCACTAAATCATTTTTCCACCTCAATCTTTGTCTCATAGTCTTGATTAACACTCACAGTGTGTCCGTCTTGGTCTATCTACCGTTTGAAATTACTTTTCAATGTGTCTTATTTTAATAAAAAGAAATTTCCGGTTATATTCATATACAAAACAAAATAATAAAACTTTTTCTAAATAATATACAACGAAAAAAAAATTCATATAAAGAAATAATTGCCAATGTTAACCTTTTTCATCCTCAGACTATATAATATGCTAAAAAAAAACCTTTTGTTTTATTAACCGATAGAAAAAAACGATTCGAGATCGCTTATTTAGTATTCGTATACAATCAGATCTGACAAACGGTTAAAAAAAGTAAGCAATACATTGAGAAAAAATATCGGCTCACCAATTTCATATTGTGATTCCGGATTTGGTTGAATTGAAATACATTTCAGTTGATTGCATTTATATTTTGACAGTCAAACGGAAATGAAAACTTTTAAAAAAATAAAGACGTCACTTTATGAAATATAACTTCCATTGTTTTGCCGGTGAAATTTTTTCGTTGGCTTTTAGTTTAAAATAATTTTTTTTTAATCTATAATATTCGATTGGAGGTTAGTTAATGCTTTTAAATCGTGTTCTTGATCCTACGATGAAAGAAATAGGGAAGTGGGATTTATATTTTAAAAAAGATATTTTCACAAAATTATTTGTAAAGAAGAACAATTCCATCATTCATCCTAACTTTTATTATCCGATGCCGAAGGCGAGGGCGTTAAAGCTGTTATTTATTGATTTTGTTTCACCGCGGGGGTATTCGGTCAATACGATTACACATCCTAAGCCCAGGCTTTTATTCTGACTTGGCAATATATTATTCGTAGTATTGGCCACCTTTTCAAAGTCACTTTTTTGAAGAGACTTAAGGGATTGAAACGGTCAATAAGAGCAACAGTGATTTGTGTTTGTGCTCTAAGGCACAAACCCTTAAAATACTGGGTCACGCTTTGTTGCAGATCATCGACAATACTACTTATTAATCTTATACATTGGTGTTCATGTTACCCACTTAGGGAAATTTTGGCTTCACTTTGGACGAGGTGTGAGATGAAAGATGAATCTCTCAAAACGAAGACACCGCAGTTAATGAAAGGTAACCCCAAAACGTTGGTGTTCTGGTTGTCTTCTTCAGAATATCTTGGCGATATGAAACATCCCAAAGTGGTTGTCACCATTGATATGTGGGGCCACTTTGGAATGAGGTGTGATTGAGACATTCTGGCTACAATGATAGTCTATTGTTTGAAGAAGTTAGTTGATAGTTGAACTTGCGAGTTGGTAGTTGATGTTTGAGGAGTGAAGTTTATAGAGTTGGTCTTATGAAAATAAAATAGTTTATGATAGTTGTTAGTATGTTTTTATATCAAGTCTTTTACGGCCATCACGAAATAAAGAGTGCAAAAATGCAAAAGGATTATTTATGTGGGAAAGTTACCCACTCACAAAACTAGTCGAGTACACTTCCAGAGTGAAAGAATCAACAGCTCCGCTCAACAGATCTCTAAGAACTAAGTGCCAAACCTTCAGTCAGTTTTTACAAGGTCTGTCCCAAAGTTTCGTTTAAAGAATACTAAGTCGGTTAAAGATCTAAGCTTTGGATACTTTTCAGTGAATACTGTTGTTATGAAATTTTTCATGGGTTTAACATACAGTACATTATATTGTCAAAAATTTACAAAGCAACAAATTGATGTGTGTAAACTAAAACAAAATCATATTTACAGACGTGTTCGGTTTGGGAGATGTCATACGAACACTATTTATTTACCGACAGGTTAATATTAATATTAATACTTATACTTAAGACCTAAGAGACTTGAAACAAAGGCCGGAAAGTTCTTCTAATCGTTGTGACTTTTCGGGGCAAATTTTTGTCAATTTTGTATCCCAGCAAATTTCAGCTGCTGCAAACAAATAGCGCTTGAAAAGCAAAATGATGAATTTTATACGGCGAAAACTAAAAGAGCGTCTTTACAGTGGTTAGGTTGTGGTTCTTGGATTGTCCGACTAAGATTTAAGGTTTATACAGTTACAAAACTCTGCCTTTTTATTTTGAACACAAGAAATAAAATCGGACAGTTGGAGTCTAAAAAATTGTTCACACCAAAAATGAACTACAAATGATACAGAAAGTGTTAGAGAGAAAAAACCGCGATGTTTAGAGGTTTTTGTCTTACCTTCCGTCGTGACACTCCTGATGTTCCGGGCCCGGAATTTATAGCTGAATGGAGCTCCAACGTTGAGATTCTGACACTATTTTGATTAACTGTTCGAGCACTAACACTACAATCGTTCTAGAAAATACCCGAAATCCGGAAAGATTAAAAGATAAGTCCGTGAAAACCGTACGAAAATGAGTAAACCGAATCGAATGAAGAAAACCAAAAAAACGAGAAAAACCTTATTAATGATATACGTTAAACGTGCGAGAAAAACCTTAAACATAACCAAGTAAACCTTGAGTCGAGACTTAACTAAAAACGTGGTCTCCACCAGGAAACTCTACTTCGTCGTCTCCTGTGGAAACCTGCTCCCTGCGACCACTTCTCCACGGTTGCAGGGGTGACCAAACTAAATATCTCTAACAAAGTAAAATATATAAAATTTTAAATAATTGTAGAAATTCTCTGATATAAAAACTTATCAGCACTGAAATTGTTTTTGTCAATTCAGCTAGAATTTTTTTTTGTTCCAGAAATGTCATAGCCGTTTGTATTCCTTCAAAAAGAAGGTGAAATCCCATTTTGTCTCCCGGATTCACATTCTCGCTCGTTATATTTAATTTTTATTAACAAAAAAAAAATGTTTGCTGATGTATCACTATATTAAATATATATGAATAAGCACCATGTCAACACAATGCTGTTTTAGAACACGAGATTGAAATTAAAAACAAAAAAGAGAGAGAGAAAATGGTAAAACCAGGATATGGGGAAAGAGGAGGCAGGCTTATTTTCAGAAATCCAGAATCGTAATCACAAGTCCGAGTTGGTTCGGTTATTTTATTATTTCATCCATAAATTTAAACCCAACTACTCTAGCGGTTATACTGTCAAAGGGGATATTTATTATATCGTAATTTATAACGAACAAAAAAAATCAGTTTTTCCTTTTTTTGACTTCTTTTTTGTTGTGTCCCGGTGGCCCGAATATTACAAATCGATTTATTCCGGAGTGAACGAGTACTGATAATAAGTATAAAATCCGAATAGTGAAAATACAAATTTGATAATGGGTGTCGAATCTCACAAATATTTTACAAACATCGCCGATAGATAAGTCTGAAATGCGTCTTAGGTTTTATTTGGTTGATGGCGAAGATTGGATGACATAAACCCCACCCGAAATTTAATATTAACACATCGTGTGTGTACCATCTTGTTATTGATATTGCTTCTGGTACATTAAAGATGATATATATACAGTTTGTGCATTTTGAAAATGTGAAATTCAATAAATTCTTTTCAACAGGAACAGATGATAGATGTCATTAAGAACTCTGATAATTCTGTTGAAATACTGTTGATGATCGACTTACAAATGTAATCCGTTCAAAGAGGGAATCGCCGACCCAAATTGTTCGTTATCCGATCTTCGACTTACTACGGATTTTTATCGGGATTCGCTTGGGAAATATAAAAAATAAATATAAATAATTTTTAATACTGCCGTTATTTATTTTCTAATTGTTTGTGGAACTTTAAAGATTCTCTCTAATGTCGATTCCTATCCTCAGTTTATTGGTAACAAAATTATTGAAGAAATACCAAGGGCAATCTCATCAGCAGACATTTTATTATAATCATAATAATGAGGTAATACATTATATTTATACGAATCCTACTGTATCAGTTAAATTTAACCGAATTTTATTTTAGCAATTATCATCCATGCACACTAAAGTCTGTTCATTAGGTAATCCACAGCTTAGTACAAACAAGCACACTTAAACTCTAGCGTGTATCCGGAAGGGTGACCACTGTTCGGACTTGCGACCATGTCGGTGGAAAATCATTATTTCATTGTAAAGTGATTTATCCGGTTCAAGGCCAAGAGAAATTTTGAGAAAACGTAAAATAGCACAATAGGCCGCCCGGATGGGTTATTCAAAAGATAACGGCTGTCAGACCTCTGTTGTGGTATAAATACTGGCACGAATGAGTCAATAAAACATTCCAAAACTAGGAATCAAAGGTGATGTTCATTTGCAACTTAGCCTCTCATTTCACCGACCATTGCAGGTGATTTTAGGAGAATCAATCCTGAAACTACAGGGTTTTCTCCATTCCGGAGTCCGAACAACCACCGTTTACAACCCAAACTGGTCCGCAGTTCAACCGAATCTAAACAAAACTGAACTTAATGTAAACTAAACCGAAACTGAACCCAAACACCACCATAGAATCCTTTGCAGTTTTCAACATCCGCAAATTTCCGCGAACCACTCCTGTCTGTCTTATTCCGAACAGCTTTAGTGTCATCCGTGGTTTCACCTAGTTTTCTTTATTTCATAAGTAACGCACACTTTTTTGAAGAATTTATTTCATAAATACTGCACACATGAAAGTAATTAATGAGATGATCATTGTAGCCATTGTTATCATTGTAGGCTACTGGTTTGAACATAATTTAGGTGCTACTCTACTCCTCTGAAAAATCTTTTACTGACTGAGCCAATTCGACTCATTTATAATTTTTATTGCTGTACACATGTAAAAATTTAACTCAGAAAATTTGTTCGTGCCTCTCCAGACGTTTCGCCTATTTTATGGCTTCAGGCATACTCAGTGGGTGTTAGTTTGATTTTGTCTGAAACGTGAATTTTTTGTAAATCTGGTGTAAATCGTAGATATTCGCCTTGAGCGCCTTCCCTTTTCTTTCCTAGAAATCAAATCTTTTTGAATGTTTTGTTGGTCTTTAGTATAACACAATTCTACAAATATACTCCAACGTGTTTTTGATTTATTCGTTATCCGATCTTTCTGCGTTTTTTTTGGAAACGAAAAAAAGGATTTTACTTCAGAAAGTAGATCTATTGAATCCTTGCCACGGCCATTGTAACAGATCAGCTAAAAAAGGAAAGCTCACAAAGGAAATTTTAATATTTCCCATGAAAAGTTATTTTTCTTTCAATAGTCGTGGGTCGTCTGTGAAAAGCAATAAAAATCCGGGTTTTGAGAAATGTGGGACACGTGATAAAGAAGTTTCGTTTGTTGGTCGTTTCCGCAACGACGCAACATCCTCACTTTTTTACAAAATAGGTTTTATAAAAATTGAAATTGTCAACTCACTTTAGTTGACGCAAGTGTGTCTATGTGATATTTGTTCACATTTGGGGGATTCGTCGAGTTCAACGAGGAAAAAAATTATTTTATTATCTTAGGAAGCTAAATTAATTATATTCGCGCTAAACTGAGGGAAATTGTTTGCCTTATAGCAGAGAGAAGTTGTGAGAAGAATAAATCAGAACGAAAAAGAAAATCTATTGCAGAATTCAGTCTTTTAGGAATTCCAATCCCGAAATCATTCGGGAATAAAGTTTGGAAATAACAAAGCGCTGGGGATAAATTCGGCGGTCCTGGGCGGTCGCCTGAGGAACACCGTCAATAAAGGAAATTGGAATCAACTTTGGAAAGTCAAACATCAAAGCTTTTATGGCTTGAGCTTCTTATGACAAAGTTATTATTTACCCTTTTTTAAAATTTTTTTTGGATCTTACAATTTAAACTTATAAGTATTTTCTAAAAACTAAATCCTAAGAAAAGAAAGTGAGGTACTTTGAGGAAAGAAAAGTCCTGAATCTCGGAGGAAAATCTAATAAAAAAGCGGTGGTCGAATGAAGCTGGAAGAGGCAGTTCTGTTGTGTACGCGTGTATTAGTTAGTGACATAACTATGGTAACATTAGTTGGTTAAAAATTATATTGGTGATAAGTTAATTCTGTAACCCACAATTGATATTCAGAGCGTCTTTCAACAACTCAAGTACATCTTGAATAAGATTTAAAGTCAATAAAGACGTAAAAGAACTGAAAGTCGTGAGCCGTACATTCACAAGTGTGGTTCTATAAGAGGAAGAGAAACCTTTAGTTTTGAAGAAAAATCTAAACTGGAAACGGTGGTTTGTGACGGAAGGAAAGAGAGAAATGCAAGAGGAAGTGAGAGAAGAGATTTGAGTTAATCATGATCAGGTCACACAAACGTGTTGGCTAAAAAGGCAGTCACGTCGACAATAGTTAGTTAACTGTGTTAGCAACAAAATGAGCGCAAGTAAGTCCACTAAGTTATGGTCAGCGCTGTGACGTCGCAGTAATAGAGTATATGTGTGTTTATGTCTCAGCGAAGAGACAATCTGTAGAAGATAAGGATCGGAAAATAAGGGACAACGGAGTCTAGAAAAAACAAGGACGTTTTCACCAAAAATTCTTTATTAACCGAACCTTAATATTGACAGAGTGAAAGTAGGTCAAACACTGAAAAATTAGGTTAAAAATGTTCCAAATGGTATTACAAAAGGTTTTGCATGAACTAGTTCCAGCAAAAGCATTGCTCTAGCCAGCATTCAGTCGACGGCTATGTTGCATTGAAGCGTGGGTGAATAAGAGTGTAAAAATAATGTGTGGAATTCGGTGTTTATTTTGGCCACCCTAACAACTGTTAAAAATTAATTAAAAGAAAATTAAAATGCAAATGTTGCACTTGGAAAAGGAATGAAAACTAAAGTTTCCAAAGAAAGAAAACCAAAAACGTGGTGAGGTAGCCGAGAAAGAAAGAGAAGGACAAGAGGAAGTGAATAAAGACATTCAGGATCAGAAGAGATCGGAGGAAAGAATAAAATTCAAAAGAGTGAAAAGGCGGGTTGACCACTCAAACAAAGCAATCTGTAGGAAATCACACCAGAAGAGAGTATAAATTAATTAGGAACAAATAAAATATAACCAGGTCTCTTACTATACACATATCCTTCAAAGCTTTGATTACGAGAAGTGTGAGACATGAAAAATCTATTATATACATAACGCCCTCTCTTTATTTATTTATTCTAACCTCTAAATACATCTATTTCCGGTTAACTTATACCTCATTCAAAGATATATTTCTACTTTATTCTAAATTTTAAGATAAACCGAAACAACTGTTGAAAAGGGGGAAGGAAAGAAAGGAAAAGGCAATAAAGAAAATCATAAATTGACAAAAGGCGATAGGCAAAAATCCAGCTCTGCTGAAATCATTTAACCTCTCAGCGAAGAAAAACTAACGGGGATTTGGATTTTTCTACTCCTATCATACAATAGGGATTTCCAGGACAAAAAAAATATAATTTGAGATCCTACTTTTATTGAGATCTCAGGGAAAATAGAGTAGGAGGATGATGTTTTATGAAAAGAAACAAGAAAATCTTGGGTTCTAGCGTTACACGTTCTTGAATTATTCAAAAGGAGAATAAAGACAAAAGGCAGCAATTTAAAGGAAAGAAAGCTGGCAGGGAATCCGTTGCTTGATTGCTTACCATACGCTGAGATTTCAAAAAGGAAATCTCAACGTTAAAAGAATTGGTTAACTGTACCGATTGGAAGAGTCGCGGGTTTATTTAGACAGTGAAGGAATCCCGTTTCTTAGACTGCTGGAGACCAGGTTGTCGTAATCGGGAACCAGAGCCAATATCGAGCAATCAATTAGAAAAGTTATTACTATTATTATTATTATTTTTTATTTATGATGAAAACTTATAGTACACGTGTGTGAGCTTATGGAAGTTAGTGAACTCAGACACGTTTGTGTTTTTATATCATTAATTTGTTTCAGGAAAATTCTCTTTCTGAGGATTCCTGGATTTTTTTTCTCTCTTGGTTTTCTTTTTGGAAGTCAACATACTTTTCAAGCTTTCGTTCAGTGTAAGACGTGTCATCCATGTCTCACAACATGGTACGTGTAGTACATGTGATAGTACAAGTGCACTCTATAAGCAAGACGCGTTGGCTTGGTGCCGACGTGAAAAACACATACCCACATGTGGCCATTGAGTGTGATACACGGTCACCCACGTGCAAGACATGTCTCCACGGATGGTCACGGTGTGGGGTGAATGTATGACACGTGTGGTGCACGTGCAATACACGTGTCCACAAGTGAACACGGTGTCAGGCACATGTTTGACGCTTTTGAGACACGTGCTTATGGGTAGTCTTAATGTTGGGCACGTGGTCTTGTGGGGTACATGTGGTCCACCGGTCATCCACGTACAAGACACGTGTCACTGGTTTTGTTTACGCGTCGCTAACATATTATACGTGCAAGAGTTGTGTAGCTAAGTAGTTCACGTGTAGCGAGTTCAGTTTTCTAGTAATGGATGTGTCGTAGAAATTTTTTACAAGTGTAGACTATGTGCTATTGATAGTATACACACGTCATATATGTCTAGACACGTGACGTTTATATGTGGCACGTATAGTTTACGTGTTAATTTTCAATTAGACATGTGATTACATCTGTTGTTACACGAGTTAGTACTTGAGTTGTACGAGTTGATTACTTGTGTTTTTCACGAGTTAGTAATGCCAGACGTGTTAGAGATGTCTAGCCTGTGTAGATGATGTTCTTGTGGTACATCTTAATTAATCCAGGAAATTTCAATATTAGGACATAAATTGTGTAAAATAGGATTTGTTAGACAGAAAAAAACCGCGATGTTTAGAGGTTTTTGTCTTACCCTTCATCGTGACGCTCCTGACGTTCCGGGCCCGGAATTTATAGCTGAATGGAGCTCCAACGTTGAGATTCTGACACTATTTTGATTAACTGTTCGAGCACTAACACTACAATAATTATAGAAAATACCCGAAGTCCGGAAAGATTAAAAGATAAGTCCGTGAAAACCGTACGAAAATGAGTAAACCGAATTGAATGAAGAAAACCAAAAGTAGCTGAATAAAGAGAAAAAACCTAATTTGCTACTCTCAAGAGAAAAACCTAAAAACTCTAATGAGAAACACCTAGCGAGTAATACATACAGTATATTGAAATAAAACTTAACGAGAAAAACCTTATTAATGATATACGTTAAACGCGCTAGAAAAACCTTTAACACAACCAATAAGACCTTGAGTCGAGACTTAACTAAAAACGTGGTCTCCACCAGGAAACTCTACTTCGTCGTCTCATGTGAAAACCGCTTCTCCACGGTTGCAGGGGTGACCAAAAGCAAAACTAAATTTTTCTAACAGGATTTTATTTATTACCAACCAGGGTTTGGAATTGATATATTAATATAAGACATCAAATCTCGAATTGTCTTAGTGTTAAACACTTAATAAATATTATTAACAAACTTGGCTCTTAATTAAACTCTCTCTTTGATAGGTAATATTTCAAAAATCTACAGATACCACTTCATTTCTTTTCTCATAGACATTTTTTTAATTTAGTATTATCATCTCGTTAAACGTGAACAGTCTCAAAAAGGGTTCTTCCACAAACAGACTTTGTATAATAACAAATTAAGTTCCCCTAAAGGTGAAGAGCTTTTCCCGAGTGTTCTCTCACATCTTGGTTCTTTTATCGACTAATGTAAAATGAAGAACTACTGAAGAACGACTAATTCAATAATTAGTTAAGTTATTATTTAAACAAAAATCAAATTTGAGCACACAGTTTAATGTTATTAAAAAGGAACTTTACTTCATTATTATAAGCACTCTTCGAGAGGCTGGGGAAAACTCTCGGAGTATTTGTCTGCGTTTTTGTGGAAGATGACGGGGGGTGGAAGGGCAGGAGGAGGGCAGAGAGAGAGAGAGAGAGCAGGCATCGAAAGCATAATTTTTTCATTTCCATCCTTCTCAATATTTTGCAATATTAATAAATCTGAATTATTAACCGATTTCGAAAAACGGGGGAAAAATCTTGGGAAATTTGAAAAATCTTTGAATAATTGATCGGGGAAAAAGAAAAAAACACGTGAATTTAGTGAAATGTATTAAGGAAGAAGAAAATCGATAGTTCAATGGCTGAGCCCTTTTAAAATGTTCTGCCTCAAAGACAACGAGGAGGAGAATCGGTTTTCAGGTGAATTCACAACTTAATATCGAGATAAATTTGATAAAGTTCCTTCTGGTAAAGACTTCCTTTCGTCACGCTTTCGACGAAGTGTTTTCGAAAGCGAAAGGATTACGGCGAAGTTGAACCGAATTCTCCCTTCTGTTTATAATGAATTTTTGTTAATATATTGTGGCGTTATAGACTACGTTTTAATATAATATGAATAAATAAGATATAAATACGACGACTGTGTAACCCTTTTCGGGTTTTATAGTATCCTCTTTCATACGGAAGTAATTATTCAACGGTAAATAGATAAGTACGAACTATTATGCAGTGAGGATTGTATTGTATGTATAAGTATGGTTAGTATTCAGTATGTATTTACCGGGGAAAGTCGACATTCTACAATTTCGGTGTTTCATGATGACGTATGCAAATGATTATACCATAAATTCTCACACACCCCAATCCTTCAGCCTCATCACTCCTAAATGAACCCTACGACCAAAGAAGACTTAAACATCACAAACCACTGGACCCACTAACACGCTTCTTGTAGTTCTACCTCTACCTCTCTTCTAATTTCTTCTCTTTCTCCTTCATCTTATTCCTTCCTCAGTCATTACCCCTACCTCTTCTTACCTTTCCTCTCCCACTTCCCACTAATTTTCTCTACTCTTCCACTAATGAGCAAACCCAACATCACTTCTCACTTCCGAATCCACTCCTGGGACTAAGACACTGGTCTGTTCCTCCTCACAACTTGATCGACCAACTACATGATGTCTCGTACTTGGAAAGAGGCGGCAGTTTGCAGGGGTTAACAAAAAAATTCTCACAATTAAAAATTTAAATCAGGTTAGAAGTACCGACTTTCTGTAGTCTTTATGTTTGGGTCAGCTGTGAGCGATGATGAAAGCTTTGAGTGGAGTAAGAAACTTATCTTGTCTAACCAGAAAATTGATGTGACATACTATTCAATAAAATAGAAGTTGGACTTAGACTTTTTGTTAAAGGGAAGTTTGAGTCAGAAATGTTTCATAATTTAGTTTTATATATTATAGTTAAATTTCAAAACGAAAGTAGGTCACTTGAAATTATCAAATGGGTCAATAAATAAACCAGGGATAGAGTTTGCCGATCCCTGGAATAAAACAACCATGAACACACAATGGGTGAGAAAAATTAGAGATATGTGTATATATTTTTGTAGAACATTCTATATATCATAAGACATTTTCTAAGAAATACTACAAGGGACTGGTTAAAATATTTAGCGGTATTACTGAAGTTAGGCTTAGGGAGAAAACCCAGCGCTTAACGTTTTCAGTTTCATATTTAGCGGTATTTTCCAGATTTTCCGAACACCACAGAGTTTTGAAATGGAAGTGATAATTCATTACCAAAACGATCTATCCACCGGTTTTGTTTTTTGGGAGTTGAGAGGAGGAGGAGGAGAGTGAAAATATCTATTTTATACATTTTCTTTACTGTTTTATACTGTGGCGACCAAGGCAACGGGCTCGGACTTCTAACAATCAAGTCACATGTCATGTAGAAACATACCATGAAGACTCAATCATACCTAGTCTACACAAAAAAAATAAATAGAAGACGCGACCAATTGGCACTCAATCAGTGCAGTACAACGACTCGACGAAGTAAGTCGAACGGCTATCGGAACGACTGTTTTGTAGACATTATTCAATAAATATATTTTCGTTTGGAATCCGTGCCCTTTGTCTTATCAACACAACTAATTCCAACATATACACTCGTTCGAATGTTGCCTGGAAAATGATAAAACGACGATTTCTTCTGCCGGGTTTTTTTGGCTTAAGGATCCTTCCCCCCGCCATTATTCAATATAAATGAACCCTCGTCTGACGTTATAAGGATTTTAAATGAGTCAAGGGACCGAGTTAACAAGGCGATTCACTTGCATTTTACGCTTCGCTAATTTTATAATAAATTGTATTTCGCACAAGTCAATACCTCCTGTTGACTCTTTTATTATGATCTATTTAGAACAATGTTTAAAAGGAATAATATAATTTTCAAAGACAATTCACGTGATTTAATCAACTGTAATGGGATAAAAGAAAAACAAGAAAAGGAAGACACTCCATACTGAGTATAATAAAAAAAAGGTAAATATATAAGGTGTCGTACCTAATTTTAAAGGATTTTCATAAAGAGTAATACTGTTGTTATGAAATAAAAACGAAAGTTATTTTATTCGAAACATCGTTCATTGCTATCTTTAGCCTTCTGCCATCTTTCTGGCAATAGATGAATTCCGCCATTAAAAAAAATTGAATTGGATTGAAGCAGTCCAATTTTCGACCCAATTTTTTACATTTCCATAAACGAAAAGTCGTGTATAGATAGGTTATTTGCCATTGACCGAAACAGGTCCTATGTCTGGCGAATATACGGGTGCGGTAACGCATCTCAGCGAAGCTTTTCTGATGTGTTGGTGGTTTTAATCACCGTTTTTCACCCTTAATTTTTGAATATAACAGGATACGGGAGAAGGATTCGAACCCACGGTCTTTGCGTCTAAGTCAGGACGACTTAACCACTACACTACTCCTCCCACAGCTTTTCTAATGTGCTATTAACAAATTTCACAATATGAGGACGAGCATTATCATGCAAGAAAAATCATGTTGTAGTGCCCTTTCGCACATTTTCCTTCTTTTTGAAAGAATCCCATGGCCCTTAATTGTTAACCATAGCTTTGCAAGTTTTTTTGTGTTTGACGCCGGTCTTCGTTCAATAAATTTTGCATTTCTGCATCTTTAAATTTTTTTGGCTGACCCGGACGCTCTTCATTTTCCACCTTCGCCACTTCAAACTTCCTTAACCAGTACTCACATGTTGAAATGAACAGAGTTTGTTGCCCCTAAGTTTCAACAAGCAAACCAATGACTCTCAGCTGCACTTTTCTTTTGATTAAAACAAAATTAATGCTTACCGCAAGATATTGTTTTGTATGGATGTCATTGAATATTGTACTAGTAATTAAAAATTGATGATTTTGTAGTGTATTCAAAGTTTTATCATAATTTATAGATTATACAAAGCATTTTAATTACACGTTGACTGCACTAATCAAAACGTTACTAACCATTACTTCCGTCATGTGCAAAAAATCCTTTGAAAACAAGCAAGTACTACACCCTAAAGCCTTGATACTCAAACTGCGGTCCGCGGGTCACTTGCGGCCCACCAAACTTCACTGAGTGGTCCCGTGGAAACCAATTGAAAATTTGTGAAAGGCCAAATGCTCATTGTTAAGTATGAACTATAGTGCCTGACCAGTACGAAAATGTTCGGGCCTGTGCTCAGAAACTGCTAACATTGTTTGCCTCAACATATATTTGTGAGGCAATATACAGAAAATACATACAGAAACAGACTGACATAAAAATGGTACCCTGAGTGTGAACCGTATGCGTCGAAAGCCGGACTTGTAAAATCTGTTTTTTTGGTAAGTCGTGTGGCCCAGTCACAATGGTCATAATGGAAATTTGGCTCCGGAAGAAGAAAGCTTGAGTACCAAGGCCCTATAATAACAAATACTTATAATGAATTATTCTTTCGATTTGGAGTAGCAATTGGTTCGTGGTAATTTGCATCCGTCATCGATGGTTAAGAGAGTCATTTGGAAATAACAATCCGCTGATGGAGAATTTGAGATTTTAATGAGAGTTTTATTGAGGGATTGTCCTGATGGGAAGTGAACACTGAGCCGTTCAGCTGAACTTGAAGTTGGTTTTGAAGATTTTTGGATTGTTTATTTCAGCTTAAGTGATATGAAGAGATATTAGCTTACAATAAATTTGTGCTTCCATTAAGAATTATAAACAAATTCTAAAAATTACGAAAAACTTAAATTATGACTACGCCAAAGTCAGTGACCCGAAACTCCCTTCCTCCAAATGGAAGTTTCATAAATACTCTCACAACCGTAATAGAGATTAAGGCTTTCCCATAAGCTCTTCGTGGTTTTGTCTTCTGAAACCCAAATGTCTGAAACCGACTAGTGACAGGACACTAACATCAAGACCCCGGACTTAGGTTTGAGTTTCTAAAAGCAGAAGTTGTATATTAAATGTTATTGACATTCAAAGATTACTAAAAACTTGTAATCAGTGACTCTCAATTAGAGCAAATCCAAAAAGGTGACGGTAACTAAATTTCTCAGCTAGACACACAGTTCTTCTGAAAGAAAAGGAAACAAAATAACCTTTTCCAAAAATTTAACTTAGAAAATTCATTTTTCTTTTTGAAATCAAAGAGCTCATACATTTTTGAAACCGCCTGTTTTGTTCTTGAACAGTACTGTTGTTATTCTACCGTATTGAAAACAATGCCCTGAATTTTAGATTACTTTACTTTCTCTCATACGTCGTTCGTTTATTCTAATTATAATAATTCCCGTTTTAATTTAAGTTTATAATAAACTTTTCGAATTCTAGTTAAGAATTGCCGTTAGAAGGAGTTTGTAGAATTAAGAATAATAATAATAATAATAATAATTTTAATCCGAAGTTCATTAATTTAAACCGGTATCTGGAAAATGCGGAATGAATGAAACGCTACTTTCTCGGAGAAAAGTGTGAAAAGTCAATAATAATATTATTGTTATTAGAAGGGAAACGAAACATGACAGAGAACAACAGCTGAACTGTTCGACTTTACTTCGGAAATGAAAAGCATCGAATGAAAATAGAAAGGAAAAACAAAAATCAGATTTTATACCAAGATATTGCAATCCTTCGGGGAAAAAGTAAATAAGAGATCATGGCATATATTGGAGTAATTTCTTTTTATTATTTTTTTTCTTTTTGTTCCATTTTTTTGACTCAGAATGTTGTTCCGATTTTTATGCGAAATCTTCCAATATTTTATTTTTTTGGGAGGCTGAAAAACTTTGCGGAATCTTTCGCATAATGTATGTGAGAAATTTGATAATCACAAAAAATTATTGAGTTTATCACAAACCGCATCAGACTGTTTCTGTTAAACGTACACACTAAGCCCTTGGTACTCAAACTGTGGTCCGCGGGAAACATGCGGCCCACCAAGCTTCACTGAGTGGCCCAGTGGCCCAGTGGAAACCAATTGAGTAAAAATTTGTGAAAGGTCGAATGCTCATTGTTAAATATGAACTATAGTGTCTGACTAGTACGAAAATGTTCGGGCCTGTGCTCAGAAACTGCTAACATTGTTTGCCTCAACATATATTTGTGAGGCAATTTACAGAAAATACATACAGAAACAGACTGACAGATTTACATACAGATGATGGCCTGAGAGTGAACTGGACTGTGCGTCGAAAGCCGAATTTGTAAAATCTGTTTTTTTTGGTAAGTCGTGTGGACCGGGAAGGGAAAAGCCTAACTACCACGGCACTAAGCACTCATAATACTAAAACACAAGTTTAGTACCCAAAGTGTCGGAATTAGGAGGATTGATGAAACAAAACACGAATTACAAGCAAAAATAAAATATATTGAAATAAAAATATGTACAAGTAAATCTATAAAAATGGGTACTGTCGATCCAATAGCCGTTCGAGTTACTTCTCCGACTCGTACTGCACTTGCTGACTTCAACTGGTTCTATGTTCTATTTATCTCCTTCAGGCAAACTCTCTACAAGTATCATCGAGTCTTCCTGCAAGTTTCTGCTTGTCTTGTGACTTGTTTGTTGGAAGTCTGAATAAGTTGCTAATCGCCACACAAAGTACAAACATTCTAAAATACTTCAAAATATATCACCACCGTTTTGCGGACTTAGAGTTGTTGGCATTTTCAAAATTGTGGTTGAGACTAACAAACCCAATAAATTTTTGTATACATATAGGAAATGACACAGAACGACCGTGAAAATTTAAACAATAGGCATCATTAACAGAAACAAGTTGGTGCTCTGAAGCTTTAGAAACAGTACGTTTCTAGCTGGAAAATGATTTGATTTGTTTTCTCTCATTTATAAAAATTTGACGACTCGCACTAAAATAACTGGCGATTTAATAGTTGATATTCAGAGCCTGTACTTAAGATAAAAGCTTAGTCTAGATCTGTGGACTTACTGATTTATATCGATGTCATATCTATATATATTTGCTTTTATGAATTGGAATTTCGAATGGCTACCAGTCTGATAAAACTGGACCCCAAGTTAATTGATGACAGTTCGGCGTCGCCCCTAATAACATCCACTAGTGAACTTGATTCAAAGCAGCAGACAAATAATTCTTAATGAGAAATAACAGCTACCTAAATCCATTAAGGATTATGAATAAAATAATAATTCATTCACTTCGAAAAATTATATATATGTATCGGGCATCGCATTTCTTAAATGAACATTAAACCAAAAGTCTCAATTATGAGAAAAAATCATGACAAACTACAATGTACCGTATTGAAACTATAAAGATGTTAATAATGTTATTTTGTATAAACCGAATCGAAAATTCTCTTATTTATCCAAAAATTTGACTTGAGAGCCTTCATAGCCAAAAGAATAACATTACTAACATTAATAGTAAGAGGCACGAAAATATCAACACTCAACTACAACCCAAGATGCAAGTTAAGGATTCACGTTCAAAAACCACAAAACGGCATGAACACTTTGATGAACTCAAAACAAAATTTTCATTACTTATTTTTTATTATTAATACCATCAGATATAAAAACGACACTATATACAATCAGTATAATTAAAAATGCACAAGAACTCTTATATTAACTCTTGAAATTATAAAAAAATCTCTCAATTTATTATTTATACACAATAACCGTTATCAGCAAATGAAATGAATAAATAATAGGAAATATTTTTTAAGCTCATTGACCTTTGAACTTTCAAATCGTGTGACACAGTGAGCTCACAAATTATATACACTTCTCAAACATATTTTCTTTCTTCTGTATCAACCGCAATGATAGTACAAATAAAAATCAATCTTACAAGCTACAACTTAAAACCTAAACATCTAAATTTAGACAAGAAAGTCAAGAACACAGGGAACTAAATCTTTCCAACGGTCATTGTGTTTAAAGCACTCCTCGTTTTAATTATTGCATATATGTATCGACAATTTGAAACTTTAAAAAATAGTTCTCAAATTTTTTAGCGTTCAAAATATTCTAAAGTAAATTTTTGTTTTTGTCAGAAAAAATTAGTCAAAAAATGGAAAAGCCGATTTGGCCATCCTCGCAATTTGAAGTTTCAAAAATTTTAAACAAAACTGAAATATTTAGAATATAAAAAAGAATTCATTCAAACTATGAAACATTTAAGTTCCAATAATTCTTAAATTAGGTCAATTTTTATATATATCTTCATTTTGTTTTAATAAGTAAACTGTATTTGCAAAAAAAATTTTTCTCCAATTAGGAGAACTACGGAATAAGTAAGAATAAGTAGTCGAGAATTACAGGCGAACGGCACAATGGTATTGCTCGTCTAAAATTGCATAACTGAAATTATAATGATAAAGTAAGTTCAGGGGAAGAACTAGTCAATCAAATTCACCGGCAAATGAAAATATAAAGAAGTGTCGTCGCCCTTTTTGGTCATCTACATTTGTTACAATACACTTATAATCAACTATATCGTTTATATAAAAATCCGCGCCAATACTTAACAAAAAAATTACTTTGAACAGTCGATACACCAAAAACCAATACAAAGTCATATTTTGTGAACCAAGCCAACAATTCTCCTCAAATCTCAGCTTCTTAAATAGAAATGATTTCTATGAGATGAAATGATCTTCATTTATGCTTATATTTTTTTAATGCACTTTCTATCAAATTAAGTTTCATTACTTCAAAGGCTAAGCCATAAAAAATATTATTAAGAGAGCTCAAATCTTGGTTGCACTTTTTATAAAAATAAACTAATACTGTATTACCAAAATTAACTGTCGTTCATCTTAACTGAAATTGTTCAGACTATCAAAGTTACTTAAGATGAATTGACTGTCCTTAAGACATCCACATTGGCAATTATTGCTTCTAATTCTTGAGTTCCAGACTGCAAAAAAAAATTTATGTTAAGCAGACGTGAAATGAGCTAATGATTTTCTTATCAATGATGACTTGGTTCATTACAACCCAATTACAATAAAAAATATTTCACACTACAATAAATCAGTTCACATAATACAAAGTAAAAATTACAGTTATAGAAATAAGGGGCATTTTTTAAAGATATCTCTGTACCAAAAAGGCCATTGTTTTGAACATCACACATTTGTTAGGCAAATATGAAGTTCCTTAAAAAAATTTAGAAATGGCACACAATGAATGATTTGAAAAACTTTTAATTTACCATTGTATTCCTATTGGTTATTTCTATATTTTCATTTTTCTTAATATTCTTATTTTTGACAGACCCAGAATGAAATCTTCCACCTTCACCTCTTATCCTATTCATTGCATGTCTATGTCTCGATTCATGCAAATATCTCTAAAATAATCAATTAAAAATGGATTAATAAATAAATAACAACAAAACACAATTTTGAGAATTAAAAACTCATTAATGCAATAATGTGGGAAATACTTACAGGTCTTTCTTTGGGAATTTTTCCTTCAGCCTCAAGTTTTGCCCTAGCTTGCCTTCGTTTTAATATCCTCCTATATTGCTTTGCATTGACATATAAAGGTTCTTCTTCTAAAAACTCTGTTGCTACTGGTATAGGAACTCTTGGAAATGCATTGTTAGCAGCTACTTGTAAGGTACCACCATCTGTCTAAATATTAACATTTACGCATATATAAGTTGAGATGTATTACATACAAAATCTTCAAAAAGGTAACTGAAACACTAATATGCCTTGAAAGATATTTTAAACTACCTAATACTATAGTATGAATTTATGTTTAAAAAATTTTGTACTGTTGTTAGTCAATTTCCAAACCATAAAAAAATGAAAATCTCTTGTTTGACTTATTATTTAGTGCTATACTAGGTTTTTGTTTATTAGTATTTTAAATCTAACCTAAAAACACATTATGATATCACATGACAAAAGTGCTTAAATAAAAATTTAAAAAAAACACTCACAACTACTATGTTAGCCTGCTGTACACCTGCTGTGACTGTACCGGTTGAAGTGGTAGGAGTGGGTGTAATTTGAACTAAATTACCATTTATATTAAGAACTGTTGGTTGTACTGTGTTTTCTATAGTTGTAGGTTGGTATATATATGTTTGTCCATCTGCAGTTTGAATTATCTGTGGTTGTGCTTGCTGTGGTTGAAAAACAATTTGCTGTGGAGCTGCAGCCTATCCAAAGAAATAATAATTACAAACTTTTTCTCTTCATTAATAAACCTTATTAAAAATTTTTTCAAATTTATTTTATAAAATAAGTCTTTCACTAAGAATAATGTAACAGTCTTGACAATGAACATGAATAGTTTTTGTGAAAAAAAAGTGATTAATTTGTCAAAAATATGATTTGCTTACCTTTTTCATGGTTTTACTATAAGATAATGTCAAATGTTTTTCATGCAGTTTATTATAATGAATTGAATCGAAAATATACAATTCAAGTCTTGAAAATCAAACAATAACTCAAGTTTTCAATTTAAAAAATATTAAAAACTTCTTGCTTACTAACCTGCAAACTTTGAACTGGTACCACTTGTATTTGGCCACTACCTGGAGCAACCTGTATTTGATTTGTGGTTTGTGGTACAGCATGCACCACAATTTGCTGTCCGTTAGGTCCTTGAATAACTTGTTGCACCTGACTTGTTGGATTAACCTGTACCAATTGAACTTGGCCAGCCCCAGTCTGCATCACAGCCACCTGACCTTCTGCCATTTAACCTGCAATAATAATTAAAATCATAATTAGATATAGATATACAAACCAGGATTTGCAAAAAGAAAATGAAATTTTTAGGAATTCAAAATACTGACCCATATAAGGCAAGTTTTGCAAAAATTAAACTTAGGCATATATTTCATTGTGGTCATAAAAATAGTTCTTTAAAAGGAAAACATGGTTTATTGATGAAATAAAAATGGCTTAATTTGTAGTAATAACTTTCTTTATCTAAAATTTAATGCATAGGAAAAACTTACAAAAGTTTACTAGTTTAGAGGTTAATATTTACAATTTAAAAAAAAAATGTTTAATATTCAAACTTTCATTCCCAAAAATCAAATTTAAAGTAAAAGCTTTCTGTTTGAATGCTTTTACTATGTACCAACATTTTTCTTGGTATCCTTAAATGAAAAACTTTTTTTAAAAAACTTTATTTTAAGTTTAAAAACCGTGGTGAGAGATTACGGAACAAAAAAACTTGATGTCAAACTTTTCATGGGAAAGAAATGATTAAGGACGACGATTTTTTGACTCATTCATGGGTTTAGGCAAGTTAAAAAGATCATTCAAAAATTTTCAAAATTTCTGTTGATGATAAATACAAGAGCAAAACTTTCATCCGGCAACGAAATAACCGATTGCTATGTTTTGTTTTTTAGACTGGATGCAAACGCATTTTCTAGGAAGCCTAACATTGATTTTTCTCAAAATGGCTTCCATTTTATTTTGTGTCATATGATTTCTCAGGTTTTTCATTAATTTTCCCCAAAACTCTTTCTTTCACAACAACACATGTAAACAAATGGATAGAAAATAACGTACCTTAATTTATTAAATAGAGATTGGATATTTTTGGCAGTGGTGTTCCAATGATTGGTCGACAAATCACAGGCAAATCACACACCAATGACCGTCCAATACTCGGCGAATCAAAAGGGTCCAAAGCTTGTATTGGTGTAACATATAGTCAAACGCACTAAAATATTTTTTTACTCAATGTAAACCTTGGGAACGTTTAAGTTTTCTTAGTGCGATTGACCTATGACAAATACTATTTCGAAATAAGTCCACCGAGCGCAGCACAGATAACTTCATTAACAGTTTACAGTCACAACGAATGGACTTTTGGTTGTGCGTAATATAAAGAGATTATTTCACCTTTGTGAATATGTCGCGGAAGAATGCTAAATTACAGCTTGGCTACTACTAAAATTAAATCTTAACGTTGTGTTGTTAATGTGGACGTCGATTTTAATGAGTATGTTGGTGTAATATTTTGTTAGTAGAGCGTTTCTTGGTTTATTAGTAACATTTCTCAGTGAATATGGCAGATGTCGTTCAAGAAGAAAAACCAAAACCAGCGAAAAAACGAACGAGAAACCCGGACGGATGGAAGAGGGTGAAACAAAAAAGGGCAAGAATTGCGGGGAAAGAATACCTAAATGTTCGTGGTAATTATGTTGCACCTAGGAAAATAGGACCAGACTGCCAGTGCAAATTAATGTGCTATAAACATGTAGACGAGTCAATGAGAAAAATGATTTTTGAAGGATTTTATGATTTAAAAAGTTACGACGAGCAGAATGCATATTTGTTCGGTTTGATACGAAAGCATGATATTAAGAGGAAGACGAAACCTCTATCAGCTCGCCGTACGTGTACTTACAAATATTATTTAAGATTCCGTGGAAGGAAATTAACGTGTGTAAAGTTGCTTTTGCTAGAATTCATGCTATTTCCGCAAAGAAAATTCGAGGTCTTTGTGAAAAACTCGATCAAAATATATTGTTCCCAAAAGATGGTAGAGGTAAACACTCAAACAGACCTCAAAAAATCCAGCCAGAAACACAGGAGTTAATCAAACGTCATCTGTACAGCCTTCTACGCTCCCCGGATGTTCGTGATTATTTTAAAGAGGATAAAAATCACCCTTCCTCAACTGAATTAAATATAACAAAACTCTACAAGCATTTCTTACAAACCTATGATCCAGAAGCTCTAGTACCTGGTACAACTCAGCTAAACGCCTGTTATACTCCAAAAGTGAAAATGTGGTTGTATCGACATATATTTCACCAGGAATTTAAAACCAAAGACTATTCAATATTGAAGAGAAAAGTAGATATTGGCTATCATTCTAATTCTGATTTAGCTGATTATACACTGCAAGACAAAATATTTACCAAAAAGACAAAGAGAAAAGGAAGTAAACCTCAGAAGAAATTAAATAATGCACAAGAAAATCCTGGTGAGTATTTCAGTTAATAAAAGTTATATTGTTCTTGTTAAAACTTATTTTATATCAAAATAAATGACATTAATTTGTATCACTTGACATAACATTTAGATTTCGATCTTAACAGTAATTTAATATTTTTTTTGTGTTATAATAATATAGCTAACTTTTTAAGGGGGTAAGAAATTTAGAAAACAGATTTATTTAATACTTCTAGCATTAAATAAAATTATATATAAAATGATTGTTGTGAAAATATTTTGTACAAATGTTTTATTTTAAATGTATCTTAAATATGTGTAAAGTTCATTACTGATCAATATTTCAGATTCTGTACCAAACACAAACACTGCACAAGCAGTACAAACAATTGTTCCAAAATATCATCCTAGACCAGAGAATCAACCAGCTGTAATCCACCTTCCAATGGATGTTAGTTTTTCTTCTTTCGCTCAAGATGGACGTCCACCTCAGATTATTGATGCGTCAAATAGGAATCCAGTTATTTTAGACTCGCCAAATAGAAATCAAGTAATATTAGATGCAGCAAATAGAAATCAAGCAGCCATGATTCAAGCAGTTAATAGAAACCAAGTGATGATAGCAGAAGCAGTTAATCGAAACCAGGTGATGATTGCTGAGGCAACTAACAGAAATTCTTTAAATCTTCAGAAAATTAACTACACAATTCAAGACTCACATGGGAATCAACATGCACCTCCTCCTCAGAATTATCAAATATTTCAAGCTGAAGGTTATCATCCAAATGTTATAAGTCAGCATCCTGATCATTCTATCTATCACATCGACAAAGGATCTGGTGAGTTGATATCCCTCAGACCAATTAGACTTGCTGGAGATGTTAACATGCAACTTCCGACGGGCTACTAGCGACACGCTCATTTAGTGAGTGATTATGGTGGATGTTGAGAACCACCATGATGCTCACTGGAATTTCTACTCAGTTTTAGTTGTACATATGATTACCTCTTGAACCAGTTTTTAACATAACATTTCATTAATTTCTAAGTTAGTGATCTTAAGGTTGAGAACAAAATAAATTCCATTACTTTCAGATAAAGAAAACAAAGTACTCTCTGTACACAAAATTAACTGCATATGATCAGTGGTAGAATATTGGTTTGATAGTTATACACAATGCTAAAAGATCTAATTCTTTCTAGGGTATTGTGAATGATGTCAATGAACAGTTACGATTCAACAGCAATCCTAACTTTGAACACTCGAAGTTTGAAAGACAGAAGGTTATGCAAACTTCTTGGTGTTGGAAAAATTTTTTTTTGAAGGGGCTATAAAAGTATTTGTAAGATCATTTTCAATTAGCTTCATGATTGTTAGTTTTTCGAAATTATAGATGTACTTGGGTTTAGTTTTTTAAATCAGATTTGTTCTCATACTGTAATATCTTCTACACGGGTGGGTGTAAAATTGAATGATATTCAAATCATGTGGTAGGCATTAGCTCGTAACATTTGTTCAATAAATCCCTCAGGTATTCTTTGTTGTACAGCTTATTTATATAATAAACACTTATAGGTATTGGAATTTAATAATTTTTTTGCGTTTATTGGTTAAGGCAGTATTTCAGTCGAGTTACTCAAGTTAGGTTAAACCATCGCTCCGAAATAATTTTAAAATCATGGCCTTAAAAAAATGAAAGAACATGGGGGCTTGAAAAGCATTGAAATTTGCTGTTAATTGTTATAAATTCATTACACTCATTCATGACTTCCACACTCTCTCGAGTGTTTAAGTTTGACGACTTTGTGTTCGTAATATTATTGTTTGCAATCAACAATACAATCTTATTTTAATTCTTTCTTTATTTTTTCAAAGAGACAAAATTACTATAATTCTTCCCTCGAATCTAAATATGATACACAGTTTCGCTTTAATCTTGCAGAACAAATTGAAAAATAAATTAAATATTCTGCAGTGCATAGAAATTTTAATTGTAAATTTTTTTAAACCTACATTTCAAGGAATCATTCTTAGTCGATGAGACTGTTGAGGGGAAGTAGGTGTATACCTCAAAAGCGTTTTGGGTTAAACCAAACCGAATAAAAAGGTTCAAAAATAATTTTTTAAGTAGAATGAAAATCGATGAAAAGTAATGCGAGGCATTTTTAAATGCTCTTAAACTTAGAGCAAATATGGATATATTATTATTTAAGAAATGTAACTTTCTTCTTATAAATGTGATAACTGTCTTGGTGGAAAGAAAGTAAGATGTTAAATTAACAAGTTCTAGATGGGAAGGAAAGAAGAAAGATGAGTTTACTTTGGGTTTGATTAATTATCCTGTTATTGTACCTAATCAATAATTTTTTTTTCTTCGATCATTTCCAAGAGTTTTTCCTCTTTCTGTTACAAGTATCAACGATTATATAAATGAAAACGGTCCATTTTTTTATAGTATGAATATCTCTTCGTGGTATTCTATCTGTGGTTTGAAAAAAATTTTTCAATAAATCGTATGTTTTGTAAATTGATATGGGTATTCATGTTGTATACTCAAATTTAATTCCCCTCTGGGTTGATTATATAATTCAGGATGATTTTAGATTGTTTTTTTTATTGTGTATGTTAATTACTAATTTAGTATTTCGAAATTTTGAATCAGATTACAGTGCAGGTATTGCTTACTTTACGACGGAATTCTTTTTACTATCATAGTTACAAAATGTGCAACATTATATATACACACGTATTTGCAACGTTTGTTTATTGGTTAACTGAAGTTGTAAACGTGTTGCCTGCGAGACAGTTACATAGTGCCCGCATTCAAATATCTAAAAAGTAGTAAATAATCGTATGTGTAATAAGGCGTAAAAATTATTCAGTATGATTTTAAATTCTGTAAATGATAAACAATAATAATTGTACAATTTAGGTAAAAATGGTCTATAACCTTAAATTAAGCTTTGAAGACTTTATCAGAATCTTCGCCTGTTAGCACTTTACATTACTTTACTTTACTTTTCGACTGTTAGCACTCGCCCAAATTTTTCACTGAGCTGTAGGTCGAATTTTGATTGATCTTAAGGGCAAGTGGTCTTTACTCAGATTATCTAGTGAGCAGTACCTGTACTCAATTAATGGTCAGTTATATTTTGTAGAGAACTTTTAAATGCTTTTCATGTTTGCTCTACTAACTCAAATAATCAAATTTGAGTGTATTATCGCATTAATCACTAGACTTTCGGTTAAAATTTTGAGCGAAATATATGTGTCACAGTATCAGAAGGAAAATAATACCCATAAGCACAGTTTTTTTGGGTATAATACAACCAAACGGTGGCGTCGGTAAAAAAGTAAATGAGGATTCATAACTTTTACAGTATACTCAGAAACTGTGCTTGTTACAATGAATAATTGCTATTGAAGTCTAAATAACGGCATTGTAATGGATCAAACCTTACATGAGAGTTAAAAGAACTCAGGTAAGAGTTAATGGTCATAAACCTTCCAAAACTCAACCTGTCATTTTAGCAAAAGGGAGTTTCAACGTATATAAGTTAACCAGAAAATATATTCATATAAATTTATCTCATTGTTATTGGGTTGCCAAATTCTTTTCTGATTATTAAAAAAGTGCACTGTGACAGGGAAAAAGATTTAGAATTACTCTATTAGATTAATGACAGTCAGATGTGAAAACTATCTTTAGTAGCGACAACACCGTAAGTCGTTTCATTTGTCATACGAACACTAATTAGCATTCTGGTGTTCGTTGATGTAGTTTATACTCTTGTGATTAAAGGGGAAAAAAATTTGACGATAGGATTAGCTCGTACGATTTAACTTTAAAAACACTATTTGAGCATTTTAATTATGCCTTTAAAAAAGGAATTAAATATTTTTTTTTTAAAGCAAAGAAATTATAGAATATTCTACTCCTCATTTTTTGTTCAAAATTTAAAATCCTAGAAACATATGATGAGGCGATTTAGACTATGTCTTAGTATTAAAATGATTATTCTAAGTTTTTTTAACGATTTAACATCTTGATTTTAAGTATGTGTCCGATTATTTATTATTTTTTTATATTTCTTTTATTAATCAGTGGTGTCAAACATACGTTGTGGTATATACGGTGTCAGCAGTATGGTTTTAGAGCACTGTACTAATCAGGAACGATGATTCGCAATACTGCTATCTCCTTTAGGTGAGGATTGTGGGTCGCAAGAAATTTTAGTGGCCATCAGCAATTGAATCATAATCTGTTTCAATGATTGATGTTAGACAATAATTTAGAGCCAATGAGTTTTTTAATCACTATAAAAGGGAAGTAATTCTTTTCCTAGTTTGGTATCATGGTCAAGATTTACAGTTTGAATGATTTTAATTTATATTTTGGTATCAGCAAAAAATAGCTTAGTTTCTTTTTGCATTGATTGATAGAAACTTCAAATTCATTCATTTTTATGAATGAATTGAAGTTCTAAACAACGAATGCTTGTACATAATGGACTTTCTTTGAAGGTATTGGGAGCAGTTACTTTGTTTTTTTGAAACCTTTGATGATGCTTTACTTTTTTTATTGATTTATAAACCTCGATGGTTAAACCGAAAATGAGAATCAGGGAATATAAAAACAAGCGCATGTAAATATTATTATTAGCAATAAAGAAATATTTCGTACTGAATGGAAATAAATGAGAAAGTTGAATTTATTTTTTAATTCGTCCTATAAATTGAATTTTTATTGTATTCAAATATGTATGAATACATTTTCACAAAAGCTTTACTTTGATTATTTAAAATTAGTTGGTTCCTCTGATCTTTAAATTTTTTTCTGTTTTCCAAAAAATAAGTTCTTTTCAATCGTTGCTGTTAATCCTTGAGAGAAGCTTAAAGTAGGCTTAAGTTAGATGTCAACAAGTTCATAGCTAATGAGGGTAGATCTGTAATAAGGAAGACACTTTCAGATGCACATATAACTCATATACATACTTGAACTCGAGGGGGGTAAACGACACTTATGTAAGAAGATACAAAAAGTATTTGAGTTATATGACGCATCTCAACTCGGCTGTCAACCAAATTGGCGAAAGGTTGGCCAGCCCTACAATAAAGCAATGGATTAATTCGATCAGGGAAGAGTGCTATTATCAAAAAATTAGATGTAACCAATGCTTGAGGTTTGATACACATAAGCCACATGGTTTAATAGGCGTGAGCTCGATGACATTCACAGTTGGAAAGGAGGTCAATTAGGTAGCCTGTTTCCAAACGTTCAACTCAGATCTTGAATTAAACAACTTTCATTGGCTCAGTGGTCTAGGGGTATGATTCCTGCTTTGGGTGCAGGAGGTCCCGGGTTCAAATCACGGCTGAGCCCAATTATTTTGTTTCTGAACCTGAAACCCTTTTCGACTAGATTTTTTTGTTTGAATAAACCAATTTCACCATCAACACTGAATGTGTACTTGAAGCACATCAATAAGGGAAGAGTGCTAAGATCAAAAAATTAGAAGTAACCAATGAAGCTCGAATATGCTCTTGAAGCATAGTCTAGAATAGGAGTTTTAGAGCTCAACTTAATTAATAGTCCTTTTGACAAACAACATACTTTTGGATCAACTAAAAAAAAGCTAAATAAAATGGTACTCCCTACGTTTTTTTTACTGTTTTGTCCAATTTATTTACAAATAAAAAAAGAAATTTGGAACCTCACTGTACAAAATTAGTCAAATATGCAATTCAAAAAATAGTTGAATTTTAATTCCATTTTTCACATTTCATTGTAACAGGATTTGGAAGAGGACTTGAACTCTCAACCATCACTTCACAAGTCAAGTGACCACATAATAGCTTGTTCACTCAGTCACAGGCCTCCCACTAATTATACAAAAGAAAGCTGTCTTTATATGGATGTACTCGTTAGCTTTCAAAACTTTCATATTATTACTACAGTTACATAAAAAAAATCCTATAAATTCAAATAATTAATCAAGTACTATGACTAAACTATTATTTTTTGGTTTGTATATTATCTTGCATTATATGCTTTAAAAGTTGTCAACTAAAAGAGTTCAAGACATCTGTTAAATTATAAAAAAGAGGCAAGCATACCTCAAAATCCTGGACTATATTCAAAGGACCATTTCTTTATAGTGGCAAGTATCAGTACCAAAAAGAACTTTTAATGTTAAAAATAATAAAAACTTGACTTGATTAGAAAGTTTGACAGTTTTACAACCAAACTCTCTCAAAATCATTCCATGCCAGCATACACTACCTAGCTCACTAACAAATCTTAATAAAGATCTTTTAACTCTTCAAGAAGTTTCAGGTAAAGTAACACAAATTATTCAGCACATGAAGATAAATTGTGTCACTAAATTTCTCAATCTCAAATAGATGAAGTTAAATTCTGTTACAATTCATTTACATCCATTAATTTGGCTTTTTTCCAGATGTATAACCTTAATCGAGTCCTTCTTTCTTCTCTTTTATTGCTTCTTTGAACCTTTCTTCAAACAGTGATAATTCTGAGAGGAGATCAGTTATGGCATTCATCAAGGCATCTTGAGGAGTATAATCAGAAGTTGTTTGTATCCTCAACACAAATTTATGTTCTAATGGATGAGGTACCTATTAAAGACAAACACAAGTTGTTAAGTATCATTCTAAAATATTCATTATTTTAAACTATAAATTCTATTTAACTGAAAACTACAAATTTACCTTATAACCTGCAAATAGAACATTTGGATCCTTCAAAAGTTGATCTCTGATCATGTTTCCTAAGGTATGATCTTCTTTGTTAATAGTAAATATTGCTGCATTTGGAACTTTTTGATCTAGCTCCTTGATGATTCTATAACAAAATGTTAAATAATTTTCTATTAAAATTCTCAGACACTGTAATTCTTTTAACACTAGTCACGCACAGTTATCGATAATGCTAAGTGTTTGGAGAAAAAGTCTGGGACTAGATAAATATATCGATCATGAGATTGAGTAATTTTTCTCGGATTCCGGTCCAGGATCCACACAAAACTTGTTCTAATACATTCTTAACATCCTATCACACTTAAATACCCAAGTTTATTAACCATTGAGATGACAAGTTACCGCTTACCAATATGACCATTAAAGTCAAAAGGTTAAAAATCAAATAACTTAAGCTTTTCCTTACTTCTTCTCCCCATCGAACAAAAGAAATGACTCGAATGTCGGCGGCGCATTCATTTTTGTTCAATAATAGTGAAAACTAATTACTGTTTCGACGACCTGAGTAATTGCGTTTAAATCACAACACAAAACATAACCTCAACCGCTTTGCTCGCATTCAAGGCCTGCTTGAAAGGGAGCAGTGCAGCCAACTTAAAAACCTCATTTTTCCTCAGTTCTCGGAATTTTTCAACCGACAAGAAAACTTCGAATTCAAAATTACGGATTTTCGTGAAGTGTCATCTTTTAAAAATGTGTCATGTTGAATTTTTGAATCATTCGGTTTAAAATAAAATTTTGTTAATATAAAACACATATTTTTTGTGTCTGATAAGCAGTTTAAAAATAAATATTAATCTTTAACATCATTCATCTCTCTCAGCGATAACTGTGCTTGAGAAATAGGAGGAGCGCTTAATGTTCTTTGGATTAGTGGTAAGTAAGACGTACCAAATTGTTTTTGTGCATAATAAAACCCTCTAAATTGTGTGATTTCAACTTATTTAAAGTTAAATCTAGTCTTTATTCAGTGTTGATATGTTAGAGGTTATGAAATTTGAAGTAGGACGAAAGAACCTACTCATCCAGTGTAGGTTATGAATAAGGTGCCAAAACATTTAATGTGGGAGACTTATTTATTTCTTTTTAAACTATTCTCACTCAACAAGCCAAAAAGCTTGTTTTAAAAACAATCATTAAAATTACTGGCTCTTTTACTTTAAATGAAAGCAAAGAAAAAAAATTATTACAAAAATTTTTAATTAAACGACAAAAAAATTGATTTTTAAGCCCTTACTGTTAAGATTCTGCTAATATTTCAGGAATTAAAGAGCAACGGGAAAAAAATAACAGAACAAAATGCTAAACATCAGAAACTTAAAAAAAACCGGAACGGAGAAAGGAAAGAAATTAGATCGAAAGAAAAATCCGACATCAAAGCAGCAGAAAAGCTCGCCGAAAGAATCTCAAGATGAACAAAAAGTTGAAAAGCAGGCTCAGGTATGCAGATTTATTTATTATATTTACTTTTTTACAAGCATTGCATTGTACGGATGCTGCGGATTTTTACTTTGTTTTCTCGAAAAGCCCTAAATAAAGTTGCGATACTTGAAGGTTACCATTTAAGTACGATAAATGACGTCAATGAAAACTTATTACTCACTCAAAAACTCTTCAGACTTTTACTAGTCACAACTTACCAAATGTCTAAAAACAATTTCGAGCTTTTGAGTGGGATTGTGAATGACTCTTTCATTATTTTTGGTGTCACGAGTCTTCCGGTTTTGGAAAGGTGAACAAAGGTGATTTATCATTCCTAGTTTGGAATTATCTATTTCAAATTGTCCATTTAAACGATAAAATCGGTTCAGGTACTAGAGTGATTGGCATTTTTCTTTGCCAATCAACAAATTTCGTATTTTTCATTCATACGCATTAGTGTAAACAAAACAAAAAGTAAACAGCCTATCGAAATGAATTAAGTGAAAGAAGCAATTATTTCTTTTTAAATTTTTAATAAATTTACCAAAAAAATAAATGCACGGTTACTAATTTTACTGCGCTTTTTTTTATTTCGCGGATTCAAATTTCCGGATTTTTATTGTACACTAATCAATTTTTTTTTTTCGAACAAAACTGGAATCAGGTGTTGATTTCTGTGAAAGACGACATAATCAATCTCGTATCAAATATGCTAGTTTCGCATTTCATACACTGATTGTAGACAATGAGATGCAAACATTGTCTACAATGTTTTAATACAAGGAAATCTGATTCTCTTACTTTGTGTAACTTTTTTTTTCCAAGATGATTTACCGCACTACTGAACAAATTTAACCCTTAAATTGAAAAAAAGACTGACGAGAGACTTTTTTGGCTCGGAATTAGTGTAAATCAAGGTAGAGCTTAATATATGTTGTGTTTGATGAGTTGTTGTTTTTACAGCTGGATATTAGTTATCATTTTAGACCAAGCAGGTATATAAGAGGGTGGCGATGGTGTTAAAATTTTCTCTCGCGATTGGCTTTGAATTTGTTTTATTTTATTTTCTGTCACGTTCTTACGTAAATACGGTGCGTGTCTTTTTGTTTTGTCTGGAGAATGACTCAACTTCTTGCGAATAAAAAAATTTTTCAATAATTCAGGTCCCTAACGGTGATTTTTAAGTTGTTGGATCGAATGCCGGTTTTTTTAAATAAAGATCTTAGCGGGTAAAAGGGGTGTCGTTCGACCTTTCAAGAGTGTTATGACTTTTTTTCAATTTGCAAAGAGCAGTGATAATATCTGAATGAAGTCTTTTACGTCATCTAAGATCGTTCTACCAATTGATCAGTTTCACAATTTCGACGATTTTATTTCTTACTATAGACTTTTTTCCTTCGAAGATCTATCACTCAAACACGAGATCATAATTAATTTTTTCTTTCTGTGTTAAAGCGGTTGTGAAGTTTTGCTTAATCTGTACCGAGTTGATATCTGAGTTCATATATAATCCAACAACCAGACTGACCTAATTTAGAGTAACTAATCGCCGACTTATTTGAAGGCATGTCAAAGCAATTCAGAACAGCTTACTGTTACTAAAGAAAACCACAAAATGAGGTGCTTAACCCAATGGTTAATGGACTTTATTTTGCTGTGATTTTCTGGCTTAATCAGCAGAAACACAACGAGGTTTCTGGTGTGGTAGCCGTGCTGGTTCTTGAAAATATCGATTCAAAACAATGTAACTCACTTTGAAATTTCTTTTCATCGACTTTTCTTTTTTGCAGTCATTTGTGTTCAAAAAATTTCTCACTCCAATACACCAATTAATATTCGAATCTCCATCCGTTCGGAGATAATTCAATTTTGGTTTCAAATATTATATAATAAATTAATAAAATACATTTTCAAATAATCATTTGCCAGTTTCACTTGAAGTAGTGGGAAGCCGGCAGTCAAATTATCAGCCTGATCTGACTATCAAAGCAATAGTGTCAGTTCGATCCTCCTCTCACATTTTGTTATACCCAAGGGTGGACAACCAGATTACAACATCAACTAAATTTTCGCTTAAAGTATTTCTTGTGATATCATGAGTTGCCGCTCTCGAGTGTAATTTTCATGTGTAGTTCTTATATTCCAGTTAACGATCTATTTCAACAAGTTATTTTGGATGTAAAGTAGGGGTAGACTAAGAACGGGCCAGTATCTTAAAGTATCAGAAGAAGCGAGTGAAGAGAAATTATATTGATTAAAACAGGAAAACTATGCAAAAAAGGAAAGAGAGAGAGAGAAAAGCATTATAGCTGACAACAAAAAATTAAGACAGATCTATGAAATAGAATCTAAATTAAAGTATGACTATAAACAAAACCAGATAGTAAGATTCATCCGTGACTAAGTTGATAAGTAATAACTCAGAAAACTTAGAATTTGCTTTAAAAATAAATATTTAAATATTCTTTCTCGTTACAATATTAATTATCTTCGGTCTTAGAGATTAGAAAGTAAAAGAAAACTAACTTCTCTAACTATGACTCAGTTTTAAGCGAAATTAATTCTCTAACAGAACTGATTTATTATTACATCAAGTCTATTAATAATAATATAATTATCTAAAATTCACATGACCTGAGAATAATACACAAAATTCGAAGAAATTGAACTTAAATTAATGTAAACCTCTGTCAGGTTTTAAGACGATTTCCAGAGAAATCTATTTTTATTATTTATTATTCCGACAAGCAAATGAATAACTGTCCTAAATATTTGACGATAATTTCCCTGGTCGTCCATATTGTCGCTTAACTTGTTTTATGTTTTCATGTAAGACAAACACAAAGGGGCGATGTGCCTAGGTAATACAAATGGCTGACAAACGTGGAATTAAAAGAAAGAGCTTCGAATTTCTTCAGTTGTATTCCTTACCGAAGGGACGATATCGGGTGGTTATCTTTAAAGGGTGGATATTTTGTTGATATATTGTGTAATTGATAAGTTGAATTAAAAATGGTGTTAACATCTTGGGCAGAATTTTTCAAAGTAAGTTACTTGTTATTAAACACAAAAAAATTGGGAAAATCCCCCAATATTGACTGATGTGGGTTTATTTTCAAAAAACTTTTTGCTTTTTGCTTTTATTTAAAAAATTAATTTTAACAGACCTTAAAGTTATTGTTTAAAAAGATTTACATGTGAAATGTAGTATTGATTATAGTGCAACCCTGAGTTTGGATAAGTTAATACCAGTTTATATCTTTGGAAAAAATTGATAATTATTCTCATCATTTCATCGCAAAACTAAAGTTTGTTGGTTTTAAAAGTTTTGGAATTTTTACAGAAGTTTGTGTTGATTGGTGAGAGGCTTTTAAAATTTTCAACATCTCCCTTTCTCTCTCTTTCTCGAAATACCTTTTTTACCATAATTTAATTTTCCACTCAATATTAGGAAGAGACATTAGATAATGAAGTTGGATGTTTTTCTTTTCGTACAGTGGATGAACATAATTTGTCTCAAGAATCTTTTCCTCACTTCATCATCTATTTACTACAGGTTTTATGAAGTTAGATTTTTTGTTCGGGAAATTCAAACAAGTAAAAATCTTTGTTTTATTCATCTTCGTGGTGCTGAAAATTCTGTTCCGTGTCAGTTGCTTTGTACAGGTTTCTTGGAAACCATTCGTAGACAATACAGAGGTGACAAAACCATTAGCTTGCACCAACAGCCATTCCATAAGCTAAATACAATTCTATATTCTATCTTTTTCGAGAGATCTACGTATTTCAAAATTATCGCGCACTCCAGTGTGGACATTTTTCATATAAAAGGCACTGTTTCTGGGACGAATTAATTTCTTAAATGAAGCACACTTGAAAATGATTAATAGTGTGATCATTGTAGAGATTTCTAAACTTATTGACTTAATCATGATTCATCCTCCGCTCTGAATAAGTCATTTCATATTATCAGCAAATGCTGGAGATATAACTTCACGTGTATTTAAAAAAGATTCTACAACTAATCGTAGACATCAAATTTTTAATTATGTTGAATATTAGGTGAACATTGATTATTATTTGTTAATTGTTGAACATTGATTTATAAATAATTAATTGGAAAAAATTCTTAATTGTTACGTGAGAAAAGGAAATAAAGTAATGGACATAATATACAAATATCTAAATAAATTCGTCGATTGTAAACGATTATATTAACATATATCAATATTAGTAGATCTTCCAACCATGCGTTACTGTGATTCTCACATTTGTTGTTTGCTTTTACACCTTTCTCATTCCTCCGCCAGGACGAGATAAGTGTAGAATATTTGTCGCTGTTCCATTCTATGGGCGGATGATATGGAGATTTTCTGGTCCGCTGACTCTACATCACGCAAAAAATAAATACAAATAGTATTACATATTAACACTTCATAATTCCAAAGAATGACGTGTTGTTGATGATCGCAGCGGCTGTAGTAAAAGTAAACTTATTTTCCAAAGAAATCGGTCAAGAACTTTTGGAGATTTAAGATTTTCTTTAAATGAACATGAACTGGAAACAAACCAAAACCAGAAAAGCTAACTGCAGAAAGTCCGAATTTTGTTCTCACTTTAGTAGCAGTAGGTACACGAAACATATCCAACGTTCTGTCAAAATTTTAGAGCAATGGGTGAAGAGCTTTCAAAAATGTTGTATTTATGAAATATTGTATTTGGATTTGTAATTATTTATTTTATTGTAATTATCAATTATTTATTTAGGTTGACAACAAAAGATTTGTTTTGAGGGGGCTTATTGTTGAGGGCTCAGCGCGCCAAGACTACTATTATTTTGTAGTTTATTATTTTACTACATCCCAGGCTTAAAATCTGGGTTAAAAACTTGACTGTAATAATTTAAAACCGTTTAAAAAAATTTAAAACATTTTTCTAGTAAAAATTCTCAGCCTGAACGCTAAGCCTAATATTTGGGTTAGTATACTGCTTACCACTGCAGTTATTAAATAGGTCATTTAAAAACGAGGTACGGCACGAGTCTAGTGCTGTATGCTCTTTAAAAAGTAGTTAGTTAGGGGTTCCGGTTAATAAAATATGTCATTTCTAATTTGAATAATTTTATTTATTTATTTGAGTTGTAATGTCGTTGTTTGACCTTGGGTATAACAGGGTACAAGAGAGGATTCGAACTCACGACTATAACTTCAATAGTACGGCACTTTAAACACTCCCGCTAATTTGGATAATTAAAAATAAAAATTTTTATCAGTCCAATGGGGGCAAACTTTGACATCAACCTGGTACTCAAGTTTGTACATTTGTAGATGATTTGAAAATCCTTCTAATACCAATCAAGCAGATTCTAAAATTTTATTTTTAAAGTAGATTTTAGAGTTCGCACAAAAAGATTTTTTTTTAATGACCTTTAGAGAACATTGATTTATTTTTCCTGTCGAAAACTTTTGATTAGGTTAATTGAAATTCGAGCAGATATAATTGACAACAATTTAATCGATTTGAAAAATTTGCTTCAGCCGCATTTGAGCGGCACGGATCCGTACAAAAAATTCTATGAGTAGGTCATTCATTCATTCATTCATTCACTCGTAAAATGTGCGGCGAAAAATGTTCAAGTCTTGGTTGCTATCGAGTTATAATTTCAAGCTGGATTTAGTTTGTAGCTAGACTTCACGAAGATTAGGTTAGAGTAACTTGTCTTCGTAACGTTTGTTTATCTTTTATCGAAAAGATTTGTTTAGTTTTTTATTTTATTTTATTTTTTTGTGCTTAATAAAAAATAAGTGAACACGATAGGTTTTCTGAATGATAGTGAATGATAGTGAATGTTTTAAAAAAATTCTTCAGGATCGCAATTAAAAATAATTCTGTAAATATTTTTGTTTCTTTAAATTTTCGAATCGATTTTCTTCTTAGAGGAGTTTAATAAATTATTTTTTGTTTACAAATCGATATATAAACGAAAAGTTCAATCGAGGATTTTGCTATAATATTGTGTTGTCGTTAATTTAAGCTGATGTTTCAAAAATCTGGCGTCAATGAATTATTAAAAACATACAGTACGCCACAATTTTTCTTTCTTTCTTCCACATATAAAATTTTTAAATTTCATCGACGATTCTAAAGATACACTTCCAAAACAACGTTCTAATTTTTCTGTTTTTTGCGCAATAACTAGCGAAAAAATTTAAAGTATTTGTCAGCCTCCTCCATTTTGCCTCGCCTCTTCGGTAATTTCGTTGAAGAACTTAACAATTTCCGTTGTATGTACTCTGTGCAAATACCTTTGAGGAGATTCAGAGAAAATGAGTCGTGGTAGGGTTTATATATATATATATATAAACTTATCCAGATCGAAGTTTAGTACGATTGAAGGTTTATTAGTAAAAAATTATTATTAATAAAAACAAAAATTGATGTGTAGGCTGAAGACTCTGCGAAACGAGTTCCTGCGTTTGATTTTTCCTTTGTTTCTTTTGATTTATGAAGATTCGCCTCCCTCCCTTCCCCAGAATATGGTTAACAAAGCTGGTTATGAAATTTACGGACTGAGCCAATTTGACTCAATTTTGGTTTTGATTGTTGTTGTTCGGTTGTGCTCCTGCGTGTATCTGTTTATTAATTTGCACAAAAATGGGATGGGTATGAGGAAAAAAGTCTTCGATTATGTTTTTCAATAATAATAATTTTCAATCATTGTTCAGTTTTTATTTGTATATCTTCTGGTTAACTGCCAACTGTCTCCAAGTTCGAGACAACTAATGGCTGGTGTCATTTTAAAGAGTTTTATCTAGAAAACAACAGTGTCTTAGCTTACAATTGTGTTTTTCAAATTAATCTTGAGCGGTTTTGTAATAAACTCAAAGTTTTTATGTATCAAATTGGCTTGTTTCTATAATAAAAATAAATAAAACACGTGATTCATGCGCGTAATTGTAGTGCTTATAGTAGTAATGAAATTTATTTTTCAATTATCAATTATTTTCCTGATAGGAGGAAAAAAAGAGAGGCATTTCGCAAATGATGGACACTAATTTACAATATATTCATGACCGATTATGTTTTCAATAATTGTATTAAGTACAGGTCTTTTATTTATACTGTAATCATTACAGTTTCTTTTTGATAGGACTGTAATTTAGTTCCACGAGTCAAAATGACTCGCTTCATTAATCAAAATATTGAAACTATTAAAAAATAATTGGATGTTTTGTTTTTTGAATGGAGATTTAAATATCCAAATGTAGTAGCTGGAGTGGCAACCTGCTGAATGTTTTTAATAATTTTAATGAAAGCTATAAAATCAAAATATAGGTTTATTAATTGCGGGAGTTATCACCTTTCTTCGGTCCACAGTCGACAGACTTTTGGTTTAACACTGAATTAGTCAGAAGTGAATCACTGATTATGTATTCAGCTGGTAAAGTCGCTTAACATCTGGACGAAGTATGAGAAACAAAGATTACTAATAAGATCAAAAACTACTAAATACAGTTAACAGATTGACTCTTGAGGAGACTATACGTTTGAAATTTGAATATTGATATTTAATTTATATGAAAAGAACCACTATACCATGAGTATTTAGATTTTCGCGGCCTATTATTTAAATTTTATGTAAATAATTTTTGGCTATTATGTCGCATCGACATATTAGAATCATAAGAGAAAATTCTCTTATCGCCTTATTATGTCGATTTACATAAATACTGTAAAATGAGTTTTTATGTTTTATTTGACCAAAATTTTCCTGTTAAACGGAAATGCCTAGAGTCCAAAAATAATTTAATCAGCTAACAAGTGTCGACTACTTTTCAAAGTCAAAACTAAGTATGGCGCCAGATTTTTTTTTTGGTTTTGAGTTTTACCAAGGCATAAGTCTAGACCGTTTTTTAAGTTAAATAAAAAACTTGATATGTGACTGTCACAATTAAATTTTGATAAATTAATTAAAATCAGGAAATAGATGTGCAGTCTACTCTCGTGTGTTTTGTTTATAAAATTAATCTCAATTAAAAGAGGCAAGAAAATTTGCAAAGAATATCCTGTCATCTTAACAAATAATTAATTTTTATGTTTTGATTAAGTGATTTAGATATGAAAAGTGAAGACTTGCAAGTTGTGCTGTGATTTGAATTTTAAAATTATTTATAACAATGAATTCTATTTTTAATATTCAGACGCCTCAGCGTCATAAACAGTTTCATCGGAGTATAACGGTACCTGATGAAGCATACAAATCTCGATTTTTGGTAAGTTCAAAAGATCATTTTTAATATTTCGAGAAATGGTAACCGGTTGTTTTTGTATATGGTGAAAGGAGATTTTATTTAATTACAATAAACTTACTTGAATTTTTTTCCTGGGAATAATTTTCTTGTCTTGAAAACTTGAAACCAGAGACTTTCCTAAATTATACATTTAGGAACTGACTTGGTTTAAATTAGGATTTATCTTGATGTAAATTAAGCTTTTGCGGTCGTTGTCCATCGAAATGGAAGTCTTATGCCCAGGTCTGTGGCTATTATGCTAATTTTCCGTGAACCACGAAAGATGGCTCTTAAGCTAGCACTGAGGTCAGCAGCATGTGGCTCCGGATCCACATGCGTCTCTTTTACTCTTTGACTGTGGCTCCTTCATAAAATGTTCAGTGCAGGCCTGGAGTATCATTTAATTACTAAATATTATCTTTATATAAGTATGACACCAAACATTATTTAATCTATTTCTACGAAAATTAAGGGCACGCAGTCATTAAAGCTACAGGCTGCTGACCAACATTTATGACATTTAGTCGTTCATAAAAGTGTGCACTATTTATGAAATTAATTATAATTTTATATCAAACTTATTATACAACCTAAAAATGTATATTATTTATGTCTATGTAATTATGAATTAAATTATGTACTATAAATTAATATTTATGTAGTATATAATTATGTTATATGTGTGTATTATACTGTCATAGAAGTGTATGCGTGATGCTTACCATGGTGTGTAATTCATTTCAAAAATAATGTACTCTTTAATGTAGAATTCAGAATACAAAACAATGTATATTTGGGTACAGAATTCATTTCATAAATACTTCAAGCAAGACACAGTATTTAGCAATGATAAGGAAGAGAGCGTACTTTTAGCCTTAATCATCTCATAAAAAATGTGTCAGCAAAGCTTGTCTTTAGAGCAAATCTTACAAAAACGGTTCTTTGAACAAATTTCAAATTTGCATAGTTTACATTTGGCTCTTTTAGGTGACGACTACGCTAGCAGAACATTTTATTGTGATAACATAAGTGCGACATGTTCTTTCAAATTTGTGATGCGGTGCAGTTACTCTGAATCTCAGACTCCGAGACTCCCAGTTCGGTAGAATCTGTCGTTCTTCTAATATTTTGATAAATATAAACTCCAAACTGTAAGAATATCAACAACTCAATAATACTTGATGTTTGATTTGCTCATTTCCCATAAACGGTTGAGGGTAACAAACTTGAGCGGTTATTATTCAACTCGACTTTTGACCATTAAATTACCCAAAGAAATTAACAAAAAAAGAAAACATTCACATTATGAAAATTATATGTGGGCGAGCCGCTTTTCAAGCTATTAAAAAAAATTTTTTTTAAATACAAACTTTGGTTCTTTCGGTTTTGTTTGTTATATACCTTTGTCCTGGAACGTTTTGGCGATAAAATATTCATAATGTAGGACTGCACCTTTAAAATGTTGTATTTCATCGTGTTATTTGGTTACTAATAAGTTATTCTTTGTTACGAAGGCCGTAAATTAAATATCTGTAAAGCCGTAAAAATGTGAGCTCTAACAATTTAAGTAAAACTGTCTGTTCACGTCAATTCCTACTGCTATCTATCTTTATCTTTGATCTATCTTAATGTACTTGGTGACATTGAAACAATTACACGTTCCTAAGTTAAACTAGTCGCTTTATCGATATTTTAAAGAAAATTTTGAATATGCGATATTGTTTTAATTTTTTTGGGAGAGTGATTGGAATAGAATTTTGATCTAAATCTGCTTTATATGTTGGCGGTCAATGTCGTCCTCTAGATTTTGACTGATCTTATAGAAATTTGGAGATACTGCATCGTTTTTCCCGCTACTAGTGAAATATATATTTAAAACACTCTATGCTCTTGGGGACACACCGAGAAATCTCTTTATTGCCAGTCTGGGTGGTTCCCGATCAATAATTCTATCTTTATAACTCCTACAATTGTACACATTTCGGTAGATTTCCCTCCTCTTTGTTATGTAAATAATGCACATACTTATGAACAGTTTATTTCAAAAGTAATGCACGCTTTAATTTTGCATCTATTCAAAAAAAATTTCGGGTAGTTTCATTTGTATTTATTCATTCATAATTTTTCCTTGTTTGCGTAAAAAAATAATTTTAAAGGGCATCTTCATCTTAAATTAGTGTCAGACTTACACATCTTTGTTAACGTAAACTGTATTCGTGACTTTCTTTTCAGTAAACTATATTCTCTTGGTAGCGTGTATTATTTATGAAATAAGAGGTTGAATATTGCTTAGAATTCACTGGCAAAGTGCCAACTTATTAATTTTTAACAACATGTTAATAACATTCCAAAATAAACTAAATTTTTTTAAAATTTTATTTAGTTTATAATATGAACTGTAAGACGCGACTAAATTATAAGTGAGCTGTGGAATTTTTTGTTTATTGATAAAAGAACCTCCGAACTTAAATACTATTCTTTGGCTAATGTTTGATTAGTATAATTAAATGGGTTTAATGATAATTGGTAGTATAGTTTGGTTGAGAGCAGTTCTTTCGTTCTGAAGACTTGCTAGTGTATATAAATTCAGACGCAGCACTTCCCTTTTATGTACCCAGAGAGGAATGGGATTAGTGACACTATACCAGAGGTTGGCAAAGTGCAGCTCTTTTACTTCTTGGCTTTGGCTCTTCTACGAAATATTTAACAAAGGTCCGGATTATTATTTACTCACTAAATACTATCCTTATATAAGAATGATCCCAAATTTTGTTTAATTTATCGGTAGACTAAGGCATTTAGCAGAGGCAAGCCCGAGAGTGAACTTTTAACCTTGATTATTTTGTTATAAACATTTTTACTAAAGCAAAGCTTTAAAAATGGCTCTTAGAACAAATTTCAATTTAGTATGGTGAATATTTGGCTCTTGCTAACCACAAGCTTGCCAACCAGTGTACTATACCATAAATATCATTAGAAAGGAGAATCACTTTTCTCAGCAGTCCTAATCTTGATTTTTAAGTTGTTTCACACTTCGCAGAAAATGACAAAAACATTTTTAATAAAATGAATGAAAGAAGGCGCTGGCTCTTAATTTTTCTCATTAAATAAATATAATGAAAGAAATAATGCGAGTTCCGCTGGTTGATCATAATCACAAACTATCTGTCAAATCAAAGTGGGATTTTATCCTCCTCGTTTTCTTCGAAGTTCTCGAGAACTTTTTCCTGCTGCGGAGGAGGCGACAAGATCTCATTTAAAAAGGAAAAAAGACAACACAACACTCTTTTGAGTCTACTTTCAAACCAAAGACATTTTCAACACTTTTAATGTCATCTAACTAGTCTGTCCTCTTAATGACTTTTTTCGAGCCGTAGGAAATAATGTTTTCACTAGAATAACAAGGCGACGTGTCTCCGACCAAAATAATGCCAATGTCTGGCCAAAGAAACTGAGATTGGCTTATTGGAAAATCCATGAGTCACGAGATATTTAATTATAGAAATTCTCAGAAAGACATGGAGAGTTCTGTTCTTTCACGTTTTCTTTTCTTTTTTTTGTTCTTCGATTGCCAGAAACTTCCAATAATTGACTAAAAAGTTTTGATCGGAGCCAAAATTTTATTTTTAAACCATCTGGGCGCGAAAACAAGAAAAGAATTTTTACAATTATATCAAAGGGAATCGTTTAAGAAAGTAAATTTTTTATTTGTTATCTTTTACCGGATGTTTAATTAAAAATATTTTGTTTGTTTGAAACCGCCCACTAATCTCACCGACAAACAGAAACCATATTTTTTGTTATTATAATATAAACCAAATATTAACCAGTAATTGTGCGAAGAGGTGGCGGTAATAATTTTGATGTTTCCATAGACGTTAAAATGAATTGCTTTGAAAATTTATTACTGTGGTCGCTAAAATTTGTTTTATTTATTTATTTTTATTTTGACTGTTACGGATCTGAAATTGTAATTGATACAAGGTAATTGCAAGATTTTAATTAGTTTCTTTTTTACATTCAAAGCTGAGGAAACTAAGAAAGAACAATTTTTATTTTTTAACAATAACCATCCTCCAGGTTTTTTATTGTTTTGTTTTTAAATTGATGACTGTCATTTTATTCACTCAAATCCCTTTCTGATATTGAAAAGACATTACTGCCAATCATAAATTTTTTTTTATCCTTCTATAAGTATGTCACCTCATAGTTGAGGGTTGAGCACTCGGCTACTGGTTCAAAGGTCAGGGATGCAATACTAACTGAGGTGAAGTGACTATTTCCAACTTCTGATTGGTCTGCCCTCTGAAAAAAACCTTAAGGTATTGAGAGAATGTGCTTTATAAGTAGTTCAAACTTATTTATTTAAATTTTTATTATCGAGTTCGGCTACCAATTCAAGGGGCAGTGTTTTGACACCCACATCAGGCTGTTTCCACCTTTTTAGACGTTAGTCTCTTCCTTAGATAAAGATCTTCCTTAAAGCCATACCAACCACTCATTGTCCCATATTAGGTACAGGTGGTAGTTGATTGGGAGATAATAAAAAAAAATTTAAACAAAAAAGAAATTTAATTTAGAAGTCAGACCAAAGGCAGACTGCAAGACAGCTGAAGTAAAATCTTTGATATCTCTTTTCAAATAGGACTCTGCAAACATTATACGTATTTTAAATAAAACCGAGAGTGAGAGTAAAAGAGATGAAGGAAACATACAATTCGCGGTTTGAAATGTAAGAAAAAGCTCTTTGGCTTAATAGTTGAGCGCTTTGCAACATTAATTCTTCCTCACGAAAACTGGATTTTTTATATTCTATCTCTTGTATGTGCGTCAATGCAAAAGTCTTAGTAGTTCTTCGAATTTTTTTTTCTTATCTGTTTTCTTTTTGAATGTGTACTCGGGTTTTAAATTTGAGTGTCAGTCGTGTGTGGGGTGCCGTAAAAAAATATTTTTGAGTACAGTTTTCTTTTACTAAAAAGTTAATTTCAACGTTGTTTTGTTTCGAAAATGCCGGTGCAACCAAATAAAAAACCGACTTTAAAAAAAATTTTCATCCGGAAACAAAACCAGGTAAAGTTTTACCGTTTCAAAAGCTAAATTTGAAATTGTGTTCACCTGATTTGGTGTACACCTGGTCTTCCTGTCTCGTGCCTAGTTTCTGACCATAACAAAACAAACACAATTCTGAATCTACCGGTCTTTTTATGATTCGGTACTTTATTTAGAAATTTTATAAGAAAATTACAAACTTAGATAACATATTTAGTTGGTATGTGATAGAAGCTTTTCCTCAAAACAGGTCAAGTTACGAGTAATTATTAAAATAACTTCACGAAAGTTGACCACAAAAGAAAATGTAATAGATTATTAATTCATTTTTCCAGTCCTGAATGTTTTATTGAATTAGTATAAAAATTTGACTATAATTATTTATTCTTTAATGATAATCGTGATCATGAATAAAATTAGTGAAACGTTTTACAATCGACGAATTTCTTTTATGTTCCTTACAACAAGAATCACAAAAGGCGGTTTCTGAAGTAATTATAGTGGCCCACAAATAAATTAGGATTAGTTTTTAATGAATATGCCCAATATCGGAGGTACAAAATTATACTATAAAATAAAAACCGCATAAAAAAATTTATCTCACATGAAGATTATAAAAATAACACGCTTAAAACGAGACGTGATTGATTTTTTTAAAAACTAGACTACGGATCCAGGAAATGTTTTACAAAATACAATTAAATTGATGGGTTTAGTTTATTATGTGTGTATTATTATTTATGAAAAAATTTGGGTTTCCTTAAAATAAGCTCACAGTTTTTTGAACGCGTAAAAGGAGATCTATCAAAATTAAACAAACTGGTGAGAGAGAAGCCAGGAGATGTGTAAGTATTAATAAATAAACTGAGTGAATTTGCGTTACTTATGAAATGAGGAATTCATTCGAATACGTTAAGAACATTTTAAATACTCAACAATAATATCGCATTCAAAACAAAACCAACTGGGTATGTAAATGATACTTTTAGTTTATATTAATTTGCAAATTTTAAAATTATGTTTAGAGTACGCGAAATTTTAAATTGTGAATTGATTTAAAAGGTTGCTGACCCCTGCTGTAGGGTAACTATTATGTTGATTCAACTACAAGCCCTGTTTTTTTAAATAAATTATCTAGCTCTCTTATTTAATTCAATTATAATTATTCTCGGGTCAGGCAACTTCGGACCACGAACTATTTCTCTTTCTTCTGGCGTTTTTCTCTTCTCTTTTTTGCCAGTTTTCTCTCATTTTCTGTCTTTCATTCTCCCGTACATATTGTACCTATTTTCAGCTTTGGTTTGACCTGGAAACACGTGTTTTCTACTTTCTGGTTCACGGTATCTCGTCTTTGTATGTCCTCTGTTGTGACCTGCTTCTTCTAGATCTTTCTCAGTTTTCACAAGCATGCCGGCTTCGTTTTCTGTTGAGGAAATGTTTGAAGAACTGGTTGGACATTTCAATTATTAATTCCTATTCGCCTCTCCTCTTTCTAATTACTATTTTCTTCCATTTCTCTATCATATATTCTCCAGTTTTCCATCCTCTCCTTCTAACCAAATTCTTTACTCAGTTCCTAAGGCTATCGCACTGGTCTGCTTCGTAGATAAAGATAAACCCGCTTATCTCAAAATAGGTCGCATTAGGAGATTAAAAAAATTTTTTTCAATTTTATTAATTACCTCCTTAATCAATATTTTATATTCTTTGTTAAAAGCAAATTTTATTACAAAAACTCTAGTAATCGAGGGTTCATTATCAAATCCTAAAAAAAATCTGTTTGACGTCGCATAAAAATAGATCCCTCTGTCGTGATGGTAATAGAAATATTTCCATAATTAATACGCTGAGAAACATAATTCTCATCTACGCCCAAGTTATTAACTATGTTATTTTCGTCTGAGTGCAACAAATTTAAAATTAAAAAAAAAAATGAAACAGACGAGAATATTAAATTTATGCATTTTAAATGTTTTTGAATTGTTATCTTAGTGAGTGCATACATTACACTCACATATTAACAGATGAACAGAATATTTAGCAATTTTTTTTTGCTCTGAGATTATGTTCTTCCAGTCAAAATTGAGGTCTAGAAATTGTATATTGGAAGGAATCCTTTTATCTAAACCCTATTCTAATGAATAATTCAATACGACATGGAGTCATTTTCTCAAACTATTTCCGACTGACATAAACAGCAAACATATGTTCATCTTACTGCGGCCCATTTTTTTTCTTTCTTTATAAATAACTTTACTTTATGAAGAGAATTTGGTTCAGTGAAAGAGGACACTATGTTATTGTGCACCTAGCGTCATTATTCAAATCCCTGAATACTTAATTAAAAATACAGTTTTAAGAAAATTTGATTTGGTCTCAACTACATCATGTCAGTTCTTTAACTGAGCTTGAAACCCCTTTTCTGTGAATCATTTGTTTCATGAGTAGAAGGACAAAAGAAATAAATAGACACGACAAGGGAATATAGAACAGGACAGAGACAAAAGACATAAGAAAGGAAGGCCACAAACGTTCAAAATAAAGTAGTCCCCAGTTGACGGTAAAGAAAGGAGGAACATCACTTTTTGGGACGAGCTTGAGAGCTTATTTTTCTTGAAGGTTCTTTTTTTATTTTTGAACATGTAATTCATACAATAGTTCAGCTTCACACACGCAGACACTTCACCAACAACCACACAACCAACTTTGACCGACCAAAGTCATTCTGTTTGAAATGATAAGTTTCCGTCTAAAAGTCGAACACTGTTTATTAATTACATCCATCAATTAAAATCAAGACGTGTCCAATAATTCAAATTTCATATTTGATTATGAAACTGAAATTATGTTTAAGAGAGAGAGAGTTCTCTGTGTTTGATTTTAAATTGGGCTTATTGTTGCTAAAAATTTTTGTCTTCCCACGAATTTCAGTTCAACAGTCTTAACTATTCTTAATATAGAACTTCCTTACAACTTCCCTTCTTGTAAACTTTCTAACACTCTCCGTTTCTGATGCACTTGGCAAGTGGTTTTAGATCTCAAGTCGATCTCAGTAAATTATTATCATTTTTATTTTCGATTTGGTCTGTGACTCTATCTCAGACGTCAACCATCGTGACTCACCTCTCGAAAACTTTCTCATATAGCAACAAACGTTTTCTTTTTTTTAAGTCCAAGCGAGTTTTGCTGTTACAAAATCAATGGTCGTAATGAATTGGCTCAAACAATTTTTTTCAGAATGAGTCAGAAGAGCAAGAGAGCAATAGTTTAATCTTCTGCAATTAAATGAATCATCAGAACACCAGAGGAATGTTTACAGGATTGCCTGTGGGCCTAAAAGATTCACCTTGGTCCCCTCTCCCCCCCACTCTATGGCATAATAACAGCCTCACTACCGTCTGGTACTTACGTGACGTCAATATACGTCACAGAAAACCTCAAATCAGGATTTTTGTCGAATTCCATCGAAAAAATCGAACATAAGCTGCTCTGATTCAGTTTATTTATTTCCTCGTCTTGATAGTTTTTGTTTTTGTTGTGATTTGTTTATTACAAACAAGAATTCCGTTGTAAGAAAGTGGAAGGAAACAAAAAAATCGTTTCACGACCAACGAGTTTTTCCTTTTTGAAATTTTTATGCAAAGAAAAAAATTTGAACAGTTTTGATAATGATTCATGAATGACGTAAAAAGATTCTTACGATTACTTTCAATTATGTTTATCAAAGGAGAATGGAATAAATGAATTGTGTGATTACCAAAGACTCATAGTTAACTTACAAACCGTTCTCATCGAGTATTTGAGAAATTTATGTTCTTGCTGTTTCTTTTGAATCATATTGTCGGTTCAAATGTTTAGTGCTAAACGCATTTTTTTTTTTTTCTTCTTTTTTTCCACATTTTACATCGTCAGTACTTAACTCGTTTATGCTAGTTGTAGTTCGAGTGTTTTGTTGTTCAGTTGTGCGCCGCGTATGAGTTTTCTCTCCCCGTGACCATTCCTTATAGCCGATCGCGAAGTCAGAATAATTGTTTCGAAGGTAAATTAATTTTGTATGGTTATTATTTTCCATGAAAGCGCCAAAATTTGCCCATCCCCCTCCTTCCTAAAAAATTATTCCTGTTTTAGAAAGTGGTATTTCCCTAAATAAACTTTTTTTGAGAATGATTGTTTGGAAAATAATATTTTTTTAGACTTGTTTTGTGCGATATACTTCTAATTTTATTCAGAAGTTGATGGACTGAGTTTCGTCCGAAATGTGTATATATTTTATTAAATAACAGTTCAATGTGTTCTTTGGCTAAATAGCTATATAATGTCCTGTTCTTAGAATTCTTTTGATAAATTAATGATTAATTATTATTATTATTGTTTGAATATTTGATAATTACTGTTTTGTTTAATAAAATTCGGGATTTTTGTAAGATTCTGAGCCGAATTTTATAATAATTCTTAATAGAAGTATTTTTAATTTATATAATATATTATACTAGCCCTCTCAATTTATTCTTTCTTCTCTATGAACTTCTTTCTAGAAAGTTAGCCTAAAAATGGGGTGACTCCTATCAGTAGTTAGGTTGTTTTTGACCCATCTTTAGCCTGCGTAATACCATGTATTTCTTCTAATTATAAACAGTTTTATTATCTACATAATATCTATCAATATTATATACATAGTTTGTATTTATATTATCTTCTAGTTAATTGACACCTGTCTCGAACTTGGAGAGAAAAAATTCCTTGGTACTCAAGCTTTTTACGTCCTGGGCCAAATTTCCGTTATGACCACTTGCCAAAAAAAAAATTGAGTTGGGTGTTTTTTAGAAAAACCTTTTTAAACAATTTTCCTCCGCTTATCCACCTTACAACGTTATGAAAGATCACATCGCTATGCTGCCTGTCCAATTCTTCTTCCAAAACTTTAAATTTTTTACGATTTAAGTTTCTAACCCCAATAAAATTGACTATCTCTACAGTTGTTATCATTACTAAGTCCATTTTAGGCAGAATCTGAACTAAAAAAACTTAACAACGAGCAATCCACCTTTCTCAAATTTTCACTCGATCGGTTTCTACTGGGCCACTCAGTAGAGCTTGTTGGGCCGCAGTTGAGTAACAATGGAATAAGTATTTGGTGTAACTTTAAGGGGGGGTTTTATCTAGGAAACAGACCCGAGTCCTAACTCATATAATCAGATAAAAGTATACATGGAATCCGGGTTAGAAAGAAACCATAAAGTAGTAAAAGGAAAGTAAAATAAAACTAAAACATGTAGTGCTGACTTTTAGCAAGATCCTCTCTCTTAGATGATGTCCACTTTTAGCCAGAATTTATTTCCCAAATAGCGCAAAATTTGCATGAAGTATTCATTCTATAACTAATGCACAATATTTAAGAACAACCCATTTCATAGACGGTACGAATTTTTATGAATTCAAAAATTGATTAATTTTGAGAAATCTGAATCGATCTCTAAGGTACCGCTTTTTACTTCTTACTTTCGGCCCTCTTTCGAAAATACTTTTAGCTTTTAAAGCTTTCGTTATTTTTAAAAAGAAAAGTTGGCATTTAGAGGAAATCCTTTCATGTCACTGGTGGAATTTTATTCAGTGAGACATATTTTTCAGTCAGCAGATGGTCTCTATCGAAAATGACAATTTATTATTACCCAGAATTGTTTTCAATTAAGTAATTGCTTATTGAAAGACACATATGTTTCTATTATTATCGCAACAAGTAAATATAGACTCGATTCTCCCAGTTACGGATGCAATACTTATTTCAAAATCAGAGGAATACATGAATAAATTCATTCATTCATTCATCCATTCATTGAACTTTTGATAAATAAATTTAAATTACGTTTAACTTTGACGAGATGTTGATACTTGAGTTTAAATTCAGTTTGGTTTTTTAATTAATATTGTGTGATATTTAAAAATTCAGAAAAATATTTGGCTAAAAGATAATTATTCTTAGTTGGGAATGGTATTATTTAAAATTTTAATTTCTAATTATGTTTTATTAAATTTCTGTCGAGGTTTTTTTTACGTATGAAAAGAATTGTATCCGTCAAATGAAAATTTGACCCGGGAAGGAAAAATCGGGTAAACGGGTTAATAATCGGGGGCGGCTTTACCACTGTCCGTATGGGAAATAATAGTATAGCATTGTAGTAATTCTGTTACATAGCTCTCTACGTAATAGTTATAATTGTAGTGGGGAGAGGTAGAGGTAAGGTTTCGTCTCATTATTGATATTATCAAAGCTTTTCTGGCTCTATTGCAAATCAATTTAAACTACTTGAAATTTGGTCAGATGTTGACATTCATGATAAAATTCTGTTTTATTTTTTAATTATGATTGTATGAAACTCAAAAATTTAAGTGTTGCACAGTCGTGATTCAAATAAAGCATTATGCAACAATCAAACCCATATGTAAATTTTTCATTATTTTAGACGTACCATAGTCTCGCATACATTGTGCGAGTATTAAAAACAACAAAGGAATTACCTGGCCAAGGTCTCCAACAGGAAAAAGCATAGGTTTCTAAGTCGTAACGAAAGCTCACCATACCTTAACACCCACCTTAATTGGGTAAAGCAAAAAATGAAAATTGGCATCTGAACAACTTCCTCTTCCCTTTCTCTAAGCATTGCACAGAAACTGAACTAGAGTGCTATTGTTCAAAGGTTATACATGAACGATCCCTTTTTCGCAAATCGACTAACGTTAGAGCCGTTATAAGTAACCATAATTAAAAGGCATAACATTTTATAAAAATTGTATGAGAGAAGGTTAGAGAAGGGATCACCAAAGTAAAGGCCGCGAGCATCACCAATCCGACACGCCATATTTTATTTTAATTACACCGTAAAATTTGGAGTCATTTGCATAGGTGAACATTTAAGGAAATTAAACAGTATAATTGTACTTAATAAAAATTATGTACCAGTAACTTTCCACTAACATTTGTGAAGAAGTCAGCGTGGTCTTAAAGATAAAAGTTTTTGAAGCTTCCGTGTGAGAGAACTTAAATATTTAATCGACCTTTTGGGGATATGTTTTGGTCTTCTTAAAACTGAACTTTCTCACCAATTTTACTTTTCCTAAATAGAACTCACCTATTAATATTAAAACTAAATACTAATAGTGTATCAAATATGATCATTGGTTAATTAGTTGATTTAAGTTTTAAAACAAAATAAGTAATACCAGAGAGAGACTTGATGTAAGTTAAAACTCAGTTCTGCAAATTATTGTTAAAAAGAGTTTCTTATATTATTAAAAATTTTTATTATTTAAACATCAGGATGAGTTTGAAGGTTCGTCAATACTCAAGTTAGCGAAGAAGAAAAATAGTTAAAGTCAAATAAGCAGAAAATTAGTTCTAATAACCATGTAATTGAAGTTGGATAGACGTTACCTTTATCCGAAATTAAGAAAAGCAAATATTTATATTTCCTTCTGGTTTCGGTATTGTCTTATACATTTATCTATTTAGTCATTTAATCCGCGATTAAACTGTTTTTAATCTCTTGCAGAACAGTTTGTTTATTGAACTGTTTTTTCCTAATAGTGATGTGTACGTTTTAAGAACTAGAGAGGCGGACGAATTCCGTCTTGTCTAGACTAGAGGTCTTTCAAAACTACTGTTCTGATTGCGAGACAGTTTTTAGACAAACTTCCCGCAGAATTCAATTGAGATTAATTAATCTGGAAACTCTGTCTATCAATAAAGAGGCTCAGTAAATATATTGCTATCGGTCTCAAATTTTTCGGGTTTGATTTCGTGACGTTGGTTTCCAACTTCATTTAATAAATAATGCACACTTTTGTGTGAGATCAATTTCATATAAATTAAACAATTGATAAGATTAATTTTATCATGTAATCAAAACCAGTGGTCGCTAAACTCGCCGTCCAAAAGACCCAAATATGGACCAGTCAAAATTGAATTCCTTCAAAGAGTAATTAGTGCTAAAAGTACACTTTCGACCTTGCCTTTGCTAGATACTGTAGGTCTTGGCTTAAAGTATTTATGAAATGAATTTTGTACTAAAATGTACATTGTTTTTCATAATGAATTGTACATCAAAAAGTGCATCACTTTTGAATTGTAGTTGAAACACACCGTAGTAAGCGTCACACACAGACTTCTGTGACAAAGAATTTGCATAAATACAATTCATTTTTAGTTTCTATATTAAGGATAAGAAAATAAAATAGAATTAATTTCATAAATACTGCACATTTTCATGAACAATTAAATCTCATAATTGTTGCTAGCCGCCTACAGCTTTAATCAATATGTGTTCTTAAATTTCGTGGAAATACATTAGAAAAAACTTGATATCATATTTGTATAAAGATAATATTTAGTTTATAAATAATACTTCGGGCCTGCACCAGAGCCTCAGGGTACGGAAGAGCCACAGTCAAATAGTACAAGAGTCGCATGGGGCTCCGGAGCCGCCCTTTTGCCGACCTCTAATCTAGACGAAAGGATATGTTATCTCACAATACATACGAAACGGCTATGGGAGGAAATCTCAGTGTTCGTGTTGGTATTAGATTTGCCGAGAAATGAGTTTGTCTGGATGAAGGTGGAAATGACCAAATTTTTTAAACAGAGTTCAAAGTCCTCATCAGCATTTACGATGTATGTACTCATATATATTACTCGTAGGTTGTTTCAGTGTTTGTCCTGGTAAATCTCATTAAAACATACATAAAAGACTGACCATTAAGGGTTATGGCACATTGACTAAACTTTTACGTATATCAATTTGAATGTTAAACCAGGCATGTTTGGACAGAACTTGGTAATATTTTATTTTTCACAGTGAAAAATTGAAACATGGTACTTAGAATTGCACTTGGTGTAAAAAAAGGACATTAAAAAAACCTTGAGCGTCAGTTAAAGTCATTATTGTCTGGACAAAACGCGAAATCATGTGTTAGTTCACCTTTCGACTAGAATCAACAGACATTTCTGGATTTTTCTGAATTCGTGCTTCATACATTATGCAACATGTACGCATTACTCCACTCTAAAGGAAGTTTGTTTAGTATTTATTCCTAAAATTTGTATTATAAGCCGTTTCTTTGACATTATCAAAGAGAGTGGTCCTCTTTCGTTGGCGTTCCTGTTTCTAAGAGACGCACCCTTTGAATTCCTGGTTTTTTACAGGGATACAAATTCTTTCAAATCATTGCCAACTATAGGAGTGGAAATTTATTTTCACACATCCATGTGCGTTTCCCTAATCATCTGCACTTACATAAAGTATCCTTGCTATCATTTTCCAGAAACTTGACCTAGCCTTTTTTAGGAATGCCTTTTTTTGTAAAAGATTGCTGAGATTTCCTCGTCGATAGGATTTTTTCTCCGAGGATATATCCGATAAAAGGCAGTTGAAATCCTGATGAATATCTCTTTTTTTGTTCACAATTCTTTTCAGGTATTTCAAATCCCTACTTCAGATTATTATTTTTTACATACTGACAGGTAGCAGTGAGTTAACTGACGTCTTCACCGTTTTATTGAATACTGATAATAATAAGCAAGGAAATAAATTTTCGATAAAAATTTTTGAGGTTTATAGTAAACAGGGTAAGGTGACTCAGACCTCTATAGTCATGGGCGGTACTAAAAAAAAGCCACTGATACAGGTTTTACATTTTTTCCGATTTCAGCAGTCATTTATTGTAGTTTTAAATAAAAAAATATTATTGAACCCGTTACGAGATCATTCTAAAGTCATATATCGGTTGGTGATACCAAATTCTATTTGATGTAGTTCCTGGTTCTTGTATTAATGAGACGAGACGGCTTTGAGTATAATGTTTAGAACTTGAATTTTTGTCATATGAAAATTATAGTGTCCTGTCTAGATAAGTGATTTCAAAACGACAGCTATTATCACCTGTACGACCCTCTATAGTCTATTCCAAAGTTGATTCCGTTTCATTATCAAGCTATGCCAAAAAGTGAGATACGTAGGTGATTCTATAATGAGATTAAATGTTGTTGTTATTATTATGATTAATGAGATTTTTCTGTATGTGTAACTTTCCACTGGAAATCGTTAGTAGTTATGAGCCCTCGACTTGAAATGCTCATCAATTGGATTCATATTTGTTTTAGCCTTGATTCAAAGATCATGGCCCTTGAAATACAGTAAAGAAGTCAGGTTAAATGTCTACAGACCCCTGGTCTAGATGGGAGGTTGAAAAAAAAATTAATCTGAATTTTCGTCAGAAAAAAGTAAATAAAACGTTATCATATTTATTTATTTTTACTTATACAAATAATATAGAGAGGAAAATATTTAAATAGATTTCAAGAGACCAGAGTAGACTGAAAGAATATTTGAACAGGATTGGAAATTAGTTATTAAAATTTTTGGGTGTTTATACACTCGTTCTCTTTCTCTTTATTCTTACCTGTCTTTATACCTCTTCCTGTAACTTCATTTTTATCTTCGTCTGCGTTGAAATAGCTATATCTAAAATTTAGGTGCCTCCTGGTTAGTCGAAGGGAACCAAGGGTAGTTAGACATCCAAATATCTATTTCCATCTGTCAATTCTACAATCACCTTCACCAATACCTCTATCATTATTACCGCTGTAAATGTTTGTTTTCAAAATTTGTTCACTAAGAATTTTGAAAAAATGGACATTCTGTCTATTGTGTATATAGTCGTCTTAGTAATATGTAATTTATCATTTTATTAATAAAGTATTTCTACTGTCACTACACTACTACTACTACTACTACTACTGACTATCAAGAGGTTACCATACCAACTCATCCCTAGAGACGTTGTACCCTTATCGGTAGTTTATTCTTGCCTTGGATTTTAAAACAAGACAAGGATGACACTTTTAAGGGTTTGACAAAGATATCGACCCATAAAGACGTTGACAAACAAGACTGATGGAATCCAGACCATTACACCCATTTTAAGAAAAAAAAGTTCTTTGAAATTCGAAATATTTTTCCATTCAAATGATCAGTTGATCTACCTCTTTGCCAGACATAATGAAATCAAGGTCAATGACATTTGTGACTCCATCCACGTGTTCAAACCTAATCAACAAGCCTATATCGATACAAGAAACGTTTCACCGAATTAGTCACCGACTGTGATTTCCAGTGAGTTGCACTTAAGGTAATTTAAATTGACCTCTTTCGATGTGTCATAGAAAACAAGCTTCTCTTTCGAAAGCAGTCAGTCTGAACAGATTACTCCTCTGGAAAACACTTTTCCTGGTTTCTCAGTTTGTGACTGATTCCCTTCTAATTTTTAATCGGGGTCTGAACCGTGACTTTTCATAATCTCCTCTCGTTTATTTTAATTTGAGATTTTCATTTTTCGCTCTTTGTTTTTATGTCATTCGACAGAAGACAAATGAAATATTTCAGTGAACAAGCCAGTTGAGTTCTCTTTAAATTTTATTTTCACCCTGATTATTTGAACACCTGTTTTTGATTCGTTTTGAAAGACAGCTGTCCGAAATTTTGTTCTTGAGTGACCTCCCACTGGGAGAGGTGGGGGGGTAGTGGTTTTGCTTTACCCAAATCCTTAACCCACTATTGCATTTGAGTTCTTGATTTATTTAAGAAAATACGTTCTTGGAAATCTAAAAGAAGAGCTGCCATTTTAAAATAGACTTTAGAAAATTGAAATAACTTCAAAGCTTTTTTAAAAACATTTTAATTGTCGTCTTTTTGCTGAAAAATCATGCTTTTAAATATTTTCCTATAATTATTTCGCAATTAAAACACTAATAAATTGATTTCGATGACCTTTTAAGTCAAATTTTATCTTCGTCTGTGAAGGCCCAATAAATTTTCACGAGAACGACTGCTAAACTAATGAAACAAAAAAATATTTCTACGCTGTCATGTGAAAGGTTACGTAACTTCTTATCTTGCATTTCCCGGGAGTAACAATAATATTAAATGTTATTATAGTAGTAGTAACAAAACGTGTCCGTTTTATATGTAAAATTTTTATTATTTATTAAAGAGTTGTGTTAAATGTATCCAATAAAAATAAATAAAATTTAAAATGATCTAGTGTCCTATTAATGATATGTCGATTTTATTCTACTAGATTGGTGTGTTTTTCTATTTCAGTTTTTATAATTAAATTTAAAATTTTGTACTGATATAAATTTTAAGTATGCGAAATTTCGTTTTATTTACATACTTAATCATGTCTTCTTTTTCTTGTTTGAATAATTTTTTGAGTATGTTCGAGAGAAGTTCTACCTGTCTCAAAAGTAGTGAGCATTTCAGTGAAGAATTCATTTCATAATTAGTAGGCTAAGTCGTTGGATGTGTTAAGGTGATGATCAAGTTTGTTTCGCTGTTATCGGCACATTATTTGCTTAATTTTATTGTTTAACTGTTTAACATTAAAGAAACAGTAGTGTTAGAAGACACTATTACAATGTTGGACTGTTACTGTTAATGTTAATCTGGCTGTTACGCCACTCAAGAATAAGAGATTTTCCTCTTACCTCATCCAAGCAGTTTGTCAGAAGAAAAAATAGACTCGAACGTTTGAATGAAATTTTTTTAAAACCCTGATTAATTGATGTCGAGGGCAGGAATATTTTCTCAAGTTTTTCCTCGGTTTGGTATTGTCGGGACATAATAAGAAAAAGGTTTCTAACAACCCTCTTGGGGGAGTAAAATATAATAATTCAACACAAAGGAGCTGCTTGACAAAAGGAGCTATGAAAAGATTAGTCAAAAGATACCCATCGAAGAGGATGATTCATTCATCCATTCCTCAACATCCTCTCCTCTACTCAGTTCAAAAATATTAGATATTTAGTTAGTTATGTACTGGTAAAGTGATTGGTGGTCTAATGTTTAGTCTATTTAAGTTGTGTATCAACCTGTATATTGTACCGGAGTGAATCCGGATTGTTTATATTATTGAAATAAAGCTACAAATGTAAGTAGTACTGTGTCAGTCTGTCGAATTTCGTTGGATACCTGATAACTGATATCTGCCTCCAAAGAAGTAGTTGGTCTAGATTTAATTGCGTTTTAATTTAAGGAAAGTATTGGATGAGGTTAGAGGTGTTTTCCCGAAAATTGGACGCAATACCAAACCGAATAACAGTACTAACATTAATTGTGTTAGAATATCATCTTCTAAAAACATAACTCCTCAACCGGGTTCAAAATTTTGCCTTTTCTCTTGAGACAGGGGTCATTCGACGCATCTACTTATCGACAGAAGAACAATTAAGACTTTCCAGAGTCAAATTCCTTAAATTTAATAATACATTGATATGTACGCTTAAGAAAATTTGATAGTATACTTAGTAACGATCTTATTTATTGATAAAAGACTAAATTAGCATCCATAAAATTCATGCATCCATAGAGAGGTACGAAATTATAGGGTTCATGACAATAAAATTATTGATGGGAGACACTCCAAGGCTATGCAATTAGTCCTTTAGGTAAGGTGTGTGGGAAGTTTGAATGAAATTGGCACGTGGTCATTTAGGGTAGAGTTACATTTGGCCCGCGAGCAACATTTTGCCGACCACTGCTTCTAAGTCTTCGAATACCTATTTTAAACTGTTAATTCGCCTTCCTGTAAACTCTAAAGTTCAAAACCAAATCTGATTGCCTAAGAAAACCGCAATTTCTTTGCTTTTACATTTTTTTTCCTCAAAAATGTCAGTTACTTGTGCGAGTATCCTCGACCCTTATAACCTTGAGTGAGATGTTTCAATTGGTAACCTTCTGAAAAAGAATGTAAAATTATCCTCAAAAGCCGGAACGTATTTAATTTTCCTCCCAGAAAAGTGTGTGTATACTGTCGAAAAGCAGTATTTAAGTGTTTCTTGGTTTTTGAGAATATATCAAAAAAATTTGAATTCATACCAACACATGTATCAACGTCAAATTAATTTCAAACAGAAAATGCGGCAAATAATTAAAGTAAAACAGTAATTAAATTTAATAAAAAAATTTTATAAGTTACTCCATTGCGATTACTGCCCACAAGAAACAAGTTTAACAATAATTTCATCCGCGTCTATACATATTAACCATTTAGCACCTTTAATTTGATATAAAATAAATTTTTAGATAATAATTAATTTTTTTCGAGGGTGGTGAGCATTCGAAAAAAGTTCCCTGGTGTTAAAACTCGTTGGAAGAACGCAACGACCTTCGATGGTTACCAGCAATACCGCCCACCGGATCCTCTCGTTGTATTTTAACCATTCTTGAGGAGTATGATCTGCGAGTTTGTTTCTCAGAGGTTAAGACTCCGTTAATTTTCACCGTTGAATAGAAATAAAAAGAAAATGTCACAAAATAAGTTTAAAAGCTGTTCTGTAAGGGATCAGACATATTTTTTTGTATTGACTCGAAAATGAAAACTCGTTTCTAGTATTTGTAATTAGCAGCTTAACGCAAGTGGACAAACAAAAATACTCGTTCTGGCGAACCATACAAACGCCCAAGTTTAACGAGAAATTTAAATAAAAGACATCGGCGATAAACAAATGGTGGCGTAAAACGTTTTCTATTAATGCTGAACGTATAAAAGCTTGTTTTTTATTTTAGTTTCACGGTGACTGAGATGAGTTTAGTGCATTGGGAGGAAACGCGTGTGTGGCTAGACTTAAGAGAGTTGAAAAATTTCCTTTTTTCCCTCCAAACTACCGTAATGTCGTAGTCGAGGATGCCTCCTTAAGTAGAATGTTAATTAAAATATCGATTAAGTGCAAGCGAATTTGTCGAATTACATAATCGTGTGCAATCGATAAGTGTTGTGTTGTGCGGATATTTTTGCTGAAGGAAAACACTCAGTTGACCGTTTGAAATGGGTTTGAGTGGCGGTAAATATGAATTTCCTCACTAAAAATTTGTGAATGTTTTGGGGTTGGGGGGTCCTCACTTATCACCTTCCTATCATAATTGGAATTTGAATTATTTTAATTGTGACATTGTGTTTTTGTTTTTCTAACTTGTCTAAAGTCTATTAATAAATCTTAAAGCTGTCCCACAAATTATTTTGGGTGGTTTTAGCCGGGAGTTATTTTGTTTCACGAAATAATAACAAAAATGTCGTCGTTGAATGAATGTTATTGTTAAATATTTCTTTTCTCCTTCACTCTCTCTTAGGTTTTTTTCCTCCTTGGTTAAACAAAACAAACTTGTTGCATTACGACATTTGCGGAATTTGAAAAATTTATAGATTTTATCGGATTCTCAGGTACTCTATTGCTAAACCTCGTGTTGTACCAATTGCTAAATAGTGTTGTCTAAAACAACCTTTTAGATATTGCGCATCCACTGAATTCGCCATTTTGTATTATGACAACCGGTAAACATGCTTTCCGACGAAATGAAACACTATGACCCAAGGGTGTTTCCTAAGTTTGGAGCTAGGTCTTCTTTTATGCGTCTATTTTACATTTTTAAAAAGGTTTCATCGGCTTCCTATTCCTTTCATATTTATTGCATGCCTATAAAAGCTTTTTATTTCAAAAGTAATGCACAATTTTAAGAAGGATTAATTTCATAAATAATGCACTTTCATTTCATTATTTATATTTATAAACGGACTTCCTTGTTTTGCAGTCATAATAATTTAAGAACTGTTAGGATTCGTTTTATGCGTTTTATTATTGTAGGTATACAAGGAAAGTCTTATTTTAAATATAGAGTTATGTAATTAACATAATTCATCTCATAATTAATTTTTTGCCTACATTCTATGTAATTACAATTGTGTCTCGTTTCATGCGTGTTTGAAGTTAAGCGTCTGGAACGAATCCTACCTTTTCACCTTTTTCAACACCATCCTTTATAATTTTGTGGTATGTCATCTCTCGCGTAAAACAGGTCCTGTCTATTCTGTCTATTTAATTATTTTATAGAGATGTCAAGGGGGATTACCCATCACCTTTTGATGAGGTTTATGGTTTAAATCCTTTCTAGCTAGCTAATATACTTAAAGTTAGCTAACTAATATACTTAAAACCTTTTTAATTATTTTTTGCCGCCGTTGAAGTCTCATCTTACTCTTCCTTCTCCTTATTCTCTTTCTTACACTAAAAAGCATTATAGAAGGGAAGATAAAAGTTTTTAAAACTTTAGAAATAGTTTCGAAGTAAATATCTTCATCAAGAGGGTCATTTATTTACTTTGAATTATCATTTTGAAGTTATTATTATTTTTTTGGTTTATTGGTTCCTTTTGAGAGAGGCCACAAACAAAAATGTTTGGTTTCAAAGTCATCAAATCACGCTTTGGATCTGACCTGGAGTAAACAAAAAAATTGGACTTATTGTACCCTAGGTGCAAGGTCGATAAGGATAATTCCTTTAACATAATAATTATAATTAATATCTAATTACTTATTTGGTTATGGAATTTAAAAAGAAAAAAATTTTAATTCATGATTAATGTGTTGACCATTAGGACCTGGACTTTTAAATTTCTTTGTTTTTGTTTATCTCATGTCGAGAACGGTTATCTATTGTCAGGGTTCCGTAGCCATGAAATGGTTTTAGGAGAAACTCATTGACAATTTTGTATTTCAGTTTTAATCCCGTTTTCACCCCTTTTTTGAGTATACGGGAGGAGGATTTAAACTCGCGAGTATAACCGGCACTTAACCACTACACTACAGACCTTCCATCGACACTTATAATTTACTTATAACATTATGTTATGTGTTTAGAAAAATATCTGGGTATACTCGTATTTATTTCACAAATAGTGAGTAGACACAGTGCCTGATTAGCGAAGTAATGGTTGAGAGTTTGAGCCCTTCTCCCACCTCTTGTCATACCCAAGGATGAAAAACGGGACCGAACTCCGAAGAAAAAAATTATTTATCACAAAAACCTCAGTCGAAAAATTATCAACAAAACCTGATATCCAGTACAGAGCTTTTATAAACCGAAAATAGAATAGTCTGAAAGTAGTAACATTAAGGTAGGGCCACCTTAAATTCTATTGAAATTTAAAGTATGTGCTGAACGAAACGTATGCTTAACTTAACCTTGAAAACGAATAGCTGAATAAATAAGTATTTTTAGTGTTTTTGATAGAATCCATCGGCCCGAAATGCGAGTCTGGAGTCGAAATGGGCTATAAAGTAAACGAACGTGAAAATTTTCTTTCTCCCCCAAATACGGCGCATCATTTGGGCCCGTAAAACGGCTGCTTCACTTTCCGGCGTGGAAGACTGACCTTGCTTAGGGCTAAGAAGACGGCCTTGAGCCCACGTGGCCTTGTGTCAAATGACATCGTTGTTAGCTTTACCATTGTGAAAAATATAACTTTTTCCACAACTACTAAAGTAAACAAACGCGACTTATGAAGTCCTTATATGAACTTTGCTTACTATTTTACACGGGATTTGATTTCAGTCTATCTATTGTACGTTTTGTTTACGGATGCAAAACAAAATAAAAAAGAGGAAAAAACAGAAGAATACGAAACACAAAAAGCAAAGGAATTGGCTATCTTCTGTTTCTCGTGTCAAATGCGACAGACAGAATGTCAAAAATAGACCTTAGGGAAACTGTATAGAATGTAGTTTCCCTTCGCGTTTTGTCGGCAGAGGTCACGCTACCACAAAAGTGAAATTTTCTTTTATATCTATTTATTACTACAGCACGGTTTTTGATGTGGGAAAAAACCCAATTGCGTGGGTGGGGCAGACAGGGCATTAGGTTTATAGCTTAACAACAGGCTTAAAAAAAACTTAATTATGAATTAAAATGACCTTAACAAAAAATTTCAATTAAGCGATTATGTTATATATAGAAACTCCAGCGAGACTGGTTTAAAAAATATTCAGATCACATCTATCTTTAGCTTAATGAAGCTCACCATACTTTTTGTTATAATCAATCGAACCAGGAACTGCTTCATTTATAATTGGAGGGCTCATTCTTTGATCAATCTCCTAACAATCATTGCAGGTTAGTGTGGGAGCTATACATCGGCACACTGCCCAATTTTTCAGGGAGGTCAGCTTGGTGTCCTCCAGACAACCCTCCCAATATCAAAATGACCAATTTAACCTTGTTACTTGGGTATTGTTTTATAAAGATGAAATAAGATCTTGTAGAGATCACAAAAGATCTTTCTTCCTAAATCTTAACCATTATTATTGTAGTTAGTTCTGATCAAAAAGTTATTTGTAACTCTTTTTTTTGTTTCGCAGATGTCGGATTTTTCAATTGATCCCACAAATAAATCAGATATGGCAGCGGTTATGAAAAATTTTGGAAAACAAGTTTCGTCTTCTTCAGTGGCAGGACAGGTAATTAAGAATTTATTTTCTGTTTTTGATTTTTAATAAATATTTTTAGCGCCGAAACATCAAAAGATAGATTCAAATCGAAAGAAGTGACACTTTATATGATATTGTTTAAAATTTGATCTCAGTTATTAAACATTATTATAATTATTGATACTATTGCTGATACTGATATTATTACTTTCACTGAAACAAAGGAAGTAAATCTAGTTGTTGCGTAGTAAATTCCTTTATTACTGAAATGCATATAAGTGCCGATCCACTTTTACATAAAATCGCTGACAATTATAACTCTTTGGCAATGCAAATATTCAGCCAATTAGAGCATAGCTTTGTACATTTTTCTTAATTGAGCTCTGTGATTGGTCGGATGGTTCGGTCGCCTTAGAAAAAATAATTGTCTCAAAGAGATTCTTGAACGATAATGATTTAAGTTTCAAACATCCCATAAAATATCACTGTGTCCGAGTGATAACAGCTGACTATGGGTTTGTGTGTTAGTAGATTGAAGCTTCTTGCCCCCCACGAACACTTTAAAAAACTCAAATCGATAATTCACCAATTAATTTTATTAACTACATAACTATCAATCGAAAAATTTGAGAAAGGCTATGTGCCTTAATTAAAAATTGATATGATGGAGGGGGGGCAATAGCTAAGTTTTGAACTTTATTTTTGTTTTGTTGTCAGGCCTAAATGCATGTGAAAAAATTTTAACAAGGCAACGAGGCTTCATTTTTTAAGTCAAATTTGTTTAGGGAAAGGAGAAAAGAAATTCACAAAAATAGAACCGAAACGATGCCAAATTTACCTGTAAGGTGATAAACGTAGCTGACGAAAAGCTCAGCACTAATGTTTGAGAATATCTTAAATTAAAAACAAATCAAGAAGTTCTCGAAGATCAAAAGCTCGGAATTTTGGACGTAATCCATAATCTGTCTAATATTTTCCTTGTATGACCTTGTAGTGAATGTAGATATTTATTTGTGAGCATGTTTGCTCTTGAATCAAAGTCATTACCAATCGATTTTTGTAGTTAAAGTTTTTTAAAATTTAAATTTAAGAGGTTGATGCTGTAGACGGATATTGATCTCTCACCATCTTCTTGGTCTTATTCTCTCATATTTTCTTTTGGTTTAGTGTTCCTCTGATACTCCATTTCACCTCTCACCGGTTTAGAGTTTTGGTATTTATAGATCATTTGTCGACCCATAATTCCAAGTTCTTTCTGATCTTTCTTACCTTAATCATCTAAGGTTTTTGCAGCTATTCGTATTCATGTTTCTAATGTTAGTCTTTTGGTTATTACGCCGTTCAAGTAAAAATTTCACCTACACTAAAAGCTTCGGGCAATATTTGTCGAAGAAACCGGACCATGTGAAAATGCCTGGAGCTTTTAACGTAGGCGGAACGTCTGGTCAAGATAAGAAACAATCCTTCCAAAAATTCGACTCGAGAGATGTAATTCGCAAAAGAATAATATTACTAACCTTCGTCAACAAATCTCGCGTTTCCAAAGGTGATCATTATTTACGAAAAGATTTCTTTGAGAAATGTGCATCTTAATAAAGCTGTACCTTAATTTTCAAGGATCTCTCTGAGTGATTTGCAATCCTTTCAGATCTTTCCGCCTTCACTGAGCCGTTCTCTAGTTTTTTTGTCCATGAAATAATTTAACATTCTACCTGGGACTGTTTGAAGTATTTAAGATATTTAGGTACTCGCTGATTTGTTTAATCAATCTAAGGTCCATCTTAGTTTTAGGTGGACTGGAAAAAATGTCGGTTCTGTGGGTGGAGGCCACCTAATACATGTTACGATAAAAGTGGTAAATCAGGTAAACATATCTAATTTGCAGGAATTATTCATATTCACCGACTAAGCTTGGTTAATGTCACAAATTACTGAATATTTATCACCTTTACCGGTCTAGGTTATAAAACATGCGATTCTTGTGTGGAATTTAATCAAAGTTTGCTCAGGTGCTTGTCTTCTGTCACTTCTCATGTGTTTGCCGCTTATTGTTCGGAAGTTCATTCACTGTTACTGGCAAGCACAGCTGCTTGGTTTCCTTGCTTTTTGTTAGAAAAGTGACAGAAAGCAAACATGTGAGGGAACTTTTGTTAAATTACCCACTACGACTTGGATTATTATGGAGTTTTATAAACTAGCCAGTGAATGTGATAAATATGAATTGAAATAACCGTCGAATATTATATTAATATATAATATTAATTGATAGTCGGATATAAATATATATATCCGACTCATCATATTTTACGTAACATATACGATATTAATTTCCGGTTCACATAATATATTTTCTTTCTCAGTACCAGTTTCACTCCAAAAACTAACACAGAAACATTGTACAAAACTTTGAGTCCTGTAGTTTTAATACCTTAATTTGAAATTTGTGAATAGGTTGCTCTTATATGACATCCTTCATAGTATTTTAAACTGTTTGACCTCTGTCAGTGGTCATGTGATTAAGATGTTATTAAAAAAAAAAAAAGAAAAGAATTTTATCATAGATGAAGGACAAGTGTGTAGGTAGGAAGAAACAAAAAAAAATAGGTCATTAATGAGAGAGTATAAGGAGGGAAAATGGGTTTATCATCATCGTATGTTATTCAATTGAAATGATGAACGTCAATAGATGCACAGAAAATAAATCCCTGTCATTATTCTCATTAGAATAAAACAAATTTAGGCAGGTGACTAACGCCGGGTTCAGTTTTTTTTTGTTATGGATTTTTAAAGCGTAGTAGCTAATTTGGTATTTTGTATTAAATAACGATGTCTAATTTAAATATGAGAAAGAGGTGACTATTGTGACGCGCGCTGAAAAAGGCATCGAAGGTGTGGTTTCTACGAAGAGTCTCATTTGTAAAAAAACGTGTAAGCTAAATTGATATGGAATCTGATATTGTTAGCACAGTCAAAAGAACAATGAAACCAAGCTAAAAGTTCTTTTGTAGGTTGAGTAGAGAAAAAAGGAAAAATTAAAATCATAAAAGGCTGATTTTAATCAACTGCAGCACCCAACCCAACAAATATTTCAAGGTTTACTAATAGCTGTGGTTGCCTTCGGCTTTTTTTTTAAATTTCAAATGTGCGTTACCTTTTAGAAAAACATAAGATTAAATAAATTTCCGGGCTCTTTAGAAAATTGTTATCTAGTACTATTTAGAATAGAACAAGGGCATCGAGTATAAAATATGGTAAATGTAGAGAGAGAGAGAGGGGAAAAAGTATTAGTGTACGGCTTGGAACTTAATTTTTATCAGGATTAAAAGTTATTCATTGAACTTTTTATAGTTATTTGCGAATTTATTATTTGTCAGGTTTCATGTAATTTTATTAAACTAAAAAATTTGTGGGCTTTGACAAGCGTTCTGTCTGTCTTTCTGGTCGTAGAGTGCTATTTTCCATATTAAAGCCATAACTCGACATCTTCCTGGTTATTTTTCAGAGTTTTATTTATACTTATGTTCAGAATTAGGTATTTTGGTGAGACAATACACAAGAATTTCGAAATGAATTAGAATATGAATATTTACAATAATATATACAAAAATAGCGCGGTCGTTCCGATAGCCGTTTGAGTATTTCGCCGAGTGGTGATACTGCACTGACTAACCTCAGTTGGTCGCGTGCTCTATTTATATGTTCCTGCAGACTCCCTAAAAGTTTCATCTCATCCTCATACCAGCCTCCGCACCTGTCTGCTACAAGTCGAGGCGTGTTTGAATGCCTTGCATTGGGCGCCACACTTATTTCATGCATAATGCACAGGTGAAAGGTTAAAGCAATGTGATCGTTAGAATTTCTCCCAAATTCTGTTATACACCCAAGGGCAGTAAATGGAATCAAAACTTACCTCAACTCAAATAACACGAAGAATTTATTTCATAAATAATGCACAGTTTAATGAAGGTTTTAATTATATTCACTTTAAAACAACAAAAGGCAGTTGTATCCTTTCTCAGAGCTTTGGAAATTGATTTCCTTTATTTGTAAAAGTATGAATAGAGGTCGAGGTATACAGAGTTTTTTATACTTTCTTTTATTCACTTGTTATATTTAGTTTTTGCTAATATTTATGCGCAAGAAAAATATTGCGAGAAGAAATGATTGCTCTTTTTCTGTCTTGCTTTCTATTAATGAAGAAATAAAAGTCTTAGACTGTTATAAAAACTGAAAAAAAAAGCCATTGGATTGTTTGATGTGAAAAGATAAAAAAACTTCAAGGAAATAAGCAATAAATAAGCAAAAAGAATTTGTGGGGTTTATTAGAATTTATTGTTCCTGCGTTTGTTGATATATGCAATGCCTGCCACTTAGATGTTACTGTATAAACAACACCAGCGAAATCCAAGGTCATCGACTAAATTATATTAATTGCTGAAGCTTACGGAATGTCCGAATTCCCACCGAATTTTCTTTCGTCCCAAATTGTTTTTTTATGTGAAATAAATTACGTAATTAATGTTTCATCTGTTTCAGCCACAGCAGCAGCAGCAGCAACAACAACAACAACAGCAACAGTTATTGAAAAACACGACGTCTACGAGTTCAACGTCGCGAATCGCCAAAACTTCGCATTCTTCGTCTTCGCAACGCGTTCATCACGTGACATCGAGCGAAATGATGAAGTCGGATCTTTCCGAACTAAAATCTAGCATATCCGAAATGAAGAACCTTTCTGGGGCAACAGCCTTCAGACTTAGGAATTCTCGGGAAAATTTAGATACGGACGATTTAGAAAGTGAAGATGGTGAACTGAAAACAGAGCCGCTAGTTAGTTTCCCTGATGCGGACACTCCACCACCCGTGACCAACTCGGTGACACTTTGTAGTCCTAATCTAGTAAGTAATATGACTCCGAACGGTCTCATGACGAACGGGGTGGCGCACCTATCGAACGTGAACGCGAATCATGTGGTGTCCACAACGGCAAGTAGTTCCACCACGGAAACGGTTAAATTCGAACAGAAGCGAATGACTTCGGCGAGTAAAACAAAGGTTGTGACGGATAGTTTTAGTACTGAACAGACTGTTGGTAATTCGGCGGAGGTTAAAAGAGTTCAAACTTCCGATATTAGCTATCAAGAACAAAAGGCGGCTTCTGCCATGAGATCCAGAATGGAAATAGAAGGAGTGACCGCGGAGAAGTCCATGGCCGTGAAACAGGTGAGTACTCAAAAACCTTGCCTAAAGTACCGTTAGATTATTTTTTGATTTTCTCATCCTCCTTGAGAATTCCCCACGAATCAATAAAACCAATTATTTGTTATTCTATCTAATCGTATTTGAAAACAATCGCGACATTGAAAATCCTTTTTAATAATTTTCACCATAGATATATTATAATACTAGATCGTTCAATTTTAAAGAGGTGTGAATCCGTTGTTATTGGTTGTTTCGAGAGTGTTAAAGTTTGCACTTGGTCAATATATTCAACTATTCTTATTATATAGACTATATTATTATGTATACACATTCATTTTTATATACTAAGGGGCACGTGGAACCATTTGATAGCATTGGTATGCTTGATCTTCTTGTTCTTCTTTTCTTCTTCCTAAAAAGATCCTCATCCTTTCACTATGCCCTACTGTCAAGCAATTTATTTATTTGGTTACTATCTTTAGTATTATTGTTATTATCATCCATCTACTCTGAACTACTTTTTTCTTTTAATCTCCTCTTACCATTCTGCTCTGTTTTACATTATGCTCCTAACTTCATTTCCAGATATATTTTTTTACTCAACTCCTGGGAGTTAAGACACTTCTCTGTTCCTTGTATACAAACCCCCCTTAAACCTAAATCAATTACTTCTTGTCTCTTGGTTTTTTAAAACTACTTTACATCAGTATTTCTTTGCTTTATTTATTTATTTGGGCGTGCCTTCTTCAGGTATTGCCCTATAAACGCCAGCATTAACATAATTCTTAGCAACAAAGTACATAAAGAACGAATACCTATTGAACATCATCCATAATCGATACACTGACTATACTAGCTAGCAACTAATTACTACAACTATACCCCAGCAATAATTAGGTACTAAAAAGCTAAGTAATATTAAAAGGCTACACATACAGTACAGCTAAACCTTACCTTTGAGCCAAAGTTTTGGGAGACTTGGTAGCACTTTCGCCTCTCAATCCCCTCACTCTACATAAACATCCCCAAAACTTTCTTAAACCTTTTTATTTCTGGTTTTTAAAGCATGTTTGTACCCCCATTCTGATATTGTCATTTCCCATTTTGATCAGTAATTTTTACGTCAGTAATAACAGTATGACTACTAACAGGAATTTTTAGTAACAGTAATAACCTACAGTAACTTTACATTAGTAATTAACGACAATTTATGTGTTATGCTAGTTTAAAGAAAAGGTGTATTTACATCACTTTCAAAACGAACGATTTATTTATCAATTTTTGGTCGTTATCAACTGTTTTTTGAAATTTACTGAAAAATACCCAAGTTAATTCAAGTTTTAGTTTCTACAATGAGAGAGGAAATGAACTTATACACCAAAGAGTAGATATTGGAAAAGTATAAAAAGAGAAAAGTAGAATGAAATTGTTTCTATTAATTGATCGCTCTAGAAGTCGGTCAATAGAGAAAAAGGGGGAAAAAAATTTGAAAAATATATTATTCGGGGCACGAACAGTTGCCGAGAAAACGGTTGCGGGGAACGACGCCGGCGCCAAAGGGGCGAAAATCCGTTCGCCAACCTTCCCCTTTAGTCGATTAAGGTTTTTCCTTGTGACAAATACCCAAATCGCGTCGGAAAATTGTGCCTTCTTATCATTTGAAATTTTCAAAAACGAATTATTTCGGGAAATCGGGGTTTCAGAGCTTTTTTTATACTGTAAACATATTTCTCATATTGTGAGCATATTTTTGATTTAGATATTTGTTATAACTAATTTTTCTCAAAATCTCAAAATTTTGTTCTTTAAATTTAAATTTCTGTGGTTTTGGACATAAATCCTTAGTTATGATTCAGAACAATGATGATGAAAACTATTTAAAGTATAAACTTTACAAGTTCTATCGGAACTATTTTTTGATTTTCCAAATATTCTATAGTCAAAATCTTAAGGCCGTTTCATCGGTTTGCTGTTTACAAATTTGCGACTTACAATATTTAAAATAGTGGACATGAACATAGAAAATTATTTACACTGTGACCAAATAAGAGAAAAAAGGCAGGAAATACTTTGGAAAATGGTACCAGGCGCCCGCAACCTATGACCTGCGGGTCACTCTCACTGACCCATTTTATAATACAATGAAGCTGAATTGAGTTTTTGAAGTTCAAAAGTAAAAATTTAACTGTGAATAACATGAAATAATTGTTTATATGAAAAATATGTTTAATATATACAAGTATAAATTGAACTTATAAAATGAGATCAAAATTTGAATTTTGTATATGTGACTAATGGTTAGGAAACATGACTGAATTGAAGTTACAAGGGCATCAGGTCATCGATATCAGAGAGAACGTAGAGTAGACATAAAAACGACGTCCTAGCAATTTTCTAACTAAGGGATACTTTGAGCAGGAAGTCCTTTCATAAATAATGCACACTTCGTTTCATAACTGCCAATAATATTGAAGAGAATGAAATTATAAGGCTTATAGTTTGATATTGTTGTGCTTATACTCTGCCTTTTCACTTCGTCTTTCTTTTTTATCACTTGTGTTCCTTTGTCGTCTAAATTTCTTTTACTTCTCATTTCCGGTATAATTCTTCGTTCTTTCTTTTCTTCCTACTTCATTCGCTTTCTTCTTCTCATCCGGTTTTTCTTTTCCCATTTCCCTCTGTCCCTTTTTTCCTTGTAAGTCCTACTTCCTTCTTCCCTCTTTTTTTTTTTATGTCCTCTCCTCTCGACGGGATTTTTAATGAATTCTCTCTATATCTGATCGTGAGGCTAACCAACTACTTGTTGCCTCGAACTTGAGGCACGTGGTGTTCAACTAGGAAATGAACAAAAATTTAAAAGTATTTATTAATAATACTATCTAACAGTACAATGTTCTTTTATGATTATACTGTCTAAAAATTACCTCGTCTGCCACTTACCTGACTTTAAACTTACACTACTGATTTTGACGGGCAGACCTATAAAATTGCAGACGCCTGAGTTATACTAAGATTGGAAATTTAAAGTTTTGCCGCGTTTTTCTGTTTACTGTCCACAAACAACAAATTTTTATGTTTTAGAGCTTTTTTCCTCTAATTATAATAATTACTTTCAGTTTCGATTCTTCTAACCAAAACGCATAAAATTTTATTGAGTAGAAGACCAAACAATATTTCTGGTAAAATTTAACTGTTTCTCCGAAAACAAGTGGAAAAACTGCAGAGACTGTAATTTATTTATTTATTTTCCTCATCGTAGGAGGAACTTATTTCCGAGTCAAATATCTCTCATTAAAAAAAACCGAAACTGGTGTTTGATACCTACTGAACCATAAATAGAGTGTCAGTGACATGGATATTATCATCCGAAATGGTTGTACAGTAAGGTTGGACAAGATCCTAATCAGGATTTACTGTCTGTTATTTATTTATTGGTCACAAATTAATACAACGTGATTTGGGATAGTTGCCACGGATTGTCGTGACTGAATTTACGGTGTAAGAACAGAGAACCGAGATGACAATTGTGAGGATCTAAACAAAGAAACGCTTTTAACGTTTTGAACTTGTCTCGATCTCTTCTCGTTGACTTTTACTGTTATGCATTCTGTAATGGGAAAAGGAGTGTTCTCAAGGATTTTGAGAAAAGAATGCGCGCTTTTGTTGCCTTCGGAATTCCTTCGGTTGAATTGCGGTCGGTTGTCAAGTCGAAGAGTCGCCACGGTGAGTTTACTGTACATCTCTTGTTATGAATAAGCATGACAGTTGATGAAATGAAACCAAGTTCCTCTTAAAGATTTATAATATATTTGTTTTTATAGTTGGCTGTAAGATTTAGAAAATCTGAACCCTGCTATAAATACCTTATGGGTCTGCTTTTATTATTTGTTTTGGATGCCAGTTTGGCCCACTACCATTCTTTTCCTCTTCGTCTGGTCCATTCGTCTCCTGTTTCTTTAAGTTTTTACTATTTTGTAGTGCTTTTGCGTGTTTTCTAGTTTTAAAACCTTTTTATATAAAGGCGAGGTTAGGTTAGTATTTAAAAGAACGGCTGGACAGATATACCCATCTTTTGGAAGCGGGTAAGTCAGCACTGACAGAACGCTTTCTGATCCGCCATCACAATTTGGCCAAACATAGCTCACGTATACTTCAAGCATCTTATCAGACGAAAGTACTGAAACATGGATTTCCAAATCAATCAGGTTTGGAAACCTATACTTGCGAGCAAAAGAACATTCTTACCAAAATGATCAGTAGCCCCATGACGTTATTTTCCTCACAACTAATGACAATATTGGTACTACTTCGACCTCTAGGGACGGCATTGTCTCTATCTTCGTTATAAAAACGAGGTTACGTGGCAGGAATCCTCAGTTTGTTGAAGTGTCCACAAGAGTAAGGTGGATAAAAGTGACAGTATACGAGACAGTTTTGCGCTCCATATTGATTTTTCATTGTTGTCACACAGTTTCTCATTTATGAGATTCATAAATTGTTAGCCCTTTTTGAGGGAGATTTTTTTCCAGAAGTAATGAACACTTTGAAAAACACACCGTATCAATAATAGCACAAACTTTTGTCTTTAAGTGTTGTCGAATTTTTTTCACGTCCTCTCGACCTCCGTGAACTAGTCTCTCTTTAGTTTTCTTTCTTCGACTTCGATTCGACTCATCAATCACGATAGATTTATTTATCTATGCGCTAATTTATGATTAATAAATATCTGAAGAGTTTTAATTATAAATAAATCGGTAACCAATCATTAAAGTCAAGAATGACTGCATTTATGTTAAAAAAAACAAATAGTTTTCGATTGGGAGGTCTGCAACTTGTCAGACATATTTTTCCCGAATTGTTAGTTTTGGCCCGGATGGCGGAAACATATATTCGTATTGTCTCCAAATTCGGCCAAATCAGGATGCCAATAATGCATGCTGCACCCACTGAAGTTTGAAAAAATATTTTCGTGTTTTTATGAAAATGAAAAATTTTAGTTTTTATTTCATTTCAATGCAAATGTCAGGCTATTTAGGAATTTTGGCAGCTTTACCGGGTGATCTCTAAACTATTTGCTTTCGAAATCTTGGCCCAAATGTTACAACGTAAATGACGATTTTATTGAATTTATTTATTTATTTATTTACTTCTAACGCAGGGCATTTTTTACAAAGGTGCTTGAACACATTTCAATAAATTTAATTTAGATACCGAATAAAGTACGAGATCTCGTTTGTAAGTACTTACAATTTTTTTGAGTGTATCACAAACCGCGTAAAAAAAGTACAGAGCTTTTATGGAATTAATAGCGATTCACAGAAGATTGGTGGTGGTTTGTTTACTGTGAATCCCACTTGATTGTGTCGGTTGCAGTGACACTCTGTACATGTTCTATACTAGCTTTTTACGCGTCTGTGATAGATCATAAGAATTGTGAATCTTTACATTTAATAAGTAACACCTGAGAAAGTTTAAACAAAATTGTGCGAGGTCTCGTTTTGTGCGAAAAATAAAACCACAGACATTGGGAAAAATATAATTTAAGGTTGAAAGGCCAGCTAATTTAGGTTTTATGTTATGGAATAACGTTAGAAAGTAAGTATAAAAATGTTTCGAGGAGCTGGTATAAAAGTATAAATTAGTTTTCCTTAACCCAGTGGCCGGGAAACATAGGTCATGCAAAATTAAAATTTGTTCAAAGAGTAATTTTATACTTATATATACTTTCATAACTTTTGTAAGAGCCATTTTTAAAGCTCTGCTGTAGAGACAAGCTTTGCTGAGACGTTTTTTTAAACAAAATAATTAGTGCTTAAAGTTCACTCTCGAGTTTATACTGTATGTCTTGGCGCAAAGTATTTATGAAATAAATTCTGTACAGAAATGCACAATGTTGCTCAGCAGCTTATAGCTTTGACTTTATATTATAATATAATAATAGTAATAATAGCTATGTCTTGTGTCTTATATCAATAGGACATTGTGAACTAGTGGGGAGACCACATTTCAAAATTATTGCACACTTCACTACGTGTCTTAAATTTCGTAGAAATATATTAAATAAAACTTGGTATATAGCCTACTTTTATAAAGATAATATTTAGTTTATAAATGATTCTCCGGGCCCGCACTAAAACTTATGTGGAAGATTTTCCAGAAAAGGTGACGTGAGCTTTGAGCTTTTTTTCTTAGTTCGATTTACCTGCAGTGTTATTGGAACCATGTGACGTATCTTCTTATGTCATTGTCAAAAAATTTTTTTCTCGATTGAAAAAATTTATTAATTTCGTTGAGAGAAAACGAATAAATTTTCCGCTCAATGGAAACACGGCGAAAAGTTCAAGAAACGTCAGAGTAGGTGAAGAAAAAATTTACAAAAACTTAGTTCAAACGAAAGACGTGTTGACCATGAACGTCGTCTGCTTCATTAACGCCGCGTAAATAATCCACACTCGCTGCATGATCAGTGAATAGTTAGCATTCCGGTAAGCAATCACTTCATTCCGGTCACAAATATTTCTTTCCAAAGTTTTTCTTTTTTTTAAACTTTTCTCGAAATCGGTGAATTGTTTTGTTATTTTAAATTTTTTGTAAAAGTTCAATTTTTGTGTTTTTGCGTTTTTTGGAATCTTTGTGAGTGACGTTTACAATCAAAATGGTTACATAGATTATTGTTTGGTCGAAATATTTTTATGGTAAGAATGAGCTGGAAGGATGTTAGTGAAATCAAGACTCGATCTCATTCTCCGAATGGCAGTCTCTGGAGGTATAATTCAAGGTTTCACGATATGAAACCTTCCGGAGAACGAAATGCCGCCGTCACGTCTGCCGGTTATACATATTCAAGTTCCCCTTTGAATGAGTTCTTTCAGGTATATGTAACTTTCATATTAAATATTAATACTAACTAAATATACTAAAACAGTCGTAAGCGAAAATTTATAAAAGAATCATTAATCTTCTTCGGTAGAATATACAAATGTTAGTTAATTCATTTCCAAAAATTTGAAAAAGTCGGAGTCAGAAATTCTTTTAATAACAAAAGCTTCTTGTGAAAGTGGGTTTTCAATAGCTTCATAAATAGTCTTCAGCAGCTTAATATAACACCAAAAAGCTTTTTCTTTTGAGACAAAACAGTAAGAAAACTCTGTCATTTCTATCCCCCAATAAGTCTTGACCTAGTTCTTAATAAAGAAGTAAAATTGTGTCGTTTGCGAGTGTTTTAAGATAAAAATTTCCTTTTAAAAGTGCTGAGAGCTATAAAATTCTCCCGGAAGGAAATCTATTCAGCAACGGGAAAATCCAAATTTGAAGAATTTCAAGTTCGCTCAATTGAACTGTGATTGTAGACGTTTCATTGTTCTTTTCTCTCTGTCTCTTAATATTTATTTATTTATTAACAGTTGTTAACATGACAAGGAATTTATTGTTTGTCGGTGTCTTTGTCTTGGAATCATTGTCATAGAATGGTAGGAAGAGTGGAAAAGGAAATTCTGTTAGAAATTGACGGATTTTTTGTGGTATTTCCCTCCTGTTCGCGCTTGTGCTTAACATTTTCCAAATAAAAAATCTAAAAATAAATTTCATGAAACATTTGGCAGCGTGTGTTTTACATGTGTTTTCGCTTGAGCAAAATGCTTTCTTTGTTTGCTTTGTTATCTTCCATTGACCAGACGATGTGGCGGAGTCCACGGTTATTATTATTTTTGCTTAAGAAATATTTGGAAATGAAATGTCGAGACATTGCCCCTTAAATTGCTAGCCGAGCACGATGAATATACAGGTAATTTTAAGCGAAAAGCTTGCATTAATTATGAAGTAATTTGTTTCTGTATGTGTAAACTGCTTTCTGCTGTGTAAGGGTTCGTAATGGAGAGTTACAGAATCCTTTCTTCCTGAAAGTGTGCATTATTTATGAAATTGGGTCTTCATAGTTTTTATACCAATCGAACTCACGACCATAACTTCTATAATCGGGAACTTTAACCACGTATCAAAGACCTTCCTCTTTGTACTGTATGTGTGTTAGTGCGTAATTGTTAGTACTGTTTCCCGGGAATATTTGTTCTCTAACTATCCCCTGGCTAACTGCAACCTATCTCTAAACTCGACAAACAAACAGTTGGTTTAGCTTCAAGGGGCTTCATCCAGAGAACAGATCATTGCCTTAGCTCTAGGAATTGAATAATAGTTATTGCTGAGGATTGTATTAGGAGAAAAGAGTAAAGCACTGTAAAGTATTAATAGAGGAAAACAGTAATAATAAGAAATAATTGGATTAATACGAAGTGAAATAGTTATGGAACGAAGATAGAGCAATGACAAATAACAGAAACGAAAAGAAAACAGAAAATAAGTGAAGAAGAAGTAGACAAATAAAGCTAACAGTGTCAAACAACAGAAGAAAAAACAAAGTAGTAACGTCATTCTCTGTCATTATTTATTTATTACGACGATTTATACTTAGAACTCCTCGAAACTTAATTTAAGTCTTTCCTACTGTACTTAATTTATTTATTTTTACATCAATACATAAAGATCTTCATTTTCCATTGCATTATTTGGTGAAATTTTGTTTTACTGACGTTTTATTATCTTATGTTTACTTTCAGGACCAAAGAACTCTCACACTAGACGAAATCTCGCAGCAAGAAAGTCAAAACATGACTGCAACGAGCATGAAATTACAAACGGAGGCTTTCAGTTCAGAGAAGGTAAATAGCCTGATTGTGTAATAACTTGTAATAGCAAAAAAATCCAATAAATATCAAAACGAAAGAATTATTATTATTATTATTATTGTTACCGGGTAAATGACGTAAAATGAAGAGTTACTAATTTAGTTGACAATAAGTTTCGCCTTCATTCACACCAAGGGCCTAATAAAATACTCAGGAACTGAGAAAACGTGAGATTGGTACCATATAATAAATACATATGTATTACTTATTGATATGTAGATTGAGGAAAATTATGTAAATTTGGTTACAGAAAGCAATTTCTCAGCAGCAACAGCGTCAAACCGTCACATCTTCCGGAATCTTTAATCATGAGAAGCATATGGCTCAATCGTCCCAATCTAATTTCACAATCACTTCGAAAGGAGTTTGTTCTAAATCTGTGATCTCATCTGCTCAGGTAAGAGCCGCCGCCGCCTAATTGACACTAAACAGTCCGGCCAAGAGAGACCGAGAGGTAAAAGCACCAGTGGTGGACCATTTCACGCAAAAAGTTAAAAAATAAGGCATCTGCGGGTTTTTTTTAATTATTATACGTTGCCCGGCCACTGGCGTCATGTGGGTATCTATCTGGTGACAGGTTGCCCTTCTCAGATCCCACCGTGGAAATCGCTGGCATTCGTTCTGAAGTGACGCTGTTGTTCAATAAATTGTCATTTTGTACTGATACAAATTGAACTAATGGTTTTAATAATGAACTGGGGTGGTTCATCTCTGATTTTATTGTGTTTTTGATAAGATGACGATCCTGTGAGATATGAGTTTTGAGTAAACCCAACGTGACTATGAAACTAGTGTCGTAATTTGTATTGAAAAGACAAAAATACTTGAACACACTCCTAAGCTTGGGGTGACCTCAAAATAGTCGAGAAAATGAGACGAAATGACACTGGAACAAATATATGCAGAAAGTTTTGTGAGTTTCGGGTATCGCTTTTTGTATATGAACGTACTTGGTGCTGCGTTCAAGTGATAATTTAGCGGATGTATTATGTAGGTTCGTGTGGTTTGAGTGCTGAGATATCATGAGGAGGTAATGTAATTCGGGTATGGTACTAGTGCAAGCGATGGTTACTACCACTTATACGAAATCTTAAAATTTTAAGTTTAATTTGGTTCACCAATGGTGCTTTTACCTTATTGCATTCTGAGAATTGTTCACTCTGTGACAGACATCCACCCAGAGGTGAATCGTGTTTATGCATTCTATGGAGAATAGTCCCTGAACTAGGCACACTCCATCAGGAAAAGTTTCTTTATGTTTTGATTGTATGTGTATGTCATACTTTTTTCAGACACACTCCATGCCAGGCAATGGATTAAAAAGCACGGAGGATGAACTTCTATCGCAGGGATTCGAAGATCTTGAGCGTCTCGACTCTCGATCGAGTGCTAAAGAAGTAGAAGCAGCCATAAAAAAATATTCAAATACTCTCCATGGGTTCATTCAAATCCTAAGCAACTGTAATGGTTCACCCGGGAAAGGCCCTAAGGTGAGTTTAATTAGGTTTGATTTTCTAATTAACATACCCTTTCGAAGTGGCTATTAATCCTCTTTAATTTATAGATCTTAAATCGCATGAACCAAATGATTCACAAAGCCTGGGAAGTGCCCACGCATGGTCATGAGCTGGGATACTCGTTGTGCAATGCTCTAAGGAATTATGGAGGTTTGGACCTTCTCATGGTGTATTGCGTCGCCGCCGATAAGGATCTCCAATTTGCCAGTGCGAGGTTATTAGAGCAGTGCCTTACTACAGAAAATCGCGCACACGTTGTTGAAAATGGTCTCGAAAAGGTGAGGAATCTGTCCGCGGTTGAATATATCCACTTCCGGTGAAGTAATGGGGCTTTCTTTTTAACGAAATGGTTATTTCCAGGTAGTCAAAGTTGCTTGCGTCTGCACTAAAAATATAAACAACGAGCACTGTAGGGTTGGTACAGGTATATTAGAGCATCTGTTTAAGCATAGCGAAGGAACCTGTAGCGACGTGATTCGACTCGGCGGTTTAGACTCTGTTCTGTTCGAATGTAGGAAAAACGACATTGAAACACTTCGACACTGCGCAAGCGCATTAGCAAATCTTTCATTGTATGGTGGAGCGGAAAACCAAGAGGCGATGATCAAAAGGAAGGTAAAGTTCGCACTTGGATAAGTAAACATTTGCGCGATGGTAACAAAAAAGATCGGTCATGAAAAGCTGTTTACTTATTTATGAATAGGTACCCATGTGGCTATTTCCGCTGGCATTTCACAACGACGATAACATAAAGTACTATGCCTGTCTGGCGATCGCAGTTCTCGTCGCCAATAAAGAAATCGAAGCGGCCGTCCTGAAATCCGGAACTCTGGATCTCGTGGAGCCTTTCGTCACCTCTCATAACCCAAGCGAATTCGCCAAATCGAATTTAGCCCATGCACATGGTCAGAGTAAACACTGGCTCCAAAGACTGGTTCCCGTTCTCAGTTCTAAGAGAGAAGAAGCGAGAAATTTGGCTGCTTTTCACTTTTGCATGGAGGCTGGAATAAAGAAGCAGCAGGGCAACACGGAGATATTCAGAGAGATAGGAGCCATCGAACTCCTGAAGAAGTGCGCCAGTTGTCCGAATGCGGTCGCATCTAAATACGCCGCCCAGGCTTTAAGATTAATCGGGGAAGAAGTTCCGCATAAATTAAGCCAACAAGTGCCCTTATGGTCGACAGAAGATGTTCGAGAGTGGGTTAAGCAAATTGGATTCGCTGAATACGCGTCTAATTTTGTGGAAAGTAGGGTCGATGGAGATTTATTGCTCCAATTAACGGAAGATAATTTAAAAGACGACATCGGAATCGCAAATGGAATTCGTAGAAAGAGGTAAAGTCTCGTCGAAAGGTTTCTAAATCTGAATTTTATTGTAGCGAATCACGCTTAGTCGGGTCTCCTTTTGTGCGTATTCAATACTTTTCCTATTCCTGTCTCGCGAACTGACTTCATTACTGAGTTAAAGGGAGATGAGTTCACTTCATTACACTAACTAAGCCGGAAAACCATTTTTCGGTTTGACTCCTAAAAATACAAGACGTTTCATTATGATTATGAGAGCAAACTGTATCAACTTACTTTGAGTTTGTGTTTTTGGAGTTACGTCCTGGAATGAATTTTCCACCCGAGTTGTTGATATAACTATGAAACAAACCTTTTATAAAACTGTGCAGTACTTTTGAAATGAATTCTTGAATGACGGGCTAAAGAAAATTCTCTTACTCTTCCAAGACTTTGACTTGATCAGCGTAACTGCCAAAGGAATAACATCACTAACACTAACAGTAACAGCCGTGAAACTCGTTTTAACAAACAATACAAACCTTTGTGACTAACACTAACCTAGTTGAGGCACTCACTTTCTCTCTTTCTCTCAAAGTAATCGTCAAAGACATCTAATAAACTGGAATTCTTTATATACAGTCTATATCCTTTAATAGATAATAGATAAATTCAACAGATAATAGATGAAAGCGAGTTTAAATTGAAAACGTCTGCCCACTCAAAGGGTAAACATTCACTCTAACCATTTTGTTTATTCCAGGTTCACACGAGAACTTCAAAATTTGAAAAAAATGGCCGACTACAGCAGCCGAGACACGACAAATTTAAATTCTTTCCTACAGACCATCGGACCCGAATTTCCAATTTACACGTATTCCATGCTGAATGCCGGAGTAGACCGAGACTCACTGAGGAATTTGAAAGAAGAGCAACTCACACACGAATGCGGAATCGCGAATAGTATTCACAGACTTAGGATACTGGACACAATTAAAGGTGAGGAGTTAACCAGAGTAAAGTAGAAGACTGTGACTTGTTTTCTGGAACGTTTTTTAATTATCTGTGAATATCGTTTCAGTTCTCGAAGACAACATCGTTAATTCAAGCGAAGAAAATCTGGACAAATCGCTGGACGTTTTCGTCAGTTACCGAAGATCGAACGGTTCTCAGTTGGCTAGTCTTTTAAAAGTTCACCTTCAGATCCGAGGTTTTACCGTGTTCATAGATGTCGAAAGGCTAGAAGCTGGGAAATTTGACAATAATCTACTACAAAGTATTCGCCAAGCGAAGTTTTTCCTTCTCGTTTTAACGCCAAAGGCATTGGAAAGATGCATCGCTGACGTCGAATGTAAAGACTGGGTTCACAGGGTAAGTACGCGAATATGCAAGGTCACTCCCATTAAGAACTACAGACTGAGCTAAATGACTTCCGTTAACCATTCTAGGAGATCGTAGCAGCTCTTCAATCTCAATGTAACATAATACCAATAATAGATAATTTTCAATGGCCGGATCCAGAGGAATTACCGGAAGACATGAGGGCAGTGTGTCACTTTAATGGTGTTCGATGGATTCATGACTATCAAGAAGCTTGTGTAGATAAATTGGAGCGATTTATGAGAGGTGAATTAGTCGCTAATCAAGGGAAAACGATTGGGAAAGGAGATGTGACACCTAGCACTCCAAGTACACTCAGTCGTCAGCCTCCTAACTATCAAAGAATGCACAGCAACGATAGTAATGGAAAAGGTAGCGACAAAGACTCCGAAGGGAATTCAGGGATTTCGAAAGATTGACTAGACGGCCCAGCCTCGTCGGGAAAGTTAAAATCGTGAGTGGGATTTTAATTCAATTTCAGTATACTGTATTATTACAGGTAGCAGTAGTTTCACGTAGTTTCCTTTTTTCAGGCTTAGAAGTTCCATAAGTCCTCAGAGAACCTGGTTAGCTAGCCGCCCTCCTGCAAGTCCTAAGAGTAGAGATCGTCAGTCCCCTCAGGGCAGGGTACGAAGAAGCTCTGCTCAGTCGCCAATTCCGACCGGAAGGAGTTCTCACATTGCAAAACCTGTTCTGTGTTCAAGTAGATCCCGCAGTTTGGACGGATTATTAGATGTTCCATCGGAGGAATCGTACTTGGAAAAGAACAGTCAAACGTTCCGGAGTGAGTCTCCAACGGTGGAAAATAAAGAGGAGAAAGGAGAGCAGGAGAAAGAAGGGAGCGAGGAATCGGAAGGAGACAAAAGTGAAAGCAAGAGTCTTATGGAAACTGAAGCGGAAGTTGAGAGAAAAGACATTTCAAGTGTAGGTTTAACGAAGTCTCAGAGTTACGAGGATCGTTTGGACTCGGACTTGTCTACCGAAGGCAGCGGTTCCATATCCTCTCTCTCAAATTCTGGAGACGTGAAAAGGAAACAAAATTTTATGAACAAATGTGTAATTAAAGTAAAAAATTTAATTAAGAAATGAGAAAGCGAGGCTGGACCACGACTATTATAGAGATTTTATTTTTAATTGTTAAATATAATGAAGCTTTCATAAAGACATTTTCAGCAAATTTTCCTTTGTTTGTAAATTTAAAACTTTTATAAAATCCGTTTATGTTATTATAATATTGAATACAAATTATACAATGAATAGAAATTAAGAATCGATATCATCACCAAAATGCAGATACACAATTTGTTTATGTTCTTGAATTCTGTTTAAATCTATTAAAACTAACACCAAAGCACTTAACCTTAACTATAGTAATGTCCTTCAGGAAGATTGATTAGGGTGTTTAGAAAACCCTTCTGGTAGGAAATGGAACCGGTGGCGATATTGGTTACATCTTAACAGTTTTAAGATTCGGAGGATTATTATAAACTCAAAATAGTGATGGCGAACATTTTTGAAAAGTGGGTCAGATTTTGTTTATAATGTCTTCACCTGGGTCACTGACTCAGTTGTAGCAGCCTACAAAAAAAGGATGTGGGTGTGTATGGTATTATGTAAACTGGGTAGTGATATTCCATGTATTGTACGGTTAAAGTGATAAATGAAACAAAAATATAATAAAAGTTCCGGCGATTATTCATAATCACCAAATTAGCTCGGTAAATATGACCATAACTGAATATTTATCACATTTACCGACTAGTTTATTTACTCGCACTAACGATATTAATAAAACTTTTCTCACAACTTTGGCTTCTCTCACTTTTCTGACAAAAGACATGCAATTCAAGCAACTGTGCTCGCCAGTAACAGTGAACGAACCTTCCAACAAAAAGCTGTGAATACATTTGAAGTGACAGAAGCAAGGAATCTGACCAAAGCTCGGTTAAATACCCCATTACGAGTTGGACACTTTATAAACTAGCCGGTAAATGTGATTAGTACTATGTAATTCGTCACATTTATCCAGCTTAGTTGATGTTTTATGAATAATCGCCGAGAATCATATGTATTCACCCAATTTATCACTTTTACCGTAATATGTACATCAAAACCGAATTTTTTCAGGTTTTAACAGAGACAGGAAAGCCTGACAGATTTTCGACTGTCCCTCACAGCTTCTATAATCAAGAAGTAGGTCATCTAAAGGGACTTCTTGGGGCCTTATCCATCCCAATGGGTTTAGGTTACTTACGTCTAAAACAATCCACGCTCAGATTGTGTCAGCAATGTCTGTGACAGGACTTCTGTTTTATTATTTCCTCTGAGGTACTGTCACCTTCGTCACAAAGCATAAATGTACTGAATTATGCTATCCTTTTGAAACACATTAACTCTGTGATAATAACTGAAAGACGATAACAATCTTCTACTTCCTCATCTCCTCCAAGCTTCCTTTGGAAAAGAAATTTCAAAATGATTACTGCGAAACTCCTAACGAAGTCATTAAAATGAATTTTTGTGCTTAGTCAGTGTTAATCATCGAAATGACCAAAAAAGTATGTGAAATTTGAGAAACGACATTTTGAAAAGTACAAATCACTTTCCGCCCTGAATAAATTTAAATTGCTCTTGATTTTTCCCTTTTTTTTTTAATTTTAATTGCGTAGTTTATTTTCACAAATTTATTTTTATTTTATTTCAACCACAGTCTGAGTGCAGTGACTAGTCCGAAAAATTTATTTCGATTCTTCGAAAGAGCTCTACAAATGAATTTATTTATCTATTTGTTGTCCATGAGATATTTTAGTCCCAAGACTTTGTCAACTTCCTTTCTGTGCCAATTTTCTTTCTTCTTTTCCTTACCTTATGCCTGTGAATCGTTTTGCATCCATTCCACTGTCTTATCAAACCCATTAGTGTCATGATAGTAAAACAGAATTTACTCTTAACTCGTTCAAACTTTTTGCTTACTCAGTGGAAGAAGTTTTGATTTCGATTGAGTGGAGGTTAGAGAACTAAGGTACCAACAAGGTGAGGCACGAATTGAAGCGATGAGGGAGTAGGAGTGTAATTTTTCAGGTATAAATAATAGAAAGGAAGAAAGAAATTCAAAGGAAATTAGCACTGATTAAGAGCCAAATTCTTTTCCTTCTTCCACTGATGATGTCAACAGCTTTTAACACACACGAAATGTCAATGAATATGAAACGTAATTTAACAGAAAGTATCCATTACTATTAATCTATCTATAGTAGAATTTGCTATACTATTTCATACTGTATCATAACCTATTTCATAAGTAATACACACTTATTAAATAGATTTATCCTAAAATTGTGGAATAAGGTCTTCGTAAAAGGCATTCCCTTCAAACGTTAAAGAAAGGAGATTTAACTTTAAAAAAATTATTTTTAATTAAAGGTGTGCATTATTTACGAAATTAAGTCTTCGTATAAGTGCGCAACATTAATCAGATGACACCTGAGTCAACAACCAAACTCTCTCGGACTCTGGATGCCTGCAGCTTTCAACGTCTGGACAAGGTAAGAAAAATTATTTTCTTCTAAGAATTTCCCAGGAAAGCGTGCAGTATTTATTATACCTGACATGATTCAAGTACTTGGTGCCAGGCATGAGTTCCCAATGAGGATCGAGTTTTATGGGGTCGTATTTCCTAATAAATTATAGTAACAAGATGTAACCTCTACTAAAGTATCCAGTACCCACCCACAATCAAAAACGATTCATAGGATTGGTGTCTACGTCGTAACTGTTGACTACTTTCTGGTATCCTGGGTTTCATCAGGTGTCCAGCCCATTTCCATTTTAATAATTTCACAGTCTGGATCACATCCTTGCATCCTAAAACAGAACCTCCTACTGATCGCCATAACCTTAATTTTGTTCATAAGTTTTATGTCTAGCATACTGCTTCCCAGTGCTCGCTGGGTTGTTCTTAGTTTGGGAATTTGATTGTTAGTTGCGTTTAGGTCCTCTTTCCTCAAATGGGACTCATGTCATGAAATGGGTTTAAAACAAAAGGGAAAAAGAAAATTTTTACCAAAATTACAAATTAATTTTCTCCTAATTAACTTGGACCATTATCAAATTTCACAATCCAACCCAAAACTCCCACTCGAACCAGGCCGTCATTTTAATTTTAATTTTGTTTTTAATTATAATTCAAAAACCAATTTTCCGTCTTTCGAATCAACTTTCCACTTACTTAACATCCTTTTATTTATTATCGCAACGCAAAAAAAAAATAAATAAATAAATAAATCCATCTTACAGAATTGCGACAAATTATTTTTACTTATAATTAAAAACCAAAGGAGAAATGACGCTGGTAGAAAGGACCGAGGGAAACAAAAAATTTGTCAATTATAAAGCGAATTATAAAATCGTTACTCAATGAGCACGGCAAGCAAGCGTTCGCCGTGGCCAATCTCTCTAAGCCATTTTGACATGGTGTTTCTGTGCAAATAATGTTTTCCTCCCAAAAGCGGGTGAGAATTGGGCAAGAAGTGGGAGGGAAGGGAGGGGGTTAATAGAGCAAATAGTCAATTAGAAATAATTCGAATTGATCGTTGATTTAGTTTTCGATAAACCGCTCAGGTGTGCTAAACCTGTTTTGTAGTCGCCTCGATAGTGATAGTCTGTGATAATTTTTAATTTTTTTAGTCCTTTAAAATGTTTTATTTTATATTTGTGGTAAGTCGGTGATTTAAATTTTGTCGTATATATTTATAGATGATTTTATGATCTCTCTCTCTGTCATCCTTTTTAAATTTTTGTATAAAATTATTCCTTTTTAGAAATTGATTGTTGTGCCTCCTAAAATTTTGTTGGAAAACGTTTTAAAAGTTTTTCGTTGGTTTGTTTTGTTTTTATGAACTCATTGTTGAGTATTGAATTATAAAAACAAATAATTTTTATAAATTAAATAAGGTAAGCCTTTCGAAAACGAGTCGTGATAGGAGAAACATTCAAAATTATTTTTAGCTTTTAAGCTAAAATGCTTTATACTGGACGAGTAAGACTTTATGATCATTTGACTCAAATATTTTTTATAAGTTTCCACAATTACTTTACCCTATTTTTAGTATTTATGACTCTATTAATAATTATCATTTTTAATATTTTTCAATGAAGGGTCGACGACCTTTGGTTCTTTGCAACTTTTTTTGCGACCCGCCAAAGCATTAATTTAATAATATTTATATAATGTATAAATTGTATTTTCTTTTTCCCCTTTTGAGAATTTTAAAATTTTGTTCTCTGACATTATTTTTATGTGGTGTAGTGGTTAAGTGACAGATTAAGAAGTTATAGTCGTGAGTTCAAATTCTCCTCTTGTATCCTGTTATATCCAAAAAGGGTAAAAAACAGGATTAAACCTCAGCTATTCCTATATTTATTTTTAATTATACTCGTATATGATATAAACTCTATTTATGTTACATTTGAAAGTGCATACCGCTTAAAACATTTAATTTTGAAAAGCCCGCGCGATCTCTGTTCTAACATAGAAATGTACATGAAAACGGGGAAATAGCCTTAAATATTAATAAATAAATAATGTGCGAATAAGAAACCTTCAATCACCACCCTTCACCATATATAAATAACTAAATAAATAATTAATCAAAAAGTAAAAATTTATAAATACAATAAATACAAGTAGATAAATAACTGATAAATAACTACATAGCTTCCAAATATGGTTAATAAATAATTTGTATACAACGAAACTACCATACAAATAAATAAACAATTAATTCTTCTAAATAACTATAAATGAATATACTAAATACTATTAAAAGTATGTTAATGATAAAAAATAAATAATATTTGTTTATGGAACTGAAAAGCTGCAGCTTCACATCCAAACAGCCACATATGGCTCTCTAGCCACAGGTTGCCGACCCCTGCCTTAGGGCGAAGTGGGGCTAATTATATTATTTATATTATTATTTGTGGGAGGTATAGTGTAGTGGTTAAAGTTCTTGACTTGGGCGTTAAGGTCGTGAGTTTGAATCCTCCTTCCGCTTACTGTTGTACCCCAAAAAAGGATGAAAACGGAATTAAAACCACCACCATATTGTTGTTGTATATAATTTAAACTAGGTTGATTAACAGCACTATATCGAAGGTTCGATTATATATTTATTCCTTTGCTTATACATAATAACTTACAGTATTCAAGTCACGTAATTCTCGATTGGAAATTCATCAAACAATTCGTCATGTTTTTAAGTTTGAATCGAAATTTTCTAATAAAATATAAAACCAAATTTTCGATATTGTGGTGTTAATCAACCTTATTTCAATTATAAAAAAAGTATTTATAATTTAATACTCAAGAATGAATTCATAAAAACACACACCGACGACAAACTTTCAAGATCTTATTTATTCAGTCTGGATCAACAAAATTTAAATTACAAAAAAATATTATTATAACTCAACGGTAAACAAAAACTTAATAAAATCTAAATCCACCTTTAGACTTTTATATTTTTATAACAAACTCTCGGGACACAAAAATCAACATTGTTCAAAGGAGAAAATGAAGCTGATAGGAAATGATTTTTCGGGATTAAGCTCTTCCACATCCGATAATAAAGTTGACCTTTCACGTCGCTTTCTCTCAGCGAGTGACTTTTCCCTTAGGAAATGAACTCTCGAGCTTTCAACACCTTGGAAACAAGGGGTTTCCACGGAAAACGTATACACGTGTACCAAATTAAATAAAAAAAGGACTTAACCTCGAACTTGGAATTTTTTCTGTTACTCAAATTAAATGACCACTTATGTAGAGAGTATAATTCTTTTGGCACGAGTTTTAAAACTCATTTGACTAAAACTGGGGTCGGTAACCTCTCGCCCTTAGGTCACGGACCGACCTTTTTCATGGTGTCAGGTGAGCCGCTTGAGATTTTGATTATTTAGTGCGAAACTTAAACGTGATATTTTGATAAAATATATAAAGTAATGTCCAGGGCCTAATCAATCAAATATAATTTTTATATTTTTCTCACACACAAACTATGATATCAACAACAACATATCACTTATGCTTTCGGAGTGTTGTTTATCCCGTCTTCTGTATCACTCTCACTTTCATTCACTATCACTAATATTCTCTTCTCTTCTATCATTCATTCCATGTCACAAAATTTATTATAAAATAGTATGAATATAAAAACAAGACAAGATTTGTAGTTTGAACACCAATGTTTGAATTTGACTTGAATATTTGAAGTTAGGAACAACAAGTAACTAACTATAGAAGAAAGTTGATTAAGCCACAGTTTACCATAGCAATCAAGGAGAATTTTTATACAAGAACCTATCCTGGAAAAAAAACCAAACTCTGCTTTCATAAGTACTGCACACTTTTATGACTCATCCATTCCAATCATCATCATGAACCAATGGTCGACAAATTCGTCATCCAATAAGAGCCAAATCTAAACCATACACAATTGAAATTTGTTCAAAGAGCCGTTTTTGAAGCACTGCTGTAGAGACAAGCTTTGCTGAGACATTTTTAACGAGATAATTAGAGCTAAAAGTACACCTCGAGCTTGCCTATGCTGAACACTGTATGTCTTGCCTTAAAATATTTATGAAATGAATTCTCTACTAAAATGTACATTGTTTTCTTATAATGAATTCTGCATCAAAGTGTGCATTACTTTTGAAATGAATTACATACCATCACACACTTATTTCTGTGACAAAAAATTTTCATAAATAATATTCATTTTCAGTTTCTATGATAAGTATAAGACGATAAAGTAGAAATAGTTTCATAAATAGTGCACACTTCCGTGAACAATTAAATCTCATAAATGTTGCTAGCCGCCTGTAGCTTTAATGAGTACGTGTTTTTAAATTTCGTGGAAATACATTAAGTAAAACGTGGTATCATATTTGTATAAATATAATATTTAGTTTATAAATAATAGTCCAGGCCTGTAGAAGACATTATACGGAAGAGCCACAGTCAAGAAGTAAAAGAACCGCACTTTGCCGACCTCTGTTCTAAACCTTCTGACTCTGTAGCCTGCTTAAAAATTTTTTTATGGGAGTTGGCTTTGATTCTGGAAATTTCTGCTACAAGTGTGCGTTATTTATTAAATAAATTAGCCATAGACGTGTACAGCACTTATAAAAGAAATCGTTCGCAGTAAACGTCAGCAAGGCGAGACAGCTTAAAAAAATTTTTAACCGGGCCTCACAGTCAAATGTTTAGAATGTATATTACGTTCATTGAATTAGTTACTTTTTGTAAGTCAAATATTAATATTATCATAATTCAGCATATTTAGTGGATAAAAATGAATTTAGTTTAGTCATTTGCCTATCGACACGGTCCTGTTACACTTTCTCACTATTTACTTTGCGGTTGTGGTTATGACATTAAGCAAAACAAGCGAGAATGGTCCAATTCCCGAAAGTTCTTGAAACTTCTGTTAAACCCAAAACTACTCACACGCAAACAACAAAACAAACATTATTTTGATGACGTGTTCAATATGTTCGAATTGAGTCGAAAGGTTCGTATCAGGGTCAGATTAAACTCAAAAATCATTAGAGTGTGTTGAGTGGGTCATGTGGATTTGGCAGGAAGTTAAAATCGAACCATTGGTTTAGAAATATCCTTACAGCTTATAAAACATCCCCTTGAATAATTCAGGCGAGGTTCGAAAACATTCAGCTGACAATGGTATAGTGGATCGGGTCTTGCCCCTTGGCCCCCCGGATAAATTGACATCTCCTGTCAAAAACGAACAGATCATTTGAATAATCCCTTTGAAATGTTTTCAACAAACAAGAGACAACTTTTTTTAAAATATATCCTTTGACGTTCTATGATCGCTTAAATTTGATGAGACATCGCTTAAATCCCTCTGAAGTGGCAAAACGTTTTTTCAACGCCTTATTACTTCCAAAAATGAAAGTTTAACTGACGCGAAATGTTCATTATAACTAAAACTTTTGTTTCTTTGGTTCATTGATTTCGAAAATACATAACTGGCAATTTCTTTTTTATAATTACAAATTTTGAGAGTAATTAAAGATGTGATATTAAGGGGACGATTCATGACGAATCAAATTCCGAAGGAAAGGGTGAAAGTTTTCAATTTTTGCATTTTGCTATCTCCCTTCGATACCATTCTGTACTGGTGGGCAGTTCATTTTTAACCGTGTGAGTTGAGTGAACAACCAATTTGTGTCCTGTCGACGGTACGTTTGTGTGTGAAAGCCAATTAATATGCTATTGAAGGGGGCATGAAAAATCAAAATAGCTAGAGAAATTTCTTTCGGTTACCCAAAGACCCCGTTTCTCAGCCACCCCTTTCGCTCTTACACATTTTTGGTTTTTTCTATTGTTTATTGTCTAGCGAGAAACCTGTGGTATGATGGTTAAACCGCCTATATGGGGAGATACGGTCTTGAGTTTGAGTGTTCTACCACATTCTGTTATTCTGAGGAAGTATGAAAAGCGGGATTAAAACTCAAACAACTTAAACTATTTCTTATTGGTTGAGTTTCCTTATTCGCTGTCTTTGTTTCTTTTCCATTCATTCGTTTTCGCGTTTCTTGGAAATTTTGGTTTCCTATTGTTTTCCTTAAACTATTACGCTTTTGTTGATCTTGAAATATGATTCTTGACTCTTTCAGATCTTACATTATATTTTAGAACCAATTCTCTTTTAAAATGTTATTTAAACTTTCGCGGATGTCGTGCAGTTATAGTTGTTTTGGGTTTACTACAAACCGCGTAAAAAAAGTCAAAAATGTTTCTGACAATAAAACGCACTGAAAACCAAACCAAACGGCTGACCAACGTCCAGATGTTGATATCTTTAGATAGTGAAACTAAACTGAGTTATAAGTCAACAAAATGCCATAAACCAGAGGTCGGCAAAGTGCTGTGGCTCTTCCACAAAATATTTAGTTTGGGCCCGGAGTATTATTTATTAATAAAATATCACCTTTATGAAGTAAGGAAATGATTATATCTTGCCTCAAAAGTGTACATCTCGAGCCGCGAGTTTGACACTTCTGATGGGAAGCTCTAAAGTGTACTTTTAACCTTCAATATTTGGCTGTTTTGGATGACGAGTTTGCCGACCACTGTCCTAGACAGTTTGATAATTTGATCTGAGAATTCAGTTTAAGAGTGGAAATGATCAAAATAAATTTACAACGGTTGAGACATTGAATCAGGTATGAGAATGACATTAAGTTTGGTCTAACGAATGGGACAGGTCGGGTTGTGGATTAGCATGGAGATCTTAGTGACTTAAGAAATCAAATCTTCCAAATTCCACAAACATGTCTTCTTTAGGTTTCTTTTCTGAAAGTGGTTGAATATCCAGTTTGAAAGTCTTCTTTGTTCTGTTCAAACTGGAAAACAGTTTTTTTTATAGTTTAGTTTATGTTTGTACAGCTTTCTGCGGTCGTATTCCTGACTCGTTTTCTTCTCTCACTTACTGGATTTATGTCAGTATCTCTTCCCCCTTCAATTGTAATTGCTCCAACCAGCTCCTTTCCTTAAACACCAAACACTTAACAGCCTACTTTTCATTTATTATCAAAATCCGTTTTACTGTACTCATTAAAATATATGATTATACAAAAACCCAATTCTGGTTTGAGAATTAACAGGAAACTCAATTCCACTTATACTCTTATATACTTATTTAGTTTAAACTTTAATTTATACTCAAACTCAAACTGTTGGGCCATGATGGAGAGATGGCTTCAAAAAATTTATTCCAAAAAGAAAAGTTTTATTTGAAAGAGAAAATTTCGATTTTAAAATGAAATCCGCTGAGTTGTTTACCGAATTACCTAATGAGCCCTCCTGAATGGATATTGCTGAGTATAATTCCCAAGTTGCCTAATGTCGATGAAATTATAATTCTGATATCAGGCAGGCTTTTAATTGATGTAAAGTAGAAAATAATTCGCAGCGGAGTGATTTTTTGAATATCGATGATAATCGTTAATTAACGTTAGATTTCAAAACGGATTGGCTTTCTCTAATGTCATTTTCCGAGATTGCGGTGCATAGTCACAGATCACTGAGTGGCGGACTTTTGATTTAAAGATTCACTATTCAACTCTTGACTCCCTTCAACCGTGAATTAATAAAAGTGGACAACAATGACTCTGAAAATTCTCTTTAAAGATTCATCGGTTCCATTAGAAACCATTTTTGTTGTTCGTACTTTGTTAGGCTATTTGTTAGCCTTCCCAGATTTTTCGTTTTCACTTTCCTCACTAATTTGATCGCGCCAGCGATGATCAGACAATACTAACTTCTTTCTTAGGTTTTTAATTATGTGACATGAGTTGGTAGATAAAAATGGTTGTTGGGAAAGTTAGTAGAGTGATCGTTTTGTCGATGTGTCTTTTTACAGATTATGTGTTTATTGTCTTCGCGTGAAAGTCAAGCTGAGCCTCGTTCCAGTCCGAGAAGATATAAACCAATCATACAAGTCACAGAAGAAATTGACATAAACGACATAACCTTTACAACCTCCTCGCCTATTTTTGACCGATCATCATCGCACAAAAATGTCAATTACTACAACAGTATCAAACCGGAAGGAGTTAACAAAGGAAGCGCTTATGGTAGACTTTCAGACACGGCTCCCAGTGTCTTTCCACATGCTAATTACGGAGCGGTCGGACACGGAGGAAAGAGCTACAGCACGATCTCACCAAAAGTAGCTTCCACGTTTAAATTCAAACCTTACAAGGTGTACAAGGTTCAGGATGGACATGATGGTTTCAGACCTTCACCGATAGCGGCAACAGAGCATGAAAAACCCAAAACACTTATTTTCGAACCACCTACCACTTACAGTGCTACTAGAGCTGCAGATCCGTCAAAGCAATATTCTGTGAACATCGTTCCGTTTTCAAGTTTGCATCCATTACCCAAAGGACCGACCAGAGCAACGAGTTACATTCCTCATGACAATCAGAATTTTGTATCCTTAAAGATTTCATTTTTGCTTTATAAGCACTTAGTTACATGCCATCTGTTCCTAAACATCAGGCAATAAGTAGTTTCTTAATCTAGCATTAAAGTGTTAGGTAAGGCAAAGACAAATTAATAAGAATGAAGTTGTAGGAACAGTGACTTAAATAACCGCTCAAAGAGGAATTTTAAGTTTGAAAAGAAACTCAAAGGAAGATAAACAAATTAAAAAAGATAGCTATAAGAGATAAAATAAAACATAAACAATGAGGATAAATTAAAACGCGTAAAACAATAACAATAACAGGAAAAGAACTTCGGCATAAAATTTCAGCATAAACATAAAACAGTAATCAACCTGAATTTGGTTCGTATTCAAACTCTTTCGTCTAACTTTAAATTTTTCAAGTATTAATGAGACGCAGTCTTATTTTTAGACTAACTTATAACATCAGCTTTGACCAATTTTATTTTTAAAATTTGGATCTTTGCAAAAGATAATTTACTCATTTAGCTATTTTTTTGGAATACTAATACTCGCTTTTCCAGCTCCAAATTGTATCATTTTCTCATTTCTTTCTGATTTTATTGTTATATTTTCTTAACTAATAACAATCCAGGTTCCTTCACCAACATTTTCACCATCGGTGGTGGCTCAGATAAACAATGAGAACAGTAAAAAGTTTTCAGACCACACAGAAACCAAGCCTTTCTCCACAGAAACGGATACTCTCGACTGGGTGAAACCAACGAAGAAACCAGTTCACATAAAGAAGTATAGAAAGGTTCACAGTAACCATAATTTGCAAGGTTCGTCGAAGGATTTTCCAGTCAGCTCTGAGAAACCAGAAGACCACTTCAAACCTTCACCTCTTTTAAAAGAATCTCCTCAAGAAAGTGAATCATTTCTGTCAGAAATTTCTACTCTTCATAAGGTAAGGAAAATTCGACTAGTTGTCTATAGAAAATTTTTTGAAAGAAGAGTTAAAGATGAACCTTTGCCATTGTCACGTGCCGATTTTTTTTAGGATGGTGGTAGCGGTAATGGTTTGGACGGGGTGGCCGATTCCTTGGACTTGAAAACTGGTGAAAGAGTTGAGTTTCAAATGTATGGAATGGATGGACCTCAGTCTTATAAATTTGGCTTTGACACTGGTAAAGGGTAAGTTATCTAAAATATGGCGGCCTCTTAGCGGTGTTAAGAAGTCATGAAATTTGTTGAATTTAAAATTTTGGTGAAATGTTTCAGTAACTTAACTCTCTTTTACACTTTTTAAATATTTTTTTTGTCCTGAAATTGTATCTGTTCTGTCTCTCCTTCTAATCTTACTTCCTTTCTTTCCTTCACCTTCCACACATTTTTAGGTTCCTTATTTTGTCTAGGAATTTATAGTTTTCTAATCTTGATCTAGTGTAGTAAAGCCTGATATGCTCTACCCCGTCTATTCCTGATATGCCCTTATAACATGGAAATATGTGGCCACTGTGACTTACGTAGGAATGGGGTGGAACTGAGTCACCTTGGCCAGACAGAAAGGCAATACTCAATTGGTATTAAGGTTTCGGTATTAAGATGAGCTTCGTCGAGTTGGTTTATGTTTGTTAAATAAATTTTTATGAAAGTTATCTTAATTTAAATTATTATTTTAAGTCTTTTACGGCTATTAGTTTACTACTCTAGAATTTTCGTTTAATCTTCGTTGTGTGTGTCTCAAAAATCCTTTATCGTTTATACTATTAATTGAGACGCTGTCATAATTTCAAATATAATAACTTTCTTTTAACACGCTTTCAAGAATTCTTACTCTGGGTATTAAATAATTTCATTTTTGAGGGACCATTTTTGTGGTGGTCAAAGTGCCTAATTTTAAAGTTTTTATAGTGAGTTCAAGCTCTGTCACACATTCTGTTATAACCAAAAGTGAAAAATGGGATCAAAACTCAAACTACAATTAATTTAATTTTTTTTCTGTTTAGCAATAACCGTCACTTTAGGTTTGAAGAAAGGGACAATTCAGGCAAAGTCAAAGGTCACTACGGATACATCGACGAAGAGGGTAAAATGAGAATAATGAAATACGAAGCAGATCCAATAACAGGATTCCATGCCGGTCCTGTAGAAATCTCCCCAGATGATAATTAATCATTTCCTATTTTAATTAACTAATTAATTTAAATGTTAATAAGTCTTAATAATTAATTTAAACTATATATATTTGCTGATTTAACTGAGAGGAAGTTCAGTCAAACTATTTAAATTAAGGACAAAAAGAACTAATTAGAACGCACGAAAAGAGAGAGAGAGAGACGACTAAACCTCACAAGGGAACAAAGTAAAAGTTTCCATATTTGTATTCTAAACCGGTTTAACCCATTTCGAATCGGTTTTAGTAGAAACGAATGTGAGAAATTAATTAGTCTGATGACAATGCCAACCAAAACTTTATTGAGAAAACTCTTCAGTAGTTTAAACTTAATTAGCAGTCGGGAGAAACTCAAAATTTGAGAAATAAGCTTTGGGTTACGTCGAACGACGCCACTGAGAAGTATATTGAAGATGGCAGAGCAATTTCTTCCTTTTTCATTGATCATAAATAGATTTATGTTGGAAGAGGTTTGGTTGAAATGGATTAGTTAAGTTCTTGGTGTTCGTTGCTGTCGAATCAGAGGAACCCAAAATAAAATTTTCCTTTTCAGAACCTCGTGAACTTCTTAACACAAAAAGGTAAAAATCTGCCAATCTCAGTGCTGTTGTTCCTTCACTCTTCCTAATGTGGTGATCAGCACTATTTTGTAATAGTGCATTTTTGCCTTTTACTGCTGCTTCATGGAAGGGTGGATAACTCCAATTATCGCTTCTATTGGGATTAGCACTTGCTTCCAGTAATAATCTTATCACGTCACCTTGACCAAATGAACAAGCACTGTGTAATGGATGAAGACTACCAACATCATATCTCGCTTTAATACAAGCTCTTCTTCCATGCCCAGCAGCAAAGTGCAGGGCTGTCTCTCTGTGTCTTTAGTGTTAACCGTTTTCTGGGTGACCAGATTTTTAACTCTGTTCAGGTCACCTGTTTTCCATGCCTCGAACAACTCTCGTAACGGATCATTTGAACTCGGTAGAGACTCTGAAGATGTTGACAAAGCGGACCTTCGACTTGACATCTCTCTTCACCATTTTACAGTCTCAAAGAGAGGAAAAATAAAACTTAAATAAAAAAATGAGCGAACAGTTTAATAAAATCCATACATACTATAACAGGTATACATAACAGTTAAACCACCGCCTTGTCTTATTTTCCACTAAAAGTTTTCCCACAGCAGGGGAGTGGGAGGATCAGGTTCAACAAACTCTAAAAAAGATTTTTAATGTCAGAGGAGTCTAATCAAGATACACAATTCTCGGAAAAAGAATTTCGAACAAAAGTTTCTAAATAAGTTTTGTTATTTATCAATGTCTGAAGGAGAAAGAAAAAAGTTTTCGAAAACAGGAAGTTGGTAAGACAATTTTTCAATGTTTTATTTGACTTTCTGTTATTCACCGGAAGGAGATCAATGAAATTGGATGAAAAATGTTAACGTCAAGGCTTCCTTCTTTCCATTTTCATTTTTTTTTATTTCAGAACAACATAAATTTTAAATTCCTTTCTTTCTCTTTTTGAGCAATTTAAAAAAAAATTTTTTTGTGTCGGTGTTGATGTAATTCAAGGCCCGTGAAAATTTTTTTTTGGTTTTTACCGGAAATTAAAACTGACACTGGCAACAGGATGAATGTCATCGTTGGTTCGGTTTTGTGTTTATCAAAAGGAAGTGATGTGTGCTGAAATCAGGTTTTAATTTTGTTTCAAGTATTTGAAAATGTGTTTGGAAGCAGGGGGAAGGAAATTTATCAAGTCTACGGCTTCGTGGTTCTTTCTGTCAGGCAGCACTGACAAACTGTCTTGGTGGTGAGGTTGAGGAAACTGAAAGCTATTTGACAGCTTTAATAAAATTAGTAAAATATCGTGGGAGTAAGCGATTCATTACGACAGCGACGGCTCATTAATCGATGAAAATTTTATTTCTTACTAGTCCATAAAGTTGATTCGCCTAAATCTAGGCAGTCGAAGATCCTAGCCGAAAATATACAGCTATCATCTAGTGGCACTGTTGACAAAGACACAAGAAAATTCTAATCAGTTATGTCTTGAATAAGTTTTGAAATTTTCGTTGCTGTTAATTATTGTTAGTGATGTTCTTGTTGGTTGTTACGCTGCTGAAGTCAAATTTTTGGAAGAAGAAGAAGAGAAGTTAACTCTGACCTCGCCCAGACGTTTCGTTCATATGGAAACTTTAGTAGTAGAGAGTTAGTCTCGACTCCGTTTGGTGGTCTTTTGATAGCTAAACGAAAATCCGGATCAACAAAACACCTTTTTGGATACAAGTGTGCAATATTTATGAAACAAGATCGTTCAGGATGAGTGCATTACTTATGAAATAAATTTATCCTACAAGTTTGTAATGTTTATGAACTGATATCTTCATAAACTGCATTTTCTTTTCAGACACTAATGAAAGGAGATTTGTTTATAAAATAAATTCTAATTAAAAGTGTGCAGTACTTATGAAATGAGATTATTCCGAGTCAACAACCAACTCTGCTTCTAGACATGCCTTGAGCTTTCAACGGGGTAAGAGTCAAATATTCTCTTATTGTTCCAAAAATTTGATCTGAGCCATGTAACACACTAACGAATGTCGTTACCAACAATCGGTTATCTGTAACTTATATAAAAAAGTATAAAATAAAATTTTTCTCACCTTTTTCTACGTTTTTGAAACAAGTAATAACCTTTTTCATCTTTGCCAAACGAACTTTCTTACTTGGTATTTTGTCATCGATTAATTTAATTATGAGAGATTCGTCGGGGAAGCCCTGAGGATTAACCTAATGTAAAAATTATTCATTTTAGTTATTTAATAAATTTATTATGTAATGAAATATATTGTTGTGAATAAATATTATAAAGAGTAATAAACGCTTTGTATTAAATTTCCGAAAAATCTAGAATAATACAAAAAAAGTTGCTTAAACATATCGCTAACAATTCGAAAGACTCCAAACCTGGTCAAGCTAGTCAATTTAGAAAATTGTCGATTCATTAAATTTTAAGCTTTCACGCATGAAATTGAATGTTGGATTTAATTGTTTTGCCAAAATTGCTCTTTGTCACGGAATAATGATAACTGCAGACGTATTCTATTTATAGTCTTCGCTCTTTTATAGCTCTAAGTCATTCTCTTTACTCTGTGTCCATTTTAGCTGTACAGTGTTTCTTTCTATTCGACATAGGCGTTTTCTGTTTTGAATATTTCCTACGTTTCAAATTAGTTGTGACATTTTTCTCTTCTTCAAAGTATATATTGGACGTAAATTATATGTGGTGTGGCTAACTTATACCAATACAGCCTACTTCAACAAAATCTTTGTCAAAAACCTTCAACGCGCTCTAGCATTTAGCTATATTATGAACAAGAAATCCTCTGAATATTTATTTTCACTACAATTATAATATTACTACAATAGTACTATTCGAAACAATATTTTCAAACTAATTTTGCACTTGTCTTGTCGCAAATACCTGCTATACATCACTTCTTGTTTCTAACTACTTTCCTCTCACTCTCTACTACTCTAACAATCTTAACCTCTCCTCTTGACCGAATTCTTTGTCATTTCTTTAAACCACTTTTTGGGGATAAGACATCGATCTCTTTACTAGATAAAGAAACCATTGAAAGCTACATCAGCTACTTAATGTCTCATATTTGGAGGCAGGTGGTCGTTAATGAGGGACAAAAAAATGTGGCACAAATACTGTAGGAGGAAATAATTTTCAAACTAATATTAACAGTTGAAAATGATTAGTCGAGAAATATTACAATGTAGCAAGTAATTAGTAGGGAGGATGTAAAGCTTTTAATCTTGATAAGGATGGATAAGAAAACATTTACCACTTACCATATCCATCATGGAGAAGACACATCTTCCAGAACAGTTATTATGATCCGTGAAGGAAATTCCAGAAAACGGATTAGAGTTCTTACGCCGTCGCCCTTTCGAGTCCGTCGACCTTTTGTGTAATGGATGATGAGGCAACGAGGGAACGGGTCCTGGAGGCACGAATTGCGGTCCCCATTTGGGAGTGTCACCCTGGAGAAAACGTCTTTTCATCTGGAATTTAACACTTTCATAATATTCCTTCGCCAACTGTCTTTCCTTCTCCTGTTTCTCGTAGAATTCTTTCAGCCTCTGGTTGATTATTTTCTCTTTGATCATCTGAATCGTCTTGTTTCTGTTGACAGTAAGATTCACATTCGACATGAACGCACACTCGTCTCTGGCCTTGTTCAACATCCCTTCGAACGTGTAATCCTCCCGTTTGAGATAATTTGATTTTTTCGTCGCGATTTTAAGAAGTGTTTGGTAACTGGATTCGAGTATTATGAAATAATAAAAAGTAGCAAAAACCAAGAAAAACGAGTTATCCATTGTTGTTTTAGCTTTTTTTGTTAGTGTTATGGAAGCTGAACAAAGAATGCTCATTCTTTTGTGACGATTTAAAACGCGGATGTTGCCTGAGCAGTTACTGATCTGTTTCATGAAAACTCGAAATAAAAATACTTTTTTTCTTTTTTTTAGTTCCTTTTAAATTTCCTTTCTCCAAGTGTCACGCTTCAATTATCAAAGATTATGATTATGCTCACTTTCCTTAATCAAAAGAAATCAGAGATGACATAATACGAGCTCCCTTTTATAAACTAACAGTGATAATTACCCAGTGATCTGTCCCAGTAATATCTTGGTAACATCTTCGAATATAATCCCTCTGGTGGGAGAAGGATCTTGATTGCCTTCAGTTTTGGGAAATTATCTTTTCATTCATTGGGACTTGTATTGACAGCAGCAAACATTGCTGATGGTTTTCAATGAAATTTGGTCGTTCCCACGGTGGCTTTTCCAACTTAAAACTTATCTCTTTCCTTTTCCTATCTCCTGGCTAAAGTTTTCGAATTTAAAAATCGAGATGAAAGAACTGAGAAAGTTAATTATGATTCACTAATTGTTTTACAAAAAGGATTAATTACATTCGAGTGAAATTTTATTAGATTTTTAGAGAAAACTTCAAACTACAGCTCCCGGATCAATATTACCACCAACTCGACATGCCATGGTTTCCGTTAATTAACTTGGCTTTGAGTTGTGCTAAACGTATTTCAGTAATCCAAACTAAAGCTGAGAGTTTCTTTCACTCAGGAGTTTCTAAACTACAACCCACGAACACTACTAATCTGGCCTTTATAGTTTATTCTGAAAACACTCCTAATTGGCTTAAATAATACCTAGCACATCAGATGTCTTCATTTAGTACAAAAATTATTTGGGTGGTGGCTTAGTTTATACTTTCATGCTGGCTCGAGATTTTTGCTTTACTCTTGCAAAATGTACGCATGGCCAAAGATTGTTAGACCCGAAAAGGGTGCACAATAATAAAATATATTTATTTATGATTTTCGCCTTTCGGCATACAATCAACATTTTTTACTGTTTTTGATTTGCCTTAAATACTTCAAAATCGATTCCCTTTTACCCCGTGTTTCCTTCTATTCAATACCTCTCCCTCTCACCTATCCTTTGTCTCTTTCAGTTCCTTCTGCTCCTTCTTACCAGCTGCTCTTCCACATTTCTCCCTTTTCTGTTCTCCTCCTTAATTCGCTGGCTAACATTCATCTCGCTTCTAAGAATCTTCTTCGTGTTTTCTCCTAACAAGACTCTTTTTTTTCTCTCCTTCTCTATTTCATTCAGTCATTCCTTCAAAAGTGACTTTTCTTCTTGCCCCTCTTCAATTCCTCGAAGACGATGTATCCTGGGGCCAGAGGAGGATCTACTCCAAGAATTTTATTTGAGGTATCTTTTGCGAATCCCTTCCAATTTCCTATACTCCTCCCATCCCCAGACTTCTGCCGTATACGTTATAATGATTCTTATCAACGAGTCGAACATGAAACAGTGTTGCTTGAAATTTCCCGGAAACAACCTTTCCCCAATACTCCATGTTCTCTTCCTACTTACTATTGCCTTTCTGGCCACGTTTTTTTTTTATGCTCCTTAAGTCCAATAACAATTTCTAATCTGAACTTGTAGCTATGCGCCACATTTGCAGTTCGGGAAACTTTTGAATACAAACTATTAATACTCAAGCAAAGGGAAGAAAATTAACAAAGAAGATCGTTTTGATAATTTTTGGTAAACTCAATAATAACGTTTTAAGGTCGTTAGGGATAGTTTTGTACTTCAAAAGCTAAATCTCTTTATTTCTGCATATATGTCTACTTCTTTTATTGAGATATACTTCCTCACATAAAAAGAGTATTGATTATGAAGAACCAAACACAAAAAATTATTCATCAAGTTGAAAAATTCAAAAATGGGTGGGCTAAAACCTTTTTCCGGCACTTTCTATTAAAAACATATTTCATTTTATAGAAAAGATTTATTATGAGATAATATCCATAATCACGAGATTACAAAAACACTGATTATTGTTTATAACCATTATTTAAATAGACTAATAGACTACCAATTAGTTATGAAAGGAGATGTATTTAATGTTACACTGACTCAACTTTGTCATAACTTTTGATTACACTGAATTCACCTTGAGTTTTGAGACTTTGAGGAGGACCCTACCGACTCATGTACTAAGTATTTAGGGCTAGATATTAAGAAATTTAAGTTAATTTGATAAAAAGGATTTTTGCTGCGGGATTTGAAGTTTATAGAAGGTAGGAAGGATGTGCCTATTCCAGAAACGTGTGAGATTATAAGGAAAATGGGCTCTTTGCTCACTCAGTTTCTCTAATTCTTTTATCTGTTTGACAGATATCACCTCATAGATAATTCTAATGTTATTTAAGCTCAAATAGATAACCGAGTTGGTATGTATATTAATATATCTGGACTTTTGGATTGCATCAGAGGAACTTTTTTTTGGTGCTTTTATTAATTCAAGGCGAAGGATTTTCACGACACAAAAGAAATTCCTGAAATGCACCAGGAATCATTTGAATGAAACTGAATCCATCTCTTCCTGCGTTTAATGTCATCGAGGATGACATTTTGAAAAAAGATCTCTTTTCATAATTAACCGTCAACCATCAATTCACCTTGAATATGTCAATAAATCTGATTTCATGAAACAATGGCGTCCACCTCGAGAGAGTTAGAGCTTAAATTATAAGTTTAAATTATATTTAAAGTTTTTCCGTGTTTAAACGGCTTGGACATATAAAAGACGGTCAATGTCGATCGAAAAGATTTAAAATAAACGGATCTATACAGTAACCTCAAGAAAAATTGGTAAACATGTTGTTTGTTGTTGGTAAAATTTTTCTTTCGGCTATTACACCGCTGAAGTCACCCTTAACTGCTAATCAGCGCTATTCGAATTTATTTTCAATTTATTTACTTATGCCTGGAAGAGATGGTCATAAATTTATTTCTTTGTCTTATTTATTCTGGTCGTATAACCCGGATATCCTTCCACGGATAGTGCCAACAGCGTTCAAAGTAGGACATGGCACGAGAAAATTCTTTCATTCTTTCGCAAATTGAACGAAAGCGGCTTTATAACCAAAACATTAACATCAGTAACAGCCGCGAAAATTTAAAAACTTACTATATATATAAGACGTTTGACCCGAATCAATCTGTCAGTGACTTACCATCCGAGTTCATTACCCTAAGGCTGTCATTATTTCGAGTTTTGTGAAAAGTTCGACAGGAAAAGAAAAATTTCACTGAGGAAATATATTTTGGCTCAAAACCAAGAAAATTGAAAGCAAACATTTTACCCAAATTAAGGAGGAACGGAGGGTGAGGAATGTTGTTTTTATATCATCATAAATCAGATTGAAAACCTACTTCACTTTCACCATTCACTTCACTCATTCATTATATTTTGTTACCAACCAAATACTTATCGCTGACTTAGTTGTACATCTTCGTAAGTTTCGGATCGCAAAATTAATGTCGGTTCTATGCGTTATGCCAAATATGTATGTTACGGTAAAAAGTGATAATTCCTGGCGATTATTTATAATCACCAACTAAGCTGGGTAAATGTGACAAATCGCTGAGTATTTATCACATTTACCGGATATTTTATATAATATCCGACTCTTAATGGGTAGTTTAATCAAAATTTGGTCAGATTCATTGCTTCTGTCACTTCTCATGTATTTATTCGCCGCTTCTTGTTGAAGGTTAGTTTACGGTTACCGCCAAAAACAGCTGCTTGAATTGCTTTACTTCTGTCAGAAAAGTAACAGAAGACAAGCACCCTGATTAATTTCCCCGATAGAGATTTTTATAAACTAGCCGGTAAAAATGATAAATACTCAAGTTTTTGTCACTTTACCGAGCTCAGTTGGTGATTATGAATAATCGCCGGGAATTATATTATATTTTCGCTCGATTTATAGCATTTAGCGTACCATATATACCATATTCGCCGGATATTGGTGTAGCGTCATGGACTTGGATACAGTATGCATCTGTACATGCTTTTTTTTAATTACTTGTAAATAATTAAAGTTTTGAAGTAAATTAATTTTTATTTATGACATGTATTGACATGTCCCGTTACAGGAGAGGATACATACAGCAAGACTGAAGTGGTATGGCCATGTAATAAGAATGGGAGAGGACAAACTACCAAGAAAGATGCATGAAACTGAGGTGAAAGGTAAAAGACGAAGAGGAAGACCAAGACAGATGGGAATGGGACAGATGGCTGAAGGGAGTGGAAGAGAGTGTGCAGAAGAAAGGAGTGGACTGGAACAGAGTGAGGACAGAGAGTTGGTGGGAAGAGAGAAGAAAGTGCTTGGTGCTCAATGCAGACCCGGTGGTGCCAGTGGCTGGAAACTGTAATAGATCATGATGATGATGACATGTGTTGATAACTCAACCCTTAGAGGCCGAAAACTTTGTTCAGCAACACTAGCAACTTCGTAACACTTAGTCAAAAGACGGCAGGAAATTATGTTATTAACTAAAAATCATTTATATTGCTTGATTACATAGTATCCATATTTATAATGCTTGCCATAAAGACAAAGAGATACTTTCTTGTTAGACCCCCTTCAAAAGAGACATGAAAACTACGCCTATTCCGTTGACAAAATAATTTTTCTCATTTTTAATTATCATATAAATCAGACAGAGTTCCGCTTTTTAAATTATTTTGTATGGAATGATTTGACGAAAGAGTTTTTTTGTTTCATTCCCAGACAAAAAAAAATGATTAAACGAAACAAAATGAGAGTTGGAATTCTTCTACACATTATACTTTATATTATCTTCTGTTTTACCTGGACCGTTGATGTGAGTATCTATTTTTACTGAAGTATCCACTTCATCGATCGTAATAAATATTAAGTTTTATAAAATACAACAACAGAAATTTGAATGAATCAAATTGTATACATCCATAAGTCTTGTGTTAATTGTAGTATGTTTTGGGTGGGGAATGTAAACAAAGAGAAACAAACAATGGAGGTGAGAGATGATAGAAAATTGTCAAAGCGACACTGTCAGACAGAGTGAAACGATTGTGAAGGAGTTTATTTCAGAGACGTGAAGACGTGGGTGTATACAGTATATTGCTAATAATTAAATACCCCCACAGCCGTCAGCATTTTACGACAAAACCCTTATAAAAGTCATAAATCAGTTAATAGTTACCAAGGAAATATCAAACTAGAAAATAAATTCGATCAACTAACATGTCATATTGTTATCTTGCTGTATATTAGTCCGCTCAAGTCAAATTCTCTCATCATTCCAGAAAATCGACTTGAGCAGCGATTTAACCAACACAGTAACTTTACTAACAGGTTGTTTCAGCCTGTTAGTATATCGGCTGCCGAAAGATGGGATGGTTCATTCATTGCTTACTTGTCTTTACGAGTTATCTTGCAGCTTTCTAACTTCCCGAATTTGTAGAAATGATAGGAAAGTCGTATGACAGTGTAAAGTAGGGGTGTCAAACTCGAGAATATTGTTGTGGCCCAGTCAGTGTATCCGATGCAAAGTAAAAATTTTTGTTTTTAGGTTTTAGAATTCTAGAAACTGTTATAACTGTATTAAGGGGTGGTCTTTTGTGTAGTGGTTAAAGTGTTCGTTCATAGAAGTTACGGTCATGATTTCTGTGTCATACCCAGAGATGAAAAACGGGATTTCTGTCTGAAAGAAAGTTACTAACAATAGAAGCATCTTGTAAATTTATATTATTATTTTGACAGGCGTTAAAATGCAGGACCGCACAAGAAGTCCAAGAGAACGCCGACTTTGAATATGTGGTCAGAATGTGTCTGCGTCATTTACGAAACGATTCCGACTTCAGTTACAATTTCCACAGAAATCAATACAACTACGATTCATCAAAAAACAAAAGACACAGGGAAGACAGTTCTTCTTCAAACAAGAACAGTGATAACATCAGGAACTATTACGGCAGAAATCAGAATAAGGAATACACGGAAGGCTATGATCGTTTTTGGAGCTCAAATAAACCACAAAACGATAGGTAACTTTCAAATCCAACTGCTTCCCACTCAGACAATAAATTTTAGTATTACCAACATAAAATAACAAAACGATTATTTGATATAAATTCAAATCAACCGGAACTATTCTTTATAACTTCCCTAAACACTAAAAAAAAGTTATTAGAATTATTTTTGATGAGAATCCTAAAGCGAGGTCTTAAATTTATGTCGCACACATTTGAATGCTTTGAATACTGTATTTAATCAATGAGATGTAGAAACAGGTATTGGATGGAAGAGGATAGAAACAGACAGCCTGTAGATTACAATGAAGAATCCGATTATTACGGTTCGTCAAAGAAAAGTGGAAGGAAAAAGTCCGGATCCAAGTTTCAAACTCCTCACAGCTATCAACAGCAGCTGCAGCACGACAGAGACATGATCTATGGTCACGGTAGTCGGGACTCGACTAGTTACTTTAATACCAACCGTAATAAAAATAAAAAATTTATGTTCAGTAAGGACAAGAACAACGACTCTCCTCTTGCCGATATTGATCCGGTAAAACAATTTATCGCTGAATAACTGTTTCCGCTTTTGTTTGCCATACTTGTTACAGTTTATTTTCTGTTTCTGCTAATACTGTATTCTTCTTGCACTAGAAAACTGGGCACTATCACTTGGTAGTAGTTGGCAATCAAATGAAGCTGTTTTTGGGTGGTTTCAAGTCCTATGAATCTGTCTTTGGCTTGTTGTTTAGAAACTGTAGTTCCCGGTCTAAGGAACGTTCGTGTTAACGTTGGTATAGGATTATTAAACCATGAGTTTGCTGAACTACTTAAAGTGGGACTGTATGCAAGAAAATAGTTGGATTAGGTTTCGTTGTGTTTAGTTAAGATGAGAGTTAAGCTAGACTACAAATCATTAGAAACCCGTCATCGTTGTCATACTAAAACTGCACAGTGCGGAAGTGTAAGCTTCTACATATGCCAAACAATCAGACACCAGCACTTGCTAACACTGCCACGATGAGGATAATACCTCAAAGCACAACCACTCAACCTGAGACCACGAACAGAATATCCTCTCAGATCCTGTCATGGAGGGTGTCTCACAAGCTTTCGACGAGTTCTATTAAAAGGTAATGAGCCGTAAAGATGATGAACATCCTTGAAGATGACAACACTAAAACCATCAAAAGCGGTTACAACTTATACTGAGTAAAGCTGATACTCTAAGCTCTTGCAACGCTTAAGCCAGAGAAACCAAAATGAGATCAGATATGAAAATCTAGTCCACAGTCTCACTTAAAGTAGTGGAAACAGTTTGACTCACTCACAGTACATTAATTCCGTGGTTTTCTTTCATTTACACTCCTGCACACAAAGTGACAAAGAGCTCAGTTATTAATAAACTAATTCAAACTTTTGTTTCAGTGTGTGATCCACTGTATATTTCAAGAAATGCAGATGGTAAGTAAACAAAACTTTACTTTTAAATTATTCTAAATAAAACATAAAATTTTGGAAAAGCTTGTATCTTGATACCACAGCCAAATAAACCCGAAACTGAAAGTATGATGGGAGGATTTAGTATAAAACCGAAGCATCAAATAAGCTCTTCTAATTAGAAAATTAGGTGACTACCACCGAGGTGAATAGAACGTGTTTGGAAAGTAATTAACTTGTAAACACGGTGATTAACATTTACTCAGGTGAATAATACATTAAAATTAAAGTTAAATTAAAAATTAATTAATTACTAACATGACAATGTTTATTAAAATAACTTTATAGAAGAGGTTTCCAACCTTTTGACACTTAAGAGGACTTTTTATAATACCGACGGTTACCATTTATTGATGTATCTGTTAAGTTATTGTGTGCTAATTCAGTGTACATAAAAATACCGCAAAATAGTCTCTTTTACGCTACAAAAGCCATACAGTTTTATTACAATACAGTAAGATATGTTGAAATTTCAAAAATTAAATTCATTTGTATCATACAAATATTTTTCTTCATGTTTGGTGAGTGAGCCCACGTGAAACGGTCTGTGGGCGGCATGATGCCCACGGGCATAAGGTTGGGGCCTTTTGCTTTATACTTTTGTTGTTAAAGTTGATGACATTACCGCAGAGCGGATATTTCAAACGGAAAGAAAACTTTTTTTCCATTTTCACTTTAAATGTCAACTTGTCACAAAGGAATGAATGAACCCGTTTAAAAAATTAAAAGTTGAAATTCATAAAAATTTTTTTTCTTTTTTTGAACGGAATGTTTTCCTTTTACATTTACAGTAATAAAATTTCCTTTGTTCTGTCAGGTGGATGACAACGGGAAACCCAACAAAATTTTAATATCGCAAAAAATGACGCAAAGAATTCGAAACCCAGAGCTGAAAAATTTCATACAGGATTCGGTGGAGGAATGCGTCGACGCTGTTGAAGATGACATGTATTCCGGTTACAATAGCAACAGCAATAACAATAATAATAATAATAACAATAACAACAGTAACAATCGTCGTAGGAAGCCTGATACAATGTGTGAATGGGCCAAAACATTTGCCATGTGTTTAGAGGACAGAGGAAGAGAGGTAAGATTATACTTTTATAAATGAAATTTTGTTTCGATAATCCCGGATCATCACATTATCATCATTTCCGGTGTTTAATTGTTGTAATTAGGTAAATCGGATAAGTAGGGCGAGTATATATAATTTCTTACGATTATTTATAATCACCAACTTAGCTTGGTAAATGTGACAAATTATTTAGTATACATCACATTCGCCGGATAGCTTATAAAGTCGTAATGGGTAGTTTAATATAAATTTGATCTGATTCCTTGCTTCTGTCACTTGTTATGTACTTTCCGCTCTTTGTCGAGAGGTTTGTTCACTGTTACCATCAAACCCAGGTGCTTGAACTGGTTGTCCTTTGTCGGAAAAGGGACAGAAGTCAAGCATAGGAGCAAACTCTAATTAATTTTCCCACTAGAAATCAGATATTTTATAAAATAGCCGGTAAATGTGAAAAATATTCATTAATTTGTCACATTTATCAAATTTAATTGGTAATGATCACCGGACATTATGCATATCCGACCGATTCATTACTTTTGTCGTACCATATATACGATATTACTTTGGGGCCCATATAATATTTCACTATTTATGTTCTTCTTGCAGAATTGTGACGATTGGAACGAACCAGTTCAAAGTAACTCAAGTAGTAGCAAATAGAACTAAAGACATGTCCATCCTTTGAAAGCTTCAACCATTGTCGAATCGAATTTGATATATAATCGAATTCGAGAGGATATTTTTTATTTTATGATGTCAATTTTGCTGACGTTACAACAAAGCAGGTCTTTCGAAGGAGGACAAAAAAAATTTTTTTCCTCATTTCCCACTTAAAGGTCAACTTATGACAAAGAAATGAATCAGAGTGACAGAGCCTTTATCAACATAAAAATTCCTTTGCTTTGTTCTTTAACAACAATTTGGATTTTCACACGAATCATATTAATTTTATAAAAGTTTTAATTATAAAGAATCCCTGCTATCTTTATTTATTAGTCTTATGATACTTATTATTCTCATAAATTTCATTGTGCCTCTTTTTAACTTTCTGCTGTGCTTTTTCCACGTTTTTATATTAATATATTCATTTATTATTTTAATCTTCGCATTCCTCTTTTCCTTAACTTTTTTTTTTTCTATCCTTGGTCGGAATTCCTTTGCTCATTATATTATTAATTTTTTTACTACTCACTTAGCCGCTACCTGTCTCTAAATATGGGACGTAAGTGTACCTTTAAAAGATTGTATGTGTAGAAAAGAAGGATATAAGCCTCACAAGGAAGTTAAGGATACATTTGATAATGGTGACGGGAGTGGTGAGGTTTCAGATTTTTGAGTAAGATGTTACAGTTAGTTTTTGTAGTGACCTTGTTAACATTAAAATTTACTAATATTTGGTATATCCGATCGCGAAGAATAAATGCTAACGAGGGCTCTAGAGAGAAGAATTTAAGCCTTTGAAGTGTAGCTTTACCGCCACATGCTTAGGATAGCCTGGACGAGACGAATGGCTCCCGGCTCATCATGGAGGGAAAATAGAGGGAAAGGGACGCCCCGGAAGACGGAAAACTTCGTGGCTCAAGAACCTAAGAGAATGGTTCGGCATGACATCCGCCGCCTACTCCAAGCGGCAGCATCCAAGGTCGCCATAGCCCTGTTGATTGCCAATCTTCAACGCGGAGCCGGCATGATGATGATGATGATGATGATGGTCTACCCGAAAGGTCTGTTAGACAATATTACTCAATTCATTACTCATATTTTAAATAATTTTTATTTAATAAGCTAATCTGTTACATCATCTTGATAGTGTGGTCATGGAACAAAGATGGTCGCCCAGAGTTTAGCTTAAAGGTCAAAAAAGGTCAAAACCACATATCTGAAATTTCTCAAACCATCTGCAAGTTCTAACAGAAACTGTATCTTCACTTAACACTTTCAACAAATCCCCACTCCTTCTGTACTATTCCCTTCTCATCTGAATTCGCGTGACTTAAATGAACTTTATCATCAGCCGATTCGTTCTCCCATATTTTTAACATAAATTATCTTCGTTTAGCTAGGTCAGTATGTATACATTCAGTGATAAAACCGAAAAAGCGTCAAATGAATATACACAAACGTGTTTAAATTTGTTGTTACATTACCGTACAGAACTTTCCAGTAGATCTAATATAAAGTAACAGAGGGCGCGGTTAACGGAGTGTGTTTGAAGATGTGATATGTTGGGCTCAGGTGATTCATTAGTCGTGTGAGACAGACCGTGTGCTCTAGTTGTTAAAGTGATTTAATGGGACCATTACTGATGAATAGTGTAAGTTTCTTATTCGCAAAGGATGTGTTCTATATAAACTGGGGATATGGAATGGTTAGTGCATTCAACTGCTCCTTATAAAAGTCACCTCGGAACGCGTTTTCAGTACACTAATAATATAAAATAATACAAAGGCAAAGCTATAAGCTGCTGAGCAACATTTATGACATTTGATCGTTTATAGAAGTGTGCACTATTTATGAAATTACTTCTACTTTTATGCCATACAGTTATTGTAATTATGCATAATATTTATGAAAATTTTTTTGGTCACAGAATTTAAGTGTTATGCTTACTACGGGGTGTCATTCATTACAAAAGTAATTCACACTTTGATGTAGAATTCATTATGAAAAACAATGCCCATTTTAGTACAGAATTCATTTCGTAAATACTTTAAGCCAAAGCATACAGTATTTGGCAACGATAAGCTTGAGAGTGTTCTTTAAACATTAATTAGTTTGCTAGAAAATATCTCGGCGAGCTTGACTCTATAGCAGACCTTTAAAAATGGCTCTTGAATGGGTCTAAGTATAAGTTTGGCTTTTTGGATGACGAGTTTGCCGACCACTGGTCTAGACCAAACTCCCAACCACTAAGTTTGTCTGTAAATTTCAAAGTAATCTACACGTTGATAACAATAAATTCTTCTAATTTTCCGAAAATTTGACTTGAGCAACGTAATAACCAACAAAATAGCATAATCAACACCGACAGGAATGAGCAATTAAAGGAAGAAATTAACAAGCACTAAATAAAAAAAGAAATTCCGCCTCGTCTGTAAAAAGGAAAAAACGTTTCATGAAGGAAATTTTAGTTTCTAAAATGATTAATAAAACAAAATAAAAAGAAGATCTTATCTATTAGCATTTACCTTATTGACAAAACCGCTATTTATAACTTGAACCTAAATCGTTAATGCTGCCCTCGAAAAGTACAAAGAATGAGTTCAAATTGTTGCGTGTTTCAACCCCTTTCTGTACCAAAAATAAAGTATATGCTCGCTTCAAATTTCCTTTAACCTTTAATCCACCCTAGATTTTCTGTTTTTTTTTTCTTTCTTCTTTCCCCGTCTCGTCCAATATTCTCAGTAAATAAATAAACACAGTAAATCACAGTGAATCTTTAAACACTCACTTTCAGTTATAACATGAACTCTGTTTTGTTCAATTTAAGTCGTAGATGACGTAAGCACCATGAAATATGGATGAAAAATTGAAGATTTAAATGTCTGTAGGACAGAAGTGTAGTGAAGTGATGGAAAGAAGACACTAATTGGACAAGGATGACCTGATTGATGTGGTCGTAACCCATTTAGTCTTGTAAAATGGATAGTAACGGCGAGTGTGAGGAATGACAAGGAAAAAATAAAAATTCACCTTTGAAGTGAACATGAAGATAATATATATATTAAATAGTTTGTGATATAAGTTAGAGCTATAAATATACTTTGTGCACTTTTAATAATTAAAACAAAAATCAATTTTGCCTCGAACGAAAACAGGATTATACCTTTCGATGCCTTTTCACTTCACCAAATTTAATAAAACAGTGTTTCATAATTGAAAAACTTGAAATTTGATAGTTCAGTGTTCATAAGACGTAATTTGATATCCGATGAAATTTATTTCTTCGTTTTCAACTGTAAAGAACCAAAGGAGGAAGTCAAATTGGAGGTATTCAGTAAATCTTCCCTGTATTGCATGTCGACGGATTTTCGAGCTGGTGGTTTCGGACTTTCAACACTTTTCAAGCACGACAAATCGACACTTCTCTGAGTTTTCAGCTGTGGATTATCTTTAAAAACACTACTTTTCATTTTGTCATGACCCTTAAAACAAATTTTCGACTGCGACTTTGATTCTTTGTCAGCCTTGGACTGTTCTTTTCCTAATTTGGACTGCTCTTTCTGATGTTCTTTTTCTAATTTTAATTGCTCCTTTAGGAGTTCCTTTTCCAATTTCTGTTGCTCTTTTTCTAGTTTCTGTTGTTCCTTTTCGAGTTTTTGCTGTGCTTTTTGCTCCGATTTTAATTGCTGTTGTTCCAGTTTCAACAAGGCTTTTTGCTCGGATTTTGTCGGCGTTTTTTGTTGGTCCGATTTCCCAGTCGGGGATTTTTCAATGCTTTTACTCGTTCCCGGTTGGGATTTGGCTTTGTTCCTGTTGGATCCCTCATTCTTTTCTTTGTCCAAAATTTCTTTAAGCTCCAGGGATTTTCCTGATTCAAACAAAAATTAATTAATTAAAAAGTTTTACTTTCACACTTCTTGCTGTTAATATATTCAGTGCAGCACTACTTTTAATTGATTTTTCATCTTGGTTATATATACTTCTTATAATGGGTTACATATTATACTGAGGTCTTTGGGTGAATGGTAAAACTCCTAACTCGCTAAATAATAGTTGAGTTCGAGCTCCTTCCCAAAATCTGTTACACCTAAAGCCCGAAGTCTGGGTTAGTGTCTAAACATGCTGGGTCACCGGTAACCTCCATCTTAAATTTCTTTACATAACTATAGTAACAAAGATAGCAATAAAAAATTTTTAAAGGATTGGAGCAGACAAATGATTTGTTTTCAGGAATCTTGGTTTCGTATTAATTTGCCTGAAATAGCACTCACTGGGAAAAATCTGACGTTAGCAATGATAATCTTCTAAGTCAAATTTTTGGACAGAATAAAATTTTCTCACCCTCGTTTGTAGCTGAAAGCATCCTCAATAAAAGGAAGTTCAGCTTCTACTAAATTTCTTTTCTCTCATTTAAAAATTTGTTGTCAGAAGATTAACATTACAAACATTACAACAGTCGCGAAACTCTTAAAACTTAGAAAACATTCGAGTTCCAAGCCATAAGTTATTTATAGTGATTATAAGCTGCAGGTGATATCCCGCAGGTTAATTACTACAAATTAAGTTCTCCCTTGTTTTAGCTTTCAAAAAAAAAATCTAAAATAAATTCGACCAAAGATGACTTACCTCTACTTTGCATTAATTTCTTCTGTCTGTCTTGTTCGTTCGCATTTATTCGAACTTGGTCATGGTCATGTAGAGAAAGTGGTGGGAATGCAGCTGAAAATGTAATATTTACATTTCTGTAGTGAAATTTTCATTTAAGACTGAAAGCTTTTTTTAAGTCAAACCACCCCAAAAATTGTTTTAGGGGATGTTCAAGATATTAAAAACAATCCAAAAGCTTCATTTAAACATGAGGGATTAAATACTGTCAATAACTTAACTGTCTAATCCTTTTAATGTCGCTTTATTATACGATTGGTACTCCAAATTATACGGTTAGCTATACAAATAAAGTCTTATTATTGCGATTGGATTAGAAATTTGTTTTTATTGGAAGCTTCAAGAAAATTTTCGTTTTCCGGCCAGTATTTCTGGATAAAGTGAATAGTAGTTACAAATCTTGGATGGTAACGTCTTTGCTTGTGTTTAGTCCCAAACTCCAAACCAATCGCAACTATAACTCATTTTGTTATAGAGATCTTTCAATAAGCAACACAATTTTTGGATTTCATCCCTTTGCATTTATACAAAAACCGGGAATGAGCTTTGACTCTCTCAAATTGCCAATCAGCAGCCTCCAAATGAGACAAAAGAAAGCTTTATAATAAAAATTTTTCACACAAAGCCTTATAATTTCTATTCAGTTGTAGGGAGATGAGGCGCTATTTTGTTTAATGTGATTGACTCATAATCATAACAAAATCCGAAATGGATTGTCAATTCAACTTTCATACTTCTTCTTTCAACTTCAGCTTTCATTTTTTACATAGCTTCATTCAACTTTATTTACTTCAGCAAAAACGAGTTCAGTTACTTTTAAGTGACTTTAATCAGTTAAATCAGTATACACGTCAATCTCTAGTTCAATTTCTGTGCGTTTGACGTGTTTATACGTCGTCTAAAATAATTTATTACCTTTTCGTATGAAAAATCTTAGTAATAACGAATACTATAATAATAAAAAAGTGATTCTCTAAGGAAGCTAGGCTTCCGTGGCAGCCAAACTTAAAACTAAACACTTTAACAACCGGGTTTGACCCAAAGATCTATTCGGACTCGCACCTGTGAACACCAAACACACCTTCGCCTCCCTCACCCAGACCAATCTGCTGTTGCCGAGCATTCGATAAACTCCAAACACCATTTGATTCGAAAATACCAGTGTCCTCACCCGAGTTCCCGACTCCAATTTCCTCTCCGACAGAGAAGCTATCGATATGGCCAAAACCCCCCAGAACTTCAACAGAGATCTAGGATACCCCCTTAACCCCATTTGGCTCCCTCTTCTGCGCCTCAAGTTTATACCATAATCCGCGTATTATGAGTGGACACTTCCAGTATCCTTTCTCCTTTTGTTATCCCCTGCCTTTCTATACCTGTCCTATTTCCACTCCACCTTTCTCGTCCTTTCCTTTCTAGCTACTTCCGAGTAGTCGTTTCCTCTTCTTTTTCTGGACGATGTCCACTGCTGTCGAAGTGGACAAAACGTTGGTCTTTCGTGGTAATATGTGTATCGTGTAAAAACCTAGTTGTTAATGTGTTTAGTTTTAATTCTCTTAGCCTTTCCAAAGGAAATTGCTAGATTTACCTGGAGGACTCGGAGCCAATTTATCTCATAATATCTGCCAGTCTCATTCTGGCATAACAAGATTGCATATAGAAACACAACAAAAGCTGCACTGGCATATTTGCAAAGGTTATAAAATGGCAGAATTCAGATCAAAATGATATGAACATGAACCAAAAATGTAACGGAGGCTGGGCAGGCCACTATTATATATATCACACAAATAAGCATATCTGGTGAAGAAGCACTGCTAAATCATGGTCATTCCTAGTGACCGTGATATAACACCAAAGGAAGCGGAAATGTGCCTTAAGCATAAGAACCTAGAAATAACGAATGTAGGAAGCAATAACTGAAATAATTCAATTATTAGACAAAAAGACCAGCCGAAGGCCTGGACAGTACAGGAAATAGTGCTCATACAACTTCAAAAAGGTTCTGCGAAAAAACTTTCTTTTTGACGAGTTACTAAGGATGCTTGTTGCAGGTTTAGCATTAAAAGGTTGTACCTAAGTTGTTATAGTCTCACGAACGAAAAAATTTCAATTACGAAAGTAGAAAATGTTTACCTATCAAGACAATAAAAAATTTTCAAAATTTAAATTTTTCCAAATTTAAAATAAAAAATAATTTACAGAAAAATAAATGTTTTCTCACCTTTCTTGCCACCCCCCGGCATGACATAGCTAGGTCTTGCCGTGGGGGCGGACGAACTCAACCAGCAATGAATGATGAATTTGAAAAAAAATCTCCCGGATAAAACTATGACTCTGTGATCGTTTCTAACTGTAAGGTACACGACAATAAAAGTATAAGTGCTTCTCCTGAATTTTTGTATATATTTATTGAATATTTAAAAATTTTAGAGACTGTTATCATCAAAAAACTATTTCTCATACAAATAATCTCTGTTAGCCGTTTCCCTTAGATTGTAGACCGTTTCTATTTGATTGGGGCTACATTTAATTAAATAAAAAGCTTTCAACAGTATGAAAATTATGTTTGTAATAAATATTGCGGATGAGATAGAAAAAGAAATATTTTTTACTAGATAGCTAATTGTTTTGCAAAATTGTTTAGTTAAAAGATATATACTCATTAAAATAAAATTAAATGAAAAAATGATAATATTGATATAACACTTAAATAAATTTTATTTTTATATTTTCGTTTAGGTAAGGGGTCGGCAAAGTGGGGCTCCTTTACTTCTTGGTAGTGGCTTTTCCACAATATGTTTAGTGCAGGATCAGAATACTATTTATTAACAAAATATATTATTATCTTTATATATGTATAATATCAAGTTCTATGTATTTCTACGAAATGTACGGACACAAAGTTACTTAGGGTATGGGCTGCTAAGCAACATTTATGACATTTAATCGTTCATAGAAGTGTGCGCTATTTATGAAACTATTTCTGCTTTATCGTCTTATACTTATTAAAGAAACTGAAAATGAATATTATTTATGAAAATTTTTTGTCACAAAAGTAAGTGTGTGATGGTATGTAATTCATTTCAAAAGTAATGCACACTTTGATGTAGAATTCATTATAGAAAACAATGTACATTTTAGTACAGAATTCATTTCATAAACACTTCGAGCAAGACATACAGTATTTAGCAAAGCCAAGCTCTTGACACTAAGTATTCTGTTAATAATCTCTCACAAAAGTTTGTCTCTACAGCAGAGCTTAAAAATGGCTCTTCGAACAAATTCCAAGTTTGGCAGTCTAGTCTAGGTTTGGCTCGTTTGGATGACGACTTTGCCACTAGTTTAGGTTATCAGTGAAATTAAAATGAACGAGAAATTAATTTCAAAATGATTTCTCTCTTTTTTACCTCCATACCAAGTTTATACTTAAAAATTCAAAGTACTTATGAATATTTTGACTCTGATATGAATCCCTAATTCATTTATGTATTTAAAAAATTGTGTGGGTGACAGTGAACAAGTGGTTTACACAGGTAAACAGCGAGGAAATGGGCCCGAATTTTTAGAAAAACGTTTCGAAAACGCTAATTTTCCACCAATGATAGAAATCTAAAATGTGTTTGGTACACAAAAAGATTAAAGAATGAACACAGAGAAAACAAAACCACTCACTTTTCACACTTAGTGAATACTATATAAACAAACTGGTTTCACGGCTCACTTTCAATGGAACTGATAAGTTGAATCCTTTTTTGTTCGTGAGTGACGAACAAGTGCTGGAGTTTCGCGAAGAGGTCATCCTCCAGGAGCTGATGTTCTATTTTACGAACGAGATTGGATTCGTGGTGCGCAAAAGCTCCCGACTACTTTTATTTTTCATTTTATTTTGATGATTTTGACTGTTTTAAACGTCCTTGTTCTGTTCCTTTGTTTTTCTTATTGCTGTTTTTTCAGTTTAATATTTTCTGGTTTCTAATTTTTTCCAACCCTCTCTCTCTCGTCTAAATACTAAATTTTACAAATCAGAATCTCATTCACACTTTTTTCGCTTGTTTCTGGGGTTAAGATGCTGATTTGTTCTCTTGATACTACCCTGAAGTATAGACCTAGAAACCAAAGTATTTTGAGATAAGTGCCACTATAGTATAAAAAGAAGACATAATTCATGCTTTTGTTGTATAAAGCCTTTTTTTGTAAAAGTTTCAAGTCATTTACAGCTTTTATTAATGAATAAGATTCAGGTTTAAATTATTTTTCCTCCGTCAGCTCCTGGGGTTCGAACTTAGGTCTGTTTCTTAGACAATCTCGTACCTATTATACCCTACCAACAACTTATATTTCCTCCCTCGGGGACAGGTACGCGGTTTTATTGGGTTGTTTTTCGGTAAATTCATCTACTCTTCAAATACCTCAGTAGATTTTTACAGAAAATTGGTGGCAACTATATTTCCTTGGCGACGAAGCGGTTCAGACAATCACAGCTTTATACCTCTTTATAAACAAACCTCTATGATTGGTCGGATGGTTCGGTAGCCGTTTTACTTCGTCTTTTACTTCGGGCTAACTGCTGACTTTGGTAAGAGTCTCATTAAAATTTTCATTAAAAATTATTCAAAAAGCTAAGAAGCAGTAACCAATCATCAGTTCATCTTTTGTCAGGCGACTGTATGTTACGGTATATGCTAAGCATTATTTTGATGTTTCATATTTCAAATCAGAAAGTGCAGGTGAAACTACAATTTTTCTCATCTACTTGAAAAGATTTACCGTAAAGAGTAGCAGAATACGGTTAAATGCGCAAGCCTTTAAATATTTAAAAATAAAACGAGAAGGGCAAGACATGCGCAGAAAATATTAGAAAGGAGGAAAGAATGACGCAAAATCTTTTCTTTTTCCTATCAATGAAAGAAAGAAAGAAAGAGAAACAAATAATTCAAATCGAACACCATTCTTTTTTGTCTTTCCTGTCAATCCTACACAAATCCAATTTTAACAATCTCAAATGCGTGGAAATGGGGTTGAACTTTGTCGAGAAAGGGCTTGAATGGGGTTGAATTAAAAACAAATCAATTTATCACCATTTGTTGGATTTAAAGGTAGTCAACCTTTTAATTTGAAAAAAAAAATTTGAACACACCAATTCTGACTGATAACAAAACTGTACTGCGTTTGCTAACGAAATAAGCCCCAGTCATAACACCCAATCTGTTAACCGATACAAAAAGAATATTTTAGATTCAGGGCTGAGAGGGAACTCATCAATCCCTACTACTAAACGAGATCATGTTTCACATATTTTTCATATTTGTCTTCAATCTCAAGTTTCAAGAATTAGTCAACAAACAGTTTTACACGTTGTCAGTTCTACTTCGGTACCCAGCTAATCTCTTAAAATTCTTACAGTTGATACAGTGTTGACCTAGCATTTACAACTTGAGTTTTAATCTCGTTTGTCACCCTTGGGTATAGCAGGATATGGAAGTGAGGGACTCTTAACTAATTTAAAGCTAGTCAGACGCTTTGACCACTTAACCGCAGGGCTTTTACAGTTCTGACCTTTTATGAAAACCAAAACGAAAATTCCTGCTGTTGCTCAAGGAAAACTAAGAGACAACTCCCTTCAAACGTTGATGAAAACTTTTTTTCCTATCCCCAACAAAACAACTACCTGTCCCCAAAAAGGGACTATAGGCCTAAGTTGTTGTTATAGTATACGAGTTAGGGATTTGACAGGAGAAACGACTAATGTTCCCAAGCCCCAGTAACAATAACTATTGTAAAGTATTCAAACCATTGTTTCCTTGCTATAAATCCACAAATGACAAAATGTTAGTTGGTGAAGTTATTCCTTTGTCCGTTCAAGTTTCCGGAAGAATAAGAGATTTGTCTTTCATTTCATTCAGACATTTTGCTTACACGGAGAGCCGGATATATCTTCAGAATTTGGGTGTTTGGTCCTAACTCTAAGAATTTATTTTTTAAAATGAATTCTGCATGAAAGTGTGCAATATTTATGAAATACGTAGACTTCAAGCCGAGGCCAAACACTTCAGTATTGAGAATGTGAGAGGTTTCAAGGTGGTCGAAACGTCTGAGCGAGGTAACAGATGACTCTCATATTCTTTTGAAAATATGACTCCTGATATCAACCAATACAATAACATAAACATTAAGAGTGACAGCTTCAAAAATACGAAACAAAATTTTTAAAAATCGTCGGCATAGGTTGGCAAAAAAATTTTTACAACAAATTTCTATTTAAGCATTTTAAGAACTCCTTTAATCATTTAAATAACATTTAATACAGAAATTTAACACATTCACGACTTAATAAAATAACCTCCATAAAATTGGGACTCTTGACTCCTGTAAATTAATCAGGTACCGAAAAATAAAACTTTTTTTTTTTAACATAAAAATTAAAATAACTAGACATGAGTTATCCCTAAACAAGGGCAAGACTGAAAACCAAAATAAAGTCATCAAAAAAAAAAAAACCAAACGAACACAAAACAAAATTTTCAAAAACAAAAGAAAAAGTAAAACAACCGCTCATAATCAAATTTCTCTCTAACTGACAATTAAAATTAATCTCACTTAAGCGTTTAAATATATTATATTATAGTAACAATTTATTATTTGAAGAATTAATGTAAGGCCCACCCGAAAGTTCTGTAAGAGCTTTTAGAAGAACACAAAGAAATAAAATTTATAGTATATTAAGTAATTTTTATTGAATAATATAAATGGTATCATTGTTTATGAATACTTTGCATCGGCTATGTCTCATTTTGTCAGAAAAGGATTTTGCCTTAGCACGATCTTGATAGAATCGTCGTGGATCAAAGATGGTGGTCCAGACTACAGCTTATCAGAAAGGTCAAACTCACATAGTTGAAACTTCTCGAACTATCTTCTGCAAAGTTCTATAAGAAACTGTATCTTCAACCAACACTTTCAACAAGCTGCCATCCCTTCTGTGTCTGTTCTCATTTCTTTCTTCTTTGAATTTGTACAGAATAAATTGGCTTGAATGAACTTGATCACTAGATCTATTCTCAAACAATACTAACATCGTTTTGCTGGGTCTGGGTGTATACATAAAGAGGATAAAACGAGAAAACCAAAAAAGTGTCAAATGAATAAACACAAACATGTTCAAACTGGATGTAATATCCTACAGAACTTTCTGGTAGACCAAATAATTACGAAATCCAAAAAAGAAATAAAAATTATTTAAATTAACAAAAGGAAAAAAACGAAAAAAATCTTAACAAAGTATAACTGTATAAAAATACATTTATAGTTTGTCACGTGAGGTTTTTATCGTTTAGTCAACCATCAAAAAGAAACAAATTTAGTAAAAAATAGTAAGAAAAGGCCTTCCGGCATAAAAAAATAAACAAAATCAAAGTCAACTTTTAAAAAATTAGTGAATTTTAAAAAGAACAGACTCGAAAACTAATTCAACAAACTCGTCTTGTTTTTAAAAAAAGTTTTTAAACAATTCATTAACCATAATTTTACGCTTCCAATTTAATTTATTTTAATTAGCAATTTAAGCAATAAAATCGTTTAAGCAATATTAGCATGAACATGTACTTGCTATTAACAACGATAATTCTAATTCGTTGTTCGGATGAACAAACAGATGAAGCCTGTGCATAAGTTAAACTTTTTCTTCGAAACGGTTCATGCTTTTGAAAACTATTTAAATTTTCTAAACTCATAAATCCACAGATTTACTATACTAATTGAAGAGATTAAATATAAATCGAACATTCGATGAACACCGGTTGATTACTATTAATAATTCCTCGAGGGATTCCAGATCCATACAAAGCTGAGATTAAAATTCAGAGATTGATAAAATGTATTCTGCAATGTTGGCGTCACAACTACGATCCATAAGATCTGTTTTAACTGGAGGATGAGTTTAAACTGAAAAGAAAGAATAAAATTTACGATTAGATAGATTTTCCACGAATATCAGTTACGATCGGTAGATTACAGTATAAATCGCTTTGAATCAAACACGAGAAATGAACACTTGTCAAATACGAAATGTTATCAAATAATTTTTGTGGTTTGGATACAGTTTACAGATACATCATAAAATTCTCTTACAGTTCAATAAACCTCTCGCCTTGCCCAAAAGCTGGGTGGAAGCGCCCTGCATAGACTCCTCCGTCTGTTTCTGTGTTTTAGCTACTGTTTCCACCAATTCGTTTCTCTTCTCATCCAGAACTTGATCAGCTTCTTTCAGTTTGGAGTCAACAGCAACGGCGGCCTAAAAATAATATAAAAATTATACTTTATACCTCTTTTATTTTTGAGAAATAGAGAGAGAGAGATCTTAAAAGCATCAAATTTCTCATAAACGATTCCATTTCAAACTCAGCACACTGCCATTAGAACCATGTGTCAGTTTATTGATTTTTAATCGATTCTGAACTTTCAATCACATCAAATTACTTCGAGAGGAAAATACTGAAATTGAAGAGACGACACAAATACCAATCAGGTATTGCATGTAAACACTCGGTTTTTTGAGTTTATTACAAACCGTGTAAAAAAGGACCATTTTGCAGTGATATTTTGTAAACATTCAGTCAGGTACTGATTTACGCGTTTAAACAGAAACCACGAAAATGGTAACGTAAACCAAGAATCGCATAAAAAAAGACCTCAATGAACAATCAAAAATATAATGAATATATACTAAAAATAAAACCCATATTTCCTGTAATATTAAAAAATAAACCTTACTTGATTAATGCCATCGTCTACTGCCTTCTCGACTTTGGCCACTTCAGCATCAAAAGCATCGATGGCTTCGTGTTTCGCTTCTTCGACCGTGTTCACAGCCATTTTCTCAGCGTCTGAGACACTTTGAGTTAATAACTCTCCGGTTTTCTTGATTTGAGCTTGAAGGAGCTCCGTGGCCATATTTTTCTTTTGGACAGCAAGCTCCTCCGCTTCTTTCTTCTTCTTTTCAAACAACTCCTCGGCTTTCGAGCCCAAATTCTTGAGTGCTGAAAGGAAAGAAAACAAATTTTTTTAAAACCATTAAAAAATATTTTTTTACTCTGACTTAACTGTCATCTTTCTTCGAATTGAGACACCAATTAGGTTTTGATCATACCAGGGGGGCTTTATCTGGAATATAGGCCATCGTTGTATAATAACCGAGAATGGAAGAACACAAGAAACAAGAATAGGGAAGGAAGAAGAGAAAGGTGAAAAGATATAGACAAATGGGAGAGAGAAGATAAATGGACACAGATCGAAGAGTATATGAGTATAAAAATGAAAAACATGTAAAAATAAAATAAAATTTTCAGTTCCCAATGAATGAAACGAATTCTCTAACATTTGTCAAATCCCTTGCTAACAAATAGTAACCATTAATTAAAACAGAATCAAATTATAATAATAACTTAATTAACTAAAGCTCCAACAAAGCTATTTAGAACGGTTAACAACAACGCCTTAAAAACAATTCAGTCAAATCCGCAATTTTTAATTTTAAAATGTTGCCAAAATTTTTCGCTTTCAAGCTCAAAATCGTTTATGGCCTTCTCAAACAAAATCAATACAAATCCCCCAAATGAAAATTCGTCAGCAAATAAATAGACATTCAATTCAACTCAAAAGGATGGCGTTGTGTCGGTTTCTTAATTTGCTGAATGGTTTTAGACTCATGGCGCCAGATAATTTTGGTAGTTAACAATTCCATCTCGCGACCTTGCGTCCCTATGTGACTCACGACCCAGAAGGACAAGGTTAATTATCATCCTTCGCGATATATGTTTTTTGAACTGCCGTTTTATTTTGTTTATTTATTTATATTTATATTTATCTGATCGGGGAAAAAAAAGTCGCAGTAGGCAGTTTTAATCGTCCTTCAAACTTACTCCTCCGGTACAATAATCAAATCACTGATATAATGATTTACTTTTGGCGAATCTAACTATCATAACGTTGACTCTTGAAATCTACTGTTCAAATTCGGGAAACACGATAACCTTGATTTTGTAGCGTTTTTACGTTGGCTCTCAAATAAAACTCTCGCAGCTGGCAAATAAAAAAATAAAAACCTAGATTATATTTTTAAGCATTCTGACCATGGGAATCTCACAAAAAAATGTAAAAAGAAAATATTGGAAAATTTTGCCGGGAAATCACTTTTCTTTTATTTTTCCCGCTATTCAATCCGAACGCTATGAAGCTTATTCGTTGTATCGATTTTCTCGATGGGAGAAGGTCGCACGCATTATTAGAGCGTCATTTGTTCATCCTTGAATGAAGTAAACATTTAAAGGAAAAAAGTTGTTTGCCCGGTAAAACATTTTTAAGCACAGCCCAACATTCACATTTTATAATATATAATGTATCTTAAATCAATTATAAATAATATCAATAATCAAAGGCATTTATAAGAAAAGAGCCATCTCAAGTTGACCTACAGTTCTGAATGTATCAGAATGGTTGACATTAACAGGATAATGTGCAACCGTATTCTAGAATGCCACAAACCAAAGACGATAACACAATTTACGACATAAACAGAGGTCCAGTTTATACATATCATATATATTAGTTTCACAGCAAATATATAAATTTAAAAAACAACCCCCAATTATTGCCAAATGGGTTATGTCAACTCAAGGGGTTCAAGGGTTTTGATTTCCTCACTAGGAAAGTAAGAATGGAGAAATCAACACAAAAAGAGTTCAGTAACTTAGTTCTTAACTTCTCAGTGCTTAATTTTTGTTTATACTGCTCGATGGGCTTCACGTAAACTTCTAACATATTTCGGGCTCCCGAATTAAAAATGTAACAAATATTAAAAACCAAGTAAAACAAGTAATAATCCCATCACGAAGGAAAAAAAATCGCCACCCAACTAATCCCCATTAGCTAATTAAAGATGACCTAAGCCCCACACCCAACATTAGGGGGGAGACATCTGCAAATGCTGAATCGTGTCGACTAAAAATTTTCCATATCTACCACAAAAGCCTAGTCGCATTGTTGTAAATATTTGCCTTCCTTGTAACACTTACTATTAATCTTTTGTATGTCTTTTTTGAGACAAAGAAGAAGCTTAACTTAAAATCAAGTATGAATAAGAAGCTTTTTGCTTCAAATCCTTTTGGAAAATTACTGTATGAGGTTGAGTCATAAATAACTAACAACAAACTTGCTTAAATTTTTTTCTACCCCCAATAAATACGTTGAACCTGCCCCCGAGGAAGGAACTATAAGTTGTAAGTAGAATATAATAGTTAGGGGTTGGTCGGGGAAGCATACAATGTCCGAGCCCTCAGGAGCTGAGGAAAGATGACAAGATATAGTTAAGGATGCGGCAGATGAGAATGAGGGTGAGGGAGGGATCCGAAATAGTTATCCTACAGAAATGTAAGACAATACAGGACTCAAAGAATAAGCTGAAGTAGAAACCCCACTTAAATAATTCAGATTTTCATGAATAATCCATTTCATAAGTACTGCAAAGAAGAAGAGGGAGAAACTTAGGAAGAACTCATTTCAAAAATAATGAACCACGGTAGTTAGAACTCTTTACTAAGTGACCCAAGAACTCATTCCAAAAGTACTGCACACTTTTAGAAAGAATTCATGTTATGAATTTGACTGAAACCAGTTGAAAGGAACCCAAATAAGACAATTACCATCTAAATCAAATAGGCGACAACATCAAAACTTTTGTATAACAAGATATTCATTGGGAAAAAGTGTGCATTATTTATGAAAGAAACATCTTTCATCTAAACATCTTAATGAAAATTAAAGTTCTAGGTAAAAATAAATTGGAAGGTGATTATGCTTTGACCTAATTAAAACAAAAATGGGAGACGCTTAAGAAGTACTAAAGTGGTACGTATGACATAGCAACCAAACAAAATCATAATTTTCTCATTTCTAGGAAAATACTAGAATAAAGTTAAAACCCATAAAAAGTATTCCGACAAAATATACAAACTAACATTTTATAAATGTTTTGGAACGGGGCACAAGGAAATAAACCGACTAACACTCGAAGCCCTTAAACGGCTTACGATTCCGCCATCTTATATACATGAAGTTTCGGATTCTACTGCGTTCCATGGAAAACTTTTTTTTTTTACATAAACGAGTGACACTATAAATTAGACAAATTAGCTCGTTAATGACGGTTTTTCTTTACAAAGTGGAAACATCAAGTATTTTATATTCAGGCTCAAAACAATGTCTCTAATTCAAGTCTATTTTCAACTAAATTACGTTGACCTTGGCGTAGTGAATTGTTTTCGAGTCGGAAGTATCGGTTTGCTTTAAGCGATTCTCAGGTTTTTCCTTATAGGTTTTCCCTTTATTTTAAGTGAAAATGAGAGCTATTTCAAAAAGATACAAACGTATTTGATGTGAAAAGGGTGGATATAAACTGAAAACAACATGTCGGCCTAAATAAATGAAGGAAAATAAAAAATCGATACGAAATTTACTTTGAATAAGGAAAAACAAGAATTGAAATATGAAGCGTTTTAAAAACCTTAAAACTAGTCTTTCGGTAGTAAATAAAGTTAAATATTGAATTTTTATATATATTTCATACCTCCTCCAAGTCCACTTCCACCAAACATTTTGTATAATGGTTTTTGACAATAACACGACTTACTGAGATGAAGTTCAAAACTTAACTAAATGCGGTACATTGAACAAAGACCAGTTGCAGAGACCTCTATCGATCGTTAGCCTCCCTTGACATTCGGAGCTCTTAGCCGCCTTAAATTTCACTTTCTCAGGCTCGATTATTCACAAAAATTTTGATTTTATTTTCCTTATGTGTTCGCTTTTTTCGATTTTTATTTTTCGATCAGGCCATCTTCGGACCACGTTAGTTTCAACCATTTCTCTTTCTCCTGGTCTTTTCTATTCCCATTTCTCTTCTTTTCAGCCAATATTCTCTCATTTTCTGACAATGTCCTGTATTTCTATTTCCGGACCATTTCGTATACACACATATATATATGTCCCTCATTACACTTCCAAGTTGACACAGGAAAAACTGGGTACAATGACAGTGATAACTATCGAGTATTCGCAAACCTCTTCTCAAAATCGAGATTCGCTTTCGAGCAGACTCCAATCCAAATTCTCTCCCGCTCATTAAAACAGAACTGAAATTGATAATTCAGACAGCGAAAGTAATAAAACACGGGATGAAGACTCGATAATAAGCGAAATGTGGAAAAATGCGAGCGAACGTGACATAAGAAAAATAACCCAAAAAATCTGGGGCACAAAGAGACATCAGCAGCAGTCACCCGTTACATAAAAAAGGCGACAAAACAGACGTAAATAACCGGCAGTATTTACCTGACAGCCCTTTCGATTTTCTCCTATTTGTTCGATTGCACATGGCATAGCTGATCACCACCTTCATTCTTACGAAGGAGCTAAAAAATGCATCAACTCTAGAATAGCCTCAAAAGACGTAGTTTTTCCCATGCGGAGTTCATATACTGCCAGACAGATCGGTAAAAATGGTCTCTAGTAATAGACTTTGAATGAAATGATTTTGTTCCGTATATTTTATACACAGCTTTTGTTTGATAAAAAACAATGAAAACGTATTCAAGGACCTAATATATATAATAGGTACAACAATTAAAATACTTATTTAATTTTTTTTACAATTTATTATTATCCAGTCTTTTCAATACAATAAATCAAATACAAAAAAAATAAAGCAAAATTTGCATTTATGATAATACTTTTCTATCCCCAATAAAACAACTACCTGTCCCCAAAAAGGGACTAAAAGTTGTTGGCAGAACTATAAGGATTTGGGGTTTTATGACAGGAGAAAGGACAGGAAGTGGGTAAGGATGAGGGGTATAGTGGGGAGGGAGGGGAAAGATAATATCATAGAAATAGGATAAGGAAAGGTATTAACTTAAAACCATAAAAATAACACTGTGCTTTGCATTGATTTAGTAATCTCCAAAATAAATTTTCTCAATTTCATTGACTGAAACTTTTAATAGCTTTTATACCCAAACAGAATGTTTCTATTTAAAAGTCTGATAAATGAGACAATGGTAACACTGGTAATACAAATCTAATACATATTTCAAAACAAATATTTTAGCAAGATTTTGTTCTGACATTTTAACTTAGAGAACCAGAACTATTTTTAAAACAAATCAAATAATACACATGAAAGAGAATACAAGAGGCATGAGATTATCCTAAACTGACTGATCATAAGAAATAAGCAATCCAAAGGTACAAAAAATACCACAGAAATTAAAACTTAAATATGTTTCTTTAGAAGATTTATCCAATACCTCAAGATGAGCATGAATGATGAAATTAAACATTTTCTATGAACTGATATTCTATAATAGATAACTGGTCTACTACAAATGTGATAATCTCTGCTGCTTTAGTATCTTGTTTCTTGCTGCTAAAATATCTTATACATATAAATTTTTTGATATCTAACTCTATTTCACTTCTCTCATTGATTCCTGACCTCATGACAAAGTTTCTTACACAGATGAAAATCCACTCTTGAGTCAGACCAACTATTTCTCATTTTCCTTAGATAGGTGACAGTTAGCTTATAAAATAAATAAACAAAATAAAATAAAACCATATTTCACTCATCATTTAAAATATTTGAAACATAATGCTGATGAGAAATATCTAACAATGTGAATACTAATCTCTTCAGCATTTTCAATACAAACAAAAACCTTCGAAATGAATTCACTTGGCAATCACTGACTTTTCCTCTGATTCTTACGACTCCAAATTTGTATATGGTAAGAAATATAGATAATAAATATTTAGTAAGTGATTACTTTTTGTGCATATAATTATGTAATTTGCTTATCAATTTTTTAAACAATTTCTTTATACTAATAAAATCAATGAAAATTTTAGCCAAGTAAATTTCCTTATTTTTAAATTTAACCCTCGTATCACCATTACTAATTTAGAAAGTAACTGCCACTGAAAATTTTTATGACACAATCACTAAATGCCTCATGATTTTTTAATATTCATTTATGATGACTTAAAATCACAATCACAGATTCCTTATCAGAAAATGTTGCATCGTACAACAAAACAAAATTTTAAAAGGCATTCAAATTCAGACAATGACAGAAATCTTCTCAATCAAAAGATACAATACAGAATACTAGAAATTTCGAAGTTAATTTACATTATTCCATTAGAACATAATTTTAACACAACAGGAACATGAAATATTTATTAGATTATGAGGGTGGACATGAATGATACAATACAACATCTCCTTTATAGTGATATGTGAACACTGGTTTTGAGCAATAAACACAGTTATAGCAGGTTTGATGTCTTCTATTTTCAAAATGTGATTTAAGCTCTTCTTTGAGTGGAGAAGCTCTTATTCTTTCATCACATTGTTTACAATAATAATAATCGTCAGTCTCAGGTTCTTTTTTGTTCACAAATCTCCTGTGAACCGCATCAGTTGTAATGCTTTCTATATTTTGGAATTTAGTATGAGCTTCTGTCAAATATAAAAAGAGAAAATACGTATGAGAAAATATATGACGTTCAAAAGATAAAAAATTATTATAAATTAATGGCTCACCTATCCATTTATTAATATTTTCCATCACGTCTAAGGTTTTATATTAAAATATATTGGTGAAATATAATGCAACCTTAATACTGAAAAAGTAAAAGTCATCTATTTATACATTTTAAATTCATTTAGATAAATTATTTCCAAATTACTTAACTTACTAGGTTTAATTAGAAAATTGAACTTTTTGATTAAGACGCTATACAAAGGCTTGATTGACATGCCATAGAGTATTCGTTTCTCCGCCATTGTGTTTCTTTAGTTCAACAGACAACATTTACTAGTTATGAATGAAAATTAATGACTAACAATTTTTTCTTATTAAAATCGGTTATTTATTGGAAAATTATTATCGCTGGTTTAACTTCAAGAGAACTTTACTGCTCCCGTATTAATTATAATAAATTTTGCTGCAATACACACTTTCACACTTGACCACTGAGTGTTACACCTCTCAGAAGTTTTGTTTTATGCGTTCAGTAACGAGCTGGATTTGTTTTGATGTTCTTTCGCGTTTTATCCTGTAATAAAATTTTTCTCCGTAAAGTATGGATAAGTGGGATGATGCGATGTTGGCAAGTAAAAATAATAAAAGCTATTGCTCTTGTGTAGTAACCAAGGAAAAAAAAATGACTTGTACTTGTGGAGAAATAGAGAATGAGCCATCCTGGAGATGGGATGAAAATTTCAAAACACCATCTACAATAATTCTTCAAAATTGCCAGAAAGTTTATTTTCATAAAGGCTACAGCGTTGGCAACGCTTGTGTTCGGGGAGATACACCATTTGTTGCTGATAATGACTATTATTGGGAAATTAAAATGTTGAGCTCTGTTTATGGCACTTCCATGGTAAAGTTTACATTTTGAATTTTGTTTCAGTTTTTGAATTCAATAACAATACTTTAATTCCAGAAGTATTCTTTTCTGTTCAGTTTGTTAAAGTGTATCTCAAAGTTGTAATTTGTAATTAAATGTTTATAATACTTATTTTATAATTTTTCAATTTCAAATTACAGATGATTGGTGTCGGAACAGAAAATTTCAATATAAATCAATCTAATGAACAATATTGTAATTTACTTGGATGTGATGGAGATTCATGGGGTATGAGATTTGATGGGAATCTTTACCACAATAACACAACTCAAAGTTATAATCCACTTGCTGGTTTTACGATTGGATCAATCATAGGAGTTCATTTGGATATGTGGAATGGCACACTAGAATTTTATTTAAATAGGATTCCTTTGGGAATAGCTTTTACTGGTCTTAAAAACAGAATTCTGTATCCTTTACTATCATCAACAGCCTCACATACAGTAATGAAATTAATATTTGCACATTCAGAACCTCATTCTCTGTTGCTTATGTCTATGAAAAATTTAAATGAAAAATCGTTAGGTAACTTACCTCCTGGTTTAAAATCATATAGTAAGACTTGTTGGTGGTTTTTCCCTAAATCAAATAAAGTTAAACAGGAAAAAAAAGTTGATATATTACCTTCACTGTATAGTTTTGATGTTTTGACTGATAGCGATGAAGAAGATGAGAATCATAATTCTGCAAAACGTAATGTTGTAGCACATAGAGTTAAAAGAGTGCTTGACAATTCAGCATATGTTTTAAGGTTAGAAGGAAGTGATAGAAGTTGTCATTTTCATTCTCTAACCCATTTCAGACCATACAAGGTTTATAGGAATAGATTTAGGTCAAGGATGGATTGTTAGCAAAAGCTGTTGATGTACTAAAAATTAGATTTGATTGCAAATTGTTTGAAGAAAATAGGCTTTGCAATAATTAATTCAATAACTATTTTTTATAAGTGTTAATCAAAACAATTCTGTAATGTGTATATAACTTCTTTGAGTAATCTTATTATAATCAGTTGTAATCAGAACTTTAAATGGCATCACGAGTCATTTTAGTGCTATTTTATTTGACTCTTATCTTCTTTTCCAGTGTCCAGTATCTAGTTTTGTTTTAACCATGTCAGCTATGTGGTAGACTATGGTCATGAAACACAAATTTTCTTTTTGCTAACTTAGAATGCTTTTTTTTAAATGCTCTTCACAACTTCATTTCCAAGATCTCAATATAAAGATGCTGTTTCATTCCTTATAATGAATGTCTTCCATGAATAAATACTCTACGAAATATTGATTTGTCATTATTGACATAAAAAACTAGAACTGTCTGAGGAAAGTCTCACTGATATGGGTAGGCTGTTTGATATTCATATATCACTTTGTTATTGGACATTCTTATTTAAATCTTAAAAATTGATACTCTAATGATTTAGGCTCATTTGTAATGCATGTGTCATTGAACTTCTTTCTGTGGCATCAACAAATATGTTTATTTACATAACACAAAAGATACATGATTTTTAATTATTTCCGGTTTTAATTAAAATATGAGTCATGTTTTATCTAAAACGTGTGTATCAAGTATGTACCTGCGAAATCTCATGTTTTAAAGATACTGAACTGATTTAAATAGAGTTATGAACGCCAGAGTGTGTTTAATTTGTAATTGTCAAAACTGTAAAATTGTGTTTTGAGTTGAAAAATACCATTAAAAAAAATTCAATTTTAATTTTTGGGGAAATAGTTTATTGTGTTTTATAAAATATACTGCGATTATCGCTTAATTATTATTTATATATATTTTTTTATCGAATTGAGTTATACTTAATTAGATCGAATCATAATTAATACTTGATGAAAAAATTCATTTTGTGTATTAATGCACTCTCATAGAAAGCTTTATTTCATAAATAATGCACACTTATTTGTAATAAGGCTTGAGATAAGATTTGTTTGTTTATCTTTAAATATTAACCCTTTGCACTCCGCACGATTCTGACGTTGGCTATCAGCTACTCAGCGCCACTTTACGATAGAAACTAACATTTACAGACCCTCGTATTATTTATTATAATTTTGAAAATGAATAACATATTATAATCATATAAGACTTATATGAATCAGTTGGAATCGAGGAAAGTCCCTGAGAGGGGATATCTGAGTGATATGCTAGAATTACGATGTTCCCTGACAGGGGACAACGGAGTGCAAAACGTTTTAAAAGTTTTAAAGTTAGTTTGTTAACATTGTTAGGATTTCTTAAGAATTCATTTCAGGAGAGGAGAGTAAGGAATTTGTCCAATAAAAGACCAATATCAAAACATCTGTTAATAAATATTTATGAAAGTGTGTAGATTATTAATAAAGAAAAAGTTTTTCGTTGAAGTCTTCCGGCACACTGTTTGAAGTTAATTGTGATTCTAATTTACGATAGCGAATGATATATGAACTTATGATAGGAGAAGTTGAATTCAGTCTAAGAAAGAATAAAACAAGTAAAATAAAAATTTTTGCGGCAATTACCACTGATTTTGTATCAGTTATTTTGGTGGCTATTAAACCGCTTCCGAGTTTTATCCTAAGCTTTCTTCTCCGAAGATGCGCTCTGCTGTTGTAGAAAGTGAAACAAGTATACTCTCGAGCTCATAATTTAACGCGGTCTAATAGCCATCATAATAATCGTTCTGACAATAAGGTAAAATATTTCCAAAATCTACTACCATTTTTAACGTTTATTATTATAAATAATATTTACAATTTTTGATCTCATTATGATTGAGGACGTAATTAAAGTTTTTAAAGCAACAAATATTTATTTTTCATCTATTGTATTTCGCTAAATATCATATTCTTTTATTATTCACTATATTCTCTTGTTATTGTCACAAATAATTTCATCAGTCGGACTTATTATCAATTTTAGTTAATAAATTGTTGAGGCGAATGATCTATTTTAAGGGCTAAATCTACAAATTGGATAGTAAGAACTTAAACGCTTCCATTTGACAAAATTCCGCGACCTTTGATCCTTTGATCTCTAAATTTTTACCTCGTGTTTTTCTTGACATTTGAGTTTTAACACCTTTTTTAATTTGTGATCGTTTTAATCTTAGGCACGACTCTTAACCTTTGGCTTTTTGAAAAATTTGGTTGTGTCTGAATATCTGCGACAATTTTTGTCCTGTTGAGTTTGATATTGTTATCCTCTCTCACTCTTCCTTTTCTCATTTTTTTTAATCATCTGTTCTTGACATTCTCTTTTTTCTAATTCCACCACCCTTATTACAGTCACCTTCTCTTCTGCTGTTTCTCTTCTCTTGTTTCTTTCTATTAGTCAGATAGTCGCAATCTATCCGTCAAATTTTTCACATCAAACTAACAGTGATGTATTAAAAAATTAAATTCTAGGAGGTAGTTGGCTTAGTATCCGGTGTAAACAAACTGTAGATCATCTCTAAACTAGTATCTGACAATTTTTGCCCCAAAACCACTTGAGAAAACATTCCGTGTGAGATTTAGCTTTAAGATATAAGATTTAAATCTCTCGGGTCGTAGTAGCGATGAATTCAATAACATCTTTTTAAAACTAATTATCATGTCCTTCAAAATCTCATTTTTCACTCGATAAGAAATATCTTCCAATTAGGGAACTACATTTTATAATGTGAGTGGATTTGAGCTGGTGTAGTGAGGTTTTTTCCTGCATACAAAGTTAAATAAAAATAAAATCTGAGATAACAGTTTGGTTTTATTAATTCCATTTCTGTGTATTTTGCGTGGTTCGTGTTTTTAATTTTGCCAATAGGAAAAAGAATTTGAAGGAACTTTTTCTTATCTTTATGTACATTAGTTGATTAATTGATTTACATTTATAATTGAAAAAAGAAAGGAAAAGAAAAAAGGCAGCTAATTATTATTAGAATCGTTACAAGAGAAACTGTTTCAATTTAATTTGAGCGCTCATTTCCGTTTTTTCGATGTTCGTTTGCCGCCCTCACTTATAACCAACAATCGATTTAACCTATTTAACCTTAGAGTCAAAGTTTGAAATTCTTTTAACGTTGAAAATAGTTTCGCAACCGTTCCATTAATTTTTTTTTAAACAGATTTTTTCACATAAATATGGTTGGACGGTTCGGTCTTGTAAAGCAAGGTCCTCCTATTGAGGTATTTGCGTTAAACAAGTCGTTTTTAGAAGATGAAAATCCCAACAAAGTGAATTTAGGAGTTGGAGGTAAGTACTATGACCTTATCACATGAACCATTATTTACATTATGCTTGCTCTTAATTTCTGTCTAATTACAAACCCCAACATTTTTATAATTCCATTTTATAATTCAATTGATTAGAAATTCTGTGGGATTGAAATTAAGAACTATAGAGCTTTTCAAAATTTAATTTGTAGCCTACAGAACAGATGAAGGGAAGCCCTGGGTGCTACCAATAGTGAAGAAAGTAGAAAAGGATTTGGCTGCAGATGAAACACAGAATCATGAATACTTGCCTGTATTGGGCTTGGAGGCTTATACCAAGGCTGCAACAAGCTTACTACTTGGAGAAAATAATCCAGCTCTTTTGGAAGGAAGAGTGGGTGAAATAAGTTTTTTTTATTATAACAGAAATGTGTTCTTAAATATTATAGGTGAATAAAATTTCTTTCAGGCATTTGGTGTTCAGACTCTTAGTGGTACTGGTGCTCTTCGAGTTGGTGCTGAGTTCTTGTCTAGACTTTTAAAATGCAAAACTTTTTATTATTCTAAGCCTACTTGGGGTAAGATAAAAATTAAACTTTAATTATTAATGGTAGCTGAAGCATTTTGGTTGTTACATTTATTAGTCCTACAGAAAATTTAGGTGTCCAAATAACATTACTGATGGTTTAACACTGTTATTTAATATTGAATTAACCAATCATTCTTGGTTTCAGAAAATCACCATTTGGTTTTTGTTAATGCTGGCTTTACTGACCCTCGCACTTACCGATATTGGGATCCTCAAACCAGATCCATTGACTTTAAGGGAATGTGTGAGGATATAATGGATGCCCCCTGAAAATTCTGTTATAATTCTTCATTCTTGTGCTCATAATCCAACTGGATGTGATCCTACTAAAGAACAGTGGATTGAATTAGCTCAAATTATTAGGGTAAATTAAAATTCTGTCACTTAATATTAAAATGAATCTCAAGAAAACTATAACTGTACTTATAATAAAAGTTTGAACTGAAATCGCACCCAAAAAAGTTTTATAAGTCAGTTCGATATTTCCCAAAGTGCAGTTATTTATATATAATGTTTAACAAATTTTAGAATTTTATTCATTTATTGAAAGTAATAATGGGACTCATTAAGTGATATCTTAGAAAGTTGCTTTTTAGGCCAACATAAAAATTCATACATAGAAATTTCATTTTTTAGAAAATCATATTTTCAAGCAGAAGGAAATCTTGAGAGAAAAATCTGTAAATGTGTTGTGGGGCTTATGCATCTGTTTACTAGGTCTGTGATTGGATGATCAAAGTAATGAACTTGTGAACAGTTGAGAGTTTGAGGCCCCATGTCATTCTGTTACATCCAAGGGTAAAAAACAAAACTCAACTACACTTGATATCCAATCGTTTCTTCAGAAATTTTTTCAAATGGATCAATAACCCAGCCATTTTAAAGCAAAACAGTTTATTGCTCTTAGGTGTTTAATGTGTGTCTTTTAACTTTACAAAATTTTTAATAAAGACTATTCAAAAAGAATCATTCATGTATACCGATGGTCAACAAACTCGACATCTAAAAGAGAAAACTGTAGAAAATTGAAATGTATTCAAAGAGCCATTTTGAGCTTTGCTGTAGAGACAAGCTTTGCTGAGACATTTTTAACAAAATAATTTTAGTTAAAAGTACACACTTGAGTTTTCCTTTTCTTAATACTGTATATCTTAGCTGAACTAGTGGTATGTTAAATAAAGCTTGGTATTATACTTATATTAAAATAATAATTAGTTGATAAATAATACTCTGGCCTCTACTAAACATTTCATGGAAGAGCCACAGCCAAGGATTAAAAGAGCCGCACTCTGCCGACCTCCGATGTATACAGGAACTAATGATCAAAAATACTATATGAAGCTAACAAGTTTTTCATAACTAACAGTGTCATTACGGGAGAGGAGATGATTAAATTTCTTTACATTTGTCAAATAAAAAAAAAAATTATCACTTCACACTGATAACAAGGGCACGGGCAAGGCCTCTTTTGAGTTAGAGTGGATCAATTGCATTGACGTCATCTCTTTAATAATCATCAAGCTGGACAAACAAGATCGACAGTTTCAATTATTTCTCAATAAACTCTTAACTACCATTAAGAGCGTCGTGAAGCCCGACTGACATACATTTTTGCTGAGAGAAGCCATTTACTAACAAAATTAACTGGAAAATTTCCTTGGCTTTTGACTTTTTATAAGTCAGTCTTACGAAAAATTTCAAAGACATTCCTAAAAAAAAATAAGTTTCTGAATAATCATGGCGTTTGTCATTTTATTTTTTGAGTTAAATGTTTTAATGAAAATTATCTTTTTCTTTTTTTCAGAAAAAAAATTTGCTTCCTTTCTTCGACTCGGCGTATCAGGGTTTTGCTTCAGGTGATTTGGATGAGGATGCTTGGGCGGTTCGATATTTTGCCCAAAATGGCTTTGAAATGCTCGCATCTCAGTCATTCGCTAAAAACTTTGGTTTATATAGTAAGTTTTTCCTTTACGGTATTATCCAAGATTTCAAGTCCTTTTTTATTGAAGAGGGCTCCTAAATTTTTAATAACTTGTCATTTTAAGATTCTGATGCTCCTGTTTTTGTCACAAGGTGTGAGATTTCTTTTTTTTATTTTTAGATGAAAGAGTTGGAAACTTGACGTTCGTTGTAGCCGATAAATCAGTTATTCCTTCTGTTAGATCCCAGGTGACTTTGATAATCAGGGGAATGTATTCAAATCCTCCGAATCATGGTTGTAGGATAGTCGCCACCGTTCTTAATAATCCCCTTTTGTTCAATGAGTGGTGAGTCTTAGGCCCATATTTAAGTATGAATGAATTTATATTACCTTTATAAAGGATGAGCTCATATTTATTTTAATTTTAGGAAAGAATGCATCAAAACTATGTCAAATAGAATTAAGGAGATGAGAAAGGGTTTAAAAGAGAGATTGCAGGCTCTGGGAACTCCTAACGTGAACGAGTGGAATCACATTACCGATCAAATCGGAATGTTTTCCTACAGTGGTCTTAACCGTAAGCTGATTGATTTCTTGTTTGACAATTTTTTGCCTAGTACCTCTATTCCGTTTTCCTTTGGTCCGTGCACCTTCCATCTGGTTTTTAGCTTCTTAGACTATTACAGCTTTGAAAGTTGGATGATTGATGAGACAAACACACATTTTCCCAACGAAAATAAAATGTATTAAAATAAAAATTATGTGCAAGTAAATCTATGAAAATTAGCCGTTCAAGTAAGTTCGCGGCGTAGTTTTACTGCACTGACTACTTCAGTGGGTCGAGTGTTCTAATGATATGTGCTTCTTGTAGACTCTTATCTACAAATCTCTGCATATCCTGTGATTTGTTTTTTAGAAGTCGAAACTTGTTTTATCCTCCTAGTTTCTGTTTAACTTTGTAACTTGTTCTGACCAGTATAATCGTATCAGAGCGTGCTACCCACAGAAGTCTTGGAACGTGATTTCCAACTCTTCTTGGTGTTTTCCGACCTCCTCGATGTACTCTCCTGTAGTTTTGTAATTTTCTCGCTCTGAAGCTGCTACCTTATGGCGTTTAATATTGTATTTCTTCTTCTAGCTGTACAAGTGGAGAACATGGTTCAGAATCACCACATTTATATGCTGAAATCCGGAAGAATGAACATGTGTGGCCTCACTACTAAAAATCTAGATTACGTCGCTCGGGCTATTCACGAAACCGTCTTGCTTTACCCCGACAATGCAGATGTCTGATTTATTTAAGGAAGATTTATCCTTCTTTTCAGTTCTAAATATTATTTCCATAATTATTCACTCAACGACCGGTCCCCTAGTATTCTTTTCGTAGATGGTCGATAAAAATTCATTATCTTTTTGTTTGTGTCAATACTACACATACATCGCTATATTGTGACATTTCTATATCTACATTATATTATATGATATTTATGTTAGAGATTTCTAAATGAAATAATGCACTATCCCGCCAAAAAGTATGCTATTTTAATACTTTGAGTGTATTAAGAGAATTCAATTCTCTTCATAATATAACTCCATATTCTGAAAAGAAAATATTTTTCTAATCTATATTTATCTTTAGTTTTATATTTTACAACCTGAAATTTTTCTGATTGTGATCAAAGTCCTAATAATATATTTTAATGGTTGAAATAACCATTCTTTAATTTTTTCTTGAATTAAGAAAATATATTTTATATATATTATTTAAAAATATTTTTACTTCATATTATTATAACAATATGCATTTTAAAGACTTGAATATGAATGATTTTTTATTAAAATAATTTTTTCAATATTCCTAGAATACTCAGTGCTTTGATGGTGCTGGAGTTAGTAACTAGAGATATGAGTGTTGATAATTTGTTATAATCCTCACTGGACTAAATGATTAATTAGAGATGGGGGCTTGTTTATTGAAGTATACTCAGATTTTTACGAAAAATCTTCAGAATATTTTAAAAATTTTTAATTACAAATAATTCTTTAATTAATGAGAATTTTCAGCTTCCAAGATGGCGTCATGAAGTGTCAAAATGGTTAAAAAGGTTTTTTTAATTTTAGTTTTCTATTATGTTTAGGCCTAAAGAAGAAAAATTGTGGTAATGGTAATATGTTATTTTATCATTTAATTCATAGGATTTGTGATTTGAAATAAATTTGAAATTTTGTGATTTGAGTGAGAATGTTGGTAAAAAGAAATCAGTTTTAAATTCTTTGGTGTTGATTAAATTTTTGAGGCTGTTATCTATTATAGTAGAATTTTATATATTTGTACAAAACATTGGGTTTTTAAAAACTGCGTTACAATGATAGAGAATGATTAATTGTTAATGAAGCAAAAACGACTTGATGTAAGAAGAAACAGCAGATGTTCTTGAACTGAATCAAACTTTTTATCAAATTATCTAGAAATGGTAATTTGGTATAAGTTAATAATAATAATGAACTGAAAAGCCCAATGAGTGATATTAATGTAAAAATGTCTCTCTAATTTTTTACAGGTGTGTTTGATCACCACATTGATTTGATGGAAAGTTAAAAAAGAAATATTCTTTTCAAATGTTAAAAAAAACAGCAAGTGTATAAATATATCAATATTTAGTCTTAATATGAAATATAATTAAATAAAAATTTTAATTAAGAGGGTAAAAAATTAAAAAAATTTTAAAGGGTAAAGAAAAATTTTGTCAAAAAGAAATTATGGATCACCTTCCTTAAAACCTGATATTAAGTTTTCTACTATCAATATTGCTTTGTACGTTAAAATACTACAGCTTGCTCTCCTTTAACATGGGTAAATAATAAGATTTTTGAAGACCTAAAGCAGAGTTTAGTTCCAATAGTACAATACATAGTTTTGTCATTATCACAAGAGCCTAATTAGATGTTGCTTTCATTACTCAAATATTTCATTGACACCTTTTCAACTTCATCTCATCATTTTTGTAATTATCTTTTAAGATTTTCATTATATAAAACTGAACCCTAGGCCCGTCATTCTCAACATGGGACGTAGGCCCATGGCAACATTTTGGTGGGTCATGGGCAGAATGTGCACTTTTGGCTGACTGTATCAAAGACTTTTATTTTTCTCTTTCATGGATGGCTTATTCAAAGGAAACTTGCTTACGTACCGAATGAGTGGCCTTTTAAACTTCCTTCAGGTGAATAATAAAATTTAAGTTTCACGAGGTGTTGGGGGCATCAGGATTTTAGGAATGCTTAGATGGGGGCTTGGCCCAAAATCGGTTAGGGACGACTGTTCTAGATTACTGATTACCTTTCATTAAGATTTATACTTATTCAGTAAAAACTGCTTCATTTCTTAAACTTGAATTATTTATCTATACATAATTGTAACGTTTCGCAACATTATTTGTATGTATTTAATCGACATAGTTTCCTTAGTGTTGGTACCTAGTAACTTAGTTAACTTATAAACTTTTCTAAAGAAAGAAAAGCAACCAGAATTAGTACTAACCTTCAATAAAGCCATTCTTTTGTTGTTTCATTCTTTTAGAAATGTCTGACATGGGTCGAATTGCAATTTAACAAAATTATAATTTGATATAAAAGTTTCGGTAGAGGGGTTACTTTAAGCGGCGAATCAGTTACTGTAAATGGAGTCTTCTGCCACGACTTGCACTTTGAAAGGAGAAAAAAAGTTAAGTTTTCTTCTTACAAAGTTATTTTGGTAAAATAAAAGGACTTAATGGCAACTAAAGACTAAAACAAAAAAAATCAGATCCTTTTTTATGAATAAGATCATCGAAAGAGAAATTACCATAGACGTGTAAGATAATTTGGATTTTATCTGATCTACTTTTATGTTGTCTAAAGGTCTACTTCACGTCAGTGGTCTCGTTCTTTCCAACTTGGGGTCTGTGAAAATTTCTTTGTAATTGATATTAAAAAATCAAGTTCGTAAAATACACCTATGTTCAGGTTTGTTTTATATAAAAATCGGTTATTATTAAATAAAGTGGACCTTTTTATGATTATTTACTCACAATTACTACTGAATTTTTGACTAATTTCAAAGAAAGCTGTAAAAAAGTTTACTTTTCGAAATAATCTTGACGCCATTTTTTTTATTTGCAGAATGACCATCCGATAACCACATTGTTGAAGTATTTTTCATACTACTTTCAGGTGTACTTCTAACGTAGAACTAACTAGAAAATAATATGGACAGGAGGAACCAGGACTGTTATTTTTATTACTATTCTACTTGTACTAAAGTAAGTTGCTTTAAATTTCGTAAAATGTATTAGGTTAAACTTTTTTTTATCAGTTTCCCCCAAAAGGTTAAGGTATTAGGAAAAGCCTAAGCCTTTACACTTTCCTATCATGTGAATTTTTAACTCACTACACACTGAATACCTCGTTTTCAGCAATATTTAGTAGCTCTGCCTAATTTTTTGAGGGTGTCTGCTGTTTGCAGTTAACTAAAATATTTATGAAATTTTATAAATTCTAATTAATTTCTAAAAATTTTATGTTTTAATAATTTTTTAATTTAATTCCTTTTCTACTGTGTTTTGTTATTTATTGTTGGAAATAAATCAATTTTCTTATTACAAAATGGTTTAAAAATTACTGTATAAAAGTCTGTTTTGAATGAAAAGAATTAAAAAAATTTTTTTTAACCATCAAGTGATAAGTTAATTACTTAATTCTTAGTGAAATCATTCTTACTTCAATTTAGTGAAGTGACATAACTTTGTTTTATCTGAGCTGAGTGTTTTCAGGTTTCTCTCATGTTTATTAAATAGCCTTTTATAATGACAACTTTTTTTGATATCAAAATGTTTGATAATTTTGAGCCAATTATTTCCAAACGTAGATAAGCACACCTGGTGGTAACTTTAACACTTATTTGATAAGACAAGTGGCAATTTAATTCTTAAATAATACACAAATAGTGGAGGAACTACAATTATTTTATTGTTTAATGAATTTTTAAAGAATCTTCTTGGATCAATAAGCTGGTCTGATCAGAAATTTTACATTAGCCTTATCAGAATATTCATGATGTTTCCCAGGAAATGTAGCTAAATATTCATAATTTTTTGTCCTAGGTCAGTTTTTTATGTGGTAATAGTAAAAAATTCCACAAATGTTATTTATAGATTTGTTTAATACAATGAGTATACTTCATTATTCTCATTTTTTATGAATGCAGATTATTTTTAATCAATTTTTATTATTTTTTGACTGAAACTCTAATACAAGAAAATGTAAGGTGTTTGTATATTGGTCTTGGGACAAATTTTTAAGGGCAATATCAATAATTGAAGTTAATTAGTGTGAGGCTGTCAACTTGGGTTTAGAATTGGTTGACGTACATTTAATTAGCAAGCTTTTCACTATCACAGATTGTTATGCATGAAAACAGTGTTCTGTAAATTATTATGTACAAACAATTGAGTTATTTATGCTTGTGATAGTGGTAAAAATAATTTTTTTTTGTTAAAGGGAGATCAATGTGGGTTCCGGCATGAGCCATCAGCCTTGGGCTGTGAGACAGTGTGTCCTTATTGGCAGCAACGAAAATGCGATAATCGATATTGTAATTTGAGGCATATGGAATTGAAGAAAAACCGAAAATCAATTCCTTGTTATTGGGAAAATCAGCCTGGAGGTTGTCGCAAGCCTCATTGTCCATTTTTACATAAAAACCTTCGAGACCCTCATCAGATGATGGAGGTGGACAAGAAAGAGTGTAAGGTTTCAATTTTTTTTTTCCAAGTCATTAATTGATAACCGCATGTAGTTCTATTGATATGATACTGAATCTGATACAGAGAGAAAGACAAACAACACTCTAGGTTTCGAATATTCTTCCTTTTGATAAATCCTTATATTTCAATTGTATTTAAAATTTTCTTGAGATTCAGATTTTTATTCTGATTGTGCTCTTTTGTTCATTTTATTTATTTTGCACTTAAAAGTGATATAAGCCAACATTAAGATAAATTTTTTTGATGCAATTTCCTGTCACAGGTGAGCAGCAGGTGAGTTCATCGCAGCCGCCGTTGGATCGAGGTGACTGGTCGCGAGGAGGTTACGAACACCCACAAGGACACATTCAAGTAGCTTCTGACGGAGATGCTGCCAGGATGGGACCTCGTCGCGTCAGCCAAGGGAACGTACCCCCTGGAGCTGTGCCTGATCCCCTTGTCGTTTCCTTTGACGACGGTATGCGACTTTACTGAATTTAATTTCATTTTTTTCTTCTCATAATTTTTTTTTCGCATCTTGTTCGTGTGTTTTTTTCTTTCATTCTTGCGTTGTCTTTTCTTTACCCAGTGAGAATTTGATTATTATTATTATTATTATTATTATTAATTTCTTGTTGTTTTTCAATTTAATATTCTGGTGGAAGTTTCTTTTTAAGTTTTACAGTTTTATATGGTTTTCTGTTAAATAGAAAAAAGAGATCAAAAGGGAGATTTTGGGTTTGTTTTGCTTTGGTCAAATTTTTGAAGAGATGCATTAATCTCTGTAAACAAAAAGTAGCGTCCACCGTCACTTTCCGGTTTTTCGTCTTGTTATTTCTTTGAAGAACTTTTTATTTATTTAGATATGATAATTTCATATTGTTGTTCTTGGATAGTAGATAATTAATTGAGAACTTGATATTTATTAGAGCCGTTCATATTGAGAAGTTTTTTTTTAACAATTAAAAAAAAAATTTCATACATTTGATGCTAACATATATACATATTTCTATGTATGTGTATGACTTTCGAATAGGTACTTTTAAAGTGTTAACAAATTTTGACAAGAAAGAGAATCAGAGAGTAAGGGCTGTAATGACAATATTAACAGAACATTTTAATTGAATGAATAAACCAGTGAGCCTACCACACTATAATTTGGTGTTGCCACAGCTTTCAAGTAAATTGACCAACTTCTCAGGAGGCTGAGTGAATGGTTCAAGAGTTCCACAAGAGAATTAAGACAATTATAGTTTGGTTTAAACATTGGAGGTAGTTAAAGCATAGTCACTCTAATTATTAATGAGATATAAACATGAATCCTGTGTTCATTTTATTTTCATACAGCCCTACTCGAGTACTCCTTCTTACTTTAAAATGAAATATGAGCTCATCATGTGCTGGAGTGATCCAAATTAAAGCAGGGATTGTGTTATGTAGAAGATGAGAACCATATCCAGAAGTTTTTAATGGGAAATTGACTCTTGAGAGATGTATCAGAAAGTATGGCATTAACAGGGCAGTTATTGAAGATTGCAATTTGATCCTCATACGAGACTCTTTTGGTTAAGTCTTAAATCTACATGAGAATCATGACATTACTGGCATGAAAAAAATCTGATATTTTAGCAAACTAAATCTGAGACAGTTCATTTAGTCCAAATTTTAGTAATTTGGTATCTCTAAATTTTATAGAAAACAGTATTACAATAAGTATTATCAATTTTTCTTTGCTTATACATCTGGTAAACTGTCTCTACATCTTTAGTAATTGGACCAGTTCATCCTGACAGCAAAGTATGTTGCTCGAAAGATGGGCCTCTCTAGGATCAGAAATCAGCATCAAATCAACATTGTTTCCTGTTCAAATGCCAGACCAAATAATTTAGGGATTCCTTCGTAGATTTTGAACTTGTAGGAGAACTTTTGTAAACTACAGCCTATGATCTTCAAGATTCACCAGTTGTTTCTGTATTTTTACAAAACCAAATATAAAAATTGGCCCATAGAATAATTTACTAAGATCATTTTTCAAATTGGTAACGTTTTCGTAAATGGAAGGAGTAAAAATTTCCCCGCTGAAACTTATTGTCAAACTTTAAGGGTGTATGTTTTATCTTCCTTTTGTGGGAGAGGAGGCATACATTCTATCAAATTTGGTTCTCCCCAGTTGATGAAGCTCACTATTTCATACTCAACACTCGGAAATGATGATTTGACAATCTCGCCAATTTTCTAACAAGAGCTAAAACGGCTAAATCAGAAGATGATTCTAATTAGTACGAATAAACATTACTTTCGTAAGAAGTTTGAATAATTCATTCGACGTGAATGAAATATATTCGTACAGATATAAAAGAAAAACCAAAAAAAAACTCAAAATTTGAAAATAAAAATAAAAAAAGAATTTTAAGAAAAGTAAAAATTTATTTGGAAATTCAGTTTGTATGTGAATAGTGTTGTGATTTTTTTAAAAAAAGGAAAAATTTTTAATCGTTGCCTTAATAATTCATTGGAAACTTGGAATGATCGTTGTCTGTGCCGATACTGTAAGTGCGACTGAAATGGTTGGTTTTCTCAAAAACGAGGGGGTGGATTTTGGGGAAATATAATTTTTATGTCATTGAAGGCTATGGTAAAATTTTCAAGTCATATAAAATTGTTTTGGTTTAATTATGGTACTTTGAGATTAAGTGAATTGTAATTTATGAGAAATTTTGTTTTTGATCTTCACTGTAAAATTTCTAACACTAGATTTACGGATGCTGATTGTATATGAATTGATCTCGAAATTAGTTTTGTTTGATAGACCTGTTATGAAGACGTAATCGAAACAGTTTTCTTTTGTATTCAAACTGTTTTTCAAAACAATTTAGACCAGCGTGACACAAAATATAATTTCATTTTCGACTAATAGCTAGTTCCATGAGTCAAACCAGACCACGAATTTTAGGTATATATCCGTTGTAAACTGAACCTAGTCAGTTTGATTTGAGTTAGTCGAACTGTTGCGAGGTAACTCTACTCGATTTAATTTTAACGAAGTGAGTAATAAAAAATGCAACAATAAACCCTAATCGAATCAATTTGACTCGACAGTTTGATTGAGGTGAGTTCAAAGGACCTTAAATCAATCAATTTGACTCAACGGTTAATAGAATATGAAGAGAAATCGAAATGATTAATCTGTTTTTCGAATATATATAGCCGAAGAGATGTTTAGCTTGGAACTTGGTCTGTTGTAACGCTAACATGAAATCGGCCTAAAATTTAAAGTTAATTGATTTAGTCCGTAAGTCGAGTATTAGTAATTGTCCCACCCCCCACCCCCATGATTTTTGAATTACCAAAACCAAAGCAGTTAGTGGATTTAAAAGTTCCTAAATCTATTTTCTACTAAAATTTTTATTTGTTTTTCTGATTTGATCCTAAAACAAAGCGTAACAATTTGAGATAACTATTTGCGTTTCTACATTTTTAAATTATCTTTATTATTATTATTACTATTATTCAACGTAAATGATAGTATTTAGGCGTTTGTTATGTGAAATCATCTAGTAGTTAGGTTTTGGTTTTTTGAGAAAACCAACAATTTCAATCGCCACATTCTCTCTATTACACTGTTTCAGTCCCCTTGATATTTGCTTTATAATTTATGGAATGAAGATATATTAATATATATATAATGAATAAATCACAACTTATAAAAGAAAGTATTATATTTTGAATTTGGAAATATTTTTTTGGCGTTTGAGATTTTTTCTTTTCATTTTAGGAATTATTATTATTATTATTAGAAAATAAATCATGAGAGATGGGTCTTGTTTCTAAATTTTTAGTGTATCAGCAATGAGAAATCGGGGCGCACTATTTTGTAAATATGATTAGGACACGCGTGCGGTCATTTTTTTTTCTGATCGAACTCGAACCAAAATTTTGAATGATTACGTTTTAATTTTTGAACCGAATTTTGTAAAAATCGATGTGTCACAGAAGTTGAGTTTTGGCTTCGTTTCTTCGTAGTTCAATCGAAATATGTAAGAATTGTAATATTTGTGTAAATAATGGAAACGAGCCGTTTTTTGCTTGCCTGTGAGGTTTTTTTATAAAATAGTTTGGGAAGAAAAAAAAACTTTACTCTTAAGCGTTTATGCTTCTTATGCTGTGTATAAAATTATCTCCTCCTCCCCGGAAATTTTTTAAAAGAAGAAATGACCGACACAGCGAACGAATTTTTTAGCTTAATTTCGAATTTTCTTCTTTTTAAATTATTGGAGTAGAGTGTTTTATTATTTTGTTCAAATTTTGGTTTTTATTATGACTTTATTTCGAATATAGTAGCATAAAGAAGATCGTATAACCTATTTAAATTATATTCTGATGAATGCATATATCGCAATTGAAGAAATCTGCGATTGTTTGCTATGATTATAATTTTCTTTCTTTTTTATTTAAACATTTTTGAATCGAGTATCGTTTCGAGTCTTAAAAGTCTCTCGATTAAATTAAATTAAATAAAGAATGGATTTATATTTTGCATAAAAGGAAATAATTAAATTAAATAAATACATTTTATTTTTTAATTATTGGATAGCTTTCTGGTAATGCTTATTGATTATTATTGGAATTTCAAAAATAATCGGCCGCAAGGCATCACGGTGCGTTTCGCAGAAAGTGAGAAACAAATTTGAATGTCGAAATGAGTAAATAAATAAATAGATAAATAATTAAATGAAACTCCTTTCGAAATGGAGGGATTTATTTTTAAGTTTAGTTCACAGAATTAGTTTTGTTTTATTTAAATTTTTTTTTGTTTTTGCTCTGTCGCGGCAAAATGCGCAAGGGAAAAGCGTTGTGGCGCATTTTGCTGCAGTTGTCTGTTTAATTAATAATTTAAGGAATATTTAATTAAATCAGAATCGTTTTTTTGGAAATTCGTGTAATTTAGTCGTGTATTTCTGGAATAATAAGAAAGACAACCGGAAATATTACTTATCGTTGTTATTATTAGTTTGCGTTGTCTTTTTATTTTGATATGGTCTGATTTTCAAGTTGCAGCTTAATTTGGCAGTTTAATCAATTAATTAATTTGAAAGAGTGGTGAAAAATTTTATTATTAACATTCACGGTGCACACGGATGGACGTGTTCAAGATATGCTCACTTGTTTTCTGGGAGGTCTCTATGAAGTATATTTATTCTATTTATATTAATATACAGCAATCGTGGAGGTTTTTAAAAGCTCAGTGCCATAAATTTTTTTCGGCAGAAGGGAATCTCAGATCTAAAATTGGGATTCGAAGCGACTAATATGTGCGGAGTTTGTGTATGGTTGTCAATAGGAGTTTTCAATCGAGATTTGATTGAAACATTGATCACTTTCGATATAAGTAATTTTGTTTGAGAGTCTGTAGACGAATAATATAGTCCTCAAATTTTTTTTGGTTGTGGAATCCAAAATTGTCTTCCCTTCGGTGCAGCCCAAAAATCTCATCTCTCCACTGTGTGCATCTAAACAAATTTTTGATTTTCTTAAATTAAAAAAAATGATTTGGGATTGTTTTTGTCTTTGCGTTTTATTAATTAACATTAAATAAATATGTCACAGGAACACACATAACTTTTATAAATTTTACGCTGTATTAAAATTTAAAATTTATTAAAAAAAATAGAACTTTATCAAATTGTCTAATAAAAATAGGTATTTTGAATTGAATAAATTACAAAATCGTATACACAAGATAATGAAGAAATATTGATGAGACTGTAAATAAATAAATAAATAAATAAACAAATTACAAAAGCAGAATTCTGTTTCACTATTTCATTTTGCAAGGGTGGGTTCTGCTTACCGAGTTTGGGTTAGAGACTTATTTATTTTTATTTAGAGTAAAAATAAAATTTTTTTCTCATAATTTGGATTAATTGTAAATTAATTAATTCACCGATAAACCCCGGTGATGGTTGAAGGTGGAATTTTTGATTTGTGAAAACGGTTCATTGTCTTGAGTGTACAACGGCCAAGATATAGAAAAAATGCGATTATTTATTATTATTATTAATTTTGTTGGTACTTTAAGCACCATAAAAAAGTGGCGAGCTAAAGAAGCATAAAAGCAGACTGATTTAGTATCTGGATAAACCAAAAAGAAAAAAAAATAGTCGTTAATTAATTAGAGAAGATTTTGTGAAATTTAAAAATGGGAAATGTATGATAGAGATGTATGAAGTGAAACAAATTTTTTTTTTCGGAAGGCATTCTCTCTGTGCCTGTGGATTTATTTTTTATTTTTATTTTATTTTTAAACAATGATTTATTGATTGGTTTTGGCCGATAATGTCTGAGCGAAAAATAAAATGGAAGGATTGTGCAGAGATGTTTAAAAAAAAAGAAATTTTTAAAGTGTATATTATACTGAAATATATGTTTAATATATGTTAAAAACTGAGATGGATGTGTTTATTGTGTTGCTGATGTTTTTTCCCCCCGTTTCGGCCACTTTTTTTCTTGGACCACGCTGTCTACACTTTCTCCCGGCTTCTTGTTTTCGCCTCCTCCAAAACTCCTTCATTTTTCTCTCTACCTTTCCTCGGACCACGCTCTCCCTGTTTTTAGTCTGGCTTTTTGTCTGTTAAGTATTCGTTGACGGTATGAGCTGGTTTGAGTCTCTCCAGTGCTACTCTTACGGGTTTATTGTTGATTGAAACGGTAAAACTGTTTCCGTCTTTCCTGATGACTTTATATGGACCATCGCAAGGTGGTTGCAGCGGTCTTCTTACGGCGTCGTGTCGTATAAAAACAGAAGGGGTGCTCTGCAGTTCCTTGTGTGGAAATACGGCTCGGTGCCCAAGTCGAGTTGCTGGAACAGGTTGGAGGTTTTGCAGTTTGGCTGAGACCGTTAACTCGTTCGAAGACGAAAGGAATTCTCCTGGAAGCCTAAGGTTGGTCCCGTAAACCGTTTCCGCTGGGGTTGCTTGGAGGTCTTCTTTCCAGGCTGTTTTGATCCCTAGCAGTACAATGGGCAGTATTCTTGACCAATTGTCAGTGGCGTTCGGTGGAGGCGTGGCAATATATTGAGGTTTTTCGGGAAATACCAGCTTCGAGAGAACTAGAGAATGGTCTTTCGAGGCAATAAGAGATTTGAGTTCTTCGTCTGTTTGCTGCGCCGCGGCTGATTCTTCCTGCGAAACTGTCGGAGTGACGCTTTCGATGCGAGACAATGCATCGGCTGTTACTTGATATTTTCCGCTAATGTGCCCGATGTCGGTAGTGAATTGGCCGATGTAATCCAGATGACGGAACTGGCGAACTGGTGAACACTTTTCTGGCTTCTGGCGAAAGGCGAAATGGCTTGTGATCCGTGAATATGATCGTTGGCCTTCTCTCAACAAAATGTCGAAAATTTTTGATGGCGGCGTACGCTGCATACAATGTAATGTAAACCCTGTCATATGCACTGTAATTTCGTTGGGTAGACGACAATGATTGTGTAAAGAAACTTAGTAGCTGCCAATCTCCATTAACCCATTGCTGTTGTGTTGTTCCTATAGCATAGTCTGAGGCGTCGACTACGACTGCTAAGCGGGTGTTGTGTTTGGGGTGGAAGAGCAAAACTGCTTCAGCTATTCCGTGTTTGAATTGGGAAAATGCTTCTTCGGCTGCCTTCGTCCAAGTGATTTCTTGGTTGCAGTTGGTTTGCACAAGGAACTGGTCGGTTCTCCGCAAAAGCTGGTTCAGCGGTTCTTGGGTAGTTGCCGCTTTGGGTATGAATCTGCGGTAGTTCAGTTATTCTCAGGAATCTTTGGAGTTCCTTGATAGTCCGAGGTTTTGGATGAGCTGACTGATAAATGGCCTGAACTTGTCTCTGATTTGATCGCGTTCCCTGACTGATGACAGTGTGTCCCAGGAAATCAACTTCGAACTGCCCAAAAGTGCTTTTGGCTGTCGTTGTCTTTCTTTGGAACGATATTCTTTGCTTCAGCATCTCCTGGAATTCTGGCAGTACTACAGGAGTAGTTCCGATGAAATGTTTCGTAGAGTGCTGGATTTATACGAAAAGGCCCGGTGGACGACACAGTTCTGCATACTCTGCCAGCAATCGGTGATAAACGGCACTGGCTCTGACTTCTTACTGAAGTTTCTACACCTCTTGCCCGCTGTCCTATAGTTGATATGGACGTGGTGCTGTCGATGAGTCTTTTGTTGCAGATATCCATAAGCAAGTCGTAGTGCTCGAGGAAATCGAATCCGATGATCGGGTGGTCGACATCGGACACGACGAAAGTTCATGTGAAATCTCTTCCTAGTCCCAAGGCAAGAGCCAGCGTCTTACATCCATAGGTGCGGATAATAGAGCCGTTGGTCCCAAATAATTGGTAACTTTGCTTTGGTCTCCTTAAGATTTGCTCATGGGTTAACGCATGGGGTTGGCGCCTGTGTCCACTAGGAAGCGGATCTTCGTTCTGGGGGCAGGGATGAAGAAGCGATGGAGTTTATTACCAGCACAAGCCGTCGCAACTGGTGGTGGTTTGAGAAGTTTCCCCTGAAACCTGCAAGGTGACGTGCATCTCCTTGCGTCTGTAGCCGCTGTTGGACGTTTTGCCGTATCCTGCTACTATTGGGTGGATGGTTTCTGCCTCTGGAAGTCGATCTGGTTCGTCATCGTGATCGGGAGCGCTCCTCTTGTATGAGTTTCCGAATTAGTTGTTCTAGATTGTCCGTGTCTGTTGGGCGCTGAATAGCCTTCACTGGGGATGTGGAACTGTTGATGCCACCGACGGCCGAACGATCACTACTGCTGGGTCCTCGAGTGTGGCCATGATGTGGATTGCACCCCGAGGACCCTGCCGTTGAGTGACAGTGGTGGATGCAGCGTTTTGAGCGTTAGTAACATTAGACGGTTTCTTCGGCATTGTAGCGTCGTTTGAACTCACCTCGGATGTCACCAAGTTGTAGGATGTATAATAAATAGTTGTTCTTGCGAAAAATCTTAGTTTATTTACAGACACGTGTTTAATGAATGGCGTAGGGATGTGGTGACCCCACCGCCCAGTAGTTTCACACTGCAATCGGCCTCCCAACCCTAAGGTGTTAGGCGACCCGTGCTGATGGGGTGCGTGCCACAAGAGAGTTGTGCCGTAAACGGAGCCTCGGGTTTACCTGGCGCCCTCCCCGAGTAAGTAGCCTTACCCAGGTGCAGGGGACACTGTCTCCCTGAGGGTGACCTCACAGGGGACACTCTCAAAGAGGGGTGGACCTCAATCTCCCCCTTAAACCCCCACATCATGGAAAAATACGACAATGGACCCACCATCCGTTTTGGGGATTGCGGGGATAAGGCGCAGTGCCCGAGGGGGGCAATACAGGATGGGTAGCTGGACGACGACTTCGGACCGGAACTTGGAATGTTTTTTCGCTAACAGTGAAGAAGGGCCTGGAACTGGTGAAGGAGGCCAAGAGGTAGGCTATTGGATCTCTTGGGTGTCTCCTCCACCAGAAAAAGGGGCTCCGAGACCGTGGATCTTCCCGAATGATGGAAGCTCTTCTGCTCCGGAGTCGACCCTTTAATGGTGACGCAGGCGGGTGTGGGGATACCCACGAGCCCCGGCTGTCGGACCGGATGATTGAATGAACCCCGTTGGGGGAAGAGTGGTGGTACTGGAGCTTCAGTTGAAGACATCAACTCTGGCTGTTGGGGAGGAAGCGCGACCCCAATTGTGCCCCGAGGGGTGAGAGGTTGTTGGATTTTGGCTGTGCCCATGGCTTGGCGATCATGAACACCTTCTTCCAGCACAGGGACGTCCACAAGTACACTTGGTACTGTGACACACTTGGGCAGAAGTCTATTATAGACTTCGTCATGGTGTTAATGTGTGCGAGGCGGATCGTCTGCGACGTGAGGGTTATGAGAGGGGCTGAGCTCAACCTGGACAGGACGGGGCCGAAGCCATAGAGCCGCGCGGTCGAAATGCCGACTCGTGTGATGTGGGAGAAGCTCCAGAACGAAGAGGTTCGGGATCTTTTGCGCACCACATAAAGGATAGATTCGAGCAACTTCTACCGCTCTTGGCTGAAGTGGAGGAGGAATGGCGTCTGTTTAAAACAGCCGTCACCGAATCCGCGAAGGCAACTTGTGGGCTGAAGCGGCTTGGCGTGGCGGCCGGTGGCTGCAGGCGGACTCCGTGGTGGGGAGACCCAGAGGTCCGGCGGGCCCTCAAAGAGAAGAAGTAAACCTTCAAGGTGTGGTTACACCGGAAGGACGAACTCTCTCGAGGCCGGTACGTTGAGGCGCGAAGGCCTTCCAAGTTGGCTGTGAATGTAGCCAAAGAGCGGGCTTGAAGAGAGTTCGGAGAACAGCTTGAATCCGACTATGGATCTGCCAGGAAAAGGTTTTGGCAGACCATCCGCCGCCTCAGAGGGAGAAACCCTCGCCCGCCTCGAGTGATAAAATCCAAAGACGGCACTCTCCTCTTTGAGGAGAGGGCCATCCTTGCTCGTTAGAAGGAGTACTTCTCGGAATTGCTCAATCCAACCCAGGCCACGGAGGGTGGCAGAACCGGCGCCACACTTGGGCCGAGAGTAGTCCCACCGTTGCCGAAGTCGCTCGGTCGCGGCAAAGCTGCTGGTGTGGATGAAATCCGTCCCGAGATGTTGAAGGCGCTAGGGAGTCCTTTGGCTCGCGTCATTAAAATGGCCTGGCAGAGAGGAACAGCGCCGGAGGATTGGCAAACCGGAGTGATTGTCCCGATCTTTTTCAGAAAGGGAGCAGGAGTAATTGTTCCAATTATAGGGGCATCGCCCTGTTAAGTCTCCCTGGGAAAGTCTTTGCGAAGGTGCTGGAGGCTCGTTGCAGATCCGTGGTCGAGGACAGGTTGGGGGAGGGTCAATGTGGATTCCGTCCCGAAAGAAGCACGACGGACCAGCTCCTGACCCTGAATCTCACCCGCGAGGGGTCTTGGGAGTACGCCCGACCACTCGGACCTCTCCTTTTTCATAATTTATATGGATTGGATGCTACAGTACAGCCGAGGAAGCGAGGGTTTCAGTTATGGGAACCTGGAGATGGGGCATCTTACTTACGCGGATGACCTCGTCCTTCTGGGATCCTTCCACCAGAATCAAGTCAGAGTGGATACACTATCCAAATGCGGCGCCTGGTACGCGAGAATAAAAAAGGAACGAAAAACTTACCCACGGCTCTGAAAAGAGGATGATTTTTTTTGGGAGCACAGGATGGTCGAAAACAGGGATAGGAAAACAGGAGCTCACCAATTTTCGTATCTGTCGTGGATAATTTAACCTTAGCGTAACTTAACTATTCGAAAACTTTCTTCTACACTCTCCGAGAGTTGCACAGTAAGTCCCTATCCGAGCCCTCTACACCATCGGTCTCACATGCACTTCCCGCCGAAACCTTTGGCATAGAGGATTCAAACCCCAAAAGCGCGCGGGCGCGAACACAGAGGTTTTAGTGATCTTGAGAAAGCCGGTTAAGTGCGACATCCGCCTTCGCAGAGCCACGCTGGGGCTTTCTCAAGATCACCCCAAGTACCTTGGGGTCTGGTTCACGAGTGATGGCAGGACAGACGCAGAGATCGCGTCGCGGATCGCTCAGGCTGGAGCAGTGATGCTACAGTTGGGGCGGTCCGTAGTGCGAAGGGCTGGGCTGAGCAGCCAGGCAAAGCTCAGCATCTTTCCGTTCGTTTGTATTCCTGTTCTCACTTATCGTCATGAGATGTGGGTGATGACCGAAAGGATCAGATCCCGGGTATAGGGGGCCGAAATAAGGTATCTCCGAGCAGTGCGCGGTGTGTCGAGGCTGGACAAGTGTCGCAACACGGCCATCCGCGAGGGGCTTCAGGTTGAGCCGCTTCTTCTCCAGATCGAGACATTCATCCTTCGATGGTTTAGACACGTGTAGGGGCTCCCTCCGAAACGCCTGGTTCGTCGGTCTTATCAGAGTGCTCTGGAGGAGAGCGACCCTGTGGTCGTCCGCGGCAGGGGTGGCTCAGGAGGGTGAAGGCCTCGGTTGAATGCCGTCTGATAACCCCGGGTTCCCTGGAACCTGGAGCAGAGGATGGTTCCGGGTGAATGTTTTTGGTTACTTCCATTACCCCGCTACCTAACGGATGGCCATCAATGAGTCCGCGGGATAAGACGTCCCTCCTACCATATCACTTCACAAGGGCGGAGGATTCGTCGTTGTGGGTGCCCACTTTTCCCCCAACAGGGGACTCGTCGAGTTCGATGCCTTCCTGGACGAGAACGGTGACGCAATACAGCGTTCCCGACTTCGACCCAAGTGGGTGTTTGGGAACTTCAACGCCAAATTCTGGGCTTGGGGTTGCCCCCGGACCACGGCTCGAGGCGAGTCCTTAGGCGATTGGACGGCCGCACATGAGGCTCCTCAACCGAGGGACTCAGGCAAAGTGTTCGGCAGACGGGCGGCTCCATCATCGATCTAGGTTTTGCCTCCGGAAGAAACCCCCTCGCGGAGGTCGAGACCCTTTCGGATCATCTCTACATCCGCAGGAAAGCCTCAGAAAGTGCTCACCCGCATTGGACATTCCCCCAGATGGAAGATCCGTGGGCTGAACGAGGAACTCCTCTAGGCTGCAGGCCTAGCTGCAACCTGGGCAGGAAGAGTCGGCGGCGGAGAACACGTAAACTATAAAGCGTCCAACATCCGCGACGTCCTTACTCAGGTGTGCGACGCATCGATGCCAAGGATGGGCCTTCCCGGCCCTAAACGGTCTGTCTAGTGGTGGTCGGAGATCATAGCCGACCTCCGCAGGCCGTGATTTCGCGACCGTCGTCGATACACTGGCGCCGGCAGATGGCGCGGCCACGGCGAGTTTTTGATACTTTGTTTCCCCGAGTGGAGCCGTTCCACTTTCCTGATGCCCCGGTAGACTTGCTCGCGGGGGATAAGGAAATGGAGGTATCCGCCGATGAGCTCGGATTCGCACTCCGAAAAATCTCCGGGCCCCAATGGAGTGCAGGTCTGAGTCTTGGTGAAGGTGCAATCTTTTCTCGGGGGGGATCTCCAGCCCCTGTACTCTTTCTGTCTTCGAACAGGCGCTCTCCCATTCATATGGAAAAAGGCGAAGCATCAGGGGCCTGGTTCGGCACAGAGTCCCCCACTCTCTTCGGCGAGTAATTGGAAATTATCTCCGGGATCGGTGGATTGTGGCAGAGGACCGGTACGGCCGATCGGCTGTGACGTGTGGTGTCCCCAGGGGTCGGACCTAGAACCATTCCTGTGGAACATTGCCTGCGACACAGTATTGACGACCCATTTTGTTCCCGGAGTCTCCATCACGTGTAACGCTGATGACACATCGGTGTTGGGGACGGGCGGGAGCTGGCCCGGGGTATTGACAATCGCAGAGGCGTCCCTGGGGCGAGTCGTCGAAAGGATCCACGAGTTGCGGGCTGCGGGCTGCGCCGCACAAGACTGAATGCATGTGGTTTCACGGACCGCGGCGACGTCTCCGCAGTCCCACTTGAAGGTCGGTCAGGCGAAGGTCGGGGTTAAGTCTCGGTTGAGCTATCTGGGGCTCAGGTGGAAGACCTGGGGCTTCCACCTTCAGGGGCAGGAAGGGGAGGTGTGGGGCTCAGCTGGGGAGCAGGTGGAAGTTCGAATCCTACTTCAGGACTGTAGCGCTCCAAGCAAGGAGGATGGCTCAAGCTCTTGGTTCACTCCCGTCGAACCTTGGTGGCGCGGGAGGCAGGGTCCGGCGGCTGCGAGGGTACAGGACAATCTCCGGTGCGGAGGCAGGCGTACTGGGGGGGATCCCTCCAACTGATCTCCTGGCGGAGTCCTACAGATCCATTCACGACATGCGAACTTCTTTAGCAAGGATGCATCCGTGGAGATCTCCTCGGGATGGCGAAAAAGCAGACTCGACAAGTTCTGATCAGGAGATGGCGAGATCGGCTGGCTCAGGACTTCGGTCCTGGTCAGAGATCCCTGAGAGCGATCCAGCTCGACCGCTGGACCATACGACCGGCGGATCATACGCTGGGATGCGCGCCGTGGATTGGGCAGAGGAGACGCCTTTGCAAAGTAATGGGACAGAACTTTTCCCTCTCGGCCATCTTTCAGGGGATCCTCGAGAGCGAGAGAAACCGCATTCTCCTCCTTCTGTAAAGAAATGATGCTGCTGAAGAAGGAGGCCGAGCGAGCTCGGGAAAGGGAAAGTCGCGGCACCCTCCGGGATCGCATCCTGGATTAACATTGTTGGTTTCCGGGGATGAGTGTTTTCGGAGGAGCGGTCTGGTGAGTGGACCAACTCCAGACCGATTGCGGAAGAGTTTTCGTGGGTTCCCGGGTCTCACTGTCCGAGCCTAGCTGGTGTTTACTCAGGGGTTTCAGTGTGTGCAAATCCCACATACTCCCTCCTGCCTTCCGAAAGGTAGGACGGACAACCTTCGAGGGATTTTCTCTGTTAAAAAAAAAGGGTGTTAGTTCGAGTTCATCAGGTGTCACCTCTAATTCCTGATCCCTCGTCAGCAAGTCCTCGAGGAGGCAGGAAGTGAATCGGCTCCACTCGGAGAAACGATCGCCGAGTCCAGAACTGGCTCCAGAAACGGAAGATTTAACTTCTTTGTGACGTCTGCCGAACTGACGCTGCCTGAATATCTCTGTTAAGGAGCCTGAGGTCGTGTGCGGCCGCCTAGTCACCCAAGGAAAGGATGAGAGCCGTAGTTCGGGAGACAAAGTCGTGGACTTTGCGTTGAAGTTCCCGAGCACCAACATGGGTCGAGCCCAGAAACGCTGGATTGCGTCACCGGTCTTGCCCTCTTCACCATCGAATTCGACGAGTGCTCTGTTGGGGGAAAAATAGGCTCCCACAACGACGACTGCACCACCCTTATGTAGTGATGTGGTAGGTGGGGTGTCCGTGGAACCTATCATGGCCACGACGCCGTCTGCATCGCCAAACCAGAGGGGATGGCCAGGAATGCAGTAGGGTTCCCCTAATACAGCCAACCCCACTTTCCACTGCCTGAGGCTTGTTATGAGCAGGTCCTGAGCCGGACGACAGTTTTTTTATGTTGGTCTGCAGTCGGGAGTTAGCCATTACGGGGCCGTTTCCATGGCCCCCTCCTGGCCTCCTGCCGTTGTGTGCTCCGTGGAGACTCTAGGAGTCTTTGCTTAGGAGCACTTGCTGCGTTCTTCTCGGCCGGCTTAGCATTGTTCTTTGGAGGCGGGGAACAAGCTTTGGCCCCGATGCGATGGTCGCTCTTCCTTCCCAGCGTCCACACACCAGACAGTGGGAAGCTTCGGAACATACACTAGCTTTGTGTCTCGGTTTGCCCCACTGGCAACACAGTGAGCTTCTGTCCACGGCAGAACTGTAGGAGACGTAAACGTGCCCCTGCTGGAGACAGGTGGCACTGGAGGGGTCTACTCTCCAGGATCTTGACAGTGGCGGATATCCATCCGACCACTATTTTTCCCTCTCCAACTATCTTCCTGAGGGCGGCTAGGGGTAGTTTTGCTCATACCGAATCCAGTCTACGGGGGAGACACGAGGATTCCCCAACATAATGTCTTCGGCCCTGCACCCTCCCGTTTGAAAGGGCTGCTAGTATTTCGGCCAAAGAGATGGAACTGTCAACATCCTGACAACAATCTTCGCCATCTTCACGGGAAATCTTCCCGTCTTTGTCGAACAGGACCTCCGACTCCTTGGCCGCTAGAGTATCCGCCTTTTTGGAGCTGTCGGTGCCACAGAACTCCACGACCGAAGACCCCATGTGACTTACCTTGGAACAAATATTCTCGAGTTTCAGCACTAACTTCCCCACATTAATTTTTCTCTGACCATTTGCATCGCCTGTGATGCTGTCGCCAGTTGGCTGTCGGGAGAAACCGGCAGTATGGCCGGCTTCCCGGGAAGGCCGTGGAAGTTTGGGGGTCTTTTGAACTGGCTGAGCCTTCTTAGGTTTCTCCTTTGCGTTCTTCTGCGGAGCAGAAGTCGGTCGGGGGGCGAGTCGGCTGTTGGCCAGACAGGTTCATGGGACCTCCTGGGGTGAGCCAGCCACAGCTGCAGTCGTTGTCGTCACCACTGGCTGTGGGAGATTCTGACTAGCAGCGGGACAAACCCGTGAGTTTCCTCATTGCAAAGAGGTCCCGGGGAGGGTTTCTTCGAATGGAAGGAGGTTGTGGAGGAAAAAAGAGAAGGCTCCTTCCGGAGCTACGGAGCTTCCTAATGACTCCTGCCAATGAAGTGCCATCAGTTGAGATCCACTATCGTAGACTCCCATTTCCATTTCATGGAGCGCTAAATTTTTTTTTCGCTAACACAGACTCCTGTCGATAGAGTCGATAAAGACCACTTTGGGAATCACTGATCTACAGCAACAAGATGATAGAGTACTGAAGGGCTGACGGGCTGTATCTACATAAATAAAAATAGACACACTCACTAATATGGATGATTATCTTCAGGCTACGTAAATAATATATCACTTACAAAATCAAAAATAAAATCCTTGGGGGCGGGGAGGAATAATTTGATAGATAAGGGGAGGAAAGTGAATATGAGACAGCAATAAACCCAAAACAAACATTTAATTTAACATCTGACTTTATTTTATTTCTAATTATTTTCTCTTACAAACGTTATCACTTCATTTGCCTCTTGTAAAATAATTGAATAGCAATTTCTCGAATCTATTGGTTTATACATGTGTAAAATACAATATTGGTGAAACTAATAAATAACAACGCACTAGGCCTTAATTTATACAGAATAAATACGATATTGCAGTTTTACAAAGGATTTTAGTTAACATAGATTACCTTAACACAAACAAAAAAAAATTATAATAATAATTATGAGAGGAGACCAAATCACAAAGGAAAAGAAATTCAAAATAATTATTCTTAAGTCACCTTCCAGGAGATTTGTTTTCTTCGCTTGTTTTTTTCATTTTTCTTTTAGAAATGGCGGAAAAAATGGCTTTCGTTACACAATGGCACAGACACGTTTTATCACAATTTGATTTTTGTTCATCTCATTTGAAGAATTTGACTTTCAAAACTGTTCAAATGACAACATTCATTTCTCATGATCGTGTTCATCTGTTAAGTAACTTCAGCCCTTGTTTTATGAAAACAGAAAAGAACTGAGGGATTGACAACACTGAAAGAACCAGAGAGACATCAATACTAATCAAATAAAACATAAAAAAAATTAGGAGGAATGTTAACACTTGGATAATTTCTGAACAGCTAATTAATTAACCTCCCGATAAGTATAGAAAGTTTTTTTATTATACATATAATTTGTTATGAAATGTCACTTTCAGCAGGAGTCATAGTTCTTTGCATACAAAACCATTTTCCTTGAGGGCATGAATCTAAGAAAAACTGTCCACGGTGTAGAAATCAGAGAGATAGATAGATAACTTACTATTCACAATATATTCAGTACATCCTTGATTCAAAATCTATGTATGTTCTAAAACAAAAAAAAAGTTTTCTCTTAATAATTTAGTATCAATATAAATATTATACAATGAGATCTGTGGAGGAAGCCAATAAAGTTTTGGTTTCTCACTTTATCTCCACAATTCTTTTTTTTTTTTTAAGTTAATTTTTTCATCTAGTCATTCCTCAAATCATGAAAAGCTTAATAAGTATTTTTATTTATTTTATTTTACTTTTGTTTACTTAAAGTTAAATAAACTGAGGGGCCATCCACCATTTAAAAAATATTTTTTTTTTTACAAAAGCCTGAAATACATTTTACCAAATTCCCAGTTCTGCTCACTTATTCACATTTTCCTTTTCATTTTCTCTTTTTTACCGTTTATGAAATTACACAAGACAAGGATGATTCGAAGCGTTCATCGAAACTATTACGACAGATCTGACAAATGAGTTATACTGAACTTTTTAAGGCTTCCTTTTTATAAGTATATATCTAATCAAATACGCATCGCGTTTTAGTTCCAAAGTTCTGAGAATTTCAAAAGCTTGAATGACTTCCAGCCGATATGTAAAGACCCGGCTGACAGTGCCCGAGGTTGCTCGGAGACACTCATAGCTTCAAAATTTAAGAGTTTCGAGTTAGTCGTAGAGCATCTAAGTGGGAAGGTATGAGATGGCTTGGTTTATGGGTATCCTATTGATAAAGGGTGCTATAGTTATTTGTCGCTATGGGGTGTAGGAAACAAGTGACTATTGATGAATCACTTGTTTTAGTCATCGAAAGAATTTGGAAGACATGAGGATGAGATAATACTGTCTGATATCAAGGGTGAGAAAACATGTGATACTCATGCTGGATGTCTCATCCTTGTCTTCGGTATAAGTACCACCCCGAGCCCAGTTTGGATGTCAGTTGGCAGTTGAAAAGTCAGTCGAGTCAGTAGTAAGAAGTATTTGAAGAAAGTCAGTGAAGAAAGAGTCCGCGTTGAGTGAAAATCTGAGTTGTAGTGAAAATCAAGTCATATTTGAGTACCGATAAGGTTTAAGGACATCTGGAAAGTTAGGACTAGTGTGAAAAACAGAGCACGAAAAACAAGTTAACGTTTTGATCAAATCGAAGAAGCGCCTACTTCATTCGCTTGTCCCAAACACTACAATTTTTGGTATCAGAATTGGGATCTGGGATCATTACAAATATCCTCGATTCTGGACTTTTTTCTGTATTAATCAGGGTTCCATCTTCAATCCCAATCGATCAACTGGAACTGTTTTAAAGGAAGCCTTAAAAATCCCGTTTAAACAAAAATTACAAAACAAAAACTTCATCTTACAACAACAAAACATTTTTAAAAGTTGGTACAAAGTACAAAACCTAAAAGATAAAAGAGAAGTAACAAATACTGAATAATAATGAGTCCAAAAACCAAAATTGTAACACCATTATTTTCAGTACAATTTTTAAACCAAATCTAAATAACCTCAACAAAAATTTAAATTACAAAAAAAGTAATTTCCGACATTTAACTCACCGGTTGTAACCGATAATTGCACACTGTTCGAATTGCTTTTAAAAAAATAGAAAGAAAGAAAGAAAAACAGAATGTTTAACCGGTTTCTTGGAATAATTAACACATCAAAATTAAAAACAAAAACGAAACAGAAACTTTGGCTTAGGATTGAATGACAAAAGTAATCTAAATCAAAGATAAAAATCTCTGTCTCTGTATAGAGTGCTGCAACAGGTACACCTTTTTGAGTTGAGGTCCAAAAAAAATTTTTTTTTACTTAGAATTGTGACGACACTATCTAGAGACAGTTGTCAGTGATGTAAGATATTACTGGATAGTACTTGGCCCTAAGGTTCTGTCCAGCTGAGTTAACGCTAAAGACAAAAGGTCTGGAGGAAATCCTGGGTCCTATGAAAGAACATCTTAAGCTAATGGACTGATGAGAACAGTATTCTATGGAGGTCTAAGAAGAATAAAGCTAGCCAATTAGATCTTCAATCTCTACCTCTACAAGAATACAAAAGCGATATGTTTGCGACATGAAGCGTCACTAGAAAATATCACAAAGATAGTGACACAGCTACAGTATAGCATACCAACTCACGCGTTCTAATTAAGTGGGGAACAGGACAAATATGTGTTTTACGAAATCTCTTTTTTCTTGTTGATGTTACTCTGCAGCTGAGAGAGACCTTGGTTTGAAAAAAGTGTCATTAAAAATTAACAAAATTCATTATAAATAAAAAAGAATGTTACAGGTTTAACAAGTTCAACTCGCGCAAAAGTTGAATTCCATGTTCGAGGGGAAGAGTAACTGAGACAATTCAGAACTTGGAATGAATTTTCCTCTTTCCTGCAGTCGAAATCATTTTCTGATGTTGGAAAGTCTGAACATATTTGACAACCTTTTCTTTTGGCTTTCTGTACGACTGGGCTCTTTTGTTAGTATTAAAAGGATGATGTGGTGCATTGAAAAGGTCCGAACACAAACAACTATACTAACACCTATTTAGGATTCCCTTAACTGGTGTAGCAACCATGATACCATTGGTTTGTAACAAAATACCTATTATTTACACTCTACAACAGCAGACATATAATTTTTATAAAAACAGAAGCTTTAGAAAGCATAGAAACAAAACTTTGACGAGATTCAATTACTCATCTGTCAAGATATACTTGAGTTTTTATCTTTGTTAGACTCAACATCTTTTATCATCGCTGCATTCATTCAAACCTATTACCAAAAGTTTTTTTTATCAATCATTCATTACAAAATATATTTGTATAATATTTCCTCCCTCAGCCTGATAAAAAAGTTCACTATTCCTCTCACCCAAAGACCAAAAAAAATTTCCTCAGTGGTAGTAATTAAAAAAAAGTTTGACTTGAAAAATTAAGAGAAGCAAGCCAAATTCTTCGGAAAATTTACCGTTTTATGTCTTTTAAATGTTTTTACACAGATATATATGTTCGTACATATATATATTAATATATTTCATTTTTTAGAGATAACACCAAAAAAACAAAATTTTCTTTTGTTTTTAATTTAATGTAACCGAAAAATCACGATAGATGGATGCTTAAACCCACTATATATATATATAGATTAATTTACATATTATGACAAGATTCTATCGATTGGCAGATTGTTTTTCATGTCCACATGTCACTGACTTGTTTCAGCTCAGTCTTCGTCGAAATTCCCCCTTGGGCTGGTGTCGTAAGACGAACCTTGTCCTTCGGGACTGTAGCTCATGTCGTTCGGAGACAAACCGTCATGAGGGTAATAGAACTGTTCCGAGCTCGGTCCGGCTCCGTTTATCCCCGGCGAAACGCGTCCCGACGTTCCTGGAGATATCATATCGCTCCCGGGTGCCATGAACCCCATTTCGGAGGCTCTCTCCGGACACCAAATCTGTCTCATTTCCTGTCGTCGTTGCCTCAATAGAGTTTTGTATTCTGAGATCCGAACTTTCTTTCCGTCCACGATGCAGGTACGCTTTGGCCTCGGTCGATATCTGTAGTCTGGATGTTTTTCCATGTGCAATTTGGATAACCTAGACTGTTCCTCGTAGTAGGGTTGCTTCTCTGCGTTGGACATGGCTTTCCATCTAGCACCTGAGGTTCGACATGAATTATAATTAGAAAGAAGGTTTGCTTAATGAGGTGAATCCAAGGTCGGGCACACTCAAAATAGTTTAGCCTAGTTTTGTAATTACTCGACATTTACTTACCTAATATTTTCGATATATTCGAGTTGTGCATGTCGGGACATGCTTTGAGAATTTTTCGACGCTCGTCCTTGGCCCAAACCATAAATGCATTCATCGGTCTTTTTATATGCGGTTTGCTCTCTCCATCTCGCTTCTGCTGCCGAATTATTTTAGCCTTGTCGCTGTTATCGTCCGGGATTTTGTAGCTCGGATCGGCCCCCCACACTGAAATTTACATTTAAATAATAATGAAAAATTATTTGAAAAACAAAGACATTTATAAAAATTTAAAATTACCATAATTTATACTCTACAATGAACATTTCAAAATCTTTTTTTTATTATATGATATTTATAAAAATAAACTTGAGTAACAAAAAAGGTCGAAATGGAAAAAAATAAGTTGGCAAAAGTCCACGAGTCTTAATTAAACATTCTCAATGTTGCATCCTGAATAAATCGCCTAATTAGGCACACGTCTCAACAAATTAGAAAGTGGAATAGTGATACGAGAAATACTCACTTGCAGCCATGAAATCAGCTTCTTCTTTGCTCCCGGGTAGTGGAGGTTCCTCTCGTGGAGGATGATTCCCTTTGCTACCGCTAAGATGAGACGGTGGACCTGGCATATACATCGGCAATGGAAAATGTGGATGCTTGTCGGGGGAAGGAATCATGTCTTTCGGACTTGCATGATGTGGCTTTTGAGCGGCGAGTGGATTCAAATGCGACGGAAGTGCCGCGTATGGCATGAACCCGCGGGGCATCATCATGTTCGGGGGCAAAATCTTTGACGTCGTCGAGGCTATCGGATTGAGAGGAGATGTTTTATCCCTGATGTTCTTTGGCTTTGTCAAATTCAGCGGCGCGTCTGTTTCCTCGGGCGTCGGCGATTTGGGAGACGAGGGTATTTTGTTGCCGACGTTCGCGGAAATTTGAGCTAATTGAGCGGTCGCCGAAATCCAATTTGGAAGTGTTCCGGGTGGCATGAGAGAATTCTCGAACTTTCCCTTCGAATTTTGAGCTAAATGCATGGAAAGACCGGCGCCGGGTAGGCGCAGCTGTTCGAAAAGCGGAAGGTACATAAGGTGCTGCGGGCTGGGAACTCCCATGTTCTTTGCCGTCGCATACTGACTTGAAATTTGTGACTGAAGTTCTTGGATTTTGTTTTGTTGAGATATGATGTGCTCCTGCTGTCGTTTGAGTTGCTCCTGTTGTATTTTCTCTAATTCCTTTTTGTGACTTTCAGCGGAGGCTTGCTGACTGGCCTGTAAGAAGACAAAAAAAGAAATCTTAGTATATGTAAAAATTTTCATTTCCTCACTAAGAATCATCGCCGAGACATTTTACCATGAGAGAGTCATGGTTAGACACTAAAAAGTCAAATTTTTTTGCAAATCATCGTCGAATCAGGCCGAAGCCAAATAGGCGGGACTCACTTTTAAAAGACGAAAATGATTAAATTTCCAAACAGCCTAATGCATCTAAAACATTTCTAATCGATTAACTTTTTCGATTTTCAAATTCTTCTTCGTTTAAATACCCATAAGCAAATAAATAAATAAATGCACTTAGACAATGCACACGCCACGAAAATTTTCCACCTGAAATATTCACGAGTCATTCGTCGTCTTCCAAAGACGGATATCTACAAATGTTTTCTGCATAGTAGTCAGGCACTTACAACTCTAAGCCACGCCTACTCTTCAAACCTAAAAAAAAAAATAGGTACGAAAAAAAAAAACGGAAAAGAAGATGCCACCTATTGGAGTTAACTCATTTCGGCATCCAAGTGCACTTTACTCTAAGACAATTAAGTATCTATTCTGAAAGAGAGACATCCTTTGTTAGTCGCACACCAACTTCATTTGTTATCATTGTTACTATACCGAGTTCCATCTCCCTCTGTAATCGTGTTCATTCTTTACTTGATTATTTCATCAAACAGCCTTTTTGTTACTTATTTATAATCTTTTCACTACTATTTTCTCTAATGCATTACTCTCACAAAACAGAGTAAGTTTACAGAAAAAAAGATTTTGTTTTGAAAAATGAGGTTATTGGGTTGAAATGGGGGAAACGGAAATTATTAATTCATCCTTATTTGCATTAAGGATTCTGTTTGTTCCTTTACCCCTACTGAAAAGCTTTTGTGATGTAATATTTGTATATACAACACTTATTAATGAGTGACACTTTAGACCCTAGTACTCAAACTGCGGCCCACCAAGCCTACTGAGTGGCCCAGTGGAAACCAATTCACTGAAAATTTGTGAAAGGTCGATTGTCCATTGTAAAGGCTGAACTATAATGCATGGTCAGTACGAAAATGTTCGAGCCTGTGCTCAAAAACTCCTAACATTGTTTGCCTCACAAAATATCTTGATGAGGCAATATACAGAAAAACATACAGATGATGTCTTGAGGGTGTACTGTATGCGTCCAAAGCCGGACTTACAAAATCTTCTTTTTGGTAAGTCGTGTGGCCCAGTCGCAATGGTCACATGGAAATTCGGCCCGGGAAGGAAAAAGCTTGAGTACCAAGGCTATAGACTCAGGCTGACGGACAGACAGAAATTATTTTTAATAATTTTAGTACTATCCGATGATTTTTTTTTTTTTTTCACTCCATTTTTGACGTTCCAGAAGACAATACTTTCCAGAAATCTTCGGCTTGGCGTCCTTACTAACTCTGTGTCTTTGTGTTTTAATCTTCATTTACAAGAAGAAGAAAGAGAGGTGGAGATACTGTCATTCTAATCTCTTCTTTATTCGCTGTCTTTGTAGGGCATGAACGTTTTCCTTTGTTTTTTCTCGACAGAAGTTTTGATAAATCTGCCACTTCTCCGGTGAGTGTAGCAAGTCTATGTCGAGAAGTGAAAAGGTTTTCAGAAGTTCTAGTTCCTCCAAGAGTTCAGGCCGGACATTAATGGATGTTCTGCGGTGTTTTCTTAGTTTTTGTGGTAGTCATCCATGTCTAGTTAATACTTGTTAAGTTTCATGTTTCCGTGATTTCTGGCTGTCCAGTAATTTTAGTTAACGTTTGAGATGAATTCATACTTTTGTGAGATTTTTCATGTTAGTTCACCCGAACACAGCTCACCTTTTCGAACAGGGAGTTAGGTTTCGAGGTCGTTGGGGATGGAAATGGATGATACGACTTCCGCGAAGTTGGAAACGAGGTTATCAAGTAAAAATAAAGACATTTTCATTTCACATCAAAATTAATATGCTCAAATCTGTTGCCAAAAAAAAACAAAATCCAATGTAATGGACACACAATAAATGTTAAATGTAAACAATAATAATGAAAAATTCAGTTTATAGCTCGTAAATGACAGACGTAACCGTGGACGAAAATTAAACAAAAGTCGTTTGATTTAAAAAAAAAAAATTTTTTTTTTGAGAGATAGCAGAAAGCGGAAGTCGACTTAAAACAAAGTTTTGTTGTTTAAAATGAAGAAGATGCAGATATGAGGAGGTGTAATGTTGGTGGTCCACACACAAAGATTTTATTGTTGGAGAATTTTGGAGTCTGACTTCCGGTTGGCTTAACTAGAGGGATGCATTTCTTCCTGGGACTCAAAACCGGGGTTGCCTCTATCGGCCATTGAAACGTGATGATTTTCATTCTTTTTTTGAATTGGGGGGAAGGGGGGTGTTTCGGCGTCATGATTCAAATGCTAACTGGAGAAAGCCGTCACGAAAGAGGAGAATTGATGGCTGATGGTTCAAAAGAGGCGAGGAAAACCGATCGGTTTTGCGTTGTTCCTTCGTTTGACGTTTTTTTCGAAATGTTGTTTTTACTTTTTGGAACGACAGCATCAACCGGGCTTTCTGTCTGAAAGTAATTTTTCATATTTTGAGCTATGAAAAATAAAACAAAGGCCACAGCAAAATAATAATTCAAAATGGACGCGTTGGTTTTACCTGGCAAATACATTTTTCTACTTAATTTTCCGACTTCATGATGGAAGGACCTTAGTAAGGACCTCACGTACCCCACCTTTGCTTACCTACAGTACTCTACAAGTACCTACTGGTCTGTTCTACAGATAGAAACTCATCTTAGGTTGAGGGGTTAGTTAAGAATTGAGGTCACAGAGGGATTAGGATGGTTTGCCTGTCTGGAGGAGTATTTACAAGCGAACCTTTCGATTTTCCTCTGATTTGAACTGTAGACATTGTTTTCAGAACTTGAAGAGAGGTAGCTTTTACGTCGGTGTCAGTTTGTAAATTATTTTGTGCAGTTGTCATTTCTTTTTTCTAGTTACTTTTTCCTACTTCTCTCGTCAGCCTATTCTCTTCTCCCAAGCAGATTCTATCTTTTTTTAAGTTCTTGGAGATACGGCATCAGAATCTGATGTGACACACCTTTCGTGCATCAGGTTCTAGCTTACCTCCTTTTGTCTTTTACTAAAATTTGGTATCATGTTAAAAAATTTAAGCCATCATTCCCACAAGAGTGGAGGCCAATTAGGACAATCCCCAAAACTATATCTCACTGTTAACAGTTTCAAGACGTCAGGTCACAAAGAAAAACTGTTTTCAACAAAACAAAAAACAGAAACACGACAATAAAGCCATTTCCCATTATTTTGTCTTACGAAAGCACCTAAAAACCAATTTTCTTTTCCCTTTTATTTTAATTTTGAAACTTCAAAAAAAGCAATATTCCTGTCAACGACTTTCCAATCTTATAATAATGTTTATTTGATATAAATCTGAAAGAAAGAGAGAGAAGGATGAGGGTGGGGATGGAGGAAGGCGGAAGGTGAGTGAGAAGAAAAAGAAGAGAGAAGAAAAAAAAGCACAAGAAAAATCGGCAAAAGAAGGAAAGGAAACAATAGGGGAAAAATTAAAATTCGACAAAGAAAGAAACTCCATTATATCAATCGTCAAAGCCAGATGAAGCTGTTTTCCATTTCGAAGCGAGAAACGAGATGAATTATGAACTGTCGATCGATTTACTGCTGAATTTTTTTTTTCATTTTGGCTTTTTTACTTTCTTCTAAAACTTAAATATTGTTGTTTATAAAATAAAATGAAATCAAAAAACTTTTTACGCTCTATCCGTAGATTTTAATTGTTTTTGTTTTGTCCATCAAAAAACCAAAACACCGTGAGATGCTGACTTGAAGGTTTTTTGGCAGGCATAACGAGCCCCCGCCCCGAAAAATCAAAATAAAAAGGGAACCAGTGGAAGTACAAAAGCAAATAAATGACGTAAGAATGAGTGACACATGAGACATTTAGCCTACTTCATTCCCCATTGTTTTGCAACATCATCTTCGTTGCATGTGTGCACCACATGTTTGGGAAACAATATAATCTTCGTCCCAGTTTTAACGGACTGATTGATGTCTTGAGCTCGATCGTTTCTCCCTTTTGTTCACTCATTCGCCTAAATGGTTTTCAAAAACGTCCGTTCACTAACGAAAGCTACAACTAATTTGCTTTCGACGGTTTGGGGAGATAAATCTGTTGCCAAAAAAAATTTTTTTTTTCTTGCACTTATAGTAGAGTAGAGAGAATACACTACATGTGCAAGCAATTGTGTTTTATAAATGGAGTTTTACGTTAATCAAGTTATTTATAAAATTATTTTGCGTTGATAAAAGCTCCCCAAATTGTGGTTTCCGAGGAATTTCCCGTTTCGCTTTCTTTTGTGGTGTTGAAATGACGTCCTGGAACGGTGGCCATGGTTTTCATTTTTATGAGTCGTAGCAAAAACTATTTTTCTCTGCTTCTCTCATCAATTTGTAAGTATCTTCAGATCCAAATTTATTCTTTACGCGTTGTCATTAGCCCTGTACCTCTATATTAGTTAGTTCTCCTCCTCTTCCTATGTTTAGTTTTGGTTTTTATTTCAAACTCGTGCTCTCTACTTTTTACCTGATCAGGAAGTATGGGTTTAATCCGCATTTCATTACAATTACTTTGAGTAAGTCATGTCAGAGTTTTTGTGGTGTCTTGGTGTATGCACGATCTCTGGTCATATTGAACCTAGTATCTTACTTTCCTTCCCTCTAGCTTAAGTACTAAACATTCTACCTTGGGTCTGATGAGTGGCCTCAGTTTGGAGGCACCAAAGGCCAATTCTATTATTGTTAGATTTTTTGGTGCTGAGTTATTGTCTTGAAAGATTGCTGTTGTTAATTTTTCGTTTAAAAAGTATCAAAAGACTTGTGGTTAACTAATTTGTTTTATGGTGGGATCTGAACAGTGCCAAATTCAATTATTTTAGCTTGATTATAATTAACCTATAATAAATAAATATATAAATAAATAAAACATTGACGTGGCTAACGTACAAGTTTCGAATCTCTTGATAACGGGACAAGAAGAAAAGCAAACGAAGTGAAGTTGTGCGTGGATGTATGGGGGCAAAAGGCCGATGACAATGCAAAGAAGATGGGAAATCCGAGCGTGATTAGCGCGGGATAATCAGCTTCCCTCGGGGGTTTCCTAGAAAGGGAGTGAACAAATCTCGAGAGAGATTGACTGGGAAACATAAAAGAAGATGATTTCTATCAAAAAAGTGATTGTCGCAATGATAACTCCATGATTCGATGAGCACGATAATAACATGCATTTCATTTATAACCCCTATGATCTGATCGGTTCTTTGAGTTGTGCGCCCCATGTGCTGCCACTTGCCCTTTTTTCTCTCTCTCTTCTCTTTCCCATTTTCTTCGTCAAAATTGTAATTACACCTTAGATCTGCTCTTATTTAAAATTCTTTTGAGGGTTTTCTTCTCATTTTTTCCCAGGCAAAAGAAAGTGAGAAGGGTCAGAAGTAACGTCAGCACAAATGCATAAAAAATAAAATAAATAAGAAAAACATACACAAGAAAGGAAATGAACTCTTTTATGCAATCGAGATCTCCAGATTTATTTATCTATTTCTTCGGAGGCGTACTTAGCTTATAATCTCTGAAGGAATAGTTGGTTTAAAATTTCAACAAAAAATTTTTTCCTTTTCCGGGGAAACATTCCGCGATGAAAGGAAGAATGGGGGCTGGTTGGCTTTTGAGTTCACCACATCAAGTTTCTCTTGCACCAGGGAATAAGCCATCTTTTCTTTTATTCTTTCCTTTTGTTGAGGGAGAAAAGGGAAAAAGGTTCCAGAAGAAATTTTTCTCTTTCTTTCAGTGATTTTAAAGATTAAGTGGTTTGAAGGCTTCTTAAGTTTCTCCGTCTTTTCCTTTCTGCTCTTTTTTTTATACTTAATTTGATGACAATAGAACGGAAATAAAAACCAAATGATTAACAGGAAATAAAAGATCAATAGAATAAAGAAAAAGATAATTTCAAATGTGCCTATGAAGTAAACATAAAATTATTCTTAAAATCAGTGTGTCAACAACACTTATCCACCCGTTGTTTTGCGAATGAGTTCCCTCCTATTCCATAAATAATGCACACTTAAAACAAGATCCCAAAAACGATGCTGTTCAAAGTCACCTTAACTGAACGGAGGAAATTTCAGATCTGGTTGGTTCTCTTTGGTCTCTTCTGTATGGGGATGATGAGGATTGGTGAGATAAAACACTTCGATACTCTTAAAACCATATACATTATACAGTGGATTGCTACACCGCGCCATAGTTTTACAAAAACCGACGATTCAGTTATCTCAAATGCAACATAGTCAGAGCTCGTGTCCTGCAATTTATCGTCCTGGCAATCAGTATACCTTTCGATAGTTTCTCGTCATTGCTGAGAAGTCTGGTTTTATGCGTGCTATTTGTATGTGTTTTGAGTTTTCTTTTGATTTTAACATTTCAAATTTGGATAAGGTGCTTCTACTACTTCAGTGTAATTCCCTGACCTAGCATTCCACTTTTTGTGCACTCCATCAACCTCGGAAAACAATCTTCGCATATCACATTAGACGATTTTATTGATATAGTTGAAGAGTATTATAAAGAGAGCACCTGTTAGTATTCCAGTCAGGCGAATGGGGAGCATTCTAATTAGATCTAATTAGATTCTAAGTTATTGTTAATAAATAACTCTGTGTGTCTTCGAATGCTGACTTGTCTTCCAGTGTCTCCACAACATTAAACCTTTTATAAACAAGTTGCCAGTTATTTACAGGTTCTGATAAACAGCTCATAGCTCTCCATTAACACTGTACATTAAGGTCTCGAAAAGTCAGATAAGGTTTCAGTTTCTTTGACTCAGTTTAACAACTGGAAATTTGAAACCGCCAACAAAATGAGAATGATGCTCACTAATTTATTAAATAAAAATATCTAGCAAAATTTAAGGACAAGACTCGATGAACATTTCTTTAAAAATTAAGATTAAAAATATAAAAGCCACAAAGCACACAAATAAAAGCCTGAACTTGGTAAAAAAATTTTTCTCTTCTCCAAGTCCTCCGAGAAACAACGAAGGCCTTTGAAAAATTGATGGAAACTTTAATTTTTCAAATTTATTAAATTACAGAATGAAAACAGAAAAAAATGAGAATTAATTTTTTTTTGTTCCAGACCACTTTCCTTTGTTCAACGAGTGGCCCATTACAAATCTGTTAAACGTTTCATTATGTCTTGTATTGTTCAAGTATAATAACGGAATCAACCTTTTTTGTTTTATTTTGTTTTCTTACTTTTTTTGTTTTAATAAAGAAGTTTTCCTTCATGTTTCTTCGACTCGAGTTTTTGTTTGAAAATCTTCAGGAGCTAGTTTGGTCTGAGTTTAAGAAATGAAAAACAGTTTCTTACTAAATTGGATTTTTTTTCCGATCAGGCCATCTTTGGACCACGATAGTTTCAACCATTTCTCTTATTTCCTGGTGTTTTGTATTTGTCTCCTTTTCTGACTATGTTCTTTGTCAAAGAGAGTTAGCGTTAAAGACTGAGAAGAAGTTCTTGTGTTGGTATTGGCGTTTTTCTGAGGATGTTAGTTCCGGCTCTCCAAAAGTAAGCCTCCAACGAAAGGTAACTGACTCATAATCAGACATATTTAGGAGCAAGTTGAAAATATGTCTGGGAGTGAAAATGAGTTGAAGACATCGTGGTCCATATTTGGCCGAAAACTAAAAAAAAGACTAAGTCTCTATGTATGTTTGACAGTTCAAGTTAAAATCAGTTAGTCTGGTTCAAATACTTGGACTAACTAGTGTCTTATTCTTTAATCAAGATTTCAGACAGTTTTCGAGACAATTTTTCCCCAAAAAGCTAGTATAATACGTCTGGTTCGTCGGTCCTGTCGGAGTGCCCGGAGGAAAGCGACCCCGTGGCCGTTAAGGGGGTGAAGGCTGGCGAATCCCTCCTGATAACCGTTCTCTGACTTCAATAGCGGAAGATCGTTCCAGTTGGAAGTCCTTGATTGCTTCCCTCACCCCGCAACCCTAACGGATAAGCGGGTCCATGAAAAGTAAAGTAAAGTAAAGCTAGTATAATTAAAAGAGCAATATATATATATATATATGTGTTCACCAAGTTTTAGAGCCGAAGAACCGAGTTTTCAATTTTCTTTCTTAGAGCATAACCATTTCCCAGGTTTTGGTAGGTGATCCCAAATTATTTCAAGTTGTTACAATCCGCCTGAACCATACGAATTTAGTTCTTGTGTATCGGGATGAATTTTAGTATCCGGTTCTATAGCCTATCTGGTTTCTTCTGAGCTGAGGTGTTTATTCTATTTATTTATAGGTTAGTTTTATTTATGAGTATTATTTTAGGGCACACGATTTCATAGTATTAATAAATTTCGGGAGTCTTTGAAGTGCGACCACTCCCTCAAAATTTCTATTCAGTCCGCCATCTTTTTATGAGAAAATCAAGACAAACGAAAATTGGGCAAAGGTAGGAAAAAAAGGAATTCACACACGACTGAGTAAACAGTTCCATAATCGGTCTCAAGGGCCTAAAACTCTCAATTTAAACAAAATTTTATATAATCACCCACCCAAGACCGAGATGTAGATCTTCCTTTCTCGCCTCTTATTTATTCTTATTTAGAAAACCACCCAAATGAAAATGATGGAAATTTTTATATAATTATCACAGAAGGCGAGGCACTTTTGATAAAAACATTTCATCAATTTTGTTGTTCATCTATCTGACTTCTTCGAGAAATCCACGAGAAAGCAATCTTCTGTTTGTCATTCGAAAAACAACCCTTGTGCTCATCCCTTTGGAAACAAAGCTGTATGATCTTTTCTGATTGGTGTTTCCCTCGAGTATTAACCAACTGAGGTTTTCCACCTTTTTTTGTCTCTCTCTCTTTCTCTCCTAGGTTTTATGTCATCGTCATAAACAATGTTTTCAGCGATAGTTCTTTTTCAAACCTCTGTCTCTCTGTAGAACTTCGAAATTTTCGGCTGGATTCATTCATCGTGTTATTAACTTCCTTCGCAGAAAATGTTGAAATGAGAGACAGTCCAAACACAAGACTCCATTAAATAATCGGTTGGCTTTTAATCTCAAACAAAAACATTTATAATTCCCACAAGGGATGATCAGGGGATGAAGGCACGGATACGAAAGGACTAAATAAATGGGCCGCTTTTCAACAAATCCAACAATCCTGCCCAGTTAATCTTACAATGTCTGGAAAGTCTTAATAAGTTAAGACTTTGAGTGCTGCCATTAGTGACATGTCCGACTTTCTTTCTTTTATTTTTTTTCCTCCCTCTTTTTGTTTTTTTGTTCAAGACAAAAAGAAAATCCGCTTTAAGTCGGAAAGATATATTTTATATTTTTAATACTTGTTGCAGTGAAAATATACTTTTCCCTCTTCTGACAGGCTTCCTTAAACCGGTAGTACTTCTTTTGACATGCTCTCGTTGACAACTTTTCTCACTTTCGAGAGGAGAAATAATTTTTAATACTTCTCTCCGAGAGAGAGGTGACATGGTATGAAACAAAAAAGCATTTCGCCGACCATGCTCTGTAGATTTGAATCCGATCTTCCGTAAATATAATAAAACAAGTTTGAACCGATTCCGAGATCTCAGGAAATGACAGCTTAATAATACTGCCACCTTGAAAGAGAGGAAAAAGGTTGTGTTTTACTGCCTTAAACAAATCATCAGATCTACCATTTGTAAATTTCACTGGAAGACAAACAAACAATAAATATAAAACCAATAAAAGAGAAAGAAAAAGAAAAATAAAGTTGATTTCTTTTTTGAAGAAGAAAAAGGAGAAGAGAGAGAGAGAAAAATAATGTAATCGTCATCGACAGTTCATAAAACGCCTTCTCGATGATAAATAAAAGGAGGAACAAAGCTAAGAAAATCTCATGAATACATCAGCGGTTGGTCATAAACAGTGGAGGACCCGACGACAAGCAAAGATGGGAGGAAAGCCAGTGGAAGCTTTTTGGTCTAGGAGTGTTTTTTTTTTTTTATAACACGAAGAATTCGACGGATTGCGTATCTTCGATGGAAAGCATCTCTTATAACTCTTAACAACTTTTTTTTTTTACTTTAAGACGCAAACAAAATAAGCTTTTAAAGTCGTTTTTCTTTCGGAAGATCACTATTTCCAGGTTCTGATCACACAAATTACAATTATAAGGAAATCAAAACCTGGCCGATGTTGATATCTTGTAATCGAGAGTTTTCTCGCAGAAGACTAAATGCTTAAATTCGTGTTTAACACACATCTAAGAGATAATTCGAACCGAAAAGAAGCCATTTTGTGTGTGTTTAGAGAACCGGTTAAGAGAAAAACTTAGGTTGGCTACACATAAAATGCCTTAATCAATAGAAATGATTATTTGAAGGAAGGTTAGTTGAAAATCAGTGAAACGTTAAGGTAAGAGTCCCGCGGGAATCAGTCGATCGGAAAATAAGGTTTGCGTTCCTCACAAAGCCAAAGGAAAGAAAGGAAGGAGGAATTCATAGAGAATCAATAAAATCAAACAAAACCGTCTTGAATAATCAGAACTGGTTTAAGGAAAACCATTTCCCCATATATTCTGTCTCCGGTCAAAAAAAATTGTTTTCTTTTTAAATTTTCCTGTCGATTTTCATTTTTTTTTGTTTTGGTTTTCCCTCCCCTTGTGCTATTCAGAATAGCAAAGGGATCTTGAAAAGCAAGCCGTCACTTTGAATGAACCTCAATCGGTTTGTGTAAAGTGTAGTAAGATTTCTTGCATACCATCGTCTGTTTTCATTTTCCCTAAAATTTTCATTTTAAATTTAAAATTTTTGGCGTTCAACTTGATGTGATGTTAAAAGTACAGTTTAATAGGTTGAATTTATTATGTTTGGAATTGTTTCGGTGAGTTTGAACTTCTATATGCCCAATAAACGTTCCAAAAGGACTTACAGCCAACCAAAGAACACCCCCATGTGATAGTTTCCACAGCAACATTCCAACCTTCCCTTTGTTTCAGATACTCAGTTCTTCTCTTACATTTGTATTATATCTACTTCCTTCCGCTCATCTGGTTGTTTCTACTTTCAGACCTAGGTCTATTTCCCTCTCTCTTAGTTCTCTAGTCAATCTCGCTTTCACCCTAACCAAGTCGTCTTACCTGGCCAAACATTGGTACTCGTGTGTTATTACCCGGCGCTAAATTTCTTTCATTTCAAGTAAAATTGTTTCGGTAACAAATAATTCAAGAAGAGAACGAAAAAGGAAAGTTTAGAGCAGTGGTTTCCAATGTGGTCTCTACAGATCCTCTGGGGTTTCTGGTAAGCCTTCAATATTCATCACCACGCTAAGAAAGACATAACATCAAAATGATAACAAAATAACAATAAAAAATGACTGACACAAGTTTTGACTATAAGAGGGAGTTCATGGTCAAAAAAGTTTAGGAAACACTGGTTTAGAGAAAATTAGCCTATAACCTCAGCATCGCATGTTGTTTTTAATTATATTACAGAAAAATTTTGGAATAACTCAAAAGGCTCAAGTGAGAAAAACGCAAGAACAACAAAATTGAACGAATAACGGAAAACAGGAGACAGAAACCTAATAACAGCAAACATTACATAAGTTAAAACGAAATGACAAACCCCAAACACAACAATCAAAAATTATCTTTATCGAAATCATTGCTAATTAGTTCACGTCTACTTTTCTGTCTATTCAATTAATGAACTTCTTTCGGGAGGAATGGTTAACAATGACACAAACTAAAACCTCATAATTTCCCTGACAATATCAATTAAAAATATCTTTTTCGCAATATTCATCATTATCATCACTGATTTTCTGATAATTATCTCGATCCCCCATAATGACGAAGAATCTCACGCAAGATCAAAGCTTCAAAGCTCGATTTAAGTAAAATACTTTTAATTGAAAAAAAATCGGTTTTTCCAGTCCCTTTGAGTTGTCGCAACCATTCAACCGATTCGGCATTAATTGTCAATTACCCTTTGCACGAGGCTCAGTGCTTTTTCTCAGCACTCTAACCCACTCAATAGGGAAACACAAGTTTCCATCGGGAAGGAAACTAATTAAGTGCGTGCCGGATTATAGTGTAATACCTCTTTAATTTCCTTTGTGTTCACCTTGTGTCGCAACCTTTGAAATTACCAACTTTCATAGTCATCAGGGTCTTAAAATCTTTCTACTTTTTTAGGACTGGGGATTTCAACTAGCCTTTAAATGGTTTCGAGAGGAGGAAGATGGGAGGAGTTGAAATAAACTTTTTTCGTCCTCGTCAAACTATAAATAAAAAGGTTTTTTTTTTGGAAGTTCTGTCGAATTTATCACGGTTCTAACGCGTTATACTAGATTTATTCTGTCACTGGGACCACACATTTGTTGTAGTCTCCTTATTTTTATTTCATTTCGGTGAATCAGTTGAAGCTTTCACCCTCCTCCGAGTAGAAATTTTTATAATGATCTATGTTCCGGAACTTATGAAACATTAAAAGTTTTTTGAACTCTCAAACCTTTCCTTAACCGTTCTTAATGATGATTTTGTTAGCAAGGTGTCTTTGATCCCCATCTCTTAATAATCTCTTTGTTTATTCTTACAACCATCATCATTTGATGTAGTTGCCTAGCCAACACGAAAATCTCCGAGCCAGCAGTGCCAAAAATTTGTGTGTGCATATATCCATCAACCCTAAAAGTGAAAAACCCGTTTTGGAAGAATCCAGCTATCTTTTCTTTTAAGGCTATTAAACATTCTCTAACTCCTACTCTCCGAATAAAGCAAACTATAAAAAAGAAGCATCCTACTAAAAAGCGAGGAAAATCGCTGCCATAAACGCAAACACCCGTTCCTCTACCTCCTCCTCCAAATCCAAAAATTTATATTTATTGATTTTACAACTCGGAGATTTCGGTTCGGAAAGTTGGAACGTCAAAATGGTTCAGGCTTTTCTATTTCACGACCATCGATATCATCCAAATAACCATATAAACAAGTTCTAGAATTAAATAAAAAATGGCTGAAATCACTTAACCTTCTACCGTGTGAGTGTGACGTAACATTTTCAACTTTTTGTGGCTAACGAGAGGAAGAAGGAGGAAAAAAAATCCTCGGAAGAAGTTGAAGAAGCTCATCGAATCTACAAAAACTTGATTGATTGTCAGAAATCAATTACCTGGAACAAAAAGAAATAAAAAAAGATTAAAAAACCGGTCATTCATTTACTTTCAATTTGTATACATAATTATTTAAATAAAATAAATATTTTCAATAAACCCGAGGCTCTACATCTGGTAGAGTATCCGGTGCTCAAGGGAAGGACTCTTAGAAACACTAGAATTGTTGAAACGAAAGATGTTAAGGATTCTCCGTCTAATACGAAAAGGTAATGAATAAAGAGCAAGAGAGAGAAAGAACTGTACACAAAAACTAGCTGTGTATAATGTATGGCTCGAGTAAATGCAAACAGACTACTGAAGCGGATGTTAAACTCCTCTCAGAATAGAAAAACTAAGGAAAGCGATGTAAAGAGATTGAAAAATCTGAAAGAATTCGAATAAGTTATTTCATAAGTAATGCACACTTAAACGAATTGATTGATAAAACTGATAAATTCTAAATGTGTGTATGAATCTAGCAACAGTATACAGTTCTGTTTGGGTTGGTTTTAAATTGCGTAAAAAACTCCAGAACTGTTTCGGAATACGAGTAAAGTAAGTAACTGAAATTTGTTAGATTGAAATTACTAAAATTAGTTTAGTTTAGTTTTAATTCTGTTTTTCAGTCTTGACCAACATCCTACAGAGTTTCATGTCAACCGGACACAAAAGGAGGATTTGAACTCACGACCATAACTTCTATAGTCGAGCACTTTAACAACTACACCAAGCCTCGAAATGGATAAAATTTAAAAAAATGCTGAACCTGTAGCTGAGTGTGTTATATTAATTGTAAGGTGATTCATCAACCAAGGCCTAGGAATTTTAAGGAAAATGTTTAGTTGACACAATAGGACTCCCGGATGGGTCATTCAAAATGATAACGGTTGTCAAACCCCTTTCGGGGCATAAACACTGACACGAATGAATCAATAAAACATTCCGAAACTAGGAATCGGAGGTATTGTTCATTTGCAATCTATCGTGACACCTCACTGACCGCCACAGTTGATTTTAGGAGAATCAATCCTGAAGCTATAGTAAAGCTCCGTTCGAAAGTCCGAAGAGTAGCTACTTTTGACTTTCCAAAATTTTTCTCTTTTCATAGCGGTACCTCGACCGTCATGACAATCGCTTAATGCTGAATGCTTAAATAACATCACAAACCAGACTATTTCAAGTAAGTCAAAAACAAACCCGAAAGAAAGGACAATCGCATACAAAAATCTACAGAAGATGTAGTATAACAAAAAAGAAACCAGAAAACTCGATTTCAAACACAAAACCGATACAAGGTAGAAGAGGAAAGGGAGTAATAAGAAACACACTTAACAAACGAAGAGATACAGAACCAAAGACGAAACCAAAAAATAAATAAATACGTAAAGAACAAAAATTCAGAAAAATTTCTCTTGTGAAGGTTTAACAAAAAGTATTTCTGTCTCCGGTGCCATTCGAAAATAAATAAATAACAGTTTTTTTATACCGGTTAATTTCCAATACTTTGAATATTTCACACTTAATAAAATTATATAATAACTACAATTGACGCAATTTCTCTCTTCCCCCCTCCCCAAAAAAAGAAGAAGAAGAGGAAACTTTGTAATCGAAACAAAATTTATTTATTTTATTACTCTGGCGTTTGATCTAACAATTTATTCTAACAATATAAAGTAACAAGCTTTCAAATAAATAAATACGATTAATAGGAGGAATTTTTTTTTGAATTCACGGGGACTGTATATGAATAACCTTGTAAAAATTTTGTTGGCATTCTCTTCTTTATTATATTGTTTGTCTGAGTGAAAGTATTTTTTTTATTTTAATAATATATATAATAAAAACAAATTTCAACAGTTTTATGGTGGCGTTGCCTTTTTTGAAAGGGTTGAAATTTCATTTTCAAAATTAACACTTAGTCTCTCTTCACTTTCGTTTTCCTTTCCCTTTTCATTTTTTTATTTGAATATTTCAAATTTATTTATTGGTTATGAAAAAATAAATTTTCGTTATAGGTTGTATCTTTCGCTGAATTTTGCCAGAGTCGCGTCTTCGTCTCTTGGTCTGGCTATCTAAAAATAACAATAATGAAATGGAGACGTGTTTCGTTATTTAGAGAAAGATAACAACAACAACAAGAAAATTTATATTTAAATTAATATCAAGAGGTTATCTCGTGTAAAATTAGAAGGTTGATGAGGATGGTAAAGATATGGGAATGTTAGCAAACAAGCTTCTGGTTTACGCGGTTTTACTACTGTCTCGCTCACCGGGTGTTTTTAGCTAAACTCCCGCGGCTTTTTTAAATTATTACAATTACTCCTGTTTATTATTTTTGGGTTGTTATTATTAATATTATTAGTAGTAGTAGTAGGTTTTAGTCTTCGTTGCCAGAGACAAAGCTGTTTAAGTAATTAGTTACCATCATAACATTTCATTTTATTTTTCCTGTATGAGTCTTTTACGAGGAAATGAGATTGTCTTTAATTTTATAGTTTGGTTGATTTTCACAAATAGATAACCTATATTATGTTTCACGTAACTTAACAACAATCCAGAAACACGGTTTTGCGATTAGGAGCCTTCTGAAGTTTGAAAAAACACTGATTGCAAGGTAGTTTGTCACATGTGTACAATCACTAAGATCTCCTCTGTTGTGTAAAATTAGTGTCGTGTTTTGAGAAGAATTTATTTCTGTCTTTTACGGTGCTTAAGTTGACAGTTAGAGCTCATCAGAGTTCTATGTATGGAACAATAAATTGTAACCAAAGACTGTTTCTGGTCAAAAATAAAGAGACAAAGATGAAAAGAAAGTTAATTTTATGATTACACAAATTTTGGGGTTGCACCTGGAGAGCTGGAGAATAAGGTCATACGTTAGTACAGTGTTTCAGGTACTTACGATAAATCTGCATTGAAAATCTCTACAATTTTAAAAATAAACTCGCTCTAAATCACATAACAACTAGCATGACTACCGTGAGACTAAAAAATCACCTGAGCCTAATCCATTCATATCGTCAAACACTCCGCTGACCGCGCCTTCTGCTACTTTTATCTTTAGTTCGTTTTAACATTAATCACTGTTCCCTACAATTAACATAGTCACCACTGTACCATAGTTCTAATCATCTCCCAAAAATGTATGTAACAAGATGTTGGACAATCTTTTCAAAAATTTTCAGAACCTTACTTCTTATTACGTCCTTGAGTAATCCTATTTAATGCGCGAACCAATTGTCCGAGTTATAAATGAGTTTAATCTTAAAGATCACAACAAAATACACATACTGTATATATTGTATAGATTAAATACTCATTAAAATAATTTTTGGGAGTTTGTGGCCCTTTTGGGAACATTGTTTTTTGATCGGTTTGCAGCCCTCAAAACTCACAATTACACAGGTTATTAGAAACACCACAATCTACTGTGCGACAAGAGACTCGTGGAACAGAAAGAAAGACATCACACTGACAGATTATTAGTATAATTTGTACCTATTAAAATGGAATAATATTTGATTTTAATATAATAATTGTGGCGACCAAGGCAACACATTCGGACTTTTAAGAAATAAGTACCAAAGAGACTTGTAGGAAAGACTCCACACGAAGCACATAAATAATGAAACACCCGATCAGATGTCAGTCAGAATCAGTGAAGTAACTCGAACGGCTATCGGAACGATCGCTCTATTTTTTGTAAATGTTCTTGTAAATATTTAAAACAATAAATTTTCAGAACAAATCCCATTTAAGTGTTCAAAATCTCATTGCCAATTTACATTAAGTGGAATTTTCTAACACATAGCTTTGTGATATTTAAAAAGGCTTTACCTTTAGTCATTCTTAACCTTCTCTCATATACTGAAATTCCATTCATTCAAATAAATTCCAAACAACAACAACAAAAAAAATAAAATTTATTGATTGAGATAAATAACGATCAATATGAACCAAAATGGAAATTCCGGTCTTTTGTATTCACAAGTAAACTTGCCTGCCTATTTTATTTATCCGACCTAAATGTCCTTCAACATCCATCTTTGTTTACTTTAAAAAATAAAATAAAAATAAAAAGAGGTCAGAGGAAAAGCTGGGAATTTCCAAAATTGAGTTTCTTCTTCACTTATTCAAAAACCCTTTTTTGATATGGATACGAATTAAAGATAAATCCCACGAAAGAATCGGAAAAATAATTACCCCACGAGGATTTTACTTTGTGACGAACACAATTCGTTATTGTGTACACAAGCTTCCGACTCCTTTGATATGAATAATAATATGTCATGTTAATATGAATATTATAAGCTTTGTGGCGGGCTTTCAAAGAGGGAAAGCTTTATCTCTTGCCATAATAAAAGTTACAAAGACTTGATGTAAATGTAATCCGAGGAAGGAAATTCCCGGAATATTACTCCGCTTTCTATTTAACCGTTTTCCTTTGTAACATCCTCTCCATTCGTTGGCCCGTTAGCGTATTAATAATACGAGTGAGTGGGCACGCGGGCCATCGTGGGGGTGGATGGAGAAATAGTGAAAGAAACTTCACGTCACGTCAGAATATGAAGAAAATAATAATTAGGATACAATAATAAACAATTTCGTGACGTCACGCCCAAATTTTAGTTATTAAATCTAATTAAAATGTTTTCACGCCTTAGCTTACTGTTCCTTTTAATTTTTTTTAGAATAATTTTTACTTAAAAAATTTGTTACTAAACATTTTTTTAGCCCTAGCTTCTGGTTAGTCTTTAAATCAGACTAAGGAAAGCGGTTTCAAAGATTTGATCTGACAAAGTTAAAATAGAAATTTATGGTTGAAAGTCTGAGTATTTATTGTTCAAATACTTAAAACTATTAACACCGACTAATTAACTGCTAAAGAAAGCACGTGTGGGTGTATGGTGAGTCGGGTAGCACAGTAGCCAACGGTAGATGTTATTAATAGACCATAATGAGAGCGATTGAAACGGTCTTTAATACATTTTGATATTATTATTATTATTTTGTGGGGGGGCACGTGGTTGAGTGGTCAAAGCGCTTGATTACCGAAGTCCAATTTTCAAGATATCAACCCAAAACCAATTCTCCGCACAAAGAACGTGTCGAAAGGAAATGCGGGAAAAACAATTCGTAAAAGCTGAAAATAGAATTCGTATTAGAAATGCGTACAGAGCGAAACAACATAAAATGTTATCAGTTGGGATGATTGTCTTTCTCTAATTAATTATGAAACGTTGATTAGCTTTATATGAAATATCATCCAAAAACACACAGAATAAACCACATGGCCTTATTGTGTCTGCGTTTCATTAATCCTGTCATGTGGTTTGTCGTGTGCTTGACGTAAGAGGAGGAAGAAGACGAAGAAGCAGCAGCAAAAAAAGGAAGAGAGAATTTCATCATTTCATTGGTGAAGAACGAAATAGGAATCTCAAAAATGACGGCCTTAATTTTTTTACGGTTGGGGAATACAGAGAAATTTGACAATTTTTTAATTAGTAGAAACAGGCTTGGGTCGCTTTCATCCGGTTAATAGTTTATTTATTTAAAAAAAATTCTCTTCAACCTAGTGGGGGTTGTCATGGATTGACACCCTGCGGTCTGTGATTTAATTTTAATAACCCCCAAGAAAATTAGTAAATTTCGATTTGATTTTAGAATACCAAGATTACTTATTGATATTATTAATAATTATATTATAAATATATATATATTCAAACCTCGCTTTAAGAGGAAGAAAATTAACTAAAATAAGACCATGTATACTAAGAACCGCCTCAGGATTTGACTTTACTGTATTTTATACAACAGACTTAACAAAAGAAAAGCCCTTAACTCAACTTTTACAAATTTACAGAAGTAGTAACCGTGACAAACATAACCATAACAACAATAATAATCATGCTGAACATCCCCAATCTCAGTTTTCTACTGTGACGACACTGGAACTGCTTACAATATCTCGCCAACACTGCTTATTAAATGAATTCTAAATTACTTATGAAAAGAACGGTATCTGAACGCGTTTTTAAGTCAATTCTCTTTCTGGTTTGCATTCTGGTGATTCTGAAATTTCTGGTTTGCATTAGTAAGCTCTCAAAAAGCTTCGTCGCTTTTGGTTTTGGAAAATCTCCACCCACCCACCCTCCTCTCCTCTCCTCGTTTCTCAAACCGCTTAATGGACGAATTATTTTTTCAACCGGGGGCGAGAGGAGTGAAGCTTAATATTAATTAACAAAACCATATGTTGCATGTTATTAAATGGACAAATTGCTGTCGTGGAAGTGGGAAAATAAAAATGTTTTTGAGTCCCACAGGCCTTCCTCGGCTACCGCCTTCACTTATTGCACCCTTGTTCAACCCTCGGAAATCTCTCTTTCTAATCAATGGAAATAAAATTATTAATGTAGAAGGGGTTGAAAGAAGAAAAGATTTCCTCTTATTAAAATCGAATTATGTTTCAAATAATTTTTTATTAATTCTCATCAGATTTTCTCGGAGAGGATTTCCGCGAAAAGCAAACGTGTTTGTAGATTTCGTGTGATCATTTTTGGGTTTGTAATAAGACAAAATGTTTTCCGGAAAAAAGTTTGGTGTCGAGAAAGGATTTTCATCTGACAAGACGGCAGGTCAGCTACATTTTAGAACTGTGTACTATGCATTCGGGATTTTCAAACTTTTTGCTGACACATTAACATGATCTTTACGAATTATGTGAGTTGAAGATTGAAATTGGTGTGCATATGTAGTCAGACCTTTTACGAATATTGAAGATTTTCAAGATTAAATTAGAAACTAATTCAAACACCATATCATTCAAAAATAATGCACACTTTTATTTTGAGCTAATTTCGTGAGTGGATCATTTCATTGTCCTTCAATCACAGTTAGATCTTTTTCTATGCGTTTTGGCTTAGAATATTTTAAAATGAGAGTTTGATTATCAGGAGGCTTTCTTGTCTTAGTTTTTACTCTTAGCCCCGGTTTAGCAAATTGTAGGGACCAGGCTCAGGCTTGTTACTGTATAAACAAGTCATACGGATGTGCAGAAATTAGAATGATGAAGACACGCTCGGATTTGAAAGAAATAAGTCATACAGACAGTTGCAGGAAGACGCTATGAGACTTGTAGGAAAGTCTACACGAAGCGTACCTATAATGGAACGTGCGACCAAAGTCAGTTAGTGCAGTACAATAAATCCGCGAAGTAACTCGAACGGCTATCGAAACAACCGCGATATTTTTTGTATATATTCTTGTACATATTATCTATTCTAATAAATCTATTTTCGTTTGGAATTCGTGTGCTTTGTCTCATCAATACACCAAACAAACATCGATAAATCGTCCATTAAATATTCGAGGAACAGGAGACAGAGAGAGAGAGAGAGACATTTTCCAAAACGAAAAACGACTTAAAACTTTTAAAATTGAAAACAGAATGAGAAAAACCTTGGACTAAGAAAAATCTGCCAAACAACAACAACAATAATAATAATAATGATATCTGCCAAATAGAAAGTGAACGTGCACAAAAAATTTTTATTACACCGGTTTATATACATTTTATGATAAAATAATAATTATTTTTGGATTTGAAAGCGAATCTCGGATCTCTTTTACGTAAAACCGAGGAAATAATTCAATTATGCGACGTTTGTCATTGAATTGAAAGTTATATTTAACTGAAATTGCTGAGAATATGTTCTACGTCAATTCTGAAACGGCTCTCGATGACACTATGCAATATACCTCTCTCTCTCTCTCATTAATAATTTTATTGTTGAATGTTTTGGCCCGGTGCAAGAGAAAGAAATCAGCGAGAGAAAAGCCCAAGAGAGGCGAGAAGACTTTTTTATCGTTCAAGGAGTCACCGAGGGGAATAAATAGTTCTTTCAGAAACTTTTTGTTGATGATTTTTACTAATTTTTAAATAGAATGACAATTTACAATAGATAAAATTAGTTTTCTTCTCTCTTTTAACAGAAGTTGCTGGTAAATTATTTTTCAAAGGATTATGTACGGTTTTGACCTAGAATGGATACTAAATGCCACCATCAATTATTTAATTAACGTGCTATGATCTTCTGTTTAGTTTTCTTAAACGGGTATTGTACCGTTTTGGAAAATTTGAGTTTGTCTTTATAAAAATTGTTTAGTTTCCAGCTAAAACGAAAGGAGACACGCATACGCAAAATTTTTTAAATTTATATTAAAGGTACGATTTAGTCTACTTAGTCCCATATCTGATTCCTGAGTCAAATTAAAAATTTTAAACGATACAAATCCTTACCAAATTTTCCCTTTTTGGTTTATTATTTACTGTTCTTAGTATATTATTTAGTTTATCACCCTAATATTGTGGATTTCGGACAGTTAGTTTCATCTCTCTGGATACATTTTTTGGGCAGTTTTGAGCCGTATATTCCATCTGCCATTTTTCCTCTAACGTCACAAACTGTTAGTTATAAGAGGTTTCATCACGTTGAAGACAGAAGATGTTTCTAAAAAATTTTTAACAAGTTTAGGTGAGTTAGATTTAAAGGTTTAGTCAAAATGAAAAAATGGGCTCAGACAAGGACCAACTGTTACCGATAAAGTAACTTTTGATGATTAAGATGCCTTCCAAGTTCAATCAGACCTTTGAAGTGAAAGTTTTGTTCCTAATCTTTGGGTTATCAAGATTCAGTAACTTTGCAAAACGACTGGATACGGAACGATCATTCAGGTTAAAAACGAGAAGGTTTGCTGAGCATTTTGAACAGATTCCAGAGAGTGGGTTAAATTCAACAAAGGCAGATAGGTTTGGAACGGACGTGAGGAAATATTTTGAAACCTAACTTTGGTCTTCTCAACTCTTACTCCTTCCTAACCTAAATTCTTCAACAACTTCCCTCTTCATGAACCTGTGACAAATTATCATCGTGAAATCCATTTTCAAAACACTGAGGATGGTGTTAGTGTGGGCAAAACGCTTGGAAGTTGACGAGACCGTAGTTTCCTCTTGTTCGATTTGTGATATAGAAAAATTAAAATTCCGAAAAATTCACACAGGGGCGTATTTGGAATATTGAAACTCAAAAATCGCATCCATTTAATCTCGGTCAGGATCGCACAACTTCAAACGTAATGACATGAATAAATGACTACAAAAAAAGTTCTGATTTTTCAATTAAAAGGAAAAACCCTTTGAACGTCATCGACAATCCAAAAATCATCACTCATCATCCGAATAATAGTGAAAAGAGCTCTTTTACTGTTTTTGCAGAACCTCCCCTTGAGCGATCACTAAAAAAATCCAACAATCCGTTTATTATTTTTTTTTATAGCGAATTCATCTAAAAAAATCGGGGAAAACGAATAAACAAAAAGAGTTGCGCCAAACAAAAACTCAATCGAGCGGGAACCCAAAAACAGATTTTCCAAAATGAAGGGAGATGCTCAGATTGTGGAATACGTCCTTTTCGCACGACAAAAGCAAAATTACATCTTTTGATGATATTATAGGAATTTGCGTAGTCAAATAAATGAAAGCCTTTGTGGATTTATAATTTATACAGAGAGCTATCAGTTTTCAAAAGATGGTTCCGTTAATCCGTTTTTACATCGACTCAATGTTGTCCTTCACAGAAATAATGCTCGTGGAATTTACATCGGCCCTTTTCAAAGTTCCGTGAATCGAGACAAGGGACCGAGGGAAATCAATGGAAAGCTTTCTTTCTCTGTGTGTTTGCTTGCCTGCTTCCCTGCCTGCCTGCTTGCTTGCTTTGCCAATCTCCTCTTTAGATGAGTTGCCTAAAAGGATGATAGCTTTCGTCAAGGATTCGTTTTCACACTCCTAGAGAGAATTTTTAAAAAGTAATCGGCACTTAAACGACAAACTCATTTCGTAAATAATGCACACTTATATAAAAATTTTTGTAGGTAATCCACACTTGTGGAACAGTTTCGACTTCTTAAGTCAGGAAAACAACTGCTGACAGGTAAGAAATTGGGATTTTGAGTCTTAAAAATTGATTTCAGCAGTTTGAGAGTCTTTGAATCTTTTGGTGAGCTGCCTAGAAGATTGATAGCTTTCCTCAATGATTCATTTCATAATTAATGCACACTTTTAGTTGGAAGTAGTTTCGTAAGTACTGCACACTTATATTAGAAAATTTTTTCGTAGGTAATACACATCTATGGGACCATCTCATTTCATAAATATTGCAAAATTTATTCTTTAAAAACCAAAAATATTTTTAGTAAATGAAATACATAAGACCGCAAGGTCCTTAAAATCTGTTTGGTATGTATTGAACGAAATGATTGGATGATTTATGGCAAAAAATCCTCATCAAAGTGTGCATTATTTGTGAAAGATTAACATAAACGAATCATTGGTTGAAGTACGTAAAGGAAAACACACAGAAAGAACGAATGGTGGCCAAAGTTTTCAGGTTCAAAGTCATTCGAAAGAGAGAGAGAGATAGCAGGAATCTTTTCTGGCACAAGTATAGTTTTCAATTTGTCAAGGACAGAATTCAGTTTACTTACTTATTTATTTATTTTTTTACTTAAACTCCCAATAACTTTCTATTATTAGAAAGGCTCAAAAAAACGAAGAAGCGTTTAGGTGTTGCCGAGTTTGTTTTTTTGTTTAAATTAGACATATTAGATTTATGAACCACCCTTTGCAGAGGGATGATCATTCCTCAGGATAGGGTTGCTTGCAACACATGCACATCCGGTGTCATTTTCCACACTTTTTTTGAAACTAATCCCTTTCTTGTTTGCCACCGTCTCTCTCTCTCTCTCTCATCTCCTTTTTCTCATCTCCGCTTCGAGTATCAAACCACTCCGCGACTTTGTTCCATTCATTCTTTGTTGTCATCGTGACGAACAATAACGAAGTCCTCATCTTCTTTGATGTCTTCTGATACTTGTGATAGTTTACATAATTTTCAATAACTTCTTGGTTTTGCTTGTTTATACGTGCGATGCCCTCGGGAGATCTCCGCTTCTGAGTCTTTTTTACTGCGACCGACCAACCGACCGACCTGTCTTTAAATCGATGCCAAAGAATGTTGTCTTTGTCCAAGGGTTTTCCTGTCACGTGATTTATTTATCATTTTTTTTTCTTCAAAGAACGCTCTGAGTAGGTCTTACAGTCTGTTTCAACTCATAAATGTATCACGAATGCAGTCTTTCACAGTGAATTTTTAAACAATCGCATATCAAACGAATCACGTCTGTACCTTGACAACAGACAGGGATCAAGTTCTCGTCTACCCTCTCAGACAAAAAAGGAAGAAGAGACGAAGAAGAAAAAAATCAACCCTCACAATATTGAGTTTTTGACACCACTAATTCCCTGAACCCTTTATGAACCCATGGCTTCCTCCCTTTCGACTTTAATGCGATAAAATATTACTCTTCTTTTTTTGTTGCCTACATGAAAATAAAATGTCTTCTGCTGTCAGTGTCAAAGAATATCATCTTCGCATTTTAGAACCTAAAAAAATAAAAATAAAAAACGAAGACGTCGAGCTCTTATTTATAACATCTCAACGTTTGGTTTCCTTTTCTGTTCTTCTTCTTCAAACTTTAACACTGGTTATTAGATTATCGAGGAAGGAAACTTCTTTCTGCAGATGTTTCACTCCTCTGTTGGAAAATTTTGTGACTACAAAATAAATCAAAACTTCCTCTTCGACTCGCGAAATAATATTTTAACGAATCTCTCAAATTCGGTCAAGGGCATCAGACAAGGTGGTTCCTCAACGATGGTCTTATGTAAAATGAAACCGGAAGATTATGTCAGTTTTAGGGAAGGTCGAAAGAGTGCTGAGGCGACTAAGGCAACACGCCCGGACTTGAAACAACTCACAGAGATATGCAGAAACTTTGTATGAAGATGCGATCACACTACACAAAGCATAGTAGTAATGGAACACGCGACCAACAGTCAGTAACAAACAAATTGGCGAAGTTACTCGAAAAGCAATTAAAACGAGTACCCAACACCAAAACCCGACCCGAAGATAATCCGGCCTCTCATTTCTGTCCATAGTATCATCAAGCTGTGTCACATCTTACCACTGTATCGTACATAATACACTATGAGATTTATAGAGGTTTTCATTTCAAAAATAATGCACACTAGTGTGTTGGAAATAAAATTTACAGAAAATTTGATACAAGTATTTCCAACAAGACTCCAAATTAATAAAAATTCAAAAACAACACCATAGAAGCCAATATCTTCATAAATAGAGGATATCATACATAACTTCATCATCATTTCCAAATCTCTCACTTCATACCATAATTTTACGAGAATCTGTAAATCTGGCTCGAGTGATTGTTACCAGTTACAGTTTAATCGTCCGCGTTTTAACTGACTTTGACATCACTTCGTTAAGCTATTATAATTAAATCTAAAAATAAATAAAAAACTGACAATTAATTCACTTTGGCCGAAGACATCAATTGTTAGTAAATACAAAAATAACCTTTCAATGGGGGTAAACCCACTCGCTGCCGTTAAATTCTTGGCCGAAATTATGAAAATGAACAATAGATGGGTTTGTCAGTGGTTTCCCGTTTTATTTTCGCCTCTCACAATAACGCGTTTTGTATAATTCATTTTAACAATGATTTTAAAAACTCATTATAGTCTCTTATTATGTGTTAATTATGATTTTGGGATTTTTTTTTGGGGGGAGGAGGAGAGAATGAAACTTGCTACGCCACATTTGAACAGGAATGGATGATGGATGCACATCATTATACAATGAGGACCAAGCTGCCAAAATAATGCATCTGATGCGTGAGATAACTTGGATATAATTTCATCGGCGAAAATCATGTTCTATAAGGTAGAAAGGAGGAGAGACCTAAGACAGGACACTCGGACAGCAGCCAACAGCAGACGATGTTATTCAGCAAGTTATTGGGAAGTACTTTTCTGTCTTAGTTCCATTTAGTTTTGTTTCTTTATCATGGACTTTCAGTTTTGAGTTTTGGTTGCTATTGTGAGTTTGTTTTCGTTAATCTTTCATAAATAATGCACACTTTGATGAGGATTTTATGTCATAAATCACACAATCATCTCGTTGAATACATATGAAACAGACTTAGAACGGCGCGGTTTATTTACTTAAAAAAATTTTGGGTTCTCAAAGAACGAATTGTGCATTATTTATGAAATGAGGTGTATTGTGTTAAGGATTAGTTAAGGGCTCAAGTCTTTCAGAGGTGTGCATTACTTATGAAATGAATCCTTCACGAAAGCTATCATTTTTCTTGGCAGTTCAATGATTCTCAAACTGCTGAAATGAATTTATGAGCCTCATATTCTCAATATCTCACATGTCAGTAGTAATGTTCCTGACTTAAGAGGTCAAAACCGTACCATTTTGTTTGGGGGGTATATTCTATTTCCATCTAACCAAAACAAATCTTAGACATAAATCCCGAGTTGTTCATACGTAGTGAATTAAAATCCTCCGCCCAGGCTCATAAAAGGCTTTAGATTTCCTTCGAGGACATCCTAATATGACTGTCGGGAAAAAAAGAGGATCGGCAGACCAAAGAAGTACCCAAAGAAAACAACAAACAACACGATTTCAATTTGTTAACGCTAAGCACGAACACAATTAATTAATTAATTCCGCCCATAATTAAGAAACGGAGAACAACAACATCTACCAAAATTGTCTAGGTCGCATAACATTAAAAGAGAGAGGCGCGGCTTGAATGCGAAAGCCGACCAGAATCTTTTTATAAAAGTCTATCTTCGTATCATGTGTTATATTGTTTCGATTTAAAAAGACAACGAAGAAGTCAAAGATTTCTCTTAATTCTTATAAGTGACTTACGGCCGAGTCGTTTATCTTGATCCGCGACTAACGAACCATATTGTTCTGAGAAGTTATTGTGCTTTTCTTATGGGGCATTAACAATTAAGCAACATCTCGAAAAATAGCCAATCAACATGCGATTTACAAGTTTTGCTTTGATTAAAACTCGACCAATGATATCTTTCAACTAAACAATAATTCTAGCTTCATCCAATAACCCAGAGAAACCCAGTAACTACCTGTGCGTGTGAGTACTTCTTCTCGGTTCTTTTAACCCCCTACAGTCCGATTTATTGCTGTTCTCTCTATGAATTTTTGACTCTGTATACCAAAACGATGAACGGCGTGAATGCTTATTTTGATTCAATAAGTTCTCTAGGTTTAGGTGTAGAACATCTCTGTAGCCGAAAATGGCTCAGGAAGAAGGTTTTTCATTCGTAAAAGATGGAGTATTAAGGGGTAGACACAACCACACTATATGATTGTGATTATAGCGGATGGAGCATATCGTTGTAGGCTTTCCGGGGATAAAGAAGGACAGATGGATTTTAAAGTAACATAATCAGCAGATCACAACTGAAGAAATTGATCGCTGAATTGAGTGTACCATATGAGTTGATGAGGAGAGTCAAATAAATACAGGGTGTTTCCAGATTCCAGCAAGATTTGAATTTGTCGCCATTTCAGCAGTGAATTGTTGGAAAGCCTGAAAAAATCACATTTGACAGCTAATAGTTTAAGGTTGCCAACCATTTACTACAAAATGCGGCCAGCATTTTGTAGTAAATGGTTGGCAACCTTAAACTATTAGCTGTCAAATGTGATTTTTTCAGGCTTTCCAACAATTCACTGCTGAAATGGCGACAAATTTCATTGTTGCGAAAATTTTGAAACACTTCTATAAAGGTAGCAGATGAGAGAGTTACAGGGGTTAATAAGTAGTAACAGACTCATAATTTCGAGACACGGAGAATGTCTAAACCCACGAAACTTTATAACAACACAATATGCAGTTGATCGTTACAATGGAATTTACAAAGAAAAAAGTTTTAACAAAGCTGACACCTCTCTCCAGAAAAACTGTTTGTACATCTTCTTCCTCATGAATTTTAATATGAAAGATCAATAGATGGAAAGTTCAAATTTCCATAAATTCACTCAGGGCTTTTCCATTCTTTAAAAACATCTAGAAATCGAGTTGGACATTAAAACAAAAGAAAATTGAGTCTGCAGAAAAACAACGCTTTTAAGAAGACATTTTGGTGGATGCTCAACCGACAAAATTTCTAACTACAGCTAACTATTTCAAATTTCTCTGATTTGGATCGTGAACCAGTTTCCAAAAGATGTGACTGTCCAAACTACACCAAAATGACTGTATAAACGAAGGTGAGAATTCGGGTTTTCGTCTCTGTAGCTCTCATTGGGAAATTGATTTTACAAAAGAGAGGGAATGAGGCCGCCATTTTAAATCCGAGCGCAGTCCTTTCAAAATATCATCACTGAAGGAGCTTCTTTTTCCGTCTTTTAGCTTCCTTTTCAACTAATTGCCAGACAAATGTCGTGTGAGCTTCACGAAATAATACATAAAACGAATCTTTGTTCATGCAAATGAATGACTATTGATAATGGGCGGGATTTTCTCTGTTTGTATTCATTGAAAATCTCTTTGATGATTACTATATTTCTTATTACCCCTTCTTCCCTAGTCTTCCTCTCTCTCTCTCCTCTGTTCCTTCCTCTTTCCCTCTGTTTTTCCCTTTCTCTTGGCCTCCTCTTACTTTGTGTTTGGATCCTGATTAATTCTACACTCCACCTCGCCCTAAGCTTCTTAACTTCAAACAAAACTTTATATTTCAATCCTTTTTTTGTTTGTCCACCGACTTCTCCCTTCTCTCTCCTCATCCTTCTTCTCTCCTTCCTATCTATCTTTTCTCTCTCTCTCTCTCTCTCTCTCTACTCTTTGTACAAAGGTTTCTTTTTTATTATAATCTAAAAAGCTAATATTCATGATACTTTTTTTACCGATTCTCGTTTATATTATTTTGTTTCTTTTATTCGAGTTTGTTTTTATGTTCCACTGAATTGTGTTCATTATAATTTAGAGAAGGGAGATGGACTTGAAAAGGATAGAAGTTGAAAGGTTTTGATTCGTTCTGCAGGACCTCGAGCTCTAGTTGGAGTTGTTTTCTATGTGTCACATGTTTTTCGTTACTGAAATGTGTCTTTTTGTCATGAAAGTTCACTTTTCCGTATATTTATTTAAGATTTTATCCCGTTTAGTATAACAGGATGTGGGAGGAGGCTCAACCTCTTAACCAACACTTTGCCGAAGTCAGAGTTCTACTCATTTCTGCATATACTCAGTATTCATGCAACGGTAACATTCACTCGGGCCGCACACACAAATTCTCTTGAAATTGTACTTCAAAGTAAGAATTCATAAATAATTAAGACAGATAATGTAATTTCATACAGTATAACCACCTAGCTCCAATGTCTTGTTTCTATTTTGTATGCAATAGTGTCTCCTGCACCACAAACAACATCTCGGAGGCAGCAGTAATCTGTCCGAACCCATTTCGTAGTCCCTTCAAATACTAATATCGAACATCAACACCTCCAGTTACTGTAGAACTTGTAAGTGAGGTCAAACCTAATCCAACTAATTGTCACTAGTGCAAAATGACAATGTCATACCGGTAAAAACAATTTCATAAACGATCTTCTTCCATGCGATTCCTCCACTTTTTAAAATTTTCATTTTGTTAAAACAGTCTTCTTAAGAAATGTTTAATTTATAAATGGCGTGTGAAAAGATAGTTATTACTTATGAGTAGGCCACGTGATCCGCAATGAAAATGACAGAAGGACAAAAGTGGTTAAATTGACTTCTTTTACTGTTGGGAGAAGAGACAGACCGGAAAAATGTTCACAGAATGACTTAAGTGAGAAGTTGCTGGGAAGAATCGGTACCCAAAATCAATTTAACTAATATTATTGTTTAGTTACACAGACAGTTAATAAAAAATCTGAACAAAATATTTCCTCAACAGAATTTCCCGAAACTTGGCAAGGAATTCTAGTAAGAGTGAAGGGTATGCAAGAAGAACAACAAAATAGTTCGGGTGTAAACAATCTAGCGATCATAAAAGACTATTAAAAATATTTTTTTCTTTACCCAACTAATTACAATATTATCCAGTTCATTAAATCCAAATTAACGGTTTGTTTAACCTCCTCCTTCTTCTTTTCCTCCACCTCCACAATCTCCATACGTGTTTGCCAAAACGAGCGGAAGAAGAAATGGAAAGAGGGCATCCTACCACTATTTTCTCTCTCCAATCATCAACATCATCACCGGTGAAGAATTCCTTCGACTTTTTCCATCCCCCGATTTTGTGGGTGAGTATGTATGTGCACTTTTCTCTCTTTTGCTCTCTCTTTCTACTTTCTCGTTATAGATTTCTAGAGAAGGAAATTGGTTTCCGTTTAAATTGGCGAGAAATTTCACCAAAACTGTGACGTCGTAACTAGTCAATCAAAAAAAAAAAAATGTTCTATGTTTTCAGCCCATCCAATAAAAATGTTCAGCTCAATTTCATCCATGAGATGCACTTGAGAGATTATTTCTTAACGATTTCATTTCTTCTTTTTGAAAAAAAAAGTTGGAATCGAAAGGAAAACGAGAATCTTGGCAAGTCCTTTCCAATAACAGCGGGGAAAATTGTCGATTTGAGGTTTTCCCAAAGACGTAAAAAAAGGATCGTCGTTTAATATCTCATTCCATAACTAATGCACACTTTTAGAAGCCATTATAATAAAGGACACTTGTTTTTAGAGCTCCAAAAAACCTGAAAGGCTTTAAGAACCACACATCAAGGCCTGGTCTGACGTCTTGGTTTCTAAGGAAAACGAAAACTGAAAATGGACAGAAGAGGAAAGAGAGAGAGAGAGTAAACAAATACGAAATATAAAATAATATAATGAAAATTTTAAAAGGAAGCCTGAGAGTATAAATCTTAGAATCGTCTTGAAAACATAATTTTCAGACGATAAACCAGAGGTCGGTTGAGTGCATCTCCGGAGCTGTATGTTGCTCTTTGCTCCTTGGCTGTAGTCCTTCTACGAAATGTTTAGTACAGACCCTGAATATTATTTATTAACAAATTTTTATCTTTATATAAGTATAATATCAAGCTATATTTAATATACCGGTAGTGTTAGTTAAACTAAGACATACAGTATTTAGCAAAGATGGCTCGTAAATAAGTTATGAAAGTATATATATAAGTATAAAATGGCTCTTTGAGGAAATTTCAATTCTGTATAGTTTAGATTTCGCTGTTTCGGACGACGAGTTTGGTGACAATAGACAGAAGAAATTTAGAGGTATCACTGTAATCATTTATTGAGCTTGCCACACTGTTAGAATTCCTAGTATCAGTATTTGAAAGACTTCAACGGACAATTTAACCGGTCTTTAAATCAATTAAGCAAAATACAGGTCGTTAGATGGCTTGCACTAAAACGTCGTGGACCAGTATGTAATCGAACATCGGGTCTGTTACCACAATTAACAACTTCTATTCTTCCAAAATAGTATCGTACAGCGAACTCGATGAGGGCGTTATTCTGGCCAAACTCTGGTTTTTGTGGATTCTCACATGGGACAGAAAGAAACTGTTTTGTTTACGAATGAAAAAACATTAAAAAATGTTAAAATTAAAAAAAAGGAAATTCTTAAAAGATGTTTATATTAAAATATCTTTTAAAAGAAGCTTTTTAACGAGGCTGTAAAACCCCATAACAAGTTTTAAACCGTCGTCATCTTCTGATTCTCCCGGATTAAGAAGAAAAGACGGTCATTTAAAATTATTAAAATTATAATGGTGACCAAGGAGGAATTTTATATCAAGTGAGTCACACGAATTTATTTTAACAATGAATTTTTGTCATGGATTATCCTTTCCTGTTAAACCTGATTCCGTCTCTGAATGACCGGTAAACAAAAGGAAGAGATAATAAATTATGTGAAGGACCTTGTTTAACGTCAATAAACTCAGAGGGTGAACTTTTTTAATGTTTTGGCCCCAAACATAATGCGAATTAGGGGTGTTCGTGAGAAAATATTTTTACTCCAGCTCTCTGGAAAAAAATTCAAACTGGTACTTTGAACTGAATCCAGTTTCGTTTGTGTGTTATAATTGTTGTCGAGTAGGATTTCGGATTAATTCTGTTTTACTGCTGTTCAGTAGTACTGTTTGATTTGAGTTCAGTTAGTATTTTTAACCAGAATTTGTAAGTTATGGATGGGGTTAGGGGAGTTTCCTAAGATGAGGACAACAGAAACGGTTGTTCTAAAAAGCATTTTTAGCTTGTACTATAGAAATCACAAATCTTCAAACCGTATTAAAATTGTTATTATTCTGCTCCACTTTCGCTCTTATTTAATATTCAGGTGTTAAATCACAACTTGGAAACACTGTTATAGTTTGCTGAATGTTGTACATATAAATATCATAAAACCAAGATTTCCCGTTTCTGAGATACTTCTTTTAATTCAGACAGCAATTATTACACCCAAAAATTTCCTTTGCCACTCAAAACTTTGAGAGAGTAGCTATTCAAGAGTATATGGTAGATAACTCACATTCTAACCAAAAATCATGACAAAAAAAGTACCACCAACTGATATCCAATCCGGTATCGATAACTTCAACGGATCTTTCAAATTCCAGAAAAATTCCACGCGCTGTTGTTGAAGCAGCATGGTTTATACATCTCAAAAACAAACAAAAACTTAGGATTTACCTGTGATTTTAATTATTTCATTTCAAAAGTAATGCACGCTCTTAGAAACAAGAAACTAGTCCAGAAAAATTGGAATGAAGTATCAAGAAGAGAGTCAGAAGCAGCCCAAGCAGCTTGGTTCTCAAACCGTCATAGGGAAGATAGACAGAGACAAACCAGACTGCTTACAAGAGAAATGAGAAAGTTTTAAAAATTGTTGCTGTATCACAAGAAATTGGTAAAATAAAAAGCGCAACAGGACACGACAGCAGCTCGGAAATCTGAGTTCACCTTCAGGTATTTTAAATTGTAAAACAAGTCAAGCTTAAAATTTTCTTTTCTGTTGCAACCCTTTTTTCTCTCGACAGACAAAAAAAAACTTTGATTACATTAAATCGTCGCCAAAGGCAATTCAATTCAATTAATTCAGTTGCGCGATAAAAATTAAATGAAGTAAAACAAAAATCGTAAATCGTCTCCGAGGGAAAGAAAGCTTTCATTGTTCCATTTGGAATAATTTAAATTATCGGAGAGAGAGAGAGGTGGCAAGAGAAGGAGGAGGAAAAGCTGCACAAATCCAAATTTGTTTAAACTTCGCCGCGGACAGATTTACTTCGCAAATACTGAATAACGGTATATCGGTTGGACATGAGGCAACCTTTGTTTGCTCGCGCGGTCAACCCACGAGTCGCGTCGAATAAACAAAACTCCTCTCTTCATCTCTATTCACTTCAACTCTCTTCTCCATAATGAAAGTCTTTTCTATTATTTATATAGATGTAAGACAAAGGAAACTGTTAACTCTTCTTAAGTTTCCTCTTTCCCCGAATCGGACAAAGGATAAATACAATTGGAATTATTCACAACGAGAGATACTTAATTAGTATCAAGTGGATACTCAATTAAAAACAAAGGTGGCGCCGAATGACATAAGATGGCGCCAGGCAATCATAAAGCACTCACTGTTATTGTTTGTTTGTAAATGGCTTATCCTAAAAAGCTTTCTGTGATTCTCCTTTTAATAAATAAACACGGAGTATCGGTGAGGAGAAGGATTTTCTCAGGAGTCCTCAATGATAACCATGACCAGAGAGTCATCGTGACATAAATTCAGATTTAGTTTCCCTAAATTTAAATCCCATACACTAAAAGACTTTTTTTACGCGAATGAACAAACAATTAGAGACTCCGTGTAGCATTTTACAAATTCGTTTTTTTTAACTAAAAATTATGACATTAAAACATACAATTATAAATTTATAAAATTATAGCAAATGCTAAAAACCATCTCGAGTGATTAGCTGCTGTTACCATAGATGTCTACTACTTAAAAAAGGATTTTAGATGAAAGGGTTCATTATTTTTGAAATATATTCCTGCAATATTTATGAAATAGAATCCTCACAATATTGTGCAATATTTATGAAAATCAAGAGGCCTAATTCCCTCCACTTTAAGTTCGAAATAATCCCAAAAATGGAGACCGGTTCATAATTACAGATAAGAATAACTTGTCTCTATTTAAATAGATTTAATTTTAAGATGTAAAGCTATACTATAATCATAATATTATACCAAATGAAATTAGGAACCCGCTTTAAAGAACCAAAACCGAAATAATCGAGTCCGAGAATTTTTGCGCCTCCATGAGGAAAACTGCTGGCGTCAGGTTTAATTCTTTGTTGTCTGTTATTTGTTTCAAGGCCAGTCCACTTCTACTAGTTACCAGCTTACTAGAGGTTGTGTCTCAACTTGAATCCGAACAAAAATTCAACTGTAGGAGAGATTTTAGAAAATCACAATTTAATGAAAATCCCTCCAACGATTCTAACTTGTGAGAAAAAAGGATGGAATAGCAAAACTCTCAAAGCTTAACCGTGAATGGTAAGCGGCCATGTTTGAAAATATAACATCAAGACTCATTTTTTTTTGCACGTTGTTACAAGGATGTGATTGAAGAAGAAGATGAGTAGAAAGAAAGAAAAAAAAGGAAAAAACCGCATCGGAAAACGAATGGCATTCAATTTGACCATGTGTCTTCCTAATTTGTCAACACGTGAACACATGAAACCTTTTTTTTTAAAATAGCAGCCCACGGCTCGGAGAACATTCTTTCAGCATTTTTTTTCCCTGAGATTTGCGCCAACCCACGATTCCCCCGACCCATGTTATTTGAAGCGGTTCTTTTGTGTCCCAGCAAAGTACCAGAGGCGGGCAATAATCTCAGCTCTGTTGCTCAGACTATAAACCTCTTGACTAGCTCTTCACATTTAACATCTTTTTTTTTGTAAACTGTTTTCGTTGTCTCTGGGCACAAAGACTCTCCGTGAATGCATCTTTTATAATGGGCATGAAAGACGATTCACAAATACGTATCATCATATGTAACGAGATACATGTTTGGAAGAAACACGGAACCGAAAGAGATGAGAACAACGGATCCATTGTAGCGGAAGATGGGAGAGGCTATTTTAAACGAATCGGCAAAGGATGTTCAATAAGTTCATCAACAGACTCTCTTACCTTGTTATGTTGCTCCCGTTGCGAAACGAGCTGCTCTCGAGCCTTCTGCAGCTGAAGAATCATCTCCGATAGTCGTCTCTCCTTTTCTTGATAACTATCTCCCGAGAGAGCTTGTTGCAAGGATCCTTCCAACGATGAAAGACTTTCACCATTTTCGCTGAAAATATTAAAAACAAAATAAATTTCACTTGAATCTCTTCCCAACCTTCAAAAATTTTCTCAGGAAGCTGTTTGAAAATGTTTTGTATACACTCAACCCAATCCTTTTGCTAATACAGAAATTTTGACAACCGTCCAGATTTTTTTTTCTTTAAAGTAGGATTGGTCGGGAATGAGTCATATCAACACACAGACACATCTTTCTTTTATTACCCACAGCAGAGTAACAGAAGAAGAATTAATAACTACAATGCATACAAAAGACGGAAGAGTTTTTCAAACTACAGACATGAGGAATTCAAAAAACCAAATTGGTTATGGAGGAGGAGGGCGTACGGGAGATGGATTCCCTTTGATAATTTCACGTTTACGAGATTTCTCGTGAATCATAGCTAAATAAGACGCATTTTAAGATGACAATAGGAATGGGTATAAATCGACTTTGTCCTACTGCTGACCTTTTCATTTATCTCAACGCGGGTCATCTCTAAATTCCCTTCACACCCAGAAATAAAATTTTTTTTATTCTTGTTTGAATCACTTTAAAATCTCGTGGTCATCCATTGTTGTTAGTTGTTGTTTTGCTTTATCAAATCCTTTCAACTTTTTTATTTTTAGATTTGTCAAAAAATAAATTCCCCAGAAAACTTTATAACATTTAGGAGCTCTATATATAAAGGAAAACTAATCTTTGAGGATGGTTAGGTTAGTTTTTATCATCCCCCAGACATGAACTAAGACACTGGTCTCAAACTTAGATGCAGGTGACAGTTAACTATATACTAATAATAAGTTCATATATTAAGAGACCACGGTGATAGTTAAATTTTATTTTGTATGCTTGAGGCCAGCGCCCACCAGAAGTTGATGATTTTATTTAAACATCACCAAAGGCATTTCAATTCTTCAAAAAAATGCTCAGTGACTCATTTAATAAAGTTATTATCTCTTTAAAAATAATTATGCAATAAAGTCTTGTTTTACGCGAAAGCTAAGTGCTCACTAAAAATGACATAATAAACAAAAATTGCACTAAAAAATTTAAAAATGAAATAAGTTCGTACTTAACAAAACCCTGAAACTTAAAAACACGCACCAGAAGCAAATCGCGTAAATGGAGACCGCTATAATACAATAAAGGAGGAAATGGAAAACTAAAACTAAATATGAAATGAGGAAATTAATAATTGTAATTTATCACGAATAAATTTTTACAAAACCAACAAATTTTTTAAAAATTAATTCCCCCTACAAGTGTGCAATACTTATGAAAGATATGAGAGTTTTTATAAAAATTAATTAGTGATTTTAATCCCGTTTTTCACCGTTTTTGGGCTATAATAGGATGCGGAAGGAGGATTCGATCTCACGACCATAAAAGTCCAAGTCAGGAACTTTAACCACTACACTAAGTCTTCAGTAGTTTTTTTTATATAACTGTGCAATACTTTTAAAATTTGACTCTCACAAAATTGTGTACAATATTTATGAAATATATAGCAGTTCTTATTCCGATTGTCTAACCTAGTAACTGGGTGATTGCTTTTCAATGAGAATCAGCTAGTGACATAGATGACATTAAAGTCTGACGGGAGGTCTGCAGTGTAGTGGTTAAGTGCCAGACTAAGAAGTTATAGTCGCGAGTTCAAGTCCTTCTGTCGTATCGGTTATATCGAAAAAGGGATGAAAACGGAATTAAAACTATAACAATAACATTAAAGTCTAACTAAATGTAAAGACATCTAAGGCCCGTGATCAAAATACCTGACTTTGGGACTTATGGTCGTGAGCTCGAGCTTTTTCCATGTCCCGTTATACAGGAATGAAAAATGGGTTTAAAGCTCAAAATAGAAGCTTTTGAGAAATGGAAAATGTCTTCTGATTCAGCTGCCAAAAAGTTGATTTTGCCAATTACTACAAGATCAACGAAAGGTTAAAAATCATAAAATCTAGAAAAAGGCAAAAATTGACAAAGAAAAAGCTGAAAACCCGAAAAGTATAAAATCCACAAGTTAGTCGAATAAGGAAAAGTGGAATTTATAAAAAAAAAAAGAGAAAGAGGAAAAATAAAGAAAGAAAGAGAGGGAAATGTTTTATTCAAAACCATTTTGCTGAATGGGGGTCAACGGATTGTTTTCTGAATAATGCAACAGATTCATCTCGGTAAAAAGCATCCGGATCTTTTGTTCTTTTCAAAACAGTCCATGAATATTAAAGAGAAATGGACACTTTAAGAGTGATTTCCCTCTTCTCGGAGGAATGAATAACCGCGAATTACGACGACTTTTCAAACGAGATATTAATTATTAGGTCTACCAGAAAGTTCTGTTTGTCTTTACTACAAAACTGGAGGTGTAGTTCTGTTTTTTACTTGAGGGCCCTGTGAGAAAGGACTCGAACTCTACCCACCATCTTCTTTATGGTTTGACCAAAAACTGTACCTTCGTAAAACACTTCCCATTATTTCCACTTCTTTGTACCTCTTTAGAATGAACTTTATCAGTCGCCGTTGGTATAATAACTCCTACTAAAATAGCTCAATGGTCAGATAATTATCTACTGCATATATACCTTCAGTAATAAAAAGAGAGCCAAATGTGGGTAAACATAGCCAACTTGGTGTAACACGACAGAACTTTCCGGTAGACCTAGCAGTTAAGAATTTTCTCCCCCAGTTCTGATTACCAATACTTTCACCGGCGAACTGTGATGACACCAAAATAACAACAGGGGGCCAGAGAGATGCTAAGAACCAAAAATTATTCATCAGATCAGTTATTTTGGAACGCGGGGAAATCCAATTAAGTGTATTTTTATTGTTTGAAGTCACTGACAAAGAGAAAAAATTTCCAAGAAGTCTCGAAATGTGTCTGTACGTCTTCTCCTACACCCAAGTCACGTTGACAGTTACTAACTAACGAAACTAGTTTTTGCATCAAAACAAAAACGAATAAATTTATTAACTAATTAAATAATTTATTATAACTCATCCAAAACAACAACGGAGTCGACTAATGACGTCATCAAACCTGTGACTGGAAATATTTCTCTAATTCGTCATAGGAAAAAGGTTTTTTTTCTTGATTATTATTAATAATCAAAAATTCTGGGTAAACTCACTTAATAAAAAAATAAATAAATAAATAAAAATACATAAAAAACATTTCAAACGAAGACTGGCGTACTTGTGGTCAACCTTCACCATCGATATGACTCAAAGTTGCCTTTCAAATTTTTTTGTTTTTAACTCGGATCAGTTTTCCTTAAAAGCAAATAGCCAAAACAACTGACTACTTTCCACACAAAAAAAAACTAATTTGGGAGTAAAATCTTGCCCAAAACGCCTGACTTAAAGCCGTGGAGTTATCAGGAAATTTTCAAATTGCCTGGAGTTATTGAATTTTTTTTCTCAAAATTAAATTCCATGTTTGCATCATTTAAAAATAGAGTTGTTCATCAAATTGTGCAATGCTTTTGAAACAGAATCCTGTTTTAAAGCTGTGCATTACTTATGGAAAATATTGAAGTTTGTTTCTATTAGTAAATAAATAAATTTCGGTTTATCGGGAAATAAATTTTTTACAGAACTGTGCGTTTTCATATGAAATGAATCCTGTACACAGTTATGCATTACTTATAAAAAGAGGTCTGCGTTCAACTGTGCAATAGTTTTGAAACAGGATTTTCATAAAGGTGCGCAATACTTTTGAGATATGTAGGAGTTTGTCTGAACAAGTTTCTGGTTTTTTTAAAGCAGGGAACATGATCTGACTGCTTAGGTAACTGTTAAATCTTAAACTCATAGCTGTGTACTAATTTAGTTCTCAATGTCTAAAATGTTAGCGACCGCTCCAGTAAACAGCACTAAAGTTGGCTGTCTAAAGCTAAATTTATTTGCTGTACCGAAGTATATGTATAATCAGATTCGATTTTTCATCGGATAAAAGTTGATTAGAATTTATGACAAGAAAACTAACATGTTACCGAAAACTTTTAATAAAACTACTAGACAATTTATAAAATCTATCTATTGTTAGATATCTAGTTTATTATTAAAACCTATCTGTCTCGATTCATCTATAAATACTGGTCAGAAGTCTTGTCCACCAACAATCGAATATCTCAAAATACGTTCCAGTACAAAAATAACAGAACAGTGAAGCGCAGGCCAAGGCCAAAGAGAGAGAGAAGGTTTAAAAAAATAAAAAAAGAGGAAAAGAGGAAAATGGGAGAAGGAGGAGGTAGGGAGGGAAGAAGAAAGTCGTTTAATAATTCAAAGGCCCCACGAGAGTCCTTTAATCGACTGTTCTCGAAGCCCTTCCCCGCCACCTTTCTCCTCCCAGCCTCCTCTCGGCTTGTGGTCTATCCCAATTCAGTACTTCATCATTCCCACAGCTCCTTTCTCTTCTTTCTCTTTCTCCTTGCTCTTATTATTATTTTTTTTATTGAAGTCGTATATTTTTCTATAACAGTAAAAAAATAAAGGTTATTCTTTGGGATCGGTCACTTTTAACATAATTGGTTTCAGTTTGCACCCGTCAGGCGTTCGCCGTTTGACGCCGGGGCCTCGTTAACAGCGTTTCAAGCCCTCAAAAACATTTTTTTCTAATTTTTTTAAAAGGCTGTCTTCTTTCTTTCTTTCTTTATTTTATAGTCACGATTCCCTTTTCGATTTCTTCTGCTTCCCCCATAATATGATACTATCTTATATATTGTTTTGACCGGTTAGTATTGGCTCTATATTTGTCTTTGGTTATTTATTTCTATCGAATTGATTTTTTATGCGTTTTTCTCGTTTTGATGATGACTTTAGATGTAATAACACTCAAAGGATTAACACACCTTGTTGGGATTGTTTTTAACTCGCCAGACAATAGTGAGTGAACAGAAAAATAAACAAAATAACACAACTCACCTGTTTTTACTGTTTGGTGTGGATGCAGGGGTCGGTCTTTTCTCTTCTCTCACTGAACTATTATTCATTTTAGAAGTTAATCGCTTTAATACGTCATCCATTGTCCGCTTCAAATGTCCACTATTGTTATTATTACTACTACTATTATTATTGTTATTGTTGTTACTAATTGTATTATTGTTGTTATTGTTATGCTTTTCACTGTTGGACACAGGGGAATTACATTCTGAGGAAGAACGTCTTCTTTGGTTTTCGGTCTTACTATCGATATGATTTGACTGGTAGAACCTCTCGTATTGAAGGTTCCATAAAGCTACGGGTGACGGTTGCGGAGGTACGAAAGGTATATCCGGAGGCATTTTTGAGGACGCCCTTCGCTTCCTCCTAGGCGGAGGAGTCATCGAATTTTCATCAGACTCGCTGCTGGACATCGACCTCGATGACACGGACCCCGGCCTGTTCTCCTCGGAATATTCGTTTATGTAATTGTCTGAATGTTTCGAGTAATTTTCGGTAATGTCTTTGTAGTGATTTTCCTTTATCTTTAAATTGATTTGACAGTGTCTGTTCGCGTCGGAATTGGAATTGTCTAGATCGTCGTTAACATCGCTGCTGTTCTCGTCGACATCCGTGAACATTCCGCCGCCTCCATCCTGACTGGGAGTCGTAGTGGGCGCAATGCATGTGGTTGCCATTTTCAATGATGCGACGTCTGGCTCTTCCGAAAGTGAGGACAACTGACCTGGCGATAATGCGTTACTTTCTTGCAACTTCGTCGGCGGAGACTTCCGCTTTGATGACATGTTTCTGAAACAAGAAACCGGAATAAAATTAGACAAAACGAATCTTATCAGGGTCGACAATAGCAGATATCTAAAATCGTGTCAAATTGACAACAAACAGCAAACGCACTCCGAGTAGAGCTCAATAATTTAACTCTCAAACTATATCCCTCTTCATCCGGTCACAAAAACATATTTCATATTGCTTTATACTAATAATTATCACCATATATTAAATTATCTATTTATTTCCGGTGTGAAATCACTTTTCTATTTCTATTCGCAATTACAATTCACCCAAAGTTTGGATGATAAAATTAATTTCAATCAAAAATTAAATTGAAGACCAACCGAACCAAGATGGCGACCTTCGAGATTGAATATGAAAAGAATTAAAAGCAATAAAAAATAAAAAAAAGATGGAGTATAACGTGGTAGAGGAGGTCAAGAGGTACAATAATAAACAAAAGAAATAAAGATAAAGTTATTAAAAGAAGGGGAGACAAGAGAGAGATGAAGCGGTAACTAAATCCGAGTGACATGCTTGACCCGAAGAATACAAAATCCAAAAGAGAAATAAAAGAAAAACGAAGGATGGAAAAGATAAAAAAACCATAATTTTTCTTATCAACAATAAAATAATAATAATAATAATAAAAGAAATCTTAAAAAAAGATGAAAAGTTAAAAAGGAAAAAAAATTGTGTTCAATAGAACCGCCATTGGAAAACAAAAGATTTTCCGGGGGAAAAGGAAAATAAAGGGAAATTTTTCTTTGAAAAGTGCTGAAAACGCTTTGAAAAAGCTGAATGGGTTGCAAAAAGTTTGGATCCGTTCATGAGAAATAAAACAAAATAAAACAAGAGATTGAATAGAGGTGGACAATATCTTCATCAAAGGGCCCCAACCCCTTGTCCACCACCATCATCCCCCTCGGTCGAAGCTTTCACCGAGTCTTTGGACTCAGGAAACCGTTTGTCTCTGGTGACAACCGTTTTTGTCTCAGGAACTCCTAAGAGAACAAGTCTCCGATTGTGGTTTCCTCGAATCCCCGAAAAAGGGATTCTCTTGTTCGGGGGTTAAAAAGGAATTTGAGGATTTTTGCGAAAAATTCACCCAAAAAGCCTTTTCACTCTCTTAAAATCTCTGGGTGATTCACATTTACGGTTTTTCGATTTACCCCCTCACAAAAAAGGTTTTTTGCCTCTAAAAACTTTCACACAAATCAAATAAATTAGTTTGTGATTTGAAAGTATTAATATATATTATGGGGCAACCGCTCACTGAAAGAAATGCTTTTTCGGTATAATATTCAAAAGGTGATTTTGAAATGAATAATTTTTAATACAGCGTGTTACAAAAACGTATACACAGACAAATTTAAGGTTAAACTTCGACGAAGACAGAATTTTCCCAATTCTTACATCTATTTGTGACGGTGGAAACGAATTTGAGTTCTGAAGACCGGAAGTTGGTTACTGATCAGCACTGAAAGCTAGAAAATGTTGTGACTCAGAGACAGTAAGAACTTGAGTATAGAACCGATTTACCAACAACATTAACATTCGCACCTCTACCGGACAAATCTTCTTCTTTACCTTCTTTCAAATGTCGGGGCGTGTTTTCACTTTTCGCATAACGCACGTCTTAATAAAAAGAAAACTTGAGCTTTGGTTTCGAGCTTGAGAATATTTATAGTTATAGTTATACTTGAGTTTTACCCCGTTTTTAACCCTTTTTTGGGTCTAACAGGACACGGGAGGAGGATTCGAACTAGCGACTATAACTTCTTAGTCTGGCACTTAATCACTACACCACAGACCTCCCGCACGTTGAGAATATTTGATTGTGTATTATTTATGAAATGAATTCCAGGCAAAAGTGTGTATTACTTTTGAAATGATAGTCTACATGTTTTGCGGACTAAACATCACAAACGGAAGTCATCAATAACAAAGTGAAAAATGGAGGAACGATGAAATACAACCTGGAAAGAAGTTACAAGTGAAAAACATCAAAACAGGAAACTGTGTAAAGATGATACCTGAAACGGAAACGAGAGGGGCAAAGAAACACGGGAAATAAATAACAAAATAATAAACGAAGGCAGAAATGTGAAGCAGTAGAAAGCAACCGGAAGATCAATTAACCAAAACAAAGTAGAAAATAAGAAGAATATTAAAAGGGAGTTGATTAGGAAACAATTTTCAAACGACTGGTGGCCACATTAAAAATGTTACTCTTTGTGAAATTGTTAGAAGGACGGAAACGACGACCTTCCATCTTCCATCATCAAAGTGATATTTACATTAAACGAACATATCAAACCGGAAGATGGTTTCTCACTAACTTTTATCAATTTCTTTCTCTTATCTCCTCCGCTTTGAGATCCTAAATCAATTTTTTCATCCTTTTCGTCTGCTTCGACAATTAAAAAAGAGTTACGACCGATGTCTGTGTCTTTTTTTTATCCTTCCTCCAGTTTGTAAGTCTGATATATATTTTTTTAATACCCATGATAACTGTTAAATTCTCTTTTAGTTACTCTTCCAGTCCTGTAGATTACACCATTCCGTCTGCAGTGTCAACTCTAAAACGTTACAAACCTCTTGACTAAGTAACCCATTCATAGCGTCATTCACAAATATGCAATAATTATGAACAAAACCTCTGCCAGAGTGTACAGTATTTGCGAAACAAAATCTCTAGTAGACTAAGTAACCTAAGTCAAATAGTCTGTTTTCCAGATGAAACCCATCAGTACTAGAAGTCAGATATAGACGTTATTGATGAAAACGGGGAAGGTTTCTGCAAAATAAGGATTCAAAACTCAAGAACCGTTATAAAGACTGCAAACTGTCACAAACTCCGAGCATCTTCTTTCCCTCCCTAAGATGAGTGTTCCTTTTATGTCTTCAGGTGTTTGAGTATCCGGTTCGTCGATTCAACAAAACCCCTCGTCTCGTAAAAGAAAGGGAAATAAAAAACTCTTAAAAGCTAAGCAAAATAAAAAATGAAGTCAGCTATAGAATTAGATTTTCCGTTTGCCTAATTTTCGTCGCAGGGTGTCTTACCCTCGAACAAAAGCGAAGGAGGACAAAAGGACATAAAAGGATCTGAGATGGAAATGCAGTTTGTGCATGCCGATTCCTTTGAGCTGACCCTTTCGATGCGTTATTGTTTATTAATGTACCTTCTTCCCTTTATTGTCTTCCTTTCCACTGAACATCCACTTGATCCCCACAGTTGACAAACTACCCCAAAACCACCCCTGTTCCCTTTTCCTTTTTTTCCTACAACGAAAACCCTTTTATTTCGTAATCATTGCATTGATATTCGGATGTTCATTTTTCATCCCTTGTTGTCTCTTCGGAAGGCAAAGCTGTAATTGTGCAAGAATGATTTTTATGAAAAGAAGATTCAGGAGGGGAAAGAACACGTCTCTGAATAGTTTTGTTTTTTGTTTATTTTGTAACTGAAAGAAAAGTTTTACTTTTGAAATGGTCTTTTTATTATTCTTAAGGTTTTCTTTTTTGAGGCTCAACAAAGGTTTGAGCACTTTTGAGTGTGCAAATCTGTGCCTCCCAAATTTTGGTGGAACAATCCAACCAAAAGAAGTGTAATCTCCCTATTCAGTGAACTAATTCTTTTCACATTTTTCCCCTTTCCACGCTTCGCCCAGAGCATATTTCATTAAATTTCATTTAACGTCTCTGTTGTGCCCTTGAAAGCCTCAGACTGCGTCACCATATTTTCCATATTAAAGGAGTTGAGGGTTGTGACACATCAACAAGTAATTCTTGTAGCCGCGTCATTCACAAGTATGCATTTATTATGAAATGAATTCCCTCCAAAAATGTGCAATATTTAAAGAGTGAATCTTCCTTGTATTTATTACCAAAAGTCACTCTAAACTCAATCAGAAACACAATATTTCCATCTCGGTTTTGGGTGACATCCGCAAAATTATATCTAAATTACTTATAAATATCTCTAAGCTCTTCTGACACTGTACATCTATAAACCCTAACTCCTTGCTTTACATATTCAGTTAATATTATAGAAAAACCTCCCAATATCGGAATATTTACCCGTACAAACAATCTTTACCAGAAAAGCTGAATCTCTTCCATTCCCACCCTTCACTCTTGTAATCGTTTTTAATCAACAACCAGAAACATCAAATCATGTCAGGAAAAAACGTCAACAGACCCCCAAAAAACATTTCGCGAACCTCGAAGCCATCTTCGAAAACAAATTACAAAAATTTACATAATCCTGTAAAACATTCGCAATAAATTTTTGGTGAAAAATCATTCAACATACAAGTTTCCTTTTTAACGCTAAAAGACCTGGAAAATAAAATATTTTAGGCGCGTTGAAAAAAAAAGTTTAATTAAAAGAAGAAATTAATGAAAATCCCCGTTAAACAAAGAAGAAACGGAAAAGAAGCATTTGGGTTCGACACCGCTGACAGATGAGTAATGACGTGCAAATGTAAACATTTATAACAAAAGACGCAGTTGAAGAAAACATAATAAATTAATAAAAGAAAAATAAAAAATAATTTTGGCAATAAGAACGAGAGAAGAATTAGCAAATCTCATCTCTCTCGTCTCCATTTCGTTATTAATTTTTTCTATTTATAATGACACAATCGACTTAAAGCTGATATCAGTCAAAAAGAAAAAAAGCTTCCGACTATTATTATCCGAGATTCGAAATTCTTACTCTGACACGTTACGTTGGACGATGTTATTAATGAATACGTCTATTATGAACACGTGATGTTTATAGTAGGCTTTCATAATCCAAGGTTCGTGATTAGAACGCTTTCCGCAGCTAACGTTATTCCTCATAGAGTATACCTAGAGTTTCCCGTTTTGTCTGGTTATGACCTCTGGAATTTGTTTTTTTAGATCGAACACCCACATACCTATCGTTACAAACCGCGTAAAAAAAGTCATACAAAGATCACCGGAAAAGTAAAAAACAATCTAAAAACCGGGATCTAAAAAATTTTCTTGACAAACTCCAATCGAATCATGAGGTTCTCCATGAAATGTTTAGTGCAGGCCCGAAATATTATATATTACTAAATATTATCTTTAGACTTCTATTTGACTCTTTTGGATGTCGAGTTTGCGACCACTGAAACAAACCAAACGGAACCCTTAAACACGAAGCAACAAGCGAGTCCCCATAAATAAAGGAAAATATTGAGATTTTAATTCGGCGGGAAATTGTCAAGGAAACAAATCGGGGGTGGTTTTAACCCCAATAAATTTCCGGTGAAAAGTCTATATCTTCCTTTCTACTTCTCCTTTTGTCGACTTGGGTTAATCTTTCGGGGAGAAAGGAAAAAAGGTGATAAAATGGTTATAAAACCAGAAAACTTGTTTCTTCGACTGTCTAGAGGATACAAAAAAATCGTTTATTGTTTTCTTTTCTCCCGTTAATGCCCTTTTAAAACGTAAAATCGACACACACTACCCTCCTCCCCTCTGGAATATTTATTTATGTCGTCGAGGGTTGAAAAAGCGAATAGAATCCTAACTTGCAGACTGAATCAGCGAGTCAAAAAAAATTTCGATTGTTTTAAATGAATAACTCCAACCGATAACCTAAAAATAGGAATGGGAATGATAATAAAAAGAAAAAATTTTTGCATCCATTGTGTTTTCAAGATAAAGTCACTTTGAACTTTGAAAGCTGTAGTAAAGACTGTACATGAACCACGAGATGAACTACTGCTCGCCTTTAGTGAATGAATATGTGGATCGTTTAGGTCAAATATTTTGCGATACACTTTTGCGAATGGCCAAAGAAAAAATGTCTTGATGGTCAGTTAAATAGGAAAAAAGTGAAAAGTCTCCTGAAGTTTTGATTTATTTAAGGCTGACGCAAGAATCCAAGAAGAGAAGAGATGGGTGCTTAAGTAGCTGAGGTATTTGTTAGAAAATCGCGAAAGCGGAAGATGAAATCCGCGTAACTTCAGCTTTGTTCCTTTCCAGCGGAAGTGACAGAAGAAACTGAGAAACCCTGGTAATGATAACCTATATTAACAATTAGTACAGGTTTCAAGGTTTCACGAATACAAAAGGAATTACCGATATTTTACGGTCCAGTAGTCAGTTCGATTGCGTGATTATAATTTACAATAGAAACGAACAATTCAGTCTCGCGATTTTATCAAAATCTTCAAAAACTTACAGTTTTCAAAATTTTTTAGCCGCATGATGACCCGCAAACCATGAAAACCTTTTATACTATCACAATCAAAACCCTTTAGAGTCCCCTCAAACTCGATCTCGTCTTTATAATCAAGCTCGACTCGAACCTCTCTGACTTTTTCAAATGACCAACCAAAATGAAACAAAAGTCCGTTTTCAACTAAATGTGCAAAAAAAAAATTTTTTTGTTTCAATTAAATCAAGTTGTTTTAATAATAATAGAATTATAATGGAAGAGTGTCGAAAGGTCTCCGAGACTTTGAACTTCTTAGGACACGTCTGTGGGTCGGTTTAAACCGGACTATTCCACTGCGTGACTCATGTACAATACAATGAAAATCTCTTTTTAGTTTCGTTTCCATTTTTTAATCAGATTTTTTTATTAGGTATCTTAATTTTAAGAATTTTGAGGGAGTGAACACTATTTTTCCTACGTCGTATGGGTTGTCGAAGGACTATGCTGCAGATCTTTTACTCTGTTGCATTGTCTCTTTTGCTTTTGGACCCTGAAAAGTTACGCTCTTCCGCTCATGTTGTAGTGTGTTTCTTGTGATCATTTCGTACCGTTTTTTGATTTATTTTTAGTTTCCTTCTTGGAGTTTCTGTTATTTAAGTTACTTTCCTAATTTGTCGTTGTTTTATACAATTTAGTGCGTGATTCTTGAGTATTTTATGTCCTCTTCAGCAATAACTGCTGGTGATGGTAAACTTCTAACTATTAAGCAGCAATGAGGAGTCGAAACTAAACTTTGGTCTGATGTCTCTAGCAAGAAGGTGAAGCAAATAAGCCGGGTATACCGTTTTCACCTTGATGTATAACAGTAAACGAAAGAGAATTCGAACTCACGACCATAACTTTCAGTCAGGCGCTTTAACCACCACACCACAGCCTCCCGCCTGTTTCTAGAAATTTAACTGCAGCGACATAATGGCCAAAGGTTTCTTTAGTTATTAGGAACTCTTAACTAGAAATAATGCCATGTAATTTCACAATGATTGTGAGATGTATAGAAATATAAGAAGATTTAACCGACAGAAAATCAAATTCGTTACAAAAAGACCACAGCCAAAAAAAAAAAAAAATTACGGTAAACAGAGAGTGATTGTCGAGATTCACATATTTCATCTCCACTCACTCACTTCTTCACTTCTTTCCTCACTTAGAATCAAACGAAAAGAAATAATTAATAACAAAACATTAAAAACTTATTAGTTCTCGCGAAAATCATGTAACAACAGCAAAACAAAAATTCAAACTATTAATTTCTTAAGGTTCGATAAGCCAAAACAAAAATCACACATTAATTAATTAATTAAATTAAAAACAAAACAGACAAACCTCGATTATTATCATGAGAGATCCAAATCATAATCAAGAAATGAATAACATTTATTATTTGAGGAAAACAAAAAATCGACTTTTGTCTGCCTTTCGAGACGTTTCGAAACCCCCCCCGCCCCACGATTCTAACAGTAGATAATTAAAAGACAACTAAAACAACAATCCACCTTTGGTTCTTGATGAATTTGAGCAGTAACCCGGAACCGTTTTAAAAATGATTTTGGGGACGCGCCCTCTTGGACTCCACAAAACTCTTTTCTATTCATCTTTCCTCCCTCCGCCCCATCCTCTCCAAGGAGCACAAACAGTTAACAAACGTAACCACATCATTTGTGCATCATTTCCCGTTAATTAACGGAGACGTAAATGGTTTAACTAAAATATATGTAACATTTTATGGGTTGGAATTGGGAGATGAGAGACTCAGCATCTCATTCTCAACCCTTTCACCGGAAAGGAAATCGAGAAGCGCCGTTTGAGCCTGAGCTTTAAACGTTCATTTCTAACAGAACCAGACGAATGAGTTTAAACTCAATTGTCATACTTGAAATTATATATATTAAACAATGGGTTATAAAGCGAACAGTATACAGTCGCTGAATATGTCATCCGTCAGAAACATTTCATCCATTTTAATGCAACACAAAGATTTCGACACGTGTGTCTCACCCCAGCTTCCTACGCTACGGGAGTTTATTGCAATTACCAGAAATCCTAATATCTACAGTAGAGATAAGAGCTACCTCTGGCGCTTACCACTACGGCCCATGATCTTCAGCAGTTATTGTGAAAAATACGCAGCTTCATAATCCAGTATTTAATATATACAATTTCGAGGAACCAAACGAAATCAACAAAAAACGGAGTTAACGAAAAACCGGAAATGAATTATCCACATGATATTTCCAAAACCATATTCTCTCATTCATCATCGGTTTTTTTCATTAATGAATGAGCTTTGTGAAAGCTACAAAAGAAAACACATAAAGCTCATTACCAGTTATGAATAGAGAAGGAAAAAAAATTTTTTTTTTGTTTAACAATGGAAGCGCCGAAAATAAATAAGGGATATCCATAAAAATGAATTTATGAATATGAGAAGAAAAGATATGAAATCGGTTCCAGATGTGTTTCTTCTTCCTGTTGAAACAAAAGGGTCTTTCTCACTGTGAAAGCTATAAAACAGAATTTCGATTCAATTTTGACAATGACATAAAGTCGTAAACAACAGGTCCCAAAACATCACATTGCACCAAGGGAGAAAGAAAGAAAGATAGGAGGAACAAAAAAAAATGACCTGATTTCTCTTTTAATCAGTTCGTGAATTTTTGGTTGTGCTCTCCTCTCTTAACACGGTCTTCTCTTGCTCTGAGAAATGTCGGTTTTGTGCAATAATGAGACTGATAATTACGAGGAGAAAAAAATGAATAATTAGGCTTGCCCTCGAGCTTCCAATTTTGACTTCTATTCAGTAATAAACAAAAACAAAACCCGGTTTCCGCATTGCGTGAGTTTATAGTGTGATTTGGACTTCTGGAATGAAAAATTCAAGGCGAGCGAACGGTTTTCAAACAAAATATCGCAAATAATAAGAAACAAATTATTTCATATAGCGCGTTAAAAACCCTTTCAGTCAGTCAGACTATTCATGGTGATTTAAAGATTATAAACAAAATTTTCCAACATAGGCGACGGCCATTAAACAAAATTACTGGTAACACTACTAAACCACTGTATCCGACACATGGTTTTGTCCTAAATAGCTCAGAAAATTATCTACGATTCAAACAAAACAATTTCCCACAACCCAGACCTAATTCGGTACGGCTTCATACAAGACGACGTTTAGTAGAAACTATCAACGGTGATATAGGATAATTTTTATTGTTAAACTAATTTTTTTTTGAAGTGTCGCTATAATTAGGTCATAAACTATCTGTGATTCAAACACGACGGTATCTCACCACGCACATTTATGTAAGAGTTCTCTTGGTCAGATGTTCACACTAAGCAGAAGGCTTTCTAGTGTTTTGAGGTGTTTATTTATGAAACAAATTCTTCATATAAGTGTGCATTACTTTTGAAATAAACCGGAGTTTGCTTTTTGTCACTGATGAAACACGGAAGGATGTTGGTTACCATTGCGTTATTGTTTTAGAAAATCAAATTTTGATTTCGAACTGCTTTAGATACAAAAATTTAATTGAAGAGAAGATATACTTATATAAATGTTTAAACACGAAATTTGAGTTGTATGTTGTTTCCTCCCCTTCCTCCTTAATTCACTCGCAGAATTTATACCACACAATGTTTATATATATTTTTTGAAATTTTTTATTTGTTTGTCTTAAATTCATTTCTCCGTCCAAATACCGCTTTTTGAACTAAATCATCATTTATCACACAATACAGGGTTTCATTTTATACACCCTCTTACAACACCATGTGTCATAATCATCTAAATTCCAAAAAATTTAGCTAATGTGCCAGCAGAAATTTGTTTTCGAGCTCTAATCTTATTTTTTGTCCTAAAAAGCAACAGGAGAGAGAGCTGGAACTTCAATTCTTCGACTACCCAACAAACAGACTTCCTCTAACTGAACCCATTTTAACCAAAAAGTTCTCAACAGTATGACACAAGGCATCGTAAACTACAAAATGATGGAAGTATAAAGGTGAATAAAGAAATTTTGGAGTGGATGAGAGCACCTGAATTTTTCCCATCAATGGAACAGACAGCAACTACAGGCTGATCCTGTACTCTGAGTGTTTGTCTTAAAATAACATCAGTGATAATTTATTTAAAAACTTTTATGAAGACATTACATTCGGAAACTTTATATTCAAATAGCTGACTAGCCATCAAGAGATATTGTTACTAAGATGACAACACGTGTAAATATCACAACTAATCGAACTGCAAATTGTAGTTAATTATATTCTAGGAATCTTGTTTTAGAGAAGCCTAATAGTTTTTTGATTTCGCAAGAATATCTGAAAGGAACAAAAATTTTTACCCTTTTAACAGACTTAAAACACAACTAGAAGCAGGAACATGAATGAGGAACTTAACAACCTCAGAAAAGCTGGTGAGGAGATGGTAAGAAGCCTCATACGTTACTCCCAGAACGTCACAGCTGGTTTATTAATAATTTTTTTATTCTTCTCTGCTTTTATACATTATAAAAAGTAAAACTAATAACAACAATAATAATTTTTCATTATTATTTTTATTGTTTAATCAGACATAATCGAGAACGTGCAGAAGTCGGTTGTCTAAGGATTACCCAGACGTTGAAAAGAAGAAGAAAAATTTTCTGACTGGAAAACGAGTTTTTCACGTCAACGTCAAACCATCCAAACAACCATAACTCCAACTATGTTAATTGATCTTATTTTTTCTTATTTCTCAGATTCAGAAGGGAATCCACTCAGAAACCTCGGCGATTCGACTGTGACAAACTCAACAAATTTATTTAATTGATTTTTGGTTCACCTTCCAACTTTTATTTATTTATTTATTTATCTGAAATGATCGTATGAATCATTTTACCTGTTTCAAACAAAAATTCCAAGAGTGAATGCTAGATAGATTTTCTTGGTATTCTGATTATAAAGGAAAAAAAAATAGCATAAATAGGTAAAGAATGTGTAAGGTCCGGGTTTCAATGTCGCCTCAATTTGTAGTGTCCAATTTTGTTTGTAATTTATTTATTAATTTGTGACTTCTACTTTTCTTAATTAATTAGAATATATTTCTGATGTGGACAGATAATTTTTTAGTGTCTTTGTTGTCTTTGATGTTTTTAGTGAAAAGAGGTTTCGGTTGAGTTTCACCACTGAGGATGCCAGCAGCGACATGTTCGCGTTGGTTCGGTTTCTCGCATGTTTATGATGTTCTTGCGCTTAAAGTGATATTCTGTTCATATTCTTGATTTTCTTATTCTGTAAAACTGTCGGTGTTTAAAGAAACGAAAGCTGTAAGAAGTGTCAAAAATTAGTACCATAGGTCAGAAGTCGGCAAAGTACGGCTCCGGAGACGCATGTGGCTCCTTTACTCTTTGACAATAGCTCTTCCCCAATTTGTTTAGTGCAGGTCCAGGATATTATATATTTACTAAATATTACCCTTATATAAGTTTATTGCATAAGTATATGTAAGTATAGGTTTATTTAATGTACAGTTCGTTAAGCTAAGACAAGTATTTAGCAAAGAAAAGCTCGAGATCGTGCTTTTGACCCTGATTATTTGTTAAAAATGTCTCAGCAAAGCTTGTCTGTACAGGGAACTTTAAAAATATCTCTCTAAATAAGTCAAATGGCTCTTTGAATAAATTTCAAGTCTGTGTGGGCTCTTTGGGATGAGTTTGTCGACCACTCTCATAGGTGAACAACAGGTTTTAAAAAGTTCGTTTCTTGTCGAATATAAGAGCTTTTAAATAGAAAAAGGCACAATAACCTGTAAATCAAAGCTCTCACCAAATTAAAAACCCAAAACATAGGTCACACTAAAAAAATTTCGCAAAAAATATCAAAACTTAACTTAGACGTAGGAATCCCTTCACGGGAAAGACAGAAAAACGACGGAAGCTTTAAGTCAGTTCTAAAAATTCAATTCCTTTCTTCTTTATCTATTTCATCTTCCTCTTCTTCTTTTTCAAATCTCCTGATCGATGTTTATTTCCCCCGAAAACAAAACCTCAAACAAAATTGCAGACGCTGCCGAGAAACCAACCCCAAAGTTGGCACATCTGGTTTCCATTCTTTGCTCCTACGAGAAGAAACACTGACAGGATGTGGATTCACTTGATTTTAAACATCTAACGCCTTTTTTTCTTTTCCTTTTTTTTATTTAAATGACGATGGTCCAGGCAGGCGACACAGTGTGTCTTCTAACTTCTAACCCCGAACCCCAAAAACTTGGTTCCTTCGGATGATTTCGTTTCTTAATGAATCCGCCATTTTAAACAATTAATATCTCTGGTTTTTACAAGACAGAACGGAAATCTTTTGTTTATAGGTTTGAGATGGGATCTAGATTGGGTTATGGGATTTTCTGGTTCGCTCGAATATTCTCCTAACAAATTGAAAAAAGGTGTCAGGTTTAGGTTTGAGATTGTGTTGTTAGTGTTGATGTTGAGGAAGTTTTGGTTTGGATTTAGAGGAAAGAAATTTTTAAGGTTGAGGAAGTAGAGTGCAACGGACGATGAATGACAAAGAACATGATATTTAGAGGGGTTGAGACAACAAAGGACTGGGTTTATGACGTTTTTTCAGGTATAAAGAAAAAACTGAAATGAATCTGACGGTTAATTCCCTCTGAGTAACTTCATTTACCTCAACAACACTTTTACCACTCAAAACCGAACCTATGTCCTATGCCTACAGCATTCAATATAGACCAAAATTTGGTAAGAGTGAAGGTAAGTTCCCTGATCACTCCCAAAATTCGATATAAACTGTTTAACAGCTCACAATAACACAACCAACATCTGTCAGGTTCTCTTTATAATTGTTTCGGTTAATAATTGGCACCGTCTCCAGTATCTCAAGACAGAACTCCATTTCTTCCTCAAGGTGATTTTATAAAAAAAGTAAACCAACCTGATACGGAACTGATTCAAAACCTGCAAGCAAAACCAGACAAAGATACAAATGATTTCTTCTCTAGCATCACTACCTCCGAATGCAACCCAACCCAATCAAAGACACCCTTCAAAAATGTGGGAAGCTATAGAAATGTCTCTCAAACAAAACAAAAAGAAGAAGAAAAATCTCCGCCTGACGACATTTTAACAAAAAAAAGCTCATCCTCACCTACACCACTTTCAGGTTTTGTCCTTTCAACAAAACCTTTTCTTTCCTTCCAGTATTTAATACTCAACAACAAAAAAATCGGGTTTTTTGTCACGAACAAAAGACAAACACAAGATAAGCTAAATCTTTTCTTTACAATCTGGAGATAGATAGATAAAAACGTCATATTTAACTTATGTGAGAAACGTCGGTCAACCAGAAAAAAACCTTTTTTCTTTCTTTACCTCGGTTCCATCATCATTATTATTATTCTTTACTTAACGCACACCATGAGTGTATACAAAAAGGGGGCAACGGTGGCAGCAAAAGGAAAAGGAAAATAAAAATAATGTGGTCCACAGAAAAATTGGTCCAGACATAATTTATCATCATCATAACAAATGGAGTATGATTGTGTTGATAAGGCTAACACGCATTGACGTCGAACATGGTCAAATGTTTACATCCAGATAATTTTTCTTAAGTTTCTTGTCATCATAAATTGCTTAAAATTAATTAATTGATTAATGAGATCCTTGGAATTGCTTTATTAGAAGAGAAAAAACCGTGAGTTACGGTGAATGAGTCGAGAAAAAAAAGGTGTCGGTGACTTTTCAAAAGTTTTTCCTTTTTATTTTATCTAATAATTGTTTGTTAATCAGTGTCTTGCATTTTGTCCACTTCTTTCTTCTCACTCACTCATTCAAATGTTGCAGGTATTAGTTTTTGGGAGTAAAATTAAGTGGTCCAGCCCAAGGGAAATATCATAAAAAACTGTCTCAAGCTTGAACCGGAACAATACGAACACTTTCTTAACTCCTTTCCTTAGTGATTTTCTTTTAAAACTAATTTCTCTTCTTTGAGAAAGAACACAACTTCAAAACTCTCCAAAAAATGGTCCCATTTCCGGTTAAAACGACAGAAAACCTGGGTGTGGTCACCCGAAATTCCCACTCTTACAAATTTTCGAGTTCACAGGTATTTCAGGTGGTTAACACGCAGCCTATTGATTTATTGGACGATAATAGCGTAATAACAATTATGGCTGACCAAGTAACCCACCTTGATCTCTTTGGTGATCAATAGAGTACACCTCGGGGTCGGATAAAGTCCTTAAAAAAAAAGTCTGGCCTATCCTAGACTGATGCACGTGAATTCCTGCGTCAATTAACGAGTGAAAAACAAAAACACCAAAAAAAAAGACAACAAGATGTCCTTGGTTTTGAATGAGTTTGGATTCCCTTCACTAAGAGTTTAGTTGAGAATTATTATTATCTCGATTTTGTAATAAATTAAAAGTTTCCGATGACAAAATTTTGAGGAAAGTGGCAAAAATTAATCAGAAGAACAAATGATTAGTTTAGAAACAACTATAGTCATAGTTGAGTTGTAAGTTCCTTTATGGTATGACAGTATACGGTAGGAGGGTTTGAACTATCGAATACATAACTTCTTAGTTTGGCATTTATCCTCTACACCACAGACCTCCTATAATTTAGAAAAAAAGGAAAAATTTTTACAAACATAACAGTTTCTTCTCTCAAAGACTATCCATCATCCATCAGTGGGAAAAAATTTTCATTTCATCTCCCAAAAATTCTTCTACTTCAGTTTTTGTACTTTACCAAATCGCCATCACACTGCAATTTACAAGGATTCATTTATTTATACTGTTAAATATAAAAACCAAATCAGTTTAGAGTTGAGTCAAGTTCATTTATTAATTTGAAGAGAACAGGAGGAAAGAATCCGGCGGCATTTCATCATTTTTTATTCCTCCTCCGACACAATACACAATTACTCAATGCTTTAGCCACCCTTACCTTCCTCTCGACAACAATAATAAAAAACAACAACAATAACAAATGCACTTACACCCCTTCGAGACCATTCTTCACCCTCGTCTATTCACTTCGTATAAGTTGCCCAGATTCTGTCTGAAGCAAGCGAACACCAAAACCATCTTCCCTCTTTTGTCAAGTCTAACTCATCGTTAGTCGTTTTCGAAACAGCGGTTTGTGTTATAAGAAACTGCACCTTGTTGGATTGAACTGGATAAAATTATTTATTTATTAATACATAATACCATATCACTCCCAAATTACTGACGATTTTATTATTTTGGTGTACTTTGATATGGTATCTATAACGGTTGGTGTCATCTTGGCTGACAAATACCCCTTCAATTAGCACAGAGTTTTGTGTCAAAGTGGTGATAGTTTTAATACCGTTTTTACCTTTTTTTGGGTATAACAGGATTCGGGGAGGATTCGAACCCAAGATCATTGCGTCCAAGTCAGGAGCTTTAACCAGTAAACTGCTCCTATCACAGTTTTGTGTCAAAGTAGTACTTCAATGTTTCGAAAAATTTGCTCCAAAAATACTGCATATAAAACTAGAATGAAAATAGCAGGCCCAATAATTGGAGTGTCATTAATATTTTAACTGTAGTATTATGGCCAATACAATAGGATATTGTAGTATTTGTAGTTTAAGATAAAAAATTGTCGAGATTTTCTACTGTTATTCTGAAAAGCGACTTTAACTGACCGCTCGTCAATATTTTTTGTGGTCACCTTATGCTCAGCTGATTGAATCGCGTCAAGATCTATTCGGGTTTTTGTTGGTTGGCATTTTAGTTTAAATTTTAATTCACCTTATGATCATCCTTTCATTACACTGGAATTATCTGCTGCCGAATAAAGTTTGATATTGTCCTGCCAGGTATTGTATAAGAACTCCATTTTCCATTTTTAGAAAAATTTTTTAAATACAGCCAACAAACTCTCTCAATTATCATTAAATAAAAACTGTATAAAGTTACAAAAACACAGAATTAAAATTTAAACCCAGCTAGAACGAAATCTACCAACTAATTTGGGAGTATAACTAATACCTGTACAGATACCTTACTGTTTTAGATACTTGACACTTGACGGCGGTGCCCTATTAAATTACAAAGCGCATGATCATGATTTAACCGCCAACACTATCCTACAAAAGATCTGAACAATATAACATAAATAAATCACCAAATCTAAGACTAATTATAATATTAATACAAGGCGTACACGGGCATAATCATTGACTTCTCTGGGCGCGAATTATTCGCATGGAAACCACCTTGAAGAGCGATAATTAGAATCTACTTTCTCCCAAATTTTCGGTAATGTGACCTTTTCACTTTGCATTTAACAATTTTTTTTGTATTAACAACGTCTGAAATTAAATAAATAAGTTTTTAATACATAAATAAAAGAGTTTATTATGTATATGTTTGAATTTGTTAACTGTCACCGGCCTTCTTTGTCTCAATTTTTGAATTTCTCAGTTTGCAATACCTTCAACGACTTAAATAGAGTAAATAAACTCGTTTAAATTAAATTTACAGTCTTGAGACAGTTCCTTGTCAGATTTTAAAACCTTCAAAAAAACCAAAATGGTGATAAAAACGGTTTTTCGCCTCAAATCATAATTCTCTCTCTCTCTCTCCACTCTCACCGGATTGTCTCAAGACGGGAACAACTTTTCCAAAATGATTTCTTATGAATGGACCCCGAAAACATTTTTTTGACTGGAACAAAAGATCGGAGAGTGACATAAAAACTTTTAAAAGGTGGGATTTTCACAAAAAAAAACTTGATTCTGTAAAATTTCTGGAAATCATCCTCGACAATCTTCCCATAATTCAGGTACTTGAATCATAACAGAGATCAAAAAAAATTCGAGGAACCGCATATACCCCCAACAAAATAAATTTTTTTCTTTTTTATTTACGGATGTACAATCGGACATTTTAATTTTTTTTAATATTTTGTTTTGTTAATGTCTGGGCCCTCAATAAAAAGTCAGATGGAGTCCATGGCCGGAGAATTATTAAAAAAAACTTCTTATTAAACAGAAGCGAATTAAAATTTTACACATGGCGACTATAATACATTTCAAACATATAGTAACTAAATAAGCTCAATAAATCATGTTTTGATTTATATGTTTATCATATGAGACTAAAAATCTGAGTTATTACGTTTTGCATATTAAACTCGGGGATCGTAATAGAGTCTAATTGTTTATCACATCAAAATAGACGTTTTTTTTACAGTCTGGAATTTTTATTGTTTAATGTGATGTTGGTTTTATACTTGATTTTTTTTGTTGTACGAAATTCACAAAAGACAATTCTGTCTTGTGGTCATGTGTGCGCGATAAAAATTCGTTGAATGTTAATTTTATATTTTGGTTATCCTCAAAAATTTTTTTTTGTCGGAGAGTTAAATATACAAACTCTTAACTCCAGTTGAGAATCCGTTCTTTTTAATGAAAACCACAAAAACCTTCAAGAGTTAACAATTTCGTGCAAAATGAAGTGAAAAATTATAAAAACATAATCGCTGTTATAGTAGATATTGAAAAAAGCAAAATTAGTTAATGATTGAGTTGGGTTTCTATGGGACTGTGTAGATCAGAATGCTTTTGTTTTCATTTCCCCTTAATTAAATGTCATTTGTCTTCTTATTATTAACTTGTATTGGTTTGTACTGTATATATATAGATTTGTTTATAGAAATTCTAGCACTTCAAAACTCTACACTGTTATGTATAAGCCTCTTCCGAAACCTTTCACTCTCTGGCTGGAAATCTATTTCAAGCTTCTTCCTTTTAATCTGATCATTCTGGACTCGCTTGAATGAGATAGAAAATATTTTTAGTAAACTACTTTCTGAAAATTTTGTTTGATCAGTTTTTATAGAAACTGAAAGATTTAAAAATTCGTCGTAAAAAGAGGATCAGCCCCCCTGATTTCATAAATTATGGGCAAAAAATTTCTACTGAAAGGACTACTATACTACTGGATAGAACTGAATAAATACTTGGTAATAGAGAGGGACAGAGATCTATATAGAGAGGACTAAGTCATCTTCTCCTCTTGGTTTTGCCTTTCTTTCCTTCTACTCTTCACCGGTAGCAGTCCATTATGTTCCCAATCCCAATTTGCCTTCACATTTTTTCATTCCCAATCCATTTTGGCGACTTGTGAGATCCCCGCCTCCAAATATAAGAATAATTATTTGGTTTACCAGAAGTAGAAAACGACAGCCTTAGGAGAAACAGATCAGAATTTAAGACTTCAAAATTCCAACAAATCTCATGGCAACAAAAGCTCAATTTCAACAAAACCACAAAAGCTCTTCTTGAAATCAATCTCAAAATGCAGAAACAACAGAAGGAGATCATACTTACAGACCAAGAGGGGAGGAAGTTTGAATTTCAAGAATGGAATTTGATAAAACCACAAAAATTCGCAGCGATAGAAAGAAAAAAAGAAGAGTGAAATAAACAAAACCTGATATTCATTTTCAGAGCAAGAAAAGAGTGAAATAAAAGCTTTTTAATGAGCTCCATTGCATGTCACAAATTAAAACGAAATGGCTCCCAAAAAAAAATGTATGTGTGTGTGAAATAACAACGGGCATAACTCATTAAGAGAAAAATGTTATTAAGCTGCAAACTTGAAAGTAATTTTTTGTTATATCAAAATAACTTGTATGTTTTATTAAGTTAAACAATCTGGTGCAAGGTAAAGAACACCTAAGGAATGGAAACTGTAGCCAAATTTGAGACTCGTAAACTAGGAGAGATATACTGAATGAGGAAAACTGAACACTAAAAGAGGAGAAAAAGAGGAAAGTCTAAATCTAGTTACAGTTATAGTTGAGTTTTATCCCCGTCTTTCACCCTTGTTAGGTATAACAGGATCCGGGAAGATGATATAACTTTTTAGTCTGGCATCACTACACCACAGATCTCCAGCAGAAAAGTCTAAATCTAGGTGTAAAATCAAGAAATTGTTTACAGACATTGTTAGAAGAAGTAGGAAAGTAGCCGAAACAGTAGCCGAAATATGCCGGGAATTTTTTATTTTATTGTTGAAGACCCTTGTCAGTATAAGTTTTTGGTGTTTCTTGCCTTTTTTTTGTCACTGGTTGTTACAATATTTTATTTTATAAACTTCGGCTAAAGTGGTCTGTTAATTAATTTCAAACTAAATTTTGACTTTTAAGAGTTTGGCTTCTAAATGGTTCAAATATAGTGTGCTTTATAACACTTTTTGACAGAGTTTTGTGTTTTATTAGTTCCTTTTGTCGGAGGTTAGGTTTCCTAAATTACAATATATCCAAGAATATTGATCGTATTGGTTGCTGTCATATATGAAAGACAGGAGAGGAAAGTTTTAACTTATTCCTATGGGTATAATGCAGCTTGAGTGTAATTTCTGGAAGATAAAGAAATTTTCTTTCACCTCGTTCAGATGTTCTGATTCTGGTTACCCAAAACAATAACTTTAGTAGCCTTAATAACAACAGTCGCGAAATTCTCACTTAAAACTAACGTTAGCGTTAACGTAAACTAATTTATTTATCTTTTGAAACCACGCGTTACACCTAAATGTCTAGCGCTGGTTGAAGGAATCAGGTAGAAAATTATTGCTAATCAAAAGAGGCAAATCCTCATTCAAATTTCTAGCTATAACTATAAACGAAGGAAAATGAGACAAAAGTTTCGGTTTCCCTCTTCCTCATCAGCTATTTAATAGCAGCCCGGGAAATCCCTTCATCGTGAGAGTTATATAAGTATGAAATACAGCTAATGAAATCACTAACTAGCCCTCCCGTCCACCGCAGCCAATGCCAACACCAACTTAAATCCATGATTTCCATCCCAGATAATTGTGTCCACTCTTAATTTTCGTTTAGCCTCAAAAGAGAAAACAATTTATCATCACCAATCAAAACTACCGTATACATATATCATTCCAACGAAAATCAGTCTATTAACAAGTCATTATAATCATTATAAATACTCCTTTAATAATCACATGCAGGTTACGTATTCAATAAATTGTAAAAAGCTATAAAAATTCCTTTATGAAAATTAAAATTTTTTTCCTCCGCGTTTTGCCCAAAATTAAAAAAAAAGTTATATTTATAACCTGGCTTTAGTTTATTAAAAAAATATAAACAAAATTAACGAGGAATCATGTTGAAAAAATATTGATTCAAGGCACAACCCCGGGAGGAATAATGTTATACAAAGACGGAGGCTTGTTCGTAGATGCTCATTCAACTAGGAATTCATAGGACATTTACCGATTTTCGGCAATTTTGTCGGAATTCCTTCCGGTTCATCCATTATGAGAAAGGAAAAGGTCAAAACAAAACAAACTTACTATAGCAGGAGTTAATTGAACTATTTTTGTTGCTTGATCTACTTTTAAGTCTATTTATATGCCATTCAACTATATCCTAGACTGTATACCATGATATCGAAGCCTAAACCTACCCTTAACTTTGGTGAGTGTTCAGATTTTTGTGGTTGGCACTATTAATGTTAGTGATGTTATTGTTTTGGTTACAAAACTACTGAAGTTAGAAATTTATAGAACAAAGGAATTAGTTTTAATGGCTATAACTTTCAACGCTGGCTAAATATCAAATGTAAAAGTTTGACTTGAAGGGTGTAATAGCTATAAAATTACAGCAGGGACACTACCTTAATTTGTATTTAGAGGTTAGGATACTAAAATATAAGTAGACTACCCAAAAGACTAGGAAACAATTTCTCTGCTACAAATAGTAAACGACAAGCAAACCTTTCGAATGTTATTTGTAATTCACCTATACTAGATGGACTAATTCTAAGTTTAGTTTTAGGCTTAAAGTTAATTGGCATGAATGTTTTGGGTATATAATATTTAGCGCACTAAAAATTCGTGAGCTGGTGATAGTTATCAAACGACTGAATTTAATCACTGTTTGAGTTTATTACAGACCGCGTAAAAAAAGTCTGACACAATATACAGCGATGAATGAGCGACGAAAAGGTTTAAGAGAGCGAGTAGAACTGTTTAAACTGCTTTTAAGTAAAATAATAACCAGACAGGTAATCAGTAATATATCTGTATGAATGGAAAATTTTATTTCACTGGAGTAGGGATACTACTTCAACTAGAAACAAAAAAACTTTATGTGGCTCTTCAAAACCTTTGGCTCTTCCATAAAATATTTGGTACAAGCCTGGAATATTATTTATTAATTAAATATTGTCTTCATATAAGCATAACACCAAGATCTACTTAATGCATTTTTATGAAATTTAAAGAAATATTGTCATTAAAGCTGTAGGCTGCAGAGCAACGTTTATAACATTCAATTGTTCTTTGGAGTGTACACTATTTATGAAATTAATTTTGTTGTACAGTGTGTGTGCGATACTCACTATGGCGTGTAATTCATTTCAAAAGTAATGAACACTTTAATGCAGAATTCATCATTCTAGTAGATTTTAGTACAGAATTCATTTCATAAATACTTTAAGCCAAGAGATACAGTATTTAGCAAAGACAAGCTCGAGAGTGTACCTTCAACACCAATTATCTTGTTAAAAATGTCTCAGCAAAGCTTCTCTCTAAAACGGAACTTTAAAAATGTCTCTTTCAACAAATATCAAGTCTGTTTAGTTTAGATTTGGCTTTTTTAAATCACGAGTTTGCTGACCACTGACCCAACCTAATAAACCTAGACCTTAGGTTAGATTTAGGTTTCGACAAAAGATATCCTCTAGTATACTTCAAGCGACAAAAATAATGCAAAATGCTTACTGTATAGTGATCATGTACCACACAACTGGCACTAACCTTCATTAGATCATTTCTTATTCCGTTTTCAAGAGTCGGATAAGTCATTGGTCGAGTATTAATGTATAACAACGACAAGTTTAAAAAAATGAAATAAAACGGTGAAAGAATGTGTCTTCATCGATAATTTGAGTAGGCGCTTCATATCTTCAAGTGATAAGATGCCAAAGGTAATGATGTAATAAAAAAAAAATCTTAAATAAAAGGATGAAAAAAAAATGTCTCATTTATTTGGGCAAAATGAGAAGCGACTCCTTGGCAAAAAAAAATTTAAACGTGCGAGTATGTAAATTAATTTTGTTCAAAATGACGTCCACTCATAAAAAGAAGAAAAATTGTTTATTAAACACTGAGCGAAATTCCTGACCAAACTGAAACTGAGAGATCATTTTCCAGAACAAATGCAACATCCCTTCAACAAAAAACTATCAACAACCGATCAAACTATCTGTCTCATGGCAGTGAAATAAATTGAATTGATTTTCGTGAAAAGAGAGTAAAAAACACAGCGAAACAAATCACAAATTAGTTTTAAAGTTTACAATTAGTTTAAGTTAGCAACCTAAGAGGAAGGAAGAACTTTAAAATCGTTATCAAACTTAAATGACTTAACAGATATATATCTAGGTTCTTTATTATGTTATTGTCCAGCTGGGGAGTGAACCAAAGGTTTTGAGACATTTACCGAAAAGATTATACCAAAAACGAAATTTATTTTGAGTAAGAAGAGATATATTTTCGAATTTCTTCAAGCCAAACTGTTGAATTTAATTTTTTAGTGAATACTAACAAATAACTTGCACTCGAATATTACTTCAAAACTAATTGCTGACAAATATTTCGAATGCATCCGAACAAAATATGAAATGTGTATGGCTTTTTTCCCCTGTGGCTCTTCAACGTAATGCTTAGTACAAGCCCGGAGTATTATTTATTAGCTAAAAATTATCTATACCTGGTATGATACTAATTTTTAAAAGTGTACTGTTAGTTAAACTAAGACATACAGTATTATTTATAGCTTATAGTTCACTTTTCATCACGTTTTCCACCCTCTTTTTGGACATAACAGGATACGGGAGGAGAATTTTAACTCGAAACTATAACTTCTCAGTCTGGAACGTAATCACTAGACCACAGTACTCCCGCTAAGACATGCAGTATTTAGCAAAAGAAAGCTCAAGAGTGTGAATGTAATCCAAATTATTACGCTAAAAATTTTTCTACTAAACCAAGTTTAAAAAGTGGCTGGAAGTATATAGAACTGTAAAATGGTTCCAAGATTAAATTTCAGTTTCGTATTCGTCAGTTTGCCGACCACTGTCTTATACTAACACCTAAAAACATAATTTAGCCTTAGAACATTCAGCTCCAAATGTTTTTAGTTCTAGCGTAACTCTAATCACTGTGTTGGTATTAAAAAAAAAATGTAAACCCGAAAATTTGAAATCTTTTCCTGGAAAACTATACAGAAGAAGAGTTGTTCCAAGTCGCTACAAACGTATCAACCCAAAATCTTATTTCGAAACCCATCAACCGAACATCAACAACAAAATCCAAAAGAAATCCTATTGATTATCAAAAAAAATATTTCACGACACGGTTATACATGAGACAAAACCACTTTTCAACTCGTTTCAAAACGCTCTTCGATTTGCCCATACAGTCATTTCATAAAAAGAAACCATTATCAAGCCTTTAAAAAAGATCATTTCCATCACCGAAATCTTCAAATCCGTCCAAATTCCCAACGCACGAAAAAGCCATCACTGATAACGCCACCAAAAATTTTTCCTTATGACGATTTTAAAAACAAAAGCCTGTCATAATGCCAGTTTGAAATAATATTGGAATCAACAAAAAGCCTTAATTTATATTTTTATAATATAAATAATAAAAAAAATTTTGGAGGCGCCAAAAACAACGTGGGGAAATGGATTTGGAGACGACCGTTTGAGTCATCGAATGGCGCAAATTTTTAAGATAAGGCGCACACAACCACATTCTTATCATTCCAAAACAATCGGGTATTTAAATTCGGATTGAATATCGAAATACCGTGGGCCGTTATTGAGAGGGAGAAAAATTTTAGGAGGAAAATTGTATATACACCACTCACCGCCGGGCCGATTTTGTTGCCGAAATCTCCGACTCCTTCAAGACATCATTTGACAAAATTTAATTCATTTTGTTTATATTTATTTTTTCATTTGATGATTTATTAATATTATAAAATACAAACTAACTTCGTTAGGTGAATTATTTAAAAACACTTCAAGATAAAATAAAAACTTTCTCGATTAAGAAAAAATAAATAAATTAAAATTAAAAAGTCACTTTTACTCAGTAACTCGCGATTATGTTCGATAAAACCAAAACTAGTTCACTTGGAAACTTCGCGAAAACACTCCGCCCCGAATGGAAGAAAAAAAAATTTTTTTGTCGCGTTTGAATTAGCCCGGAAAAATAAGGAAAAGAGAACACAGGAGAGAAAAATAAAGAAAAAGACAGAGAAAAAGATTCGTTGTTCTCGGTGACAATGATCGGTATTCCACGAACAACAGCCGAAAAGCGAATGCGGCTCTCGCCATCTCTCTCTCCATCCACCCTCCGAACTCTGTCTCGTTCTAACAACAGACAATAACAGATACATCCTTCTTTGTTTATTGTCATTCTTATGTTTCGCTTTTTGGATTTCATTTTTCTCGTGTTTTGTTCCCATCTAAACACAGCTTTAAATGCGAACACATGCGCCTTGCGAACGCTTTTTCCTCTCTTTCATCTTTCTCCTTTTTCTTTTATTTTACTCTTCTCTCGTTTCTCTCTGTCTTTCTATCCATCTCTCTCTCTCTCTCTCTTACACTCTCAACCTATATTTCTTACTCTCTCTCTCCCTCTTCCTCTTCATTATTTATGCATTTTCTTATAATTACAATTAATTTTTTAGTATTGAGATTATCAAAAAAATTGAGGCCACACCTTCTACTTGTTATACTCTCTTGTGGATTTGGACATACCTGAATTTGTTTTTTCATCCCTTCTTCTGAGATGTTTCTGGAGATATTAATTTCAAGAGTAAGATGTAACCCATGTCTTTAACAACCATTCTCCTTAACCTACGCCTATACAAAAATTAGCTTATTTATTTATTTTTTTGAAAATAAATTTTGGAGAAGACCGATGATTTTGAGTCAGACCCAATTCAACTTCGAGGGAGTTTAGGTTTCGTTTAGCACGTTCAGAAGCTGATGACACACCTCTACCTCATGAGTTTTGACAAATTTCTTGCAGTTACCATTAATGCTGGTAATGTTATTGGTCGGGGGGCTATTACTCTCGATTCAAAATTTTGTCCGAGTAGGAGAGTTTCTTCTGACCTCGTTCAAACTAGTTAGGATGTCTACAGCTCTCAATACCTTTGCACAATATAAGACGAGATTCTCCTGTTTCTCTGCAAAATTTGACTCGAGCGGCGTAATAGTTAGAAGAATAACATTAGTGGTGAGAACCAGTGTCTTTTTTACGCGGAATTCGGTAATTTATAAATTATATATTTATATTTATTACTAGATAGTCTCATGTCACTCTAGTTTTAATTTACAAACAACAAGACTACCCTCAAAAACTCAGAATGCACTTATAAAACACAACTTGGTAACAAATTCATTTCTTAAATATCACAATGACTTCCTGATGTTATTCTCTTATTAGTTTAATCACATTCAGATCTCGTTTTACGCGGTTTCTTTATTTTAAGAGAAATTTTTTTTTGGTGGTATTTGTGATTTTGATATCACTGTATAGTGTCAGTTAGGCTAATTTTCCCAACACTAATATTGTTTCTTTAGCTCTTCAAAACATTCCTGCTGTATGGATACTAAATTTTTGGTTTTTGCTTTCTTTTAGTTATTTTACAGAAAAGTTTTTTGCTCTATGAGGACTTCTAGAAAATTATTGTACACAGGAGCTTCTTTTCACCTATTTTTGTTTCCAATTGCGATACTATACAAACTACTACAAAGAGGTATTGTGATTGTGAGCTGTTGAAAGGGAAGAAAGGAAGACAAATGGTGTGGGTAACACTAGGTAAAAGAAGTGGTGTGGAAACAGCATAAAACCAACTGTGAATGCTGCTGTTGAATTAATTAATTATATTGTAATTGAAATCAATTATATCAAACAATTCTAATCAATAGTTATAAGCTATTATACTCGTTAACTTTGAGTAGAGTGAGGGGGGTTGAGAAGCGAAAGTGCTACCCAGCCTCTCCAAACCTACGGATCGAAGAAGGAGGAGGTATAAGAAAGGTAGTTGTATATATTATTGTATACAGTCGCTTAATATTAATTAGTATTTTGTATTTTGTTATGGGTGGGATATATTTATTGTAATTAGAGTTAGTTAGGGATAGGGTTACGGTCGTATAAGTTTTGAGTATAAGTTTTTTATGCTGGTCTTTTCTTTTGATGTTAAGAATTATGTTTAAACAGGGCAATTTCTAAAGAAGGTACGCCCAAATAAATAAATAAAGTAAGTTTAACTTTAAAATCTCTTTCGGGGGTGGCAAAAGATTTGTAAATGAAAAATCCGCGCTTTGACTACTATACTATATAAAAATCCAGCCTTTTCGTTAACTTTATTAATTTTAAAAGCTGTCATTAGCTTTTGCTTCATTTTTAATTTGTCTAATTGTTAAGAATTGAACTGTCGTTTCCTGAATATGTCACGTGAGTTTGCATTTCCATTTCCTCATAAAATTTAGGGAAAGCTTTTTGTATTTGCATTTCAGGTAGGAAACCTCTCACTTTTCAAACAATCAGAATAGCAATAACACCAACACCCAATGGTTTGAATTTCAAGTAAGCGATATGAAAGCACCAAACTCCAAAGCCCCAAGGAAAAGCCAAAAAAAAAATGGCCGAGCTCATTTTCTACAAGCCCGGAAGACAAGACATGAAACCTGAAAATTTATAAATCGATATTCCTTTGAGAATATGCTATTTGCGTAGTTATTGCTTTCCTTTGGTCAGCTCCAGCTGAAATATTTCCGTATTAAAATTTCAATTTTGGTAAAAGCACAATAAAATTGGGGAAGACCTGATATCTTCTTATCAACGTATTCGGGGGAAAAGAAAATCCAACTTTTCGAAAAGCTAAACGAAAGTTTGTTGATTTCAATAAAAGCTCGAGAAATGAAAGGGGTTTCCTTCTTCATCTGCGCATGTTCTTCTCCTTTCTCTCATTAGCCTTCTTTATTTTCCCAAGCCTTTCTTCCTTTCTTTCTTTCTTCTTTTTATCTTATCATTTTACTTTTTTTTTTTTCTTTTCCTTCAGAATATTTTATTTTTATTTTTTTTTGTACCCCCCGCACACAAAAAAATAATAATCGATTTTCTTTCCTTTTATCCTATCTGCGTATAATTTCTGTTTGTTTTTCTTTTTTTTTCTTCTGTTGATGTTGTTGATTTCACATGTTAGAAACAAACTCTTTTCGGTCGTTTCGTTTCGTTTCGTTTTCGCCATCAAAATCATTTTACTACCAAAATCATTTACTACCGTGAGTTCTTTTTTTTTATGTTTCGTTGGAAGCAAGTGGGTGGACATTTCCGGAAGATCTGACCTTCTTAACTATTCCAAATTCCTTTTTACCCATCGATCCACCAGAAACAATCATTAACAGCTCGTTTCGCATGTTTACCTGGATCGAGCTAAGGTCGTCTTCTTTTTTTTTATTTTTTCATCGACATCTGATTTAAAACTTCTGTCTGATGTTCATTCATTGAGAGGAGAGATTTGGTCTCCTTCTCAACAAGTTTTTTTTCGAAATTAGTTTAAAAGTCGAGACGACAGGCTCTCAAAATGATAATTGGACTTTCTCATATATCGATATATATGTCGTCCCAGAGCGTCATATGTAGAAATTGTATGCATCAGGGGTGAGGAACCTTTTTAATCAACGGGCCAATTTTAATTTTAAATTTCTTTTGGCAGGCCGCACATAAAGTAGGAAAACCGCACAAATTTGTAGGAGCTAGCTAGTTCTAAGCTCCATCCATTATCCGATTCCTGGGGTTGTGGCACTGGTCTGTTTTCTAGATAAAAAGCCCATTTAAAGCTAGACCAACTACCTAATGTCTCGTACTTGGAGACAGGTGACAGTTAACAAGAAAAATGAAAACAAATCTCTGTGACACTTCTTACATACACGCACGCAAAGAGAGAGAGAGACTTATACATAAGACAAAAAACACTTTCAAAATCTTTTCTCCTAAAAGTGGAAAAAGTAGTTCCCGTTCATTCGATATCAAGTGAATTTGTTTCCTTCTAAAAGAAAATAGCCAAAGGTAAGGCGTTTAATTCATCAAATATGCATAAACCAGACGAAAGAAAGGAAGAAAGAGAGAGAGAGAGAGAAAAATTGTCTTAAACTGTTTACTGCCCATTTAATTGCACCTGATAGCAAAAAAGGCCAAGCTAATGCTAAACCGTAAACAAATAACATTAATTATTATTTTTGAAAAGGAAAAACCTAAAACCCTAATAAATTACAATTTTGATTATACACATAAATCCAAATCGACTCTTATTTAACAGGGTAAATTATTTTGCTCTTTTTTTGTTGTCGTTTAGGAAATGTCCTTCAACACCATTTCAGGTCTTCAGGGAGGCTGTGAGCGGTGGGGAGAACAAAAAACCTATTTTCGTCATTGTTTCCGAATCCGTGACTAACCCAACGTGGGCTTATTAACTTCTATTCTTTAAATAATTAAAAATCAAGCCTGACAAAAAATCGTATGGCTGACAACCAGGTTGAGCCAGTCTATAAAAAATCAGGTGAGTCACATTGACAGGTTTTGTATTTGTAAATTTCAGGAATTTACGAAGGTGTTGAATTAAACTAGTTCTCTCTCTCTCTCTTTGTAAATAAGATATTGAGAGCTATTATAACAAAATAAATTAATTGTTAATATTATTTATTTGTCGATCGGTTTGTCGAGCTTAGGTGTAAGTTTAAGTATGAGTTAAAGAAATTTAAGTGAAAGAGAGGAGGCGTTTATGTTTTTTGTTTTTAATAATTTTCTGAAATTAAAAGCCTTGTAGCGTTTATTGAACAGATTTTTTATAATTATTAAAATGACTGCTTTGCATAATTATTGTCGTAATTACATGTGTAATGAGGTAATGAAGTATGTTTCACAACTTTTAAAAAAAATTTAATTTCAAAATTAAAGGCTAAAAATTTTTTATTTTAGTTTTTATATTTATTTCGGAATCTAAATCGTAAGCTTTTGCTAAACTCTGTTTGAATTTTTTGAAAATGGCATTTCCCTCTGAAAGAAATTTTCGAGAGAGCAGAACCCCCGAATTCGGTTGTTGGAAACTTTTTTTTCTCTCTCTCAAAGCCTCTTTATCTACGTGGAACGGTTTGTCACCAGCGAAAGCGATAACCGGTGTTGTCAAAACCAGAAGAAAAGATAACATGACTAAAAGAAGGAGAAAAAAACGTTCGGGAGAGTGTTTACTCAGCTCAAGATTTTTATTTTTTTGTTGTTTGTAAGAGAAATGTTGTCTGGCAAAAATTTTCGGGGGTAAATCTCTTGAGGAGTGTTCGCCGAGACTGAATTGCGGATGAGGGAATTGCGTTTGTTAAGTTTGAAAATTAATTTCGCGGCGGTTTTGAAACAACAAAATCCGAAAATTGTGAGCCATTATTCAGAGTATAACCGACGTTCGGAGCTTTTGTAGGAATCACAAAAGCGGCGTAATGCATTGAATCAAAGTTATTTATCTGTTTTACAACAGATTCCTTTCAGGTCCAACTGAATAGTTTCCATTGACTATGTTTTCTCGGATTCCCTTATATTTCACTAAACAATTTCTTCAGTGCTTCTTATTTACTTATTTATTTTTATATTGTGTAAAAGTCCTAAGTTTCCCTTTCTTGAAAGACACAAATCGAAGATCTCATCACAAGTTTAGACTGTTTTACGTCACTTTCAGTCCGCCAATCCCATTTCTCCTTTTTTCTTGTCTCATAGTCACCACCAAAACACACTTTTACACTATTATTAAACTCAATACAAACATCCTATAAACCATAAATGAAAACAATTTAAACAAAATCAATTAACCTTCATAAATGTGGAGAAAATTCAGGCAACTATGATTCCCTCCGGCTGTTACATTTATCCAAGCATTAAAAAAAAACACCGCCCTGTTGGATTTCAATTTCACGTTCTGTTGACATTAGTATCAGGGAAAAATTGCGTTGGACAAGTAAATGGAGGAAAAAAATTCTGGATGGAAAGAGCGCAGGACGAAGTTTTAAATCCGCGTCTCGATAACAAAAGCTCATTGTTAGATAAAGCGCCGCAGTGAAACCAAAGGGGTGTGGCAGAGAACAAAGGGATGCTTTTAACAGCCAATGGCGAACACTCAAGAAACAATATATTCTCGAAAAGTCTGACTACCTGTTACGAAGACAATGTTTCTCTTTATTCCAACACCCACTCGTATATCACCTGTGAATATGACAACAATAACAACCTCAACTTACTTTTTTTTTCCTCCTTGTTATTACTTTTTATTTTTTGGTCTGAGTAACAAAAACCTGGCTTGTCTCGAATCCAGCCAATAGGACCACATTATCACGGCTCACGGTTCGTGCTTGACATTAGTTACAACAACCCATAAACCATCCACTGATTGGTTAGCCGACTAACCACACTCATTTTGCATGATCACGTTGACAGGTAAAGGTTGCTGACTAACCAAGATGGTTCCCTTGAGTTCGGTTGGTATTCGTTTTTGAAAGTGTGCGGTGCCAGTCGATAATTAACATATTAAATTAGGCGTTAAAATAATTAATTAGTGGATAAGTGAGAAATGTCCTGTCGTAATTAAGACTTGACTATTTTAAACGGTTACAATCATGGCGATTATAATAAATAAGAGAGAAAAAAATGTCTGATTATGAAAACACGGCCACAAATCAATAAATCAATAATATCGCCTGGGGGAAGGTCGTTCCCAATAAAATTGACTTTCTCTATTCAATTCTTACTTCTGTCACAAGCGACACCTGTCTTCTCGAAAGTGCTGTACAATATTTACTTTTCGAGTTTGTTCTAGAAGCAGCTCGCAAAACAACCTGACACGGGAAACTTTTCAATTTTCTCACTGTCGACAAAATTTCAAATTTATAAATTTTAAATTCAAAACCTTTCTCCGAGTATAAACGCACTACCTACGAGGAACCACAGGCCACAAATTTTCAACAGAGAGTAAGAGAGAGAGAGAGACAGAGGGAGAGAAAACGAGAGGAGAAAACTAGCTTAGGGAACGCACAAGATTTAAACTCTACATTAAAAGAAATTTTGCTAATTGAGTTAGGTTAACTGAATTCTAGAATGAATGTAACCTGATACCTACTATAGAATTCCTTTTACTGAATTTTCCATTACTAAAGTTCAAAAATAAATTTCCCTCCCTTTCGCCTGCCGCCTTTCAGACTACGTTAAATGTGTTTCCGCTCTTACTAAGTATTAATTACTGGGTATTAATTATGCATAAAATAAATTCGCCGATGACTTGGACGAATTTAAAATCATTAAAATTGGGATAATGACCCACGACAGGAGGGTTTCTGAATCAAAAAGGAAAATTCCTCGTGTTCTTTACCAAAAACAAATTTTTCCATACAGAAAGAGTATACAAATACCTAACCATCACTATAATACGTTATTCTAACTATCACATATAATAATATGTTATTTTTGTTAGAGGAGTGTATTTTCTAAAAACAATAAGACCATAATAGGAGATCAGTATAAGCTTTGGTGAGCAGTAGAAAAATTTTGCTGTGAGTGTAGTTAATCTGATCATTATACTCGACTATCTCCAGGACCTTTTACAAACCTTAACCTTTGTATATTAGACTCTTACGCATGAGGTCTGTAGTGTAGTGGTTAAGTCCCAAACTAAGAAGGTATAGTAGCGAGTTCAAATCCTCCTCCTCTCGTATCTTGTTATAGCCAAAAAAAATGAAAAACGGGATTAAAACTCAACTATATACTAGACTCTTGTTTTATTGTGCTAGAGCTAAAAGAAGTGTATCGTATCGTATTATCAAGTGGTTGAGTGAAAACACTTCGAAGAACTCGCCAAACATTTTGTCAACGTAAACCTGACGGCATGTTTAGTGCTAATACTGAAACTTTTTTTACGCGGTTTGTAATAAATCCAAAAATAGTCAACGCATTCATACACCAAACCTTCCACAAACTACACGCCACTGCTAACTATACTAATAAAAAAAATTGAAGAAGAAAAAAACAAAACCAATTCAGCTGTAATTTACGATCCGATTATGTCATTTTTCTTATTTAAAATCATCGAGGTCTCTCAATTTATGTGACGCTAACTCCACTAAACAAAGAAACCCAATAACCCTTCATCTTCAGATTGAGATGTTCAAAAAGAGAAAAAAATTAATAAACCAACCGCTCTCTCAGGCGTTCGATCCGGGAAAATGTAAAAGCTCAAGAAAATATTAATTTTCCTTTTGGCCTGGTCTCCATCCTCCTCCGCCGCCACCTCCCACCTCCCACCCCTGGCAATGGTTTCCTTCTCTCGTTTGTCTTCTTCGTAATATTAAAGGAGACAATCCACCACAGCATCACCAGCCCTCACAACAACACAATCATACAATGTTTATAAAAAGATGTCTTTGTTTATTCATTCCACGACCTTTTTTTTTACTCTGCCTCTCTTTCTGTTTTCTGTTTTTATTTAACTAAAATGATGGAGGTTCGATGCATAAAAATAGTTAATGAATTTGAGAGAAAACATTGAAAAGATAATTGATTCCTTTAAAAATAAATGTAATTATTATGGTTTACGTTTTAGTCCTAAAAGAGCTCAAAAATAAAAGCTTTTAAGAATGTTTTAAAAGTAAGGTTAAAATGTGGAAGGAACCCCCGGTAAATGAGTTTAAAGTCTTCAACTCTGATTCGCTCATTAAGCTAACATCTTAATTAGAACAAGAATATAATTGGTACAAGTTAACGGGGCTACGTACAGACGAGTTTCAGCAAAAGGATCAACTAATACAATTATATGTAAAACGAAACGTCGTCTGCTCGCGGGTTCGGTTATTAAACGCCAGGGGAGGATTCAGGTCTTTATTTTTGTGAGTCGATGTTTGGCTGACTGCTCTTGCGATGGAATTTGAGAAGGACAAAAGTTTTACGGATGTAGAACCATTCATCCTAATCACAGAAAGCGATAGATGACTTCTTGATGGGAAATGAAAACCTCTTTCAGTAGAACTTAGAAACAACACCAACAACCCTTTCAAAAACTAAGTACCACAGGAAAATAAATAAAAACCGAAACAACACCTACAACCTGGACCAAGTCGATGGACAAACCTGAAATTAAAAAACTTCCAGCATTTTTTCTTTGATGAATTCAATTTCCGGGTTACGGCACTGAGCGAAATAAACACTTATAATATTAGGAAACTGAGGATGTTTCTTGCATAATACTGTAATGCTGTGATATGCATAGTGGTTTTCTTTGAAGGGTTAAATCATAATTTAGAGAAGTCCCAAAAGACGAAGGGTAAAAACAAGGCAGTCGCATTGATGGAAGGTGAAGGATGAGAGCAAGGGAGATGGAATGGGAGGTAGAAGCGGAGATGACGGGGTTCAAAGGGTTAAGAACAAGGGTGAGAACATCTTTCCTATTTCCAAATTATATTACAACTTCCCTGCTCCAGATTATCGCGTTTCGTTTTGACAAGCTCGTGATACGAAAACTCTTTCTTTGTCCCCGTTTTTCGTTTCATTTTCCTAATGATTCAACCAAAATAGAGGAATAATAGGGATGAAGAATGAGGGATAGGTACCCCAACAAGGTATCTACTCATGTCATTATGGGACAAATTTAAATTATACAAAGTTCCTCCCAAATTTCCATATTAATGTGCAAGATGTGTTTGTTTGTATGTGCCATTATAACTCCAGAATATGTTTACTAATTTAAAGCAAACTTTGCGTGAACATTAATTAAAAGTTATAAAGAATACTGTATAACTTATAAACGTCTTCTACTGATAGTTATGTTCCTAACTATACATGTTACACTCATATGAAAAACGATAAAGATTGTCCCTATACACTTTAAACATGTTCGTACAATAAAAATCGAACAAGTGTCCAATACTTATGAAATGAAGTCTTGATAAGTATACACCGAAATAAATTTTTCACACCCATGTGCATTATTTATAAAATAATTAGCAGCAATTTGTCACACGTGGATAAGCTATGTGGTTAGTAATAATGAGAAGTTAAGCTACCCAAACTAACAGCAGCATTTTTAACCTAATTTTAATTAATATTTGTTGATAGTTATGCTAAAATTGGGACGTATGTTACATAAAATAGTTAAATAAAATTCATGAATTTTAGTAAATAAATAAATAAACTAAATTCAATAAACTGAATGGATACTGAAAAGATATTTTGCTGGTTTTGAATGTTACCTTATCTATTTATAAACATATTTCAGCAAGATATAAATTAGCGATGTAGATAGAGGGTTTGAGATTTTATTAGTTGTGTTAGCGTTAGTTATATCATTCATAGGAACTCAAAACTGGACTTTCGTGATGCCTGCGCTTTCAGCGTGTGCGATACGTACAAAAAAAATTGGACTTAAGTGACGTAATAGCCGAAAGAGTTACATCGCTAACTGTTGTTAATGAAGTCAAGACCTTAATTCTTCTGCCAGTACCATGACAATGACCAAGAGGAGCAAAATTCTTAGATGGGTTGTAATGTAAAAGAAAAACCGTGAAAGAAGAACTTATAAAAGTGCCTCTGTAACAGTTGCTGATGTGTCCAAAATATTTGAACTGTTCAAAAGCCAAAGTTCCAAAAATCAAAAATTAGTGAGCAGTTCTAAGAGACCACATTACCAGAAGTTTATAAAATAAAGTTGAGAAGTAAGCAAAAATGAGGAGCCAGAAACAAAAACCAAAAACATTGGAAGCGTATACTGACATGGATCTTCAATTAGAAAATCAAAAATTTCGAGTGCTTTTTAGCTATCGTACAAGTTATATACAAAAATAAGCAAAAACTAATTTCTACTTCTTCTAACAATGTCCCAAACCAGATTCTTGATTTTTCTCCTAGATTTAGACTTCCCACTTTCCTCTCTCCTTCCTCTTTTGCGGTTTTACCTCAGTCAGTAACAGTCACCGACAGCACAAACTATTTGAAAAGTTCAAAGGCCAAATTTTCAAAAATCAAAATTAGTCAGCAATTACATCATCAAACAGCATTAGAAGAAGCTTATAAAATGAAATAAAAATGTTGATGTTAGTCCGCGCAAAAACAACAAACAACCAAAAAGGTCACAAAAATTTAAACTACAAACAACCTAAACGAAACAACTACAACAACAACAACCAGAGGAAAAAAAAGGTCTTTTGTTTTGATAAATGAGAACAAACATAAAAGCCAGAGTCAAAAAACAAAAAGAGCAAAAGATAATCCGTTAAGCAAACTCGAGAATCTTTCCAGCCGAGCGATTCAGTTCAAAGTTCATCATTTTTTAATGAAATCAGGAAAAAAGAAAGTTAAAAACATATAGCAACTAATGGCAAATGTACAACAGCTTTTTTGTGACCTTTTTTCTGTGTTACTCAGTGGCGGAATCAAGTTGTAAGGCTGTTTAGCCGAGTCTCGAACAGTCTTCGAAGCGGACATAACGGATATAGAGTCCGTCGCTTCAACACTCGACTTTCTCATTTACTCGTCTCCTGTGATACTATCTCTGAAGAAGGAGAAGACATGGAGATAAGGAACCAAAGTTGGGCATTCGTCCCTGTCATTATTTCTTTCTTTTTACAATTTGTATTAAAAAATCTTTTTTAAATATAAAATAAAATAAAAAAATTCCAGCTTTATATCATTAAAAGAAAAGAAAAGGAAGAGAAGAAAAAAAGAGAACTAGAGAGGATTTTCAATGTTACGCCATTTTTTCCCAAAGCTATTCATTTCTATGCTTTCTTTCTTTCTTTCTTTGACATTTCTGCTACTTCACTTTTCATTTGCCCGGAATTATTTTCCTTTTTTTTGTGCCTCTTGGAAAGGGGTTTTTAATGAAAATAATATTTAGAAAATGGCGACAAATAAAGATGCTTTTCTTTCTCTGTCTCTTTCCTTGTTCCACTTTCTCGTATTCTGTTCAATTGGATTCTCGAGTAATTCGTGTGAACTTTTCCCAGAACAACCATTATCAATCAAATTATTATTATCATCATTATTATTTATCATTTTCCGAGAAGAGTTTCGTATAAATGAATCAGAGCACAGCGACGAGTTTTGACGGCCTCGCAGCATGTTTTCAGTAGCTAGCTTTGAAAATAATGGATGGTAACCCTGGAGATTTTTCAAGGAGATTCCTGCTGTTAGGAACGTCATTATGTTTTTCCAATACGACGCCAGAAAATTATAATATTTTGCATATATTCCTTTGGATTGTTTTGTCATGAAATAGATGTGAGTTATGATTCGTGTAGTGTTAGTTAGCCGAACTGGTACCACTGCATGAATTAGGGCTTGTGGTTAGCTAAATTATTTCCTCTTTCATTTTCTGATGTGATGAGAAATTCTAAATGAGAAGTCATCATCATCATCAACTTCCATCTTCATGGATAATTTGGAAACATTGCCACGTGTCATAACAATTTCGGTATGTTTCTTAGGTTTGTTCTAGGTTGTATTTTTTTTTTTTTTTCAGTTGGCTCACGTGAAACAGGGGGTTGCCACCATGGTCATGCAAATATTTGTTGATTTTGATAATCGTGAAATACTACTAAATAGATTTTTTTTTGAGTTTCACTCGCTAGCTTGTATGTGCAACCCTTAGCTGAACTCAACCACCATCCATTTTCAGTCTTAGTAGATGTAACAGGGAGTAGTTAATTTCATCCAAGCTGCTCCTGAGAAAATAAGGAAATAATAACAAACGCAGACAATGCGAAAATGGCAATTCTAACTCTTTACAGGCGTCGCCTGTCACGCTGGCCCGTACAGGGGTGTCGCTTCCTGTCGGAAAACACCGCCGAAAACTATCGAAAGGGTTAAATCTACCATACAATCAAAGAATTTAGACAAACGAGGATAAAATAATTGAAAGTGTTAGAGGGATTTCGAATCTAATTCGCTAGAGCTCTTTTAGTACAATGCCAACATGTTTGTAAAACATTTTCCACCAAACCTTACGCTGTCTGCAACATAGGTCCCAGTTGCGGTTAGGTCCCACATCGAAATGAATGATTTTCGCTTGGAATTGCGGAGGCTAATTCAAATCTTCGGTTTATTCAGCAATCACTCCCATCAAAAATCAGGAGGAGAGAACACAACAAAAAAAACGTGAGAAAAAGACAACAACCTGACAAGGAGGAGAGAGAAGGAACAATGAAAAAAGACAGATGGATAAGAGCGAAGCACGTTTTCCCGTCGGCGGCAGGCCTTTAAAAACAACGGCCTTTGATTGATCTGATTTACCAGCCCACACGAACCCAAATCAATTAAAAAACACAGAGGTAAAATATTCATGGGGTGAAGAAATCACTTTTGAAACAATTAAAACGATGGACAGCGGAGATAAAAAAGAATTTTAATGAACATTTAAAAAGCAAAATAAAAACAAATGGCATAACAAGCGAGGAGAGAGAGACAGAGAGGATCGCGAGCGAGCCAGCCTCTCTATTTGGACGGATTATTCAATTAGGATTGTTCGCTGAAATGGAACCGTTCGCTTGTCCATTGTACTTCTCTCCATCACAAAAAAGAAAGCTCTTAAAAAATTAAAAAATAAAAACTGGACTGGAATTATCCAGGGACCCTTTTTTTCCACTCTGTCACGAATTTCACTTTAATACTGTTACAGAAACTGTACAATTTTTTTATGTGAACATTTTATTTTAAACATGAAACATCGTCGGACGGGATAAAAAAGAAAGAAAACTGTTGCGAGCGACTTTTATCTATTTATAATGTTTATAGTCTAAATAAAAGAGAGTTACGGGAAATAAAATTTTGAAGAGGGAAAAGTTATGTACCTATTGTTTGATGTTAGGAAAATGAGTTAATTATTTAAAAGATGTTAGTTTAGTGGTTTTGAGCTATGACAACCATAATTTATTATTGTTTTAAAATATTCATAAATCAACATGCTAAATGAAAGAATAATCTAGTCTGAGGAAGTGGGGGAACTGTTAATGCTGAACTTAAACAGTCTAGTGAAGTCAGCTAACTTGGAATATGATGTTACAGCATTGACTGAAGAGGACATAGATGGTAGAGACTAAGAGTAGGTAACAAATTATATCTGCTAAGAGCTGTAAGGTTTAGTGCTTTCTATCATTTCTGAGTTTATATGGAAGAGTTGGGGTATAGTGGTTGTAGAACCTAACTGGAGAAGTAATGGTCTTGATTTCCTAAGGGTAAGAAATGGGATGAAAGCTCAAAGCATTTCTGAGACTTGAAAGCTTTGAAAATCTAAACATCTCACACAATTAGATCCTATAAAATTAGTCAGGCTTTCTTTTCTGACTAAATTTAGAATCGTACTTGAACCACCTCCTATTTCTTTCATAAATAATGCACACTCTTCTGAATTTCTACAACACAAGCAAACATTCTTAACAATTTTGTTTCATAAACAATGCTCCTTAAAAAAAATGAATTAAAAAATAACACATACGCTTTTGAACATACTGCTAACTACGTGAAGCACACTATAACCCACAATACTTTCATAAGTAATGCACACTTCCATCAATAACACTCAGTTATTTATATATATTCACTCTTAAATTCCCTTGTCGTGAACTATCAGCACATAGAGCTCGTTTAATTTAGAGTATCCTCAAAAGATAAGCGTTTAGAAATTTATTATGGAATCTCCCCTCACCCTTTCAATACAAAAATCGGGTCTTTTTTTACGCGATTTTTAGTTTACCGTGGTCCTAAGCTTTATTTTTCGCGGAAGCGTAACAACTAAACCTCAACAACACAACCAATTCGAGGAGTCACATACGACACATACAAAACTCGAAAAAAATAAAAACGGTTCACTCGGCCATCGCCTCCAAATTTCTTGTCTTCCCTCCGCCATCACCATCTTCTCCTTCTACCCCGCAAATCACCCTTCACTCGCGTAATTGAAATTTATGTCATCTTTTAGCCTCCGGTTGTTTTGCCGCATGTACCCGAGGAGGAGCATTTTTATTTTTTAAATTTTATTACCGAGAGAGAAAAAAAGAAAACACAAACACACGCACACATTGACCAGTTTAACCGTATTAAAAAGGAGAGAGAGAGAGAGAGAGGAGTTTGTTTTACGTCTCTCCGACTTTGAACATTATCTTCAAATAAAAAATTAAGACATCAAAACGTTGGAAATAAAAATTCATGATTTACGAGTTATTCGCACAAGCGAAGAAGAAGAGAAGAGACGACGACGAGGACTACGGCCACGACCAAGAGAAAAGGAAAATTATATAAAATTACTTGAATAATGGCTAAATTAAGAAAAGCATTTTACTTATACTCTAAATAGAACAATAAATAATGAAAGGTGGAGATTATGTGTCATGAGAGCGAAATTAGGCGTATAAGACAATGAATTTTATAAGTTTCCCTCCGACATGTGTTCTTTCCATCTGTGAAAACTTAATTGTCGTCTTACGTTGATTAATAGGCGCGATTCCTTCTGGGCTAATTTTTCATTTTACACTTGAAATCATAAACCGTGCAAAAAAAAGCCCAGGTATATAATAAAACATAAAAAAACCTTTTTTCCCTTTGGAATGATTATAAATCTTTTTTCTTATTTAACTAAAACTACCTTAAATATGAGCTTTTGAAGCACACGGCATGCAGACATCATCTCCATTAATGATCCATTCTCTCTATCGGGTTTCATTTTCGAAGAGGAGATTGAAAACATACCTGAAAGAAAAAATCAATAAATAAATTAGAGTGTAATCTTATGAGCAACAGATACTCTTGTTGAGTGGAAAGTGAATTTAGCTGTTGGGGGTGGTCTAGAAATATTAGTCAAATTTTTGGAAGAATTTTCTTTTATTACGTTGAGACATATCGCTTAGGTTGAAATTTGGGAAAAACTTCTGTGGTAGAGGGTTTGATCTAACTCAGAGGTCGGCAAGTGCGGCTCTTTCGCTCTTTGAGTGTGGCCCTTCCATAAAATATTTAGTGCAGTTCCTGACTATTGTCTATTAACTAAATATTATCTTTATATAAGTATGATACCAAGTTTTATTTAATAAAATTTAAGGACAGAGACATTCAAGATATAGGCTATAGAGCCTTGGTACTGAAACTACGGCCAGTGGTCTCTCTAAGTTAACTCGCAGTAAACTCTACTGAGTGGCCCAGTGGAAACCGATTAAGTGAATATTTGTGGAAGGTCGACTGTTCATTGTTAAGTCTGAATTGTAGTGCCTGATCAGTACGAAAATGTTCGGGCTTGCACTCAGAAAATGCTAACTTTGTTTGCCTCAACACATCTTTATGAGACATACAGAAGCAGACTGACAGATGTACATACAGATGATGTCCTGAGGTTGGAGCGTATGTGTCCAAAGCCGGACTTGTAAAATCTTTTTTTTGGGAAGTTGTATGGCCCAGTCACAATGGTCACAATGGAAATTTGGCCCGGGAAAGAAAAAGCTTGAGTACCAAGGTTCTAGAGCAACATTTATGACACTTAATTGTTCATAGAAGTGTGCACTATTTATGAAATTAATTCAACTGTTACGTCATATACTTATTTTGAAGACTAAAAATGTATGTTATTTATGTAAATTTCTTGTCATAAATTTGTAAATCATTTTTCACGGCTCCTGATGTTCTGATTCCAATGCTCCGAAATTCTTTTTAAGGTTGTTCCAAATAAACTAATCGCGTTCTTAGATTTTATAATATTGTATTAAAATCACAGACACTTCCAAAGCTTGGCTAACAAACAGTTGTAAAAAGTTATAAAAAGTCTGTCATTCTTGAGATAGCCTAAATAAAATAGTTATATATAAGAATTAGAGGATTTATCTCGGAGGATCGAGCTGACGTATGCGACACGAGCAAACCGACCAAAAGACGAATGGGATTCTATTGGAATGCCTTTTAAATGAGGTAGATGAACGGACATCAAAAGAAAACTTCGAACTAAGTGATTTTAATGAAAGGCAAGAACGTTGGCAGAGTGTACACTCAGCATTTGAGGAATGAAAAGTAGGAAGGAAGATGGAGAGAGAGAGAGACAGAGAAAGATTGCAAAATGACGTTAAAGAGTTCATTTAACAAGAGCTCACGTTCAAGAAAAGAAAGAAATTGACAACCACCGCTGACACTTGACATAATTTCCTTTATCTAAAATGTTTAATCTGTCAATAACAATCCAATTTACCTGACTAACTATTTCTCCTGCAACACTCGCCACGAGTAAGACAATTGGTTTGCTCTTTAATTGACAATCGGTTGAAGAAAAAGAAGAAAGATGGAGAGATGAAAGACGGGTCAAAAAAAATTATTTTTACTTTTTTTCGTCGTGACATTTTGCAAAAGTTGAATGTTGTTACTTATCAAGTTCCCTAACCCTGAACGTTGAAAACTCGAAAATAACAGAACCTGAACCTGACATTTCCCTTCATAAGCAGTCGCCATTTTAAGTCAAACAAATATCTCTCGTTAGCATAAGTCAACCCGAGGAAGAGAGAGACTGGGAATGGGGGAGAAGAGAAAAATTTCAAAAAGCAGTTGGAAGGACATAAACAAAAGCAACAGAATTCAAACGTCTGATTTCTTTCTTTCTTTCTGTCTTTCCGATGCTAACAGATTCGAAATTCCAGCAGATTTCACGGCCGGGATCTGATGAGAAAAGGAAAAAAGAAATGGACATTATATTTGTTCGATCAGTGAAAGACATAAAAAGTGGATAGATTTGTTTGTTTAGAACTCAATTCTCTTAGCCAAACAATTATAATTCATCAATATCGGTCAGCCCCCCCGTCAGAAAACAAACAATGTAAAGAACGGAAATAGTTCATCTGTGGTGCATAAGAGAGAGAGCACAAGGAGAAAAAAGCCGACATTTTGTTATTGTTTAAATTTGATCTCTTTGAAAACATCATTATTAATGAATTCCTTTTTGTTGTGTGTGTGAGTGTGAGAGCGAGTGGTGTGTTAGTGTGCAACAAAGATTAGTCACAAATCTTTAGAAGTAACAACTGGTTTGTGTTAACACCAATTCCAATTAGAAACGATCCCCGAGAAAATGTTCGGAATTCCGAGCATTTGACACGTTTCCCTCTATGATTGTCTGACTAACTCGTTTGAATTTATGGGGGATCCCTAGGTGACAACTCGGGAAGAACAAGACAAAGAAAATAAATAAAATTAAATAAAATTCCATTGTTATCGGGTGAAGGATTCCAAAGATTTGGCTGAAACCCAAATGTTGGTGGCACGGTTCCCACACCTCCAGCTATTTGAATGCAATTTTTTTTGGAGATTGTGGTTGTGTTGTTGTGGTGGATGTGTTCGGCCAATATAACTTCGGTTCTGTCTTTGTTGGTTATTGGCTCTGGGTTTAGAATGAATTTAGAACATCGATGATGAACCTTTTTGAGAAGTGGGTGGACTTAATGCTAACTCGAGAGTCACTGACAAGCATGGATAGTGGGGTAGAAATATAATTTTTGAAATGTTTTCAATTTTTAGGATGTATAAAAAGGTTCAAGGTTCCTTTGGGGTCCTAGAATCTTTTAATTTTCTGCATGTAATGCGACCTATGAAGTAGTGGTCAAAGCGTGACACTATAGGAGTTGTCGTCGTGATTTTGAGCTCTTTTCTATGGCTTGTTACAAATTTATTTTTAATAAGTCAAAAATTGAGAAATCAAGAGATGGGTCATCCAAAAGGTTTTTCGGTAAGTTCCGGGTTATAAGCTCGCAATCACTGTTTTAGATCCGTTGGAGGAAAAGCGTGCATTGTTTACTAAAGAAGAAACCCACTCATAATATTAACATAATGAGAGAAAAACGTAATTTACACCAATGATGGGTATTTCTTGAGTGCCACACACGGGACTGCCGTAATAGTTTTGGTTGCGGTTGTTCGAATACCTTTCAGTTAGCCAGTAACCAGTGTTCTATAAACCAATGAAGAAGTAACGTTCCACCCCACCGTACTAAAAGCAAAGTTTTTAGCCAAGAAACTAACATAATAAACAGCAAGTAACTATTTCCAGAAGAAAACCGTATTAACAGGTTATTACCTGAAGTCCATTTCCCAACGGCCATCTCATTCTTCGTTCTCATATCAGAAGAGGTCATAACTGTTGAAAAGGATCTTCAGCGAAACGGTAGTCAAACACAACCCGTAAGAACTGTCAGAAGCCTAATCATTTCCATTTGGTCATTAAACCACTTTAATCCCTCGAGTGTGTTGGACCACAATGCTAACGATGACTCGTCATTAAAAAAAAGAGAAAAAAATTTTTTTTTAATCAACAGACTAACAAAACGTTTCTCATTCAAGAGGGAAAATAATTTGTTTAAAAAAATGAACACGTTTGCTTTATTGACAGTTCAATAAATTTGGCAACAACTGTCATCGATTTCAGGTCTCATTATATATCAAAAGACAGCGAAGGTAGTAGTCGACGCCTTTCAATGTCAACTGCCAACAAGCCGGAGAGAAAGAGAGCCCGCGAACTATTTTCATTTAATCCGAACGTTTTTCGAAGGAAATGAAAAAGTGGTTACGCCGCTGACAAGCAGGCAGTTACTAATACGGGAGGCTATTAAAGTGCGTGTTAACGCAAAACGATTAATGACTTGATTTAACGGCTTGTTGGCTGGGGTGATTGTTTGAGAAAAACCACGAAATTGCTTCTGCCGTCTCAGCCCCGTGTTAAAACAATTACCCAGTTAATTGTTTTTCACAACCGTTACACAAAGACTCAAAAAGAAATTGGTCTGATTTCATTAAAATTTTTCTCTTTATAATTTAATTAAACGAAACCATTTTGTGTTGTCTTTCTCTCTCTCTCTCTCTATCTCTCTCTGTTGTTTTGTTTCCACGTATTTCGGGGGAAGCCTTGTTGTTTATTCGCGGGATTTCCGCCAAAATAATTATTCTCCCAACGTTTTGTTGATGTATTGATGTCCATTTTTTAAAATAACTTCATTGTTTCCCGTTCAATTAAAAATACTTTAGTCAGCTTTTGTCAAGTCCTCAAGGAATGCTGTTGGGTGGAGTACAAAACGTTATTAATCTTTTCATCTGTCATTTGAGACAACCACCGGACATTGTGAACCAGTCAACTTACAATTTACAATTCTCAAGCCCAACTACCACGATTCAATCTTGGATACAAGAGGATGCGGATATAAATTGAGAATACGAACCACTACCTTCGTGATCGGGTGCTTTGACTACTCAACCACAGGTCTCCCAATAATTTCTAGAACTTATGCAAAGCGATAAGAGTTTGATATATGTATATACAGTATGTGATGATGGTTTAGTTTTACGCGTTTCATAATTTATTAACAAAATCTAAAAGTCTTCTACATGTTTAATGTTGCACATTTATTAAGATAAATTTGTATCAAAAAACCTTTATCAAGATTTTATTTCATAAATAATGCACATTTCGCGCTGAATATATTAGGTGAACTGCCTATCCTTCAAATCAAAAACCACATAATGAAAGTCTACCAAACCTTCAGACACAATTCGAGGGCTGTAACTCACCCACCAGTCATCTGCCCTTTAACAAATAATCCTTTTTAAAAAAACTAAACAATAATATCCCACTTTTAAAGGTCGCGTCTCTCTCTTTTTATTTATTTATTAATTTATAATAAATAATAGAAATCAAGCCACTTTTGCTGTTTTGAAGTTTAAACCGACTCAACAACAACAAAAAATTTTTTTTCTCTTCCACTTTTTTACGCGACTAATGAATTTCGTTTCGAGAACAATTTATTATTATTATTATTTATATCGTATATCCAAAGAGATGAAAAACTATTGAAAATAATGACGGGAGACGGTCGTTTTTTGTTCCAAGAAGTAGGTACTTGATCGAAGAGAAAATAAAAATAAAGAAAGAATAAAAGAGAGAAAGAAAGAAAACCGCAACCCGCAACCGCCGTTTTCATTGTTTATCTCAGATTAATGAAATAATAATAATAATAAATACTTCCCCAACTTTTATATTTTTTTATACTCAAAGCTTTTATCATTTATCTTGAGATATAACAAAAGATAATTTCGTCCGTTTTCATTTACCCTTTCTACAACAAAAAGGAAGAAAGAAAGAAAAAACATCTTTTCATCTCTGATTTTTTTTCCTTTCCTTTGTAAGGACGCAAGTAGGACGGAGAACAACCCCGAAAATCTGAATAGCGCATGTTTTGAGAGAGAGGGTTGGGGGTTGAAGAGTGAGAGAGAGAGTGAGAGAGAATTTACTAATAAAACTTATTAATTTAATTAAAATGATGATTGAGTGGTAGAAGAAAGGCAGAATCCAACCGGGAAAGTATAAAATCGGCTCAACACGGTTTTTAAGGTATAGATGTCAGGTATAAACATAAGACCGAGAAGTTATACGTGGCAAAATTGAGGTCGGAAGCAATTAATTGGCGTGCGTTTTTTGAGTCGACATTGGACCTCTTCACTTGTTCCCAGTCCAAATTTTAATGATAATTTGATGAAATATTTAAGAAAAAAGCGAAAATAAAAATTTTCATCTATGAATAATGATTTCATCTTGCCTTCTCTAAATCATTTGAGCTTTTTTTTTCGTAACCAGGGTGTACGATTGAGTTGGCAGAGTTCTAGAAGATTCAGAAAAAAAGTTGGCATTGTCTCGACAAACAAAAGAGAAAAAACAAAGCAAGACAACGATACACTAAATTACCCGGGTTCTATTATTAAAGCCGTGGCATCACTCCAAATTTATAACTTTTCAATGAATTACTATTTTCATTCTCAAGATTGAGGCAGGATAGATGACAAGCCAAAACCTATCACCTATACCTAAGTCGAACCTTTAATGTTAAGACGGCGGTGAGTTGAACGAATCTGTCCAACTATTTTTTTACCAAGCGCCCACCACGTAGTAAATTGATTAGCTCGACAACTGGTCACTCATTCGGCTTTGGTATTTGAATACAATTACAACCGCATACTGTGGTAATAGCAATCAATAATATATTATGCAAACCCCTAATGATAATAACCGGCAGCAAGATCTCTGACTATTCGTGTTGGTGTTATTGGTAATAATTCAAAACACCTCCAACTAGACAGAAGACAAAATACTGAGGAGTTGTGTTTAAAGTATATCAACTAAATAAAGTATTTCCAGGCGAAATCATCCAAAAGTAACCACTTCGATCCGGTCTTTAACTATAGATACCACCCGCGGAGAAAATTTCAAAAGCGGATATTCAAAAAAATCATCAAAAGGACTGAAGCCTAACATTTTAATTTTCAAAACTCTATATTGGATACGTGGTAAAGAGGAGGGGGAGGAAAAAGTTGAAAAGGAAAGGAAAAGATGCGAATTATTCCGTCGACAGGAATTGAAAGGACGAAATCGGGCAGATGAGTCACAGATTTCCAGGATAAAAGGCAACATGATTAGAAAGCTCTAATCTCCATTGTAACGCCATGTGTTAACGAGTTTTTGGATAAATCCTTCAAAGCAAGTCATTGTGTTCTTTTGCGGTTTCCTCATTCTCATTCTCCTGTTCTCGCCCCCTCCCGCGGCTTTCAAATCATCAAATCTTTTTTCCTTTCTCTACCACCATCATTTCCTCCTATCTCCCTTATTTCTTTCAAAACCGATTTTGAAACTTTTAAAAAACAATTTGTCATATCAATAAAGCCTTAGAAACCGAATCTTCGACTCTCTTTTTAACTTGTTAATTAGTCATACGGTCTGTCGTGAATAGTGAATGTCCACTTCCGTTTTTAAGTCTTGCTGGGATGTAGTAAAAGAGAAAAGGTTCTATACAACCCTCTTCGATGGACCTGAAGATCAATAAAATATTGTAGTTCAATACAAAAAGATATTCTGGAGGAAATACCTAGAAGAAAACATCAGTTCCTAGGAGAAACAAAAGCTGAAAACAGGGACGAAATTGACAGTAGAGAGGAAAACGGAACACAGCCAGAAAATGAGAGAATATTGACAAAACACCAGAAGAAGGAGAAGAAGGGGTTGATATTAACGTGATCCAAATATGACGTGATCAAAAACAATAATAAAATATATCCTCGACAAAAGCTGACAAAAGCTGTCATCGAAGAGGACTGACTGATTCATTTATTCCTGGACATCATTTCCACCATTAAGGCGAAGTAACTATAAAATAGTTAGTCAGTCTTTGATTCTCACAGGCATCGGTTGATCATACCCGTTTTAACAGAATTAGTCAGTGAACATCTACTAGATCGGTTGTAGTACTCTGTCTCATTGCTAGTCAAAGTTATATATATTATTAGTATTCTTGTGTATATTTATATATTATATCGGAGTAAGTCTAGAATGCTCATACTATTAAAATAATTATAAGTATCAGATTATCCAATTTTAGGTTCGATACCAGACACAGTCAAATAACCAGTTAAAGCGAAAATTCAAATTTCAATTTTAGGCGGGCAAATTAATAATCCCTTTCTTCTTACACCCAGTAACTTGTTTTAAGTTTCTCAAACGAGTTACTCAAAAGACGACCAGCCCCCGCAAAATTAAAGAAAAGAAGAGTAAGAAGAAAAATAAACCAAAAAAGTGGTCCAGATTGAGACAGAAAGAGAGAGGGAGGGAGAAGGAAAAAAAGGTGCGGAAGAAGACTGTAGGTGAAAACATGACAGCTCATCAGCAAATATCAAATAACAATCGAGATTCACTTACATTGATAAACTGGTTAATGGAGTTGTAAAGTTTTTTTTTTATATTTCAAGGCCAATATAAACAAAACATTTTATTATTTCAATCTTTAATGCGTTTTTTTTCAATTAAACTTAAAAGTTATATCTGAACTTTGAATGATTCGATCTGCGTTACTCAGAAGAAGACAAAAAAATTTTAAGTAAAATTCCCCCGGGACTCAGTTTGGTGAATTCGAATCGATTCTCGTTAGATACCACTGTTGGGAGCTTTCCACAGTACGAAAACACCAACTCGTAAAGGCCAAGGTAGTCAACGTGAGTAACAAACAAATCCGGAAAAGGCTTGTTAACAAATCGTCTCAATTAATTTTCTACGGTGCAGACAACTAGAAGTTACCAGAGGACACGAGTAAGCTATATATACATAAAAAAACCAACGGAACGTTTTGCCCCAAAGTTCTGGTTCCCGAGAAATTTATAGCCCGGAGTTATTTGTGCCGTTAAAATTACGCCTAAATCCAGTTTTTTGTGGCGTCCAATTTGACCGGCGCTGTAATGGCACATACGTGATTTTCGTGTACCTATTTGAGTACCTTGTAATCATTTTTTTGGTTAATGGTAACCTCCGAAGGGCAGTCGCCAATGTAACTGGTGTTAGAGTTGTGAAGAAAGTTTTGGATGTTACTTCCACCAAAATCAAATTTGACAGACGGCACGACCTCACCAATTCAGTTTTTCTTTGGTATTCTCGACTCTTTGGTTTCTACTTCCTTCTTAAAAATGTCTCGAAAGGGTTTCATAACCTCTATGGGTTAAAACCCCAACAAGAAGTCGACAACCGAGATGACGTTCATTTTGTTAATAGATGACAATCGGCGATCAGAAAACTCATCCTCCGTATGTGTTCATTTAGTCTTCGACTACGAAACCCAAAAATAAAGATTTTAAAAACTTATTTTGAAAGCTTCAGCTAAAAAGTTCCAGACTTGAAGGAGGGATGTGGTGACGTCTGAGTTATTCGAAAGAAACAGTTTCTCCATTGACGTTACTCAATCGAGGGCCGATTTAGGCTTTGAAACAATCTGCCCACGACCTCGGGCACGGCATCACGACACCTTAACCGGTTTCCAGGCTAATGACCAACTCAAAGACAAGACCAGTGAAATCACACTCGAAAACCTTTTTTTATTTATTCTTTTAACTGTCTTCGAACCAAAAATAAAAACTGAGATGAGATTGCTAAGTATGATAACAACGAGTAAGAATAACAAAAAGCCAATTAGTCGAGATAAATCAGAGATTTCCAAATCAATAACCGACTAAAGTGGACCCGTCCAAATTTTTTTAAATTTAAATAAATAAAAAAACTTCGCGCCTAAAAATCGATTATATAACCTGGATGTTATAATAAAAGAAGAAGAGGAAGAGGACGGAAGATGGAGGAAAAATGCGTGGGAATGAAGAGGAACAAATGTCTTATTGAAAGCGTTCGCATCCGCGGTTAGGCGAATATTGTCAGGAGGCCATAGGAGGGCCCTCGGTAAATCACCGGGAGACTCTAAGACTTTTTGTCTCGGCTCCGATTTGAACTAGTGCCAATCTCCCCGAACAATGTTTCCGATCGTCTTTTGTTTCCGAGGTGTTATTTAACAAACATCATCATCTCCTTTGATTTATTACTCCTGTCTCACGTTTGACACTAGTTTAACTTTAATTGTTCGACATTTCTCATTTGTTTTATTTCCTCTTGAGTTATGTGACCTGCGCCGCATTGTCACCGACGAATCTCTTTTTCATTCTCTTTTTTAATTCGTTTTATAATTGGCCACGGAGTCATTTCGCTACTACAGTTCACACCGAGATGTGAGGGATTTGGTTGTGTGAGTGTCAAGAGACATTGTAGTGTTCTGGGTTGATTTTTAGAAGAACTGTGATGTTGTGGTCGCGAGGGCGAGCCCTTTCACACTTCCTACTAGTCCCTAAGTGACAAACGGGATTCAAATTCGATTTTCAATTTTTCCCGGTGGTTGTGTGTCATGAATTAGTTTACACAATAGTTTTTCGGAAAACTAAATTTTAATTACAGAGCATTCTTGAAAATAAATAAAGTAAAAATTTGGAAAGAGGAAGTTTATTTGTTTAAATACTAATCTCGAAACGTATTTTGATGAATTTCTTCTCTAAAATACTACAAACTGGCGAGAACCCACATATCTACTATTTTTGTAGATGATGTGGAATTTTAACACAAATTCATAAGTATTGCACACTTTTATGCTAATTTTGTTTCACAAATAAATCATAATTGGCAATAATTCACTACATGTGTAGCGCTCACTTTTAGCAAGACCTCATTTTGTAAATGACATACTTGTACCCCAAATTCATTTCGATAGTAATATACCCGGCTTATATAGCAGGCTCAACATTCTGAATTCTCTTCTATATTAACGACACCTTTGTCTTACAAGAGTTGGATGGTCGTTAGCAGTCTACCAAGTCACTCATCACCTTTTGTTGATGAGAATTTATGTGCTTCACTTTTATGCGTCTATAAAGGAAAGTCAAAAGGCTGGCTAGTTAATTTGCTCGTTAGTCCTAAATTAATTTTTACACTGTCGATAGATAAAATCATGAAAACAAAAATTAAAATTGCTATGACGTTGCCTTTTTATTTATTTTTTGTTCATAACGAATTTATTAAGTCTTTTGTTTTACGTCTTCGTCATTAGACAGCTCGGCTAATTGATGTCAAAATGGAGCCGAGAAAACAATTCGAGTTTTAGAACCTGTTCTAACCTCATTCAAATCCTTCAGAACTTCAGTTTCAAAACCTGGATCTTGAATCAGGACATTGTTACACAGTTTAGGAGGCTGTGATTGAATGGTCCACACGCCTGACTAGCGAAGTAATAGTTGAGACTTCTCTCCACCATTCTATTAGTCAAAATTAAAGTTATTGCTAGGGTACAGTGAGAAGGACTTAATCGGCTGGACAACCTAAACCCGAGTAAATTTTCGTCGTTCTGAGTAAGCAAAAGACTAAAACAAATTTATTTCGAAAATATTTCTTTTGAAGGCTTCTATTTGCATTGGGCTTATCAAACATCTCGTTTTTTAATTGCCACATCTATTACAGACACACGGACATGCCAAAACCATCAAGCCGAAAAGTCCGTTGGCGTTCTTATTACATACGTCACTGTCGTAACAATAATGGGTTTGGTTTCCAACTCAAAATTCAATCAATCTAAATCAATTTATGATGCAACGACTTTATTTCTTTTTTATTTTTGCATATTTAATTATTTTTAATTAAAAAGGAATTTAATTTTACCTTTAATATTATTTATTAATAAATCTTGAGTTGAGAGAGCCCGTCGGGGTTTTATAGGTGCGTTCGAATTATTTTCGGTCCTGTGGCCAAAATTTTTGGTTAATGCGTTCGTTGACCAGTGTTATTATCATCTCCTACTAGCTCCGATTCCCTATCTATATCCTCTCTATCCACAACCCTGGGTTTTAGACAATAATCTGGTATCTAGATAAAACGTCTAACAGCTTGAACTTGGAGACGGGAATCGGTGTAGTAGGAGATGAAACTACTACACCGTAGCTTTTATTCCGTTGATGTATAAAGATATAAAAAGATAGATGAATAGGAAGAACCCCGCAAGGAAGAAAAAACTCGAAAGCTGTTGAGACATGTTTGATTGAAACATATGCAGAAAATTTATTTTTAAAAAGCTTTCTAGCTTTAATGATTTCTTTTGAAGAGATTTCCATTATTCAGAGAAAGAAGCGGGGAAACATATTAAGGTGTAGCACATGAATTCTCTTACTCAAAACAAACTCAATAAATAATTTAAAGGAAAAATTTTTCGACAAATAATAAATTTCCAAAGTATACAAAAAGGGATTCGCGTAAAAGAAGCCATTGAAAGTATTCAGTACATAAACACAAATATTTTGAGGTAGTATGCAGCCTTGGATCTAACTACACTTCTACCATTAAAAATACCAACAACTGGTGACGGTATTAGGTGTTTACTCTAAAGCACACTCAACTGTTTCGTTAACAGTAATATTTGGTAAATTTTCTAGACTTTTTTTACGCGATTTTTATATAAACCAAAAAATCGTTAGTGTTACGTACAACACATACCGACCGCGAACGTTTAGATAACACTAACAAAATGTAAACATTTACCACCTAATTAGCATAAATAAAGATTCGAAAGATGTTCATGACCAGAAACCAGAAGAACGGAAGTGCGACACACCCATCACTTACCAAATTGGTATTTAAAAGATTCGATCAAACTAATAACAGAAGAAAAATTGCAAAACCTGACAAATACGCAGCGACCTGACCAAAAACAATTGACACAAATCAAATGGCATTTTCAATAACAAAAAAATTCGCTTCTCTAATTAAGATTAAAAAAAAGAAAGAAAGAAAAGTGTCTGAATCTGAAAAGAAGCTTAATTAAAAACTATAAATGACGAGGATGAAGTATAAAAAGTAGAAGAAGAAATTCTGAGAAAAAAGTTCAAACAACTAGCATTTTGATCTCTCCTCTCCTCTTCACTTCAAACCATTTTGAGCTCTAACCTCGATATTATTAACAAATCGATAATTTATCAATTAACGAGTGCGTAGATACCAATCAATTATTATAACGTCGTGCGCAATAATGACTTGTCGAAAATCCTGCAGTTTTTGGGCGGTAAAAACGAAGAGGGTTATTGGAGGTTAACGGAAAAACGTGACGCATCCGATTGATAGATAAGCCAAACAGAGGAAAAATATTTGGTGAAGTTAAAACATATTCCCATGGAACCCTCGGATGAGGAAAAGTGCGGCCCTCAAACTAACTACTCGACCAAGAAGAAGATGAAGGAATCACCCTTGACCGACACACGCACAATTGTTAGAACTCTCTTCGGCCTTAGTTTTGAGTTGTAATTAAGAAAAAAAAAGTTTGGAATTGTGATTTTAACCCCCCTCTGAGGAATGGTAGTGGAAATCTGAAAAGAAAATTTCCAATTAAAACCAGGCTTTACGAGAGGATATTGAGAGATGAAGGATGGATTGTTCTTTTTCCGGTTGGGAGTCACAAGAGCTTGGAGGGAGGAGGAGGAGGAAGAGGAAGAGGAAAACAAAGACAAATAAAAGCTTAGAAAAAAGTTTTCCCATTCATATCGCTCTGGGAAGCCTTCCGCCGACTCATTTTGTTTTCCTCGAGGGCTCTTGACTTCAGTCCAAAGGGTGGTTTCGCTAAAGTCTTATTTAATGCTTTACCATCGATTATTCTAAAGTTTTCAACCTGTAAACATGTCACTCCGATTTTTGTGCAGGTTTTATACCTGTCCTAACAAAACTGGCTCTGTGCCTTTGATTTTCATGAACACAGCAACCAGAAGTGCACATATAAGGTTGCACATATTTGCATCTGCTGAAATGCAGTTGAAACTTAACACCAAAACTATCTAGAACAGGGGTCTCTGACTTAATTTTAATGTTTCCCAAACAAATTTTTAAATTTCCTGAGCTAATTTAATTAAATTAATTTAAATTTACAAATTAATTAATACTTACGTATCGTTTTACTAAATGTTCAACTACAAACTACACGCTTAAAAAAGTGAACTAACTGTATTTAGAGAAATGGGAGAGTAACACGTAGATATCTGGTGGTAAATGTACAGAAAAATTTAATAAATATGATTCACTTATGAAAATTTAACATAAAAGTGTGCAGTACTTTTGAAATGAAGGCTTACTCGAAGTGCGCAATACTTAGGAAATATTCAGGAATGGATTTAAGTGTGTTTTGACCATTTAATTGTGTTTTGTCCCATCAGCTAAGGTCATGTTTATTGACATACTTCAAACATTTGGGTTAATTCAGCCGTCCAAAAATTTGAAATTGGGAGTGTTATCCCTTGAGTATGACAGAATGTGAGAGAGGGATCAAACTCCTTCCAGCACCCTCTCCGAATTGAAACAATATCCCTGCTGCATACAGTCACCTGCTAACATAGACCCTGCAAATATTAGTTTCAAACAACCCCATGTGATGAAGAAAAGTAGAAGAATAGCCAGAAAACTTATCCACGGCCGCAACCACATAATCTGGAATTTCAGCAAACACCATTTATCAAACCTTGAACTAAACAAGGAAACACTTCCCCTTTTCAATCAGCAACAGGTTTGGTCACATAATCACCCGAAGAACATCCACGCACCAACTCACATGTGGAAGTGTTTTCATCTCAAGTTTATTAACCCAAATCGAAAGAAAAAGGAAAAATTCCAAACGTTATTACCCAAAAAATCAAAATAAAAAAACATGAATCGATGACATCATCTTCTTTTGAATAATTTCGGTATATCAATAATCGTTTTCCAAAGACTTGCTTTCGATCACCGCCTTCTTTCAAATTCATTTTGTCAAAGAGGAAATAATAAAAAAGAAGAAGAGAGAAAAAGAAAACAGAAAATGTTGGCGTGGGCCGGACTCTTTTTTACGATATGGAACATAAACCACACAAACTGGCCAAATTTTTTTTCTTCTTTTTTAATTTTGGGATGTCCCAAAATCTCGTAGGCAATGTCTTTCGAATTTTGCTAATGAACAAAGTGTTATCCTTCAGAAAGAACAAAAGGTTACGCCCGTGCAATCGCATCAGCGAAACTTTGCTGACGTCAAGTCGAACCGTATTTCTTTTGAACTTGGCTCTGATACAACTTCGAAATTCTTTTTTAAATAATTATCGACGAGTTTCTTTTATATAAATAAATTTCTATTTTATTATAATAAATAAATAATGAAGGAAGGAAGGTAGGTCAATAATAAAGAGCGAACAAGTGATGGTGAGAGGGCTTGGTGTCAATTCAGACTTGAAGAGAAACGTTTCCTTCTGCATATGCTGGTTCATTTCAAAATGGCTTTAAAGGTCGGTCGCTTGTCAATGTCCATATGAGGTCGTATTCACAAAAAAAGTTTTGAAAATTTTGAAATAACGCCAATTTCTTTTTTTTAATAACAAAATGACGATGCTGTCATCACGTCAAAACTGTCGATTGTCATTTTAGTGAGATGGACGATGATGGGATTGTGGAAAAATGGTGGAGGCTCGAACCACAGCTAGCGGTTCCTTATTAACTGATGTGTGTTCGACAGTCGGAGCACAAAGTTCATTAGCCGAAAGACGAAATCCTAGTGACCCCATATTTACAAATTGTGGCTTAATTTGAGTCATAAAAGATTTCATTTCATAAATAATGCACACCTATTACGAATGACATTTTTTCTTAAGCTACGAACCACGCTGTTTCAACTCCTTCAGTCCTCCTACTTCCAGGAGCGAGATTATATGAGTTGATTTATGTTTATTGACGTGAGTCAACTACCTCATGTTAAAAGGCTACTGCTGATTGAACGTTACTACCAAAGTTGTGAGACTTGGGGAAAAATTTTTGCTAAAAGCGTTTAGACACTCCAAGTGGGATTTGAACCTGCCATCCCCATGATGACGCGGGAACCTGCTCTGGTCTCTCGCCTACCAAACACTTAAGTTGACATATATATAAAAATTATTGCTGTACAGTACGAATTTTTCTTACAGTTCAAATTTCAGGGAAGAATAAGAAGAAACTTACTAAATAAGAATACAAAATTAGAACATCACTCCATGGCTGTTTAAAAAGAAATGTGCACCACTTATGAAATCATTCCTTCCCAAATGTTTGTCTAACGAAATAAATATTTGACCAAGAAGGGAAGTTACTTACGATTCGACCTAATTTAAGATATCAAACCTAACGTCTTTCTCTCTCTCTTTCTCCTCACTAAAACATGGCCCTACCATGATATCTGAATTTTATTTATTAATTTTAAAGTAGATGTTGATACCAGTAGCGGTATCTATTTCCATTAGGTTCCCCGGAGGCGGGACAGGGGCGAGAATTTGTTAGGCTCGCTACTGTAAGACATTATCGAGTCTACCAATTAAAGAGAAACTCGAAATTGCCGCTGTTATAATTTTAGGCGAAAGACTCGAAACGTCCAAGGCGCATTTTAATCAGGTAACGAGAGGGGAGGAGGGTTGGAGGGAGGGAGAGAGGAGGCGGAAACACGTATTAATGGATCTGAGAATACAGAGCTCGTTGTTTCTGTTCCCAAAAGAAAGACAAAACGAACAAGAAGAAGAGGAAACGGAGGAGAGCCAACTGGGCTAGAGCTACAAAGACCGGCGAACGGGAGGAATGAATTGTTTTTCACGCAGAACGCGGGAATGAGAAATGACCGAACGTCGTTTTGTGTCATTTGTCGTGGATTCTTAAGGAACAAGGGTGATTTATTGGATTTATCCGGATGTGACGTCACGGGGAAATTGAACAAAGACGAATTGACCCGACGAACAACGGTTCAGAGAAATGCATCATTTTAATTCTTAGCCAATTTATATCAAATCTTAAATGATTTGCGCGGGGACACCCGGAAGTTGCGTCATGCCAAGATTTGTCTCACTTCAATTCCTCCTCCCATTTGACTGTCAGGGGTGGTCAAAATCTCTTTCTCCCAAATTTCTTCTTTTTTTTTGACCTTCTGTCACCTTTAATCCCGATTGAAATTATAACGTGACTTGCTTTGTCATAAGGCGTTCTCTCTCTATCCTCCTGACTCTTCTGCAATTTTTTTTTGGGAAATTGATCGGAAGTCTTGACCAGGCTAACAACTGGAGGCATCACGGGTAAGAGTTCGTCTTGCTGGTGTCAAATTTTCGGTTGAATGCCTTGGTGCCATCTTCATGCCTCTCGTGCCTTGGTCAGCCATCTCGCTAATTTTGAAAGCTGTGGTCAGAAAGCTTTCTGACCAATATCATCATTATCAACAACAAAACAAGAACAGTTTCTATAGCACACCCTCTATACTGTATCTTTTCAGTCCAATTCTCACGAAAAAGCCCTCAAACAACCGAATCATTGTGATTTATTTGCACTCGAGCCTAAAAACATGTCTTCGTCTTCAACAACCAGTCAAAACACTATTTCCCATCTTCAACGCACATTCTTACCACAATGAGGTTCTCTTAGGTGGGCCAAAAGTGGTTCCACACAATGAACAAGCAATTTTCAAACAATGCGGACGGCGATTTCAATGAGAGTAGCCAAGGTAATTAGCAGAATATAGTATCAGCTTGGCACGTGCAACGTATTTCCTACACGTGTAGCTGCGGTTGTCATTCATTCATTATTTCTCATCTAACCGCAAAACCAAATGATAACTAAGGACCAGATGATAACTGAAATGAGCTTCCTTTATTTGATTTCATTCTTTTTTTTTTGGATCAAGATTCAACAGCACACACACGCACATCTCCCTTCGGGCGAACACACAGTCATATGGTAATTATGTCATTCGTACAATTGTTTGTCATCAGTTGTTCTAGTTTGAAAGATGAAAACAAGTAACCGAGAGAGAAAGATCACGTAACAAAGGAAGCCGATTTTAGAAAGGGAAAACGGGGAGGAAACAATGGATTTGGAATTTGGAAGTAAATCAAAAGTTGGGGAACAAGAATCAACAAGTGGGCAATTGTAATGTTGGGGTGATACAACAGCAGGGAAATAAAATTTCCGAGCCGTAGGGGAACCAAACATAAAAAAGAACCCAAAAAGTTATAAAAAAAGATGACAATAGTTTTAAAGATGAAGCCCCCCCTCTCTCTCCCTCAAGGCCACATATGGGCTCACAATGAAACAAATCGCTCAACACTTACGACAATAAAGAAAAGAAATCCGATCTTCAAAACATGTTCATCACCATCTTGAGAGTTTTTTAATTTCCTTTTGTCACAACAATATTTCGTTCGGTGGGTGAGAAAACTTTCAAATTCATCGGGTAACATGTTCAGGTTCCACTTTCCACTGACACACACAATAACTGTTGAAGTAATTATTACTCAATCTCTTAACCTTTCGGTGAGGCTGGCACCTGACCTGCCTTTCTTGAAAGAGGGCCCCCTTTTATCACGAACACAGTCAATGACAACTCATCTAGAATTGGGAGCGCCTATCATTGAAGCGTGAAACAAAGGACTGGCAAAATGAAAAATTCAGGTATTTGTTGTGCTCCTGCCCTTAAACAAACTTTTGCCCACAATGGAGCCAAAGAATTTAACCTTAACCTTTACTTTTATTTACGTAAACAATTGTTTCCATTGTAAATTTCGTTTCGAGTGGTTTCTTTCATAGTTTTTACCGATTGTGAAAAATATTTGCATTACGTCGACTGGAAATGAGCTAAGTGGGATGGAAACCGCGACGTGGGTTCCTGTCCCGAGATAACAACTCCACAAGGTATTTTCTCCAAGACCTCCAATCCCAAAACCGTTCCCGTTACACAACCGAAATCAAATCGAGGACAACACCGCTTTGATGTATCGACTAATCATCTTCACTTCAACTGGGATGATCAAGAGGAACATGTTTTGCCGACCTCAACATCACACATGTCTCCTTAAGTGTTTATCTCTTCATCTCTCCCTCGCGTATGTTCAGGTGTATATACCAAACCGATTTTCAAAAGGAACAAGTTTCCTTCTTCCTGGGTTATTTGGCCAAAGTTAAGGGTCAGAAGACCTCACATCAAACATCACCGCGTACCTTTTGAGAACGGTTTATGGTTTTGGTCGCAGACAGAGGGAAGAAGATGAAAGTTAAACAAAACCAGAAGGATGTAAAATAATTTCCTACGAGCGGGGTTGATTAATCACGCACAACGGCGTTGTCTTGTCTGTCTGTCTGTCTGTCCCTCCATTCCATCAGATTACCATGTTAAAGGGTTTTTTTACTTTGGATTTGTTTTCTTTCTAATAAAATCGTGAGCGATTGATTACGCGTTGCATTTACACCATGTGTCTCCTTTCTTAATAAAATACTAAACGTAAAAATAGAGTTTCGGTTTTCTTCTTTTTATATATTTTTTGTCTTTCTCCCTCTCTCTCATCCTCGCTGTTGTTTGACTTTTTTGCCGAGACTCATAAATTTTAATCTTCTTTAAAGTTTGCTCTCAAGAGACAAATCAACAAATTTTTTATGCTTCTGTATTATACTACAAACCGAATCACAGCCAGGTTTCGGTTTACACGAAAGTTAGGGAACGATCGTATGTAGTATAATAACCTCAAAAGAGTTGAAAAATAACAATTTTCTAAATGACAAAGTTAGATATTGATAACCATAAAACGCGTAAAACTAGACCCACTGTAATGACAAATAGGAGTGCTTAGACAGGAATATTGCCCTTAGTCAATATAATGAAATAAACAAGCACGAATATACACTAAAATGAGATTTTTTCGAAAATTGTGCATTATTTATAAAAATTGGGAATCGTACCTGTTGTAATTGTTTACAATTATTTATGATATGACTGTACAATTATTCATACCGACACAGCTTCGACGGCAGTTAACAGAATTATTTAGAAAGTGTGCATTACTTATGAAATATCTTTCTCAACAAATCAAGCACAAAGCCAACACGTATAAATCAAAACCTAGTTGTATACTTGATTATTATTTTCAGTCCCTGTTTAATTTTTAAAAATTCGTCCAACAGCATGCTAACAAAACCTTCACCAAACGTTTCCTCACCGTCTTCAGGCCGTGGTCTACAGCAAAGCCTCAAATAGCTCAAAACCGGCGCAATAACCCAGAAATCTTACAGCAACTCATCAACCTTTCAAAGTTAAACATAAAAATTAAAAAAGAAGAAATTCGGTGTCCATCCTGTTTGAAATCAATCAATAAATAAAATATTTTCACGTGGAAACCAATAAAACTCCAGAGAGAGAGAGAGGAAATAAGTTTTCGAAAGGAGGAGAGAGAGAGGAGGGTGTAAAAAATTTCATTGATACAAATCACACAAAAAAGCATGTTTGAGGAAAAAAAAGGCGAAAGACGAGATGAATAAGACGAAGACGAAGACGAAGAATCAGGGGAGCAGCCTCAGCAGCAGCAGCAACACAAAACCATCTTCTGGCTAATGTCATTCGGCAAGGAGCGTCGTAAAAATCAATTCACAATAGTATTCTTCTTAAAAAGATATTAATAATAGTGTAGATGTTAGGGAAAGAAGAGAAGAAGCTCAAGTCAAAAGAAAGAAGAGAGAGAGAGGAGGAGGAGGAGGAAGAGGGAGGGCATCTGGTTCCTGAATGTTGTTTGGTTTCAAAGCATTATTCCGTATATATATTGTTTTAAAGTGAATCAACCCAGAAGATTAGGGTTCCATGGATTACATTATCATCTCGATTTAGATTTATTCCTCCTTCATCTTCAACTAATCCTCCTCTCTTTATTAATTGTTTAATTGTGTTTATTTTTGTGTTATTTTTATATACCTACTAGTTTGTTTTAATCACGTGCACCCAAGGGAGGGCAACTCAAACACAACTCTTCTCTCTTTAAATGCTTTATTCATTTCTTTTTATTTTTGGGAGGTGGGTGGCTGGGAGAGAGGACGCACGCTTTCACCAACAAGATGGCTCGTTCATTAGGAATTTTAAGAAAAAAATATACCAGGTGCTTCCATGTCTTAGATTCTTGACCTCTTTTATCAGTGGCGAACTAAGGCGGGTTAAAAAAAAAGAGCTCCATATGGTTCTGTCGGGGGAAGAGAAATCCGTTCACCTTACCTTTGATTAGGTCGACTAATTAATGAAGACAGATGTTTTAGAAGAAGAGGGAGGATCACCGTTGATGTACAACCCCTTCTGTGGATTAAGCCCTCGGGGTAAAAAAAAAGGAATTTGAGGAGTTCAGTGTGAGACGTCAGCAGCTCAAAACATGTGAATGTTGGTTGAAGATGTTTTTGAACGGCCCTCTCATTTTTTTCGGTTATTTATTTATTTTATCTACCTGTCAACCAGTTGACTACCACCTATTCTCGGGTATGAGGTTATAAGTGTACTTCCTAGGATAGACAATTATTTATAACAAAAAATTTTTCTATTAACGTGTGCATTACTTTTGAAACCAAGTGTTCAAAAATAAGAGTTATGAAAATAAACGCTGGGTTTTTATTTAAAGAATCCTCTGTAGCGGTGTGCGTTACTTTTGAGATAAACTCCTTCAAAAAGTGTGCAATATTTATGAAATTTGGTCTGGTTGTTTATTAAAAATAATTATTTATTACCGTCTCCTCACAATTACTTTTGAAATGAACTCTACAAAAGAGAATGCATCATTTTGGAAATGAATTTCTTGAAAGAGTTTGCAGTATTTTTGAAAACGAATTTTTAGGAGTGTGCAATATTTATGAAATGACCTCCTGTTATTTATAAGGGTAATAATGTCTAGCATGGTGTGCATTACTTTTGGAATGAACTGTACAAAATAGGGTGGATCATTTTTTAAATGAATTTCTTGAGGTAGTTTGTAATATTTATGAAGGTATTCAATAAGTGTGCATTATTTATGAAACGATTTATTCTTAAAGCGATGCGTGATCAATACGGATCATGAATTGATCTCAATTATTCTAACTTGTTTCCACCAAAATTAAGGTTCAGGCTTATTCTCTTGTCTGTCCTCCAGTCTCTTACGGCTGTCATGTTATTCTACCAGATCTTGTTTCACTTCCATGAAGTGGTTGGTTCTAAAAATAGGACCTCAAGTCAAGTGGTAGTTAAAGTAAAAAAAATCAAAAATAATAACTTGAAAGAGTGACAGAGTGTTCCAAACTTTAGAACAATCAATTTAGAAAAGAGAGAGTGAGAGAGAGAAAAGGCGGAAAAAATGCCAGAAAGTAATTTGGGTTACAATTAATGAAGCCATGAGGCAACGAAACAATTCGAGGAAACAAACGACGATTGACGAAGTGACGACAAAAAACTGTTGACAACTTACGAAAGAAAAGCAACGACACCTCCTCGCTCCCGTCTCAATTAGCTACGAAACAACAACTGATTAATTCCTCCGATTGTTTTCTTTAGCCCCGAGTTCAATGATGGCTCTATCTGTCTATCTGTTTATCTGTCACTTAGATGTCACCTCTTGATACGCTCTGATCCGTGTTAGAGAAATCTCGTCTTGTTGCTAGAGGAGCACTTTTCAAATCCGGTTTGAAGGAAGAGTGAGGATCACAAATCCAGAACTGATTCTGATTCTATTTCCCGTTAAAATGTTTTTCTTCTTTGCTCATCTTGAGAATGGTGTTGTCACTAGTATTTTTGGGAAGATTTACTCGTTACCCAAATACCAAAATTTATTCAGTGGTCACTGTTCGATTTGTTCCCAGTTCGTATGTTTCATACAGAAAATAGTTTTCTTAACTCAAAGTTTCCAAAAAGTGTCCACAAATACTGGAAACTGAGGTACGACCGAACTCATCAAGACTCAAACAACCATAAACCAAACCGCCAACGCCATCTTTACTAATGACGATGATTTCGTTTGCAACTTATGCTCTTTAACACGAGACTCGTTATGCAAGTGCTGAATTGTTGACATTGGCCAACTTGGCGGCACACCTTTCTCCCAAAGCAAATGTCATCCTTGCAGTTTTCAGTAACAATGAAGATAGCCTTGAAGAAGACGTGAAACGGTTTAATCGGCCACCTCGGACCAAAAAGAAAAACGAAAAAATTGGAAAAAAAGTGGAAGGAAAGTCGCCACTGAAGTTCAACAAGAAGATGATGAGACCTCACGTCACTGCATAAACCCAGAGATATTATTCTCCATAATCTCTATATTATACGTTTTGTAAGCTTTCGAGATATTATGTTTTCTAAGCCCTTCAACTTGCCACAATATTACATCTCTTTTCCATTATCTCTTTCGAATTTCATTCTCCGGTAACACCCCCTTTCAAAGTTTTAATTCCGGATTACCACCGTATTAGGTTTTGGCATGGAAACACTCATAAAACCAAACCTCCTTTTTGTCTTTTATACAGAGTGTCAAACCAAAGGGGAATTACGGGATGGGAGCGTGAGAATATTGGCGTGCACCACTGGAAAGCCATCATCGGGGGCTCCGTGCACGTTTTCACATTAAGGTGGCTTTATCGCGATCAACGGAAGAATGATGATGTGAATCCTCGGGCCTGGCCATCGACTAATCAATCTTTGGCAATCGATGGAAATTTTTTCGAGACTTTTTCTGCCTCCGAATCTGTAAAAGTTCTCAAAAAAAAATATTTATCATTCTATCGGTTAAAGTCTTTCTCGGGTATAATCAGCTCGCTCTGTCTGTCTGTTTAGGAAGATCCCGTAAAATTTGTTTCTTTTTTTTTCTTTTTCTTTTACCTCTGACAAATCCAATTTTCAACTTCCCAGTACATCACGATTTTTTTTTCTTTCAAGACGTCTTTCCTTTAGTGTAGGAGGTTGGTTTTTGTTGTTATTGTGGGTGTTCGAATCCGTTCAACGAATTTAAACAGTTATCGCAAACGGAAATCTATAGTTCTTGTTTCTTTTCTCTGATTTTGTGTTCAGGTTCTAGAACCGAGGTAAAGTCCAGAGAGAACAAAAAACGAAACACGAGAAGGAGCACGAGCGGTAAAACATTTCTTCGTACCACCCTGTAGACTGTTTTTTAATAAACCTCGAGTAAACATTACAACAATAGGTGTCAGAATTTAATAAGCGATATCAAAAGCGATTCTTCTTAATCTCCCGCCGTAATCCAGGCTTTAAAGAGTCTCCTCTCATCAAAATGAATTTCTTTCACAAGTGGATGGCTACTGTATTAGTTTAAGAACCTTCGACGGTTCGTCCCTCCCTACTTTCCTCACTTTTAATTCTCCTCATCGCCTTTTTTTCTCTTCTGAATTGTTTTCTTTATTCTAATAACCCAAACAAGCCCGACTTAATCTCTTAACACTGAACCTACCGTCATTTCATTCCTGCCATACCTACCGTGACCAGTCAATTGAACGAACATAGAATATACTTATCAAGGTTATTATTAATTAATTAAACTAAACATGATTTCTTAAATTTGAAAGCATACTATTGTTTATTAGGGCATTTTTAATTCCTCATTTCCCTCATACAGACCTGTTGTGTTTACAGCATCTTATCTAACATGTTTTTCGATTTGTTTTTTGAGACTATTTTCTCACTTATTAGTCGTTCTAACTTTCGGAGCGAATTACAAATCTATCTTCTTTGTCTTTTGCATGTGTTCAGATTTTTCGCGGTTGCTAGCGGTGTTACGGTAGTTTCGAAACTGTATAACAAAATAATAAGCTTTAGGTGTCCACTCTGGTTTGAAGCCTCCATTAAAATTTTACTTTATTGAAAGTTGGTTGGGATTTATGTTCAGCTGCATAAACATTGCACACTGTTTTGGATTGTTCATTTCATAAGTATTGCACGCTGTCTTGCAGGTGCCAGACATATTATAATCGGCATTTGAGTATACGTGTTGATTTTTCGGTACAAGTAAATTATAACCACACTAGAATCTCATAATTAAATTTGCGATAGTATTCGACACGAGCACAGATAAATCATTTAAGCGGTCAATTGACCGGTCCGATAGATTTAGTGTGTTAGTTAAAAAATTTTGAGGAGCAAATATAAAGCCCAATACAGCAAAAAAAATGGGGACCCAACTACGCTTTTCTCAGTCACACAGTAGTTTCCTCAAGTTCAACAACCCCCAAACTATGAGGAAGCTGGAAAGCAACCATGTGTGATGCTGGTAGATAATGCTTAAAGACTTATCACAACCACCGCAATGAGTCAGCTGTTTTAAAATACTCTCTGCTTACAAACTTTTCTTCATTGTTAATGAGGTCAAAAGAATGGATGGGAAATGCTTTGCTGTGGCTGATCGTACAAAGGCTTCTGTTGTATAACTTCTCCCTCCGTCGAGGTGACCGTCTTTTTTTTTCAAAGTTCCTAACCATATTGTTCTTTTGAAGGCACCACATAAAGAAATGCTTTCAAAAATTACTTTCTCTGTTCAATTTCTTTTTTTCTCTTCTTTTTTTTTCTTTCTACTAAGCCAACCGAAAGAGATGGGAGGAAAAAATTCAAAGCAAATTTTACCACAAGAATCCCTTTTATGTGAAACACGATTTTTGTTAAAAAGAAAGAAAATGTTTCCTGAATAAAGAAAACTCTCTTCTCTTCCCATTCCATCCTTCCCTTTCTTCTTTTGAGTCCTTCATTCCCTTCCTCCGCATTTGCAAACATTCTCTTTCTGCTTTACAACTTTGTCGGGAGAGCTACAGCGAGAGGAAAAATGAAATTTTTCAATTTTCACACTTTAAATTGAGGAGGCATTGTAATTACGCCATCGATCAAATTCAAACCTCAAAAGTTTCCGACGGCGGGATAATAGAAGAAACCGCTGTTAAGGAAAGCACTGCGAACGGGTCCAAGTGACGTGTCAAGTTATCGGGTTGGCAAATGTCACCGTTCGTGATTAATGAGGAATCTATATCGAGAACAGCCCTTTTTGTTTGCTACCACCGCCATCCTTCCCGTTCTTTCAACCTTCCTTCCTTCCTTCCCTTCTTCCTCATCTTTCCTTTACTAATCTTTTCAAAACATTTTATTCAACAATAAATTTAAATTTCCTCATTATCTTGTGTCAATCATTTCATTGAACCAATTTTTTCCTTTTTTTCTTTCTTTTTTTATATCCGTCTCTTCTTTTTTTCTATGCGGTGGATCAGAACGCGGGAACGTCGGTTGACTGGTTCGTTGCCTTTTCCAATGCAGTTGGTGTCATTAACAGTTTTCAGTTTGAGCTTTTAAATTTTCCCCTTTTTGTCAAGATAAAAAGTTCTTTTCTTCGGTTTAATCCAAAGCGAAAGATTAAAATGAAGGGAAATGGCGTTAGTTTGGGTGGTTATATGTGCCAGTATATCTCTCTGAGACAGAAACAGATTTTAACCAAAGCTAGCATACTCATTACCAACAATTGGAGACGAAAACTGTTAAAATGAGTTAACAGTGTAAACTGTTAGACGAATAATATTTAAAAGTTAGTGTTTTTAGGAAATGATGTCTGTATAATGTTGCTTACTGGTGTTTTGTTTCATTTTTAAATGTATACACTAAAATTTTGGAGGTTTTTCACGATTTTCTTATATTCTGATGATACCAACGGCTCTAAGTTGACGAAAATGTTTCTTTTGGGCGGTGGTTGCCTTTGTATTCATCAATATAACAGCTGTTGGCGCTTTGTAATGTTATAATTGCTCACCGTTTTAAAACCTCTTGTTAACACTGTAGCGTCCGGACACTTATTAATAAAGATTTTTTTCGGTGCCGGTGGAACTGACTTCCATAATTTCGCTAGGAACCGGCGTTTTTTCTAGGTTCTTGTTTACTAATCTTATAGTTTGTTCCCATGTGTTTGGCAAGGTTTTTGAGAGAGTAAAAAAATTTCTACTTTGTCATTTACTGTTAGTTAAAAAGAACACGCAGCAATAACTTTTGTTCTACAGCTTTGAATACACAATACAGCCATCGACGCATTCGCAATAATTTACGAATGGTACTAATGTGGAGCCACCGGACCCAAAGGATTAGTATTTATTAATACTATGTATTATTAAGGGCCAAGGAACAATTTTTTGAATTAATTTAAAACAATGGGAGAACAGGGCCAAGATTTTTGATAATTTACTTGAAAAAATTAGTGTGCATTATTTATGAAATGAGTTGTGTGTTGACTTTGAAATAAATGGTTTTTGGAAGTGTGCGGTATTTTTTAATTGGATCCCAGCAGCAAGCATCAGACGCCAGAGCACGCGTTAATTGCGAAACGTCTTTGTGAAAGTGTGCATTACTTTTGAAATGAGGTTATTGTTAAAATTTTTCATTGCTAATGAAACAGCGTATAGTTGCGTTTTAATCCCTTTTTTCACTTTTGTGGGGTATAACAGGATACGGGAGGAGGATTCGAACTCGCGACTACAACTTCATAGTCAGGCACTTAAACCGCTACATCACAGACCTCTCACCATTGCTGATGAAATAAGCAGGAAGACAATGATGGAAACTAAAGACCTGTACTCTGAGAATAATAAAAACATATGTAATTGATAACAAACACGTCAGACATACAGACAGTATCTCCAGACCAATTTCTGAGCCAAATTTGAAATTATTTTACGAGGTTTTCCACCAAATTCACTTCCGTTTTTTTATGTACCTACAACCATGATTCTAAAAATAATCAAATGAACAACGGACAACGACATGAAATAACAATCTCCTAATATATATAAAGAGAAATAAAGAAGACACCAAAACGAGAGAGAAAGACATGTTTGAAGTAACCTTTTTAGTGGTTCACTCTCTTCCGAGGTGAGACACAAAAATAACAGGATCGCAAGAGCCGGTCGCCAAATTTAATGACACCAACTCAAAGAGTTAATCACCTCCTCAAAATTTTTCATTAAATAAAAAACCCAAATCTTATTCTTGTAGCTCGAGTTGAATTTTTGGAAATCGTAAACGTTTCTGTTATACTTTATCATCTATATTTAGACATCGTTAAACAGGTAAATACATTTTTCGCAGTAAAAACAAGTTCTTGAAATCGTAAAAAAAGAAGAAGAAGAAGCAGAAAAGAGATAACTTCCAAAAGGGAGTATAAATTTTTATAGCTTCCAAATCACTACAGATGAAAGAATCATTCAAAACCACAAACAAGAGAGTGAGAGAGAGTGAAACTGATGAAGGTGAACTAAAACACCAAAAAATTGTACAAGGCCGAAATATATTGTAGAAAGCAACCCAACAGAAATGGGAAAGAAGGCCCTTCTAACGAAACAGTTGAAGGTTTTATAAACCACGGTTTCTCCAACCCACGACCGCCACTACCCCCACCACCATCAGCCAACTACAACAACAACAAGTTACAAAAGAATCACAACGGAGCAATTTTTCAATTACAAATCATTATTTTGGCCAACTCATCGACTGACCTGATTGCCTTTAATTCTACTTATTAAGACATAATAATTAAGTTATCAGATTAATTATTAATTACGTTCGATTTCGCTTTTTTTATACGTCGATAAACGTAATTGTAAGAAGAAACCGAGGGATTTTCTTCGCCCGAGAGGATGCTTGTCTTGCAGTTGATTGCTATATCGCTTTCCTAACAACATTGCTAAACATCTTTCTCAAAAAAAAAAGAAATCGAGAAAAAAGGGTTTCTTCTTCGTCTCTCGATTTCGGTGATTTCAATTTAATTTTCTTTTCCCTAATTTCGAAAATTAAAGATGTCGAAGTTAAAGAAGAAGAAAAAAATCGTGATACTCGTTCTTCGGTTTCTTCTGATACGCTCTATTGAAAGCACACATTTATAAGAAAAAAGTAATCCGTTCTTTTTTAGTTTCTGTTTCTTTTTTATACTTTTTTTTATTTGAGAAAGCTATTGAAATAAGGTTGAAGGGAGGAAGAAAGAGAGAGAGAGTGGAAGAGAAGGATGGAAGAAAGGGAAAACGGGGGTTGGGAAGTCGGGGAGACTTTTGGCGGTTTTAAAGATCAGTTCCCTCATCATCTTAAATAGGAAACTCATCAATCTGCACCAGAAAGACTTTGCAAGTGTCAAGTTTACTCTAGAAATATGTCTAAGAGTTTCGTGTTTAAGAATTTTCATTTTAGATTTAGATTTTCGTGTTTCGGATAAATTTTTTGCTATTGGGTAAATGTTAACGCGTCTTATAAACTAACAAAGATAGAGCGAAAGTCAAACAGGATCTACAGCAGTAAGTCTTCATACTTATACTAGTGTTTACCATATTAGGTGGACAGAAAATAATGTTAGTTCTGTGCCTTACACCTAATATATATGTATTTCCGGTGATTATGGATAATCGCCAGGAATTATTTACATATTTGCCCGATTTATCACTTTTACCGCAACATATAAACGATATTACTTCCTAGATCACATAATATTTGCCATTAGGTACATTAATATTTAATTCACTTTTATGTCCGGTTTCTTGAATTCTTAACTGCTGAAGTAGTGCAGAGTTTTTCTTAAGCGCCACAACCCCCGGAGTTTTACTACTCTTTGCAGACTGATCTTTGATTATAGTTTTTCGACCCAAAACTGGAAGAAACCAAAACTCACAAACTGTAACGTCACAAGATAGTCGAAAAGTTAAGGATAGATCTACTGACTGAAGGTTTCATAGTTATGCACTCACATAAACTAGAAGTCATTGAGCTAAACTAGGTCAAAGGTGGTAGTTAACTGAGAGATAAAGGATAAAAGAGAAAACCTAAAGAAGTGGCTCCAACAGTATGTCAGTGGTCTCAGTGACCACACAGCTGGGTGATACTAAATCAACCGTAGACAGAGATAATCTTTTTCAATTCATAACCTCTCTCATATCTCAAAACTGACTCCTTTTTCTTCCTCCTTAAGCACTCGCTTCCCACACTCACCCATCTTTTTTAAAACCCCAAACTCCTAACTTCCCAAAAAATGTGAGCTTTGACACCAGTTAAGTTCAAATTTTAAGCTCAAATGTTTCAAGCTAAAATTTTACAGTTCCTCACAAACAGTTTGATCACATTTCAAAACGACTCTTACTGTAAGCGACAGAGATATTATCAAAGGATTTAAACATCCCTGATATCCTGACATGTCTACATTCTTTACCTAAGGTGCCCTAAAAAAAATTTTCTTCCCCTCCTTTGATTATTTTTTCTATCTATTACAGAATACATCAAATCCATTTTCCGACGTTGTAATTATCTTTTATGTTTTTTTTTTTCCTTCCTACTCAAACCCATTTCGAAAAACCTTGATTAGTTAAACAGGGTAACTGAGGGTTAAAAAATGTTTTATTATTAAAAGCTCCCGTTTTCGAAAAACTCAAGTAGTAGAGAAGGCTAGACGTTAAAATTCTATGCTTTACAGGAGTTGGTTGAAAGCATTGACAGTAAACAGTCAAATCAAATACTATCTCACTCTTCCAAGTTAATCAATCTCATTCAATAGTCTACACCAGTGGTCTCCAAACTTGTCACCTAAAAGAGCCAAATATGAACCATACAAAATTGAAATTTGTCCGAAGAGCCATTTCAGTAAGCTCTGTTGTAGAGGCAAGCTTTGCTGACACATTTTTAATTATATAATTACTGCTAAAAGTAAAATAAATAAATAGTATTTATAGTAATAGTAAAATATATAAATAATATTCCGGTTGTGCACCAAACAATTTATAGAGGAGCCACAGCCAAGGGCAAAAGAGCCGCACTTTGCCAACCCCTAGTCTACACAACTCGTTTTATACCAAGGAAGATGCCAAAAACGATAACAGTTCTGATTAACAAAAAGGTTTGGAGTTCTCTTAGTGTTATCAGGCACCTGGATACCATATACAAGCTCCAAACAAATTAGATAACAATAGCGAGAGTTGGAATAACTTAACTGAGACACTGCGATTCAAGACTAGTTACAAGAATACTCGTCGCACATTCGCTATAGTTTACTCTTTTCTCGTTCACGCGTCATATATCTGAAGTGATACGATAGTGGTAAAATAGCAGACCCTACTTTCATCTTTGTTATTTAAAGCAAGGTTCTTTTCCAAACGCGAATCAGTTGTGCGAATTTTAAGAGAAGCCTGACTGGGTTTTGTGTATTTTATGGCCAAAGACCCCAACCAAATTGAGTTTAAAATGAATTTAAATTTAAGTAACAGTCTTACTGTTAGATTTTACGCTAATTCCTGAAAACGTTTTGTGCTTTAAAACTTAGTTTTTTAATTCTTGGTGTTGTATTTAGAGTTACGCGATTTTACTAACATCCTGAAGCTAAACATTGGTTGGGATTTGAACTCGGGTATAACTGAATATGGGAGAGAATTCGAACTCATAACCATAACTTCCATTGTCGGGCGCTTTAGCCATTACACACAGACGTTTAGTGTTAATATATAGTATACGTAGAGTACTGTTATCTCTATCTACCGCACAAAACGAGAGTGAACTCTCAATTATTTCAATTCACAGAACACTTACCGGTTTTCGCAAAAGCTTTAGTGACATAATACAAGCAGAATTCATTTCTCAATCTTACCTGAAAGGAAACAAAAGAAAAGTAAAATAAGCGAAAAACAGAGCAAGTTCACAACCTCCCTGGAAGACATCAATTTATACATGAAAAAGAAAACTGATTCAGATAATACTCGACAACAAAACCGGGTAATCGCAAGTAATCCCGGAGACAAATTGTGTTAATAACAAGGAGACATAAAGAAATATGTTATGAAAATCCAGGGAAATGACAGGGGAAAGTAATAAAAGTTTCTAAGCCATATCAATGGGAGGTAAAGAAGAAACGTATGAGTCCGTCCGTCTTTCTGGGGTGTTTTTTTATATTAAAAAAGAAATCTATTATGGCGGCTTAAGAAAAGAAAATCAGTTCTAGTCGTAAGACCGGAATCTTCGTTTTCATTTAATGGCTAATAATTGTCACCGAAGAAGTAACCGATCGACCCACGTTTGGTTCACTCTAAAACATGAACAATGACCATAATTCAGGATTAGTAAAGTGAAGAAGCTTCTAAATATGACAGCCAATAAGGACTTGTTTATTGTTTTCGGATTATGATTTTTCGACCAATCCTGCCATGGTTTCGTCCACTCTATTAGCCCATTCTATACAAGAAGAACTTCATCGAATTTCAATTTTATGATTACGAATAGAATTAAAAACGGAGAGAGATTGCGATTTTTTCTTTTGTTGACTCGTTTCGAAATTTTTTTTCTTGTATGCATAACCGCTAAAATTTAATGGAACCACATTTTACCAAGAATTCAGACTGGTAGACGGCGTCTGTTGTCTTTCAACCTATAATCCACTCTCGTGATGATAGACAAGAATTTTTCACTTATCCAAATAATCAGGAGGAACCTCAGCAGGAAGTCTGTTCAAATTATGGCAAATATTTTTATGAGGATGTCTGCTACATAAAAATTTCAGCAAACGAACCAAAACTTCGATTTTGGAGGTTATCCTTGACCTCGTATAATAAAAGCGACCGCCGCCGTCACCGCCACCATTGTCATTCTTCCTCTTTTGTCCTTTTTTTCTATTGTGCAGAGGCCTTTAACCGGGAACAAAGGCTATTTAATTTTGAATTGTGAAAACACTGCCATCCACCATCCATCCATGTGAAAAGAATAAGAGGGAGAAAAAATTCTGTCAGAGGGAAGAATCATTAATAATACGATTCAATGCCTAGAGGAACGGAATCGGTACCTGAACAATCTGATGGACAACCAAACACAATACTAATAAATGAGTTGAAATCCTTTTTTTGATTCACGTTTGCCCGATTCCTTGTCGTTTTTCTATTTTCTCAGGTTTTTGTATGTATCTGAATTGAAATTAGCGATTCTAGCTTGTGTGTATGTGTCTCTTCCACTGTCTTCTTTGGTCTTCTTCTTTCCCTTCTCCCAGTATGGCTTCTACTGAGTAGTCCTCTTTCCATTTTGTAACGTAGCCATACTATTGTAGTGACTTTGGCCGAGCCTCCGACATATTTGTGTCGAGTTTGGTCAAAATGAGTCACCCTATGAGTTCACCTTTGCTCATCTTTTTCCTTCATCTTATGTGGTCTGGAAACTCGTTTGTCTATTAACAACTCCATACACTAGTTTTTGTAATTTTTTCCGCTCTTATCAACCCATCTCACTGATTCTCCTTCTTAAAAAATTAAACTGAAAGATATTTGATACCAAAAAAATCAGGTGCTTAGTGTTGACTTATACCTAGATTAACACTTTACTCACTACCACATCAAATTTTGTTCATGTAAGAAACTACACGTTGTTAGATTACAGTAGATAAAATTTATTTACTAACTAATAATATGAATTTATGGGTTTGTGAGTTTTAATCCCGTTTTTCACCCTTGAGTATAACAGTATATGGAAGGAGGATTTGAACCTCACGACCATAACTCGTATAGTCGGGCTCTTTAACCACTACACCAGAGGGTCTTGTTACTAATTGTTAATACAACAAGTGCCAGTGCTCTTCCGTGACTACAGCGCTCTGTTTCAGCCCTCACTATACAAATTACAAAAGGTGCGAACATTTACCCGCTAAGACTCATTTATATTACAGTTTAGTCCTCCCTTTCCCAACAAATCTCTAAAAACAAGGAATATAAGAAGAATTTGACCAAATTTATTATCCCAATAGAAAATAGATTGATGAAACCGCCTTCTCCTCGTTAATTACATCCAACAAGGGGAGGAAATAAGAAAAATTCGAAACTTATTGAAACGCATACTCATAACACGTGCTCGCCGGCTCATATTTTTCTTCTTAAATATGACATTATGTTCCCTCTCCCCGTCTCTCTCTCTCTTTCTCACACCGTTTCATCTCCTCTTCCTCATCTCTCCCGAGCCTCCATCTTCCGCTTCTACGCTCGACTTTTCTGAACCGCTTCGAAAGATTTTTGAATAATTGTTCTAGAGATCCGATAACAAGCATTTACCATTAAACTGACATGTTTATGAATCTCAACATTTCTTCTGCATCTTTATTATGACTCCATTTGACGACAAATTCAAGTCTGACTGACAACTCACCATTTTATATTCTCTCCCTTTAGGTTTATTTTTAAATATCGCACTTAAAGAGAGAGAGGAGAAGGAGGGGAGAGGTGGTAGGAGAGAGAAGAAAGAAGAAAAAAAAAACAGACAAGGTTTTACAATTAATTGGCGAATGATAAACTTCTTGTAAGTCCGCCGCTGACCGGTTCCTTACCTGGTATAAGCGTGAGAAATTCTAAACCAGAACAAAAACCTATGCAAACTATTTTATTAAGAAAAAAACAGCAAAATGCTTCCATTTTATGCCACTTTTTCCTGTCTTATTTACAGTTTCTTTCCCTGTACTCCTTCCCCTCTCCTCACTTCTATTAATTATACAACAGAAATTAATTGTGGTTGTAGGTTTTAGTATTTCCGATTCTTTTTATTTAGTTGTTTCAAGACAGTCCTTTTGATTTAAATTCTGAGGTTGTATGAGGTACAGTATACAGAAGTGCTATCGAGAAGAAGAAACACAATTAAACACAATAAAAAAACGAACTGGAATTCGAGAAAAACATTTTTCCGAAACGATTACAGTGATCAGCGACATTTTCTATAATCCCCAGTAATAAATCAGGTTATTGAAACTTTCACGGCTGTTAATCATTGTATGTAAGCAGTTACAATTTTTTTGTTTCACTACAAGCTGCATGAAAAAGTAAAGACCACCTACAGTAAATCACTGTAAAAATTATTATTAACTCAGCTCACTCACTCTGAAAGTCAAAACCAAACGTGTGACCAAGGTTGAGCTGTTGGTACCTTTAAAACTGAACAATTTTTTATTAGAAATTTTTTTTAAAATCAATTTTCGAGTACAAAATATGATTATTATATCAAAATATATAAAATGTATAAGAATATCACTTTCTCAAACTGAGATATTACACCACTATTGTCTGACTTGAGGGTATATGTGTGCCTTAGTGTTCGATAAGTTTTATTGCAAACTAGAGAAGACAACTGACAAAAATTCTAGGTTCGCTAAGAGAAAGTAACTGACACAAAACAAGCATCGACAAAGAACTGTACAAGTATTCGAACATAACAGAAAAATTGTTTTCTAAGAACATCTAGCTCAATTGCACTCAGGACCGTCAAACCGGATATCCGAAGACATCTGCAAAAAGTAAGCTAATGACAAATCTATTTATAATCCTGCTTTTACTAAGAATCATCATAAAGTGTGCATTATTTATGAAAATTACACGCAAAAATTTGATGTGAAAGGATCGAGAATCAAGTACCACGATATTATTTCAAAAGTAACGCACACTTTGAGAAAGAACGTTTATCTAAAATATTTGTCTTGATCCCGCCCTGGAGTAGGCTACAATAGATACAGATACAGTGGAGGAAGAAAGAAAATAAAATAGAAAAAGAAAGAGAATAATAACAAGACAAGCTGAACAAAATGAACTATGCAAATATAAATAACCAAAAAAACGCTAAATATCCTCAGGGGTAAAGGTCAACACCAACCGAAAATTTCTGATCTTCAGGGCTTGAGCGAGGTACAAATAGAGATCCCATATATTTAGTCTGATATCCGCCTTCTAGAAGATTCTGGTGTCAGGCGAAGATGATAGTGACGAAGGGCGGTACAGATTAGACAGTTTATACTAAAATACGAGAAATTCCATTTAGGCTTTGTTTCATTAGTAATTTGCCATTTTGAAAACCAAAAATGGTGGAGAGGGTCTCATTTAGGGCAAAACAGTTATGAAAGTATTGAGCATCTCTAATCAAGATGAACAGAAACGTATCAATTATTAAAATGGATTCCCACAAATGTGTGAAAGGTGAACGGCATATACGAAGAGACAGAGCGTGTGAACGGTGATGCCAGATTCACACAAAGAAGGAGAAAATAGAAAAAGCAAAAATGGCGAAAGGGTAGTAGAAACAACGTTTTGATATGGCAAAAATGAACGGAATAAAAAATAGCCAAGACGAGAAGGGAACAAAGTTAATAACCTCAAACGAAACATTTCCAAAAAAAAATAGCAAATCATGAGAAAAGCAGAGAAACAAAACAAAGAAAATTCAATTTCCAAGATGAAAAAGAGAAAGAAAGCAAGAAATCAAAAGAAAAAGGTTTTTAAACTAATGTTATAACGGTTCCATCTCAACATTAACTATTAACTAACATTTAACGTTACTTTTATTTATTGAACAAAACAAAAAAAAAGGAATTTCAAAGTCGCGAGGAATTTAGGCCCCCGAATCCCGCCGTCTGGCTGCTGGTCATTTTGTAAACGGTCCCAGACAGAGAGAGACGGACACAAGCACACAAATCGTCGATTCGTTTCACGGCCGGCGAACTCCAGGCCCGGTAACATGTCACTAATCGGCCTTGTCTGTCCTCCGAATCCTTACTTTATCATATTTCGTCCTTCTCACCAGGAAAACATTATTTTCGATCAAAACTCTTATGCTTACCTCATTTTAGGTCAGCCGAAGATTCATGACTAACATCAAGCTGAAGGACTGACTGGAGAGCGTGAGAGCCTACCTTGCAAAATTATACTAACATATAAACAACTATTAACAATAAATGAGGCGACATTAACAAAAAAAATTGCGCAAGGTTTTCCCCGCATGGCCGGCCAAATAAAGTTCACTGATTTATCGATGACTTCTTGGTCATGCTCAGGTTGAAACGACTCTCGAATGGAAGCCTTCGACTCTTTAAATTATACAAAAATCTTTTTGTTATTTCATTGGTTCCGAATCTTTCGTCTCTCTCTCTCTCAGTGTTGAGAGAGTTCATCCAAGAACGGTGACACTTTCCCGAAGGCCATTGTTAAACGTTGTGTCGTTGATTTTATGTTTTCATAACAAATCCAAAATTTTAAAATTAATTTCCCCACTGTTTATATAACTTAATAGAAGCAGAACGGATCGGAAATCCAAATGACGGACTAAATATACGGGAGCCTCATATTAAAACGTCAATCATGAATAGGACTTTCAATTTTATATGTTCTTTCTTCCTTTCTTTCTCTCTTTCATTCATCTTCCTTTATTTCTGCGTCGAGGAAAGACATTTAAAGGTGAGTGATATCGACAGTGTGTGTCACAATCATATAGATCACTTCTTTGTTTTTTATTATCTGTCCATCAAAGATTGTTGAGGGTGGTTCTCCAAGGTCAAATAAATTAACATTAACGGTAGTTGGGTCTCGTTTTATGCGCTTTGTTTTTGATTGCGTTTGAAGTTCCGCTTTTCTATGTAATTACAAAAGGTTAGTTAGTTGAAGTCATAGTCATCATCATATCCAGCTTCTTGGGTGTGGCCTACAATTCTGATGTGCTATCCTGGTAAGTTTTCTTTCGACTTCTCCTTTTGCCACAATCTAGCTTTTCCTTCCCTCTGGCTTCGTCTTCGGCTAACTTCAATACAGTAACTTTAGTAATTTCTTCTTTTTTTCCAGTAACATACAGAACCCAGGATAAAGTTTGTATAAGAAGCTCCAGTATCTGTAAGTTCTCTCTATTCTAACAACACAATCAACATACAGCCTAACTATAATGACACACTATAATGAAACAGAGGTACTCCGACTTTTAGAGTGTGAAGTAACACACTATTTACGCAAATATTATTTCACCAAAATTTTTGAAATCCTCATCTATCGCACAAAACGAGACCTGTGATTTGAATATTTTGTAGCCAGTCACAGCCACAAATTTAAGATTGACTGAAATACAAATTATAAAAGTTAGTTTTTAGAATTTGTATCGATTCTCAGGAAGCTTTTTAAATTTGTTTCTTGTGCTTTTAGGTGTTTATAAGATCTTGGCTCTGTGGTTGTACAAACGCTTGCCATTTTGGCTGTCATCTCTTATGTGAGAAATTAAAGTCTTGTAGTCTGAGATTTTGGTTCTAAACTGTCGCACAAAACGAGACCTGAGTATTGTATTGTAGTTTGTATACATTCTCCAATTGACAGTAAACAAAACGGTATCCCAAAAATTCGTTGCGGGCAATTTCGTTGCACGAAAATTCGTTGCGAGGACAACTCGTCACAGCGAAAACTCGTTGCAAATCACTTTTGTGATTTCCTTCCTGGGAACGCCTCTCGTCAAATTCAATTTAGTCAATTAACCTTTATTTTATGCATTTCTTTAATTCAAAATAAGTCTTTATATTCATTTATTAATAAAATAATAAATATGAGCACTTAATATTCAAATAAAACTTAATACAGGAACTCAAAAAATTATTTTAGAATTTTTAGTAACAGTATTTAAGTTTTGTTTCGTTTTAATAAATTAAATTGAGGGTACAAATACGGCCAAAAGAAGTAATTTATTTATTAATATGCTAAATAATATTAGGGATGAATATTTAAAAACAATTCAATTACAAAACGCCGAAATTTTGGCGTAAATTTGCGTTAGAAACGAATCTACAACGAGTTTTCGCTGTAACGAGTTGTCCTTGCACCGAAATTTTTGCAACAAATTGTAGTAGAACCAAATAAAACACCCAAGTGAGTTTAGACCTACAATTTAGACTTTTAAGGATCTTCAGTAACATATTATATCATATCAATCCAGAAGACCCATCAGAAGACCCAAGCGCAAAATGCCATATATTGGAAGCTCAATTTGAATCTTGCAACAAACAAAATCCGAACTGACTCATTTAAACCGGTGATTCTCAAAGTGGTCTGTATCGACCCCTAAGAGTTTGTGAAACCTGGAAGGGGTCTACGTCAGCGGAAAACAAATTCTGGAGACCATGAAATGAAAATGGGGGTCCACGATAGTGGATCTCAACACACACAGATGGTACCTACTTACTTACATTATAGTATCTTATAAATACAGACACATTATTTATAAAAGTACGTATGAAGCAAAAAATTTACTTCACTGCGGTGAGAAATTTACAAAAATCAATATCAGGATCAATAGGGGATCTACTCAAAACTGAGAAACATGGTAAAGGGTCTAAGACAAAAAAAATTTTGGGAACTTCTGATTTAGACTAACTTACAACAAGGAAGAAGAAAGGCATCTACAAGACAACGACAAAGGACGTCGGTAAACGCAACAAACTCCCAAAGCAACCTCCAATTCGTACACCTACAAACGTGAGTAAGACTGCTTCTCCAACTGCTCTTCCCCCTTGTAGACGATCCCAGGTCGCTTATACAAAGACCTCAACACAAATTCTTTCAACTCTCCCATAGATAGTTGTAGATAACTATGACGAGGATTAAATTCCGAAACCGAAAATCCCTTTTCACAGAGATCAACCCCAAGTTCAAATAAATAATTATATGACAGTCGAAAATAATGGAAATAAAATTTGAATAGTGATTGATTGAATGGAGGGGAATAATAGAAAGAGGACGCATAAAAATTCTTGCGCAAGGTAGAATTACAGAAAAAGAAAAGAAAAGATTGAATTGAATAGAAAGAAAAGGAAGAAAAGAAGAAAAAGAGAAAAAAGGGTGTAAAAAGAATGGGTTAAACAAAGGTGGGAAAGAGTATATATGCAACGCGGGCACGACTTCATCTGCAACCGTCGAACACATAAATCTTTGATGCACTGGAATCCAAATCACCACCGGCAAATGATGTAACTGGAAATGTAAAATACAAAAACTGGAATTTCTCTCTCTCCCTCTCCTTTTTTCTTTTTATTGACCGAATCCCAAACACAAAGGATATTTCAGTATCAATCGTAGAACATGATTTTAGTTAAAAATTTGCATATGTTGGTTTGTTTAAGGCTTCTTTTTATTTTTACTTTTTTTTTCTTTACCGTCCTCTCCGACATTTTCATTGGGAAATATTTACAACTAATTTTTATAGACTTGAACCTGAATACCTTGCTTAATCATAAAAGTAAAAAAGCGATGTGTCATGATCACTTTTTTTGCGTGTGCTTCACTTACGGAATGTTACTCCTCAGAAGGCTGGGTCCCCAATCCATTTATGGAATTATTTGAACATATTTTATTAGCTTACCGCTAATTATTGTTTCCAGAACAATAATCAATAGGTCACTTCTCCTGATCTGTTCTCATTTTTCCCAGGGGCGTGAGAAATTGCAGCAAAGGGTGAAAGGGGGTGGGTGGCTGGGGTATGAAAGATGAAAAGTTTTTCCGAAAGACAACAAATTTTGTTTTTATTGATATTAATTTTATTAACATTAATAACCAAAGACGACAACCACTATATATAGAGTTTTTTGGTTGGAACTGTCCTTCGTTCTTTGGTATTTGTCCTTATCGGAATGTCAGATTTTGCGATCCGACGCCTGGTATTTAGCCAAGATAGTTTTTTATTAAACCCGAGATAGGCCAAGAACGAGCGGTTTTCGGACATTGAATTGTCAAATTGTCAGAGTATGTTCCTCTGTAATCATTATTATGATAATAATGATTAGATTCCGATGTGTGGGATGAACGTTATTGACGAGACGAGATAAGGGTTGTGAGGAAATTCAAATTTGAATATGACAACAGATAACAGATTATTACGAGTGAGAGAGTTACTGCGAAAACGACGTTTCAAGAGTGTTATTTTGAGAATTAGCAAGATGTTGAGGATGTAATTGATAAATAAATACACAAACCCAAATATATTATTAACGTTACTTTAAGAGGTCCAATTCGGTGTGATTGGTCCAGACGTAATCACTTATTCTCGTGGAATTGGATAGAAATCTGTAACATCTTCAGTTCTGTACATAAAAGAATCTCAGATGCACCAGAGAGTTTTATAGAGTTGTACGCTAAGTTGTGTAGCGAACCTAAAAATGTTAGGGCGTTATCACTGGATCTAACTTTACATCTTGTTAAATAAGTATTCATCCAAGAATATCGAATTTCGTCAAAATAATCACAATTTCCATAACTCTGTCTCAATTGTAACTTCTCTATTTCCTTCTCTTCTTCATGTAGATAACTTGAATAGTCTGTACGCAGAAATACTTCCACCTAACATATCTTTACTTTCACTTGATATAACCAGTTAGTCTGCAAAATGTGAGATTTGAGATTGTCGCGGCTGTTACCATTAATGTTAGTAAGTAGAAGACAAAGCGTCTGAACAAGGTAATACTGACTTGAGCGGCATAACAGCCAAGAGTTTAACATTACTAACATTGCCTTATATCACAGCTGAATCAAAGCTGCTTGTTTCTATTCCCATTTATTCGGCAACCATTATTCATAACAAAATTCGAGAGAAGCAAGAAAGTTTCTAAAACGGCAAAGACTCCTAGCTAAAATCTCTCTTTTTGAAATTTGTCCAAAAAAATAAGTTTTCCACTTTTATTTGTTCCTCTTTCTCTTTCGTTCCCTTTCATCAGGAGGGAGAAAAACTATGACAAAAGGGTACAAAAAAAACGTTTAAATGAAGAAAGTTTTGAAAAAGTTTGGCTGTCACAAGTCAAAAACACTACGTAATTATGAGCTTCATTAAGAACTTTAACAATAATCCTCTGAATCCTTTCAACCGGTACTCGTACTCATTTGTCATTTTCTGAAAACAAATTTTACTTTTTTCTTTCTTTCTTCCTTCCTCCCTATCCCCCTTTCTCTCTCAGCCTTTCTCCTAAACGCTTTCCATCCAAACAGCGGAAAATTTATTTTTTGAACAAAGACCTTTTTGAAAATTTGAAAATAAATCTTTTTTGAATGAACCCCGGGTAATTATGAGGAACAATAAAGAGGATGAATGGAGTCATCGTCAAAACAAAACACGTGCCTCACTCTTTTTTATTATTAACTTTTGTTTTTAATATATTAATAATTATACTGGGGGTTTTTTGGGGTGGGTGGGTGGTGGAAGGGCGCAGAACCAACCTTTTCGGGAGGTTGCTTTGGATGATAAATAAAGAAGTCAAAAAAAGGGTCACGTTTTTGGGTTTTTGTGTAGAATTGAAACATAATTTCAGTTCGGTTCGTGGATGAATTAGATGGAAGGTTGTTTTGAATTGGAGTGTTGTGATGATGATGTCCCTCCGCCACTTCCGACTCCTATACGAACACGAATATTCGGATTTTTCTTCATTTTCTTTTTCTTTTTCTTCATTCATTAAGCTGATTCATTATAATCATTGTCTTAGTATTCAATGAAGAAGGTTTATAACAGTTTGAGCCCTATGGGGTGTCCAAAAAGTATTTTACCCCAAGACCATATCTAAATTTGAACCATATCTTCGACATCTCTCATGCTTTTAGCTCTAGCTCCAAAAATTGTGTTACTGGTTCACGATATCTAATATCCGTTGGTTGCTATGTGGTACTGTATATTTGTGTTAATGCTCTTTTGCAAAACCGGTACGCAACATCCAATAAACGAAATATTTGAAACAACTCTAGCTTTATGCGTTTGCACATTTATAACAGGGCGAGTTAGTTAGGGTATTGTTAGTAATTAGAGAAAACTGGAAAGTACATGCATTCCTTCACCGAAAGTATGGTGGCTGCAAAGGAGTTTCTAAAACGCAATGGAGGACTGTACACCAAAGAACAAACTGAGCGTCTTTGGTCGGTCTTAGAATTCACTGCCCTTGGTGATGTTTTAGGTATTAAAAGATAAAAATGTAGAAGATCAAATTAATAACAATGTAATATATTTTAATGAAGTTATACTTTAGTATTCATTTGTTTATCTGATTTCCACTTGATCTGGCTCGAAAGACAACAGAAATACGAACTATACTGACACTTTCTTTAGGGTTATATATACAACATGGCTTTTGGGTTTCCAACAGCACCCCGAACATCCAGACGGAGAAGGAAATTTATTCTCATCGATGAGTAAGACAATTTACGGAACTTATCCACCACTGGGTCAAACACACAAGCCACAACAATCAACATTTGCGGTACACCAATCCTCCACGTGAACAAAACCGCCAAATGAGAGCGGATCGCTCTCCTCGCACTCATTAAACCAAAGAGTCAAAGAGGCCCCTCCTCTCCCATCCACCCCAAAAAACCCATGCAAATCTCCTTCAACTAATCAATAGATAATTTATTTAGTTATCTTCGTCAATTTGTGAATTTTCATGCATAATTAGGTAAAAGTAATTGGTTAAAAGGAAGAAGAAAAGAATTTAAAGTCAATTACACGGTGAAGTTAGAGTTCCTCCGGTTCTCATGGCTTTCGAGATGGTTCGTGATGTCTTCGCCACGCTTTTTCCCTCATCACCTAGCACACACACATACAACACACTCACACAACATATATTAATCGTATTTGGGAGATTCAGAGATTCTTTGAATTTTTTTTTGCTTCTGTGATTCCCCATTTTTCTAGAAACTGAATGGCTCTGAACCGGGTGGCTTTTCTTTTGAGGACCAAAGAATTGGGCGAAGATCAAAGGGAAGTCGAAAAAAGCTTCCTTTCATCAGTGACGAATTTCAACAATAATAAGAAATATGAACCCTACAAGTCTGGTTCGTCCATTTCATAATTGATCCTCGTCCTTCCACCTCCTCCTCCTCCATCTTCTTTTGTGTCAAAATCCGACTTAATCTTGGATGAAAAATTAAATTTAAAAAAAGCAATTTTTCCCCCTTTTCTTAGGCGCGATGCTTTTTGGTCATTTTTAGTCGGACTCGAGATTTATTTCTCCGTAACTCTCACATTATTTTCCTTTTCTCTTTATCTGATTCCCTTTCTCTCGTTCACCGTCAAAAATCAATTAACTAATTAATAAATCATCATCTTCGTCATTGATTTCCCAACTTCTTCGTTTCCTTTTACCGTCATTTCTGCCCGTGAAAGAGAAGAAGAAAAATTTTTCTCAAAACACATTCTTGATCTTATTTCTTTCTTTCTTTCTTTATTTTTTATTCGTCTTACAAATACATACGCCATTCGCCATTTCCTTTTTTAATACCATCTTATTGCTTCTCATTCATAAAATAAATTCGTTAAGTTTATTTCTGTTAAGACTTGGCCTACTTTTTAGTGAACGTTTTATGTCTTGCGATTTCGATCTAAATTTCCTTTACACAAGACTTGGAATTCAATTTTTTTCCTTTGCTTTTTTCCTTTTTCTTAATTTCGACATTTTGCTTTTTAGTTTTTTTATTTGTAAGATAATTTTTGAATTTGGTAAGCAAACTGTAAGAAAATTTTAATAGTCGGCTTGGCTCCAGGACAGGGAGTCAACCTGTTACAGTTACAATGCTCTATTTCGTAAACACTCCTACTGCTCTTTGACTATGTACTACTTAACCGTTTCGCTGAATTCGCTTAATCAGGCATTGTTTGAGCATGTAGCGATTAATATAAAATTTGAGTATATACTGAAGATTTATAAAAACTATAAAATCGAAAAATAATTTTTTAAGAAAATGTTTCCGAGGGAATGGTTTTGTTTCCTGTTTTCTCTTTTCCCACTCGGACAATGGAACATTCGGCTTTGGCTACAGGATCATTATTATATTATTCTGTATTAGTTTTAGGAGCCTGATTGACTCATTTACAATTTTTTGATACTCCACTTAACCCAAATCCGCATTCCTAAATGTCATTGTAATTTTTTCTAAACAAAATTTTCCACTAACCATCTACACAGTACTCGTAATCTAGAAGGTGATCTAACCCAACATTTACGATCTGAGTCAAACTGACTCATTAAAAATTTTGTTATTGTTGAACTCCAATCAAATCACACTTCATAAAGACTATTCTTTAAACTGATTTAGGAAACATCGAGGCAGTACTCAAACCGCGAACTTCAAACTTAAAACATTAAATAGCTCTAAAATAGTGATTATGAGCCGAATTGACTCATTAAAAATTTTGTTATAACTCAACCCAACTCAAATCTTCCAAATTGTTATTTTTAACCCAGCAAACACCAGAATCAAACTCTAAATCCCAAAGTGCAAACCTGAAACTTATCAAAAATCGTAGTATGAGCCAGACTGACTCAATAAAAATTTAATTAAAATATTTCTTATTTAAAAAAAATTTAGAGTTTAATTGACTCACTTCAATTAACATAGGTGCACAAACAAAACCTGCAAAAGTTGCATGTTAATGATATTTTGAATTTGAATCACATCCCTGTCTAGTTTTGAATTTGAACACGGGAACTTTCCTCTAATGTTTCCGACTGTTTCTCACACGATGTATAATTACCATCGGGTCTCGTTTTACGCGTGTTATTTTTACGCGATTACGAAATACAAAACCTGTTAGATTTATTTCATAAGCGATACGAATTTCTGTCAAGAATTCATTTCATAAGTAATGAGCGCCTGGATATAATTTTCATTTCAATGGATTTTGAACTCTCATTTATTGCAAACGTTAAATAATATTGTGAGCCAAATTGACTCACGGTTATGTAACATTAAGGCGTATGATTAACAACCGCAAATCTAGTATGACCTTACATTGTAAAATTTATTTCTTCAAATAAATTTCATTCAGATTAATCCAACGCATGTTCTGTTGATTCAAAAGAAGCAGAAGGACACGAAGGTTCTTTCAAAAATAATGCACACTGAATTGTATCTATGTGAAAATTGATTCAGGGAGTAAAAATATCTTTTGTTTAATTAGTTCCTCGACTCTTTATCTATGCGTAACGACGACAGTTATGAGTTAACTTCATTAAAAATAGGTATACAGTCAACATCAGTAAATTTAGTGTTAATTGCGGTCTGAAGGTTAATTAGAAAATCTTGAGGGCAAGAAATCAGAGCAAAAAAAGTTTGGACGACCAGAAAGAAACCGAACATTGTATTGTAACCTTACAATAACACACAAACTTCGACGTAATCTATTAGAACCTTAGTTATTGTTTCAAAACTTCTGAGTTCACTTGTAAAAGTGAATTCAAAGAAGAAGTCTCCGGTGAGCTTCGTACTGATCCATAAAAAATTCGTTGGAGCTTTCATTACTTTAAAATTGGGCGGAAGTAAACGAATTTAACGATACGATAGTAATATGATGCACTAAAAATACTATTATCTCTTATAAGTTTCAAGTTATAGCGGAATGAATTATTGAATAGGCTTATAATGCGAAGTTGTAATCCCCTTCCCCGATAAATTCTTCACAGTTTGACCATAATACTTTATAGCTGCTATATCTTCTTCTTCAGAGTGTTACTCTCCTCTTTTATGCTCCTGTTCCTCTTTTCAAACTCTTTTTTTTCCATCTCCTTCTTCTTCTTCCTTCTCGAAACATGTAACATTATTCTTGTTCAACTAGAACCAAACCGAGGGAAAAAGGGCGAAAGTTGGTCGTTTCTTTTTCTTTTTTATTCTCCTGCTCTGACTAGTTTCACTCTTTAAAAAAAAATGTGATTCGTCTTTGAGAGTTGGTAGAAGACCATCTCGTAACCACTCATTCAGAACAGAATGTATCAGCTCGATTTGCGAGATCCAAAGATTTCTCTGTGTCACTGCGTTCTGTCTCCTGATAGGTCGATGCCTTTGACTTGAGCCTGTACACATGAATCCTGTACATTTGTTTTACATAGGCAGTGGAACCACCGCCACTACGTAATCTAGGTACCGCAAATATTTCGGGTGGCAGTCTTCATCCTTATCTACCTTGCTGATGTATAGGATCTGTCCCAAATGTTCCCCGAATAACTTTTTTTTTCAAAATCATTTCTTCAGCATCAGTTCAAAATTCCTTTGGAACTTTTCAAAGCTGGCTGACGTCGGTATCATTTCGAACTAGCTAGAACCCTCCTCCTCTAACTTCTCAGCCAGCCAACCCAACCAACTAGGAAAAAATTATTCCGGGAAATTTTGGAACAGATTCCGTACAAATATATCTAACGACAGGAATAGAATGTTACGTATGTTTTCGAGGCACAACACTGTTTCTAAATGAAGTGTTTAATTAGTGCTTAGCAATCAGCAGAAAAATTTGAGCTTTTATTCAATTTAGTGCTGAATTTTATTAACTATTTTGGAGAAAGAAGATAAGTTTGAGTTTTAATCATAAACCAATGTCTCCACCAATCCCTGAAACCTATCGATACTCTATAACCTACCCATGAAATAGAAGGAAAGTCGGACTAACACTAAACCAAAAATTTCAAGCTTTAATGTCGTTCCTAAAGGTTTTGAATGCCAAACAAAACGTTACATATACCTAAAAAGAATCGAAATAATTATTATGAAAACGGAAACTGACCGAAATTTTGTTATACGATTGCAGCGACATTAAATTCGTGCGGCGAAAGACTGAACCATTCTCCAGTTTGGAGATATGTGTTCGGTTTTGGCTTAGTTTTGCCTCGACTACTTAAAATCAATAAACAATTTCAAATCCGCCTCAAATCCATGATCCAATAGAAAGAGGGACAAGCTTCAAACTGTCAAAAGGAAAAAGAATTGTTAACCACATCGCGCCTTAAAAAATAATAAAAACGAAAATAAAGAAAAAAGAAGGAAACAACGCATTTTTTAACGAAGGGGCTCTGAGTGTATTTGAAGGTGTATTCTTTCAAAAGTCATAAATTGTAGGTTTGATGTGAAATACTGCAAGATCCAGGTCCCCGAGGGTTTCAGATAAGAGATATGGGTTATCAATAGAAAGGGTAGCTTCCTGGAACGACTGGAGTGGGAACGAACCGTTCGAGGTAAAACTCCCGGTTTTCTTCTCTTTTCTTCTCTTCCATTTTTATCACCATTTTAAAATAACATTTTTGACAACTTCCTCTTCTCGAGATGGTCGATCGGGTTCTCATGCTTCTTGACCTGTCTTTCCTCTTTCTCCTCCATCTCTCTTTCACCTTTCCCGGTATAAAATTGGGAAATCGGAGTTTGGGAAAGTCGAGCCTTCAATTTATTGGAAAGATTGTTTCGTTCGGCCACCGCTCAAAAACCGGAAAACTTTTATTTTCTGTATAAAAAATTCAAATTTAACTGCACTTTTAAAAATTGTTTTTATCCAAAATAAAAAAAAGGCTGGAAGGAAGGAAAATGCATTTTCCTTTTCCCGGGGCAGCTGTACAGTTTCTTCGCCACACGATTGTAATTCATTTTTTTTTCTTCTTTGAAACGGACCCGGGGTCAATTATTTAAAAAATTACAGCTCCTTTGGGATGCAACAAGAGTGGAAATTGAACCCGCTTCCTCCTTCCTCTTGAAATTGAGATCTTTTTTTCCTTAACAATTTACAACTTTGTCTTTTTCTCAGAGGGTTATCCTTGACAAAAAAAACGTAAAAAAAACGAAAGTGAACGATGGCATGCTTAAATAAATAAATAATTTCGTCATTTTTTTCTCCTTATTTTTCAAGTTCTGTCATTGCATAACACAAGGCTGTAGAAAATCTGATAATACTTATATTATTTATTTATGTATGTAATCGTTATGGTATTGCACTGGCGGTGGAAATGAATTGCGGACATACTGTACCTCCTTACATGGAATTTTTTTTCCCCGTGAAATTTTATAATCTGAGATTAATGACTTTGAAACACTATATAGACGCAATGAGTCGTCGTATCTCTTCCTCTGATTCAGTTACAACAAGATCAAAAGAGAAGAAGTGACGGAGAGGAAAAAAAAGAAGAGCAGAACAGGAAAGATTCAAAGTTAGTTAGTTGCTAAGTTATTTTTTGAGTTTTAATCCAGGTCTTCACCCTTGGGTATAACAGTGTTCAGGCTTGCGACCATGTCGGTGGAATTTCTTTATTTCCTTGTAAGGTGATTTATTAGGTTCAAGAGGTTTTATGAAAAAGGTAAAATGGCACAAAAGGCTCTGATGAATCATTAGAAGAATGCTGTACCTGTACCTGAAGTTATTATGCTAATTGTAAAGTGATCCATCCAAACAAAGGCTCAGGAATTTTAAGGCAAATGTTTAATTGGCATAATAGGTCGCCTGGATGGGTCATTAAAAAAGGGTTGCTGTTGGGTTTCAACCCTTTGGGTATAAATTCTGGCACGAATGAATCAAGAAAACAACCCGAATCTTGGGATCGGAGGTATTGTTTATTTGCAACCTATTCTCACACCTCACCGACCACACGTGATTTTAGAAGAATACAGGATGTGGAAGAGGAGACGAACTCATGATCATAACTTTTCCACCAAGTGCTTCCCACAGAAACCTTCAAACTAGAGGGAGCAGTAAAAACAAAAAGAGTGCAAAGTTGGAGAAGAGAGCACCACACTCTGATTAGAATTTTATCTACAGCATCCAAACACGGCGGTGTTGTTATAGGTTTTATTTAGATGTGTTAAATAAATAAAAATGATGTAACATGATCGACGTATATATGTTACCGATAAAGTGCCAAATTTGTGAATGTGGAGATGAATTGATTTGCCTCGTCAATAAGTGCATGTTCTGGAGTAGCGATGCTAGAACATACCAGCAAGTGAACAAACACATATAAGACAGGATGGGATATTAAAAAATAATATAAGCAAAACATCTCTAGCACACAAGTGAGAAACCCAAGAAGATGAAAGGCATAGCAAATGAGGGAATACAAGAGGAGGATGGGTTGGTGGTGGTGGAGAAGGAAAGAGGAGAATGGGGAAGAAAAATTTCTTCCAGTCAACTTATTTTGGTTTGACATAAAATTATGTCGTTCTGACAAACTTTCCCTTTTATTTTTTCTGAAAGACTACATTACAAGGTTAGGAAGCAAAATATGAAAAGAGAAGAAGAAGAAGAAGAAGAGAAAAAAATCTCATTATGATGTCAGTCACAGTATTCGACGCATTTTCTCATTTCCTTTTTTTGAGTAGAGAGAGAGAAAGAAAAAAAGAAGAAAAATAAACATTAAAAATAGAACAACTAATTTTCTTTATTTAAAAAGAAAAGAAAAAAAGGTAAAAATGAAAAAAGTTGAGACGAGGAGTTGATCTCCAGCAGTTCTCATAAAAGTTATAGGAAATGAAAGATTTTTATTATCTTTCCTGTCTTCATCTTTCTTTCTTTCTCCATCTCTTTTTTTACCTATGGACGAGAGAATAACTTTTCCATATACAAAAAAAAATTTTTTTTTCTGTTATGTTGGATTCTTAAAAAAAATAATCTCTTGTGCAACCTGTAATTTAAAAGAGTCATCGCCCCCTAGAAATAAAAAATTTTTTTCTTACTTAACATTTCCGCTCATGGTATTACAACCCTCTGTTTACCTACAACAGCCCATTTTCATGGTGTAAAGATTTCTTTTTCATTCTTGAATAGTTGGCAGGAATTAAATGTCAAGTTGGCAACTGTACAGATTACAGCCATGTGCGTGTCATGGCAGACATGTACGCAAGGTTCTATATAGTTAAACTATAATAAATTTAGTATTCGTGGGTGTTATTTACTCAAATATATTACAGAATCTTTTGAATTTTTCGTTCAGTTAACCACCCCCATACTGTATCCGAAAAGACATAGTTTTGACCTAGCACGGTTGCAAAACCGAAATTTCGAACCAGACGATTGCGATAACGCTATTTCATATGTCTGAGTACTGTATAGTCTTGTGCGCACTCACTAGTCACATGTTAGGTACTGTGATGTTGAGTGTTTTGTGATTTCAGTTTCGACTACTGACGGAAGACATTTTGTGTTGTATTTAGTGGGTATGCCTATGTCAAAAAGACCAAAAGTCGATACAGAAGGTGTATCACTCATATCTGGAGTGGAGAATGGCAAGAATATGTTAGAGAAGAAGAAAAGAACAAAGGAAGAAGAAGGAAAAATAGTTGGGCCTCTAAATCTAGTTTTGTCACCCCTGGGTATAACAGCATGTGGGAGAGAGGTCGAGCTTGCAACCCTATCTTCACTAGCCAAAACGTTTAGCCACTCAACCACAGGCCATCCACAGACAGTACTACAATAGAACAATATCAAAAGCTAAAATACCCGAAAGCGAAAATAAGAAAACAAATAAAAACTCAGCAAAAACTTTCACCACAAAAAATAAATATCCGCCTTATTGGAGGGTTACCTGTGTTATAATTTTCCACTTTTCCAGATTCTGATCCCTTCATCACTTGCAAATATGACAAAGAATCGTGGCAAGTTTCAACTTGTGAAGATTTAAGAACTGGATTCCTTTAGCCCTAATCACCAGAAAATGTTTCAACCGACATTTAACACTAAACAAAAGCAATTGTCTACGTGGACACTCAACACTAACATGTTCAATTCAAAAAAAGGAAAAACTGGATCAATAAAAGATATTTGACGGGTTAAAACCATACAAGACGCAACCCGTACAGATCTTTTGAAATGCAAATAAAAATAAATTTTTAAGCACAAATTTTATAGCACTATAATGAGGAATGTGGGGTGAAAAAGGGTACTGATGCGAAAAATTCGCACAGATTTGGATCCCTTCCTTCATCACTGAACACTATCACCGTTTCAACTATAGTCTGTGTCGATCGAAAAGGAAAATGGAAAATAAAAATTTTCTTTCACGTGTTATAGTTGTAAATAGTTTTCGACCGTTTTTCACAAAATATAAATAAATTGCAGTGATTCTAATAAACGAAAAACACTTCACAATCATAATTTGTTGAATTCTATAAGGCTATCGACGTGCAACTAGAATTAACCAACTAAAGATGAATTTTTATTCGTGGGTTTATATTTCTGTCACCACGAAATCGCTAAATTATGTTAGACTACTTGAGTCTCGTTTTATGCGTTTTGTCATTGTAACTTTTGTGGAATTTTAGGACGAGGAACGTAACCTTTTCGATTTATTTATTTAATTATTTATTTGAGCTTATATCCCGTTTTTACCCTTGGGCATAACAGGATACGGAAGAGGATTCGAACTAACGGCCATAGCTTCTATAGTTGGGTGATTTAACCACTACACCACAGACCTCCCGCGTAACGGGGTAACCTTTTCGACTTAGAAGGTTCATAATATTCATAGTATTCTTCCACCTTTCGCGTAAACCAGGAACTGTCTTTATTTATTCCTCTCTTTAATTCGATTTAAACCATTTCCTTTCAGTTAAAAAATCAAAACCGCATTCGGGTTTCTTTTTACGCGTTTACTGCTTCAACTTCTGTTGAATATTAAAACGGAAAAGAAGCACAGTTTCTTTTGATATACCTCCAGACTTTTTTTAAAACACGATTCATGGCATTCTGTTTCAATTTTTTCACCTTTCGCGTAAAATAAGACCTGCCTTTGTTTATCTCCCTCTTTGAATCAATTCAAACGTCTCCTCTTCCTTTTGGTACCAAATTGCATTCTATAATCGCATTCACTCAAAAAAAATTTTATCAAAAATCAAATCTCGTTTTATGCGTCCTATTTTCGCGCCAGCTTTCCAAAAACTTGAGCTTTAATAAATAAAAACCAGACATTTCCACTGCAAAAATAAATCTCTCGCACAAAACAAGACCTCATTGTATTTTGTTTTATCTTTGACTTGATTCAAACCGACTTTTCCTCATTCTTCCTGACTCTTGACAATAACAAAAATCGTCGTTTTATCACCAGAATTATCATCGAACGGCGAAAAAAAAATTGAACATGAGAATTTTGTCAAAAGCTCTCAAGACTCATTTTATGCGACGATAAAAAATTACACAATGCACTAATTAATCAGATTAAAAAGTTACTTGACATCAAAAAATATTGGGAAGATGCGAATAGATATAAATATCTAGAATGCACAACTTGGAGTTAATAGAAAAAAAAATTTCGTGAAACGCGTAAAAGTAGAACCGATCGGACTGAAATTTATTTAAATAATAAAGTTTTCTCTTCTTTGGGTGTATATATATAAAAAATCAATTAGGGATTTGTCCCAGTTTCATTACAAGAGAAAAAGACAAAAAAGAAGATAAAAAGGACAAATAAAACTTGTTCCATGGTTGCTAAGTTCTAAATGTCAAATCCGCATTCAAGCATGAACTTTATGCACTTGCTATTGTAGAAATATTGCACTTTAATTATTTTATTTATTTTTTTCTTCCAGTCGTAAAAAAAAAACTCGCCGGGTATTTCCACGTAAGCCCAGATTTTATTTTTCTTTCTATCTGGCACATAAAGCAGAGAATAAAAATAAATAAATAAATAATCGACAATTTTACGGGAATGGAATTTTTAGGAAGTAATAATAATAAAAACCGGAAGGACTTACCTTTGCGTAACGTGGAGGCCAGGATCAAGGGGCAACAGCACTTCCATCTACAATGAAATTTCCTCAAAATCGACTGACTATTCTCTTCATGTTCCTCCCGACCAAACACACCCTGAAACATAGATAATGCAGAAAAATAAACAAAAACGATATCTTTATCAGCATATTGTTGCTAAAGAGAAGGTGAGTTTCTGTTCATTTTCATCTTTTCCTCTACGTTTGTTCACTTGTTGTTGTCAAGTGTTCTCGCTCCGGACCTGTCCGACCAAAATCTTTTAGGTTCGGCATCGTGACAGATCAACTTCCGGTGATTTAATGATTTTCTTTCGTTTTTCTTTGTTTTTAATCTCCTCCTGCTAACTACCACATGTACCTAATATGGGACAATAAGTAGTTGGTATGATTTAAGTACTTAACTATGACTTATCTGGAGAATAGATCAACATCTTAGTCTCATGAGTTGGCGGGTAGAAATAGACATATCGTTTCAGGTGGGTGTCGAACTACAGGTAGCCGAATACCCAGTCTACCAGACGACACTCATCTCTGTAAAAACAGTCAAAGTTTCGTGATTAAGATGTGTGGGCAGAGAAATCATTAAAACCCTAATTATGAGACTTAACCGTTTTTACACTAAGACTGTTAGCGCGTTTTGGAATTTAATGAAAAACGATGAAATAGATGAATGTAGTCAGCAGTTGTAGCATTAGACAGAGTATTGATACTCGTATTTCTCATACTATCTACTAATAAATAAATAATTATCACACTACCATTATTCTTTCGGTCGCCGCTCAAATTTTTCGATGATGAGAGAATTTTTTCTAGTCTCATCCAGACTTTTTGCCAACTGAGGACATCCTCTGTTGAAGAAATTCGGTTTCGACTCGAAAGCTAACATTATTAACATTAATGGTAACATTTTTTAAGCATATTAATGTATGATCGCGTGTGAAATTGTTACTTTAGTTAGTACATCCTCTTAGTCTTCGGAAAGAAAATTTGAGCTGGGATTTGCAGCAAAGTCTACTGTTTATGTTGGGCCTAAAAGATCCAGGTGACATACAAAACGAAATGTCTTTAAGAATATACGATATAAATTATGTATATTAAAGCAGAGTTAAATTCATTATAATAAAAATACAAACTAAGCGATATGAACCCATATTTCGTACAACTATGTGAATACTACAACATAGGCTAAAGGCCTTCGTACTGGTTAGCTATAAACGTGGGTCACCTCTCGCTGGATTGAATGGGTTAAATTTTGAAAACAAAATATTGGGTCTGTATGGTGGAACCGAAACTGAAACCGGCATTGACCACACGCCACGAAATTCTCACATGAAAAAGGACAATGTAGACAAATCACAGATCCAAACCAGGTGCTTTACGAGGAAGACCTTGAATGAATGCGACACTATAACTCCTCGAGTTAATAATAGTCTTTGTAGTATTCATAAAACCACAAATAAGAAGTAAATCCACCGATTAAACCGAGGGAAAACCCTATATTAAAAGATTATAACGAAAAGAAAAGAAAAAAAAGAAATCAGGTTCACGTCAATTACTAGTTCCGATCAGGTTGTCCTCTGTTTCTGTACATCTTTTATCTTATCTGACCAAAACCCATACTAATTATTATCTACCTCTCTCTCTCTCTGTCTTTTTCTAAATCAAGTTTTTGTCACCAACTTCAGGCATGTGTTATTGATTAATTTTGAATTAAAAACTGACTAAACGAACCTTTCTCTCTCTCCCTCCCAACCTGTTAATTGTGTTCTTGTCCCGGTTATTGATCTCATTAATTATTTGTAATCGACATGCCTACGCTTTGGGGCGAACATTTTACCTAATTCATTCAAACTCGGTCCGAGGGAAACGATACCTGACACGATCCTGTCGGTCATTCATAGGAGTTACGTTTTAAGAGAGAACCCAAGGAAAAGTAACATGTTGCAAACATACCCGAAATTTCAATTACTTAATATTTCAGGTGTGTTTATTGTCTTGTACACATTTATTAGACTTTTCTCTCTCTCCCCTCCCGCCTCCTCCTTTAACACAAACTCTCTCTCTCCGAGTTGATTTTAAAAACATCTTGAAATCATGTCTGTCCGATTAATATAATTTAAAGACGTGTCGTGAATATTTGTAAATATCTAAGACGGTTTCGGAGATATCTAAGATTATTTGAAGATATATCTTTGAGGAGATATTACGAAAACAAAAATTGCGCTCGGGAGCCGCGTCGGTTCTCCTTTTGCAGGCAGAAAAAGAACAAGATTAAGCAAACTCGGTCTTATTTTAAGGCATTATACAAAGTGGATCGAAAGTTTCTCTCTCAAACCCTTCCATGTAATGGATTTATTCAAAATAATCATGATTTCGGCCGTCTTATTGCGGAACACTTAATCACAGCGTGTAAATTGAACATTTAATATTAGTCGTAAAAATACATTTTTTACGAGTCCTGACCGGAACTTGATGATGCAGATCCGCCACATTGAAGACCCGGCTACCCTTCGTTCGTATTTATAATTTTTTCATCAAAGTCCGACACTGGAGACAGACGGACGTCTCGCAGTCATCACGGTGAAAATTCTTCTTCTTCTTCTTCTTCTTCAAAGGAATAAGTCAATTAAGATTTGGGAATTTGATACTAAACCGGGGGAAAAATTCAGTCTTCGTCTGACTGATTTACGATATGTTTATCATATTATATGTTTCGCATAACACTTGTAAAAGGATTTCCTTCGAAACCTGGTCTTGAAAGTTTTTATCGTGGATTTCGTCCAGTTTGAGAACAAAAAAACTTGTCTGAGGAATCACTTCAACATCAACAACAACAAAAAATCGCGATGGTGATATCAAACAACCTGGAAACCGCAAAGACCTGAGAAGAGAGAGTCACTGCTCATAGGATTTGGCTGCACAGGCGAAACAATCCAAACATCACAACTTATGACTTAATACGAGAGCAAATTATTAAAAAATAAGTGCTACCACATAAATAATAATTAATAAATTTAAACAAATCCACACATGAGAAAATAAAATATTAATAATAATAATAACATTAATATATTATACATATATGAGAGTTTATATAAAGGGCAACACCGTTGAGTAAGAAGTCATTAAAACACCGTTAATGAACATAAAACAAAACCATTAAAAGCAAACTTCGTAATTATACTTTACGACTTAAAGTAAAAAAAGGAGGAGAAGAAAACGACCGAGAATATCACACACTATAAGGATATTATAAAAGTAATAATATATATACAGGTGATTATAAAATCAAGTTGTTATATTTACTATAGGAAAACTCAGATAAATCATCAATATTATCTCAACGTCCCGCTGAGGTGATTATAAATCGAAAAAATGAACACGGAACAAGTTCGGATAGACAGAAAACACTGTAAATGTCAACCTTGGAGGAGTCTCAAATGTGGTAAAAAGAGTTGTGATACTCTGGGATGGAATCGATAGACAAGTATCAGGACGGGAAGAAGATTCGTCTGATGATTTGGGTGTCCAAGTTTTTGACTCAGTAGCTCGACACCCACACAATGGGATTCACAAGGATTAAGATGTTGGTCTGGTCCCAGATAAAAACCTTAGTGATAAACAATCTGATGGCCTAATTAATTAATTAACTCCTGATTATTTTAAGAATACTTAAGGATGTTAATACTCCAAAAATAAATCTTGATATTCACGACAATGACCGGAACGATTTCGATGACTAATCTTTTTAGAAATTATCTGGGTATACTAAATTTGTTTTAATGATACAAAGGTTTTGGTTTACATTTCTCACAGCAGCTTACTATCACTGAAATATACCAAAAATCCAAACAATTACAATAGAGACCAAGGCTACCACCACAGTCACATCTGGCATCTACTACTACCCGTTAAAACCACCTAAGTTTCCAAATCCCCTAGACCCTGCCCGTTCTGAAAGTTTCTAATCCTAATCTGTAAAGAATAGTATTGATACCCTCCAACCTTCACTTTGCTTGAGGTACTCTGCTTCAACTTTTAACTTTTCACAGTAACACTGTCAACATCCGTTGAAATTGATCAAAAGAGTAGACATGAAGCAGATCTACATCCGCAATTTTTATGTATATACTCTCAACCCATTGTTACCCATAATTAGTTTTATATATCTACCAACTGAGCCAGGAAATTGTAAATCAGGCAAGGTATGAGTGACCATTTGCATCTTCTTCATCAAATCTCGAACTCAATAACCCAGAAGTTTATGAACTTCCAATAATATCTCGAACATTATTTCCGTCAGATAAAACTTTATCTACTAAATTGATTATTGAAATTTTATTTTTATAACTCGAAATAAAAACAGAGTATACCTCTAATCATACAGAAATCGCTAAAAGTAGATAAAAAAAAGGAGCAAAGAGAGAGAGAGGGAGACTAACTAAAGTATAAATGCATTTTTATTTTATAGACTTGAATTTGAGCAAATAAAAATTTTTGTAACTACATTCTAATTTTAAGCAATAAAATGTCTAAACCAACCCGATGTGGTCTAATGACAAAATTAAATAATAAAACGAGGAGAAAAGAAAAGACATAAAAAGAGAATGAAAGAGATTCGGTTTGTGTTTTGTATCTATATAAAAATGTTACAAGAATGGTAAAAGTTAATGGTTGAGGAGGACAGCGATGAAAGGTTGGAAAGAGTTTGATGAGGACCAGAACCCGGTCTGGCTATCACGACGCCCTTGGTCCACGTGGGAATTGGTAGTCCTTATCGAACAAAAACGTGGGTGCACGGACTTAAAAACAAATCAATCGACGGGACTTTACAAAAATACACGATCTGAAATGATTATCATTAATGAAAAATAGGAGAAAAAAAATTTTTTTTTGGTATTTGCACATGACTGTGCTAACATGACTTTAAGGATAAGAATGTGCTTCTGATCATCTTATCGGAAATCAAACACCTACATTTTATCGACTCATTAGCCTTCATCTATGGAACTCGCAAATTCCATTTAAAAAACTCAATAGATAATTGCCGTTTCATTATCTATTGTCGTAATCATTCGAAAACGTGAAGTTCCAAACAACAACAACAAAAAATATATTCTAATATGCCTTAGGATACAAGTCGACGGTCTTTAAATGATTTTTCCAAAGATGGGTTTCCTCAGGAAACTCTCCAAGCTCCGAACTTTCGTACCTGGGACTTTCGCCTTCCCTCAGCTTCATATCAAACTCTTCACATCCCATCCCTTCCGTGATTTCCTTTCCACGGTACCTTGAACCTTAATCCAAAATAAATGCGTTAGGTTTTTGTGGTTGCACTCGGCGGGAATTTATGACCGTGCTAACAAATTTATGTGGCACACGTTCGCGCTCACATAAATTTTTTAGCAGAAGCATAAATTCCCGTCGAATGCGACACAGAAAACGTAAATTTTTGTCCGTTTTAACAGTCTCGTCTAATGAGGAACCAGATAAAGAGATACAGAAGCCACATTTAGATATTTTGAACGTTTATTAATCTTTTGTCAATTTTCTCTCTCTTCCATTTATCTGTCGGAATTAAATTTGAAATCGGAGTCGGATTGAAAATTTTTGCTAATAGTGGCCATTTAATCATCGGCCAATCCGGTTCCGCTCACGAGTCACCCGAATTCTTCGCCTTTTCCTTCTAAAAAAAAATTTTTTTTCTGACTAACATTGACTTAAATCCATTCGGATGTCACCAAAATCTCGTTTTTCTTTCTTTTTTGTCTTGTGTTTGTGTCTCTCCTTCCTCCTCTGTCTTTTCCTCGAGTTTGTCTTTCGAAATTTATGTATTTCATTTAAGCTTCCTTTTTTCTGTCTTGTTTTATTCTTGCATCACCTTCCATGTCTCGAGTTCCTTATTAATTTCCTCTCTTAAAATACTTTTCAAACCTGTTTTAGGTTTAAGCGGGTGCTGCTTTCGCTTTTGAGCTAAATTTTGTGACAGGAATACTTTCAAAATCGGTATCATAATTGTCGTTGAACTGAACAACAAAGCTCATCAAATCCTTAAATTAACACCATTTCTCCTATCCAAAAGCTTGTCCTAAAGCTCACTTAAACCGTTCATTGATGTCTAGTCGTCGGAACAAGTTTTATTTCCGGTGTATCTATTAAAGAGATGAGAGTAAGCATGCTCTTAAGATACGTGTCTCGTTAGCGAGTCAATCAAAATATTTTCTGTGTGTTATCTCATCTCTGTGTGTCGTCTCATCTCATTTTCTGTTAGGACAATTCTTGCAAAGGTAAAAAAAAGCTAACTAACCCATCCAAGAGTCATGGGTAAACAAATGATATGATTTTTTGTAGTTTTCCGTTCAAATATTCTTGTAAAAAATGATTAGATAACTTAGATCTTCGATTGCACTTATTTACTAAACAATATAAACGCAGTCCTAAAAAAAATTGAGCAAATACTAAGAATTTGGGTTGTTGTAACAAATAGCTTTTCTTTATTTTTACAATATTTCGTATCAGTCGCAAAAATGACTCGTTCACACGACTCTTTCGCCTCATGTTTAAGTCTTAGTTTTGGCTTAAAGTGCGATTTTGTGTTAAAACTACGAGATACTGACTCCAAAAAAATTTATTTGAGTTAAGCCCCAGTCCCGACTTGTGTTCAAATTTGTGCCGACCTCTCTTGAGTGAAAAAATTTCTGGGGTTTCTATAAAGAAAGAGAGAAAGAGGTCTACATAAAAGTAGAGTTTTAGTTAGGCCATTATGTATCTGTTAGACTTTTATTTTTAAATATTTCTACTTAAAACAAGAAACGTGATGTATTCTACTATAACTCTGGAACACATAAGCCATTTTCAATTAATTCCAGAACACAAAATTATGCTATTAAGATGAAATGACTAAGACTACACGTTTTGCAAAATATTACTGATCTCCAGCTCCAGAGAAATTTTTTTTAACACTATGGCGTCCGGACGTTTACTCTAGACTTTTTCGTGTCGGTGCTGGTGGAAATGACTTCCATAATTTCGCTAGGAGCCGGCGTTTTTTCGAACTTCTTGTTTACTAATCTCATAGTTAGTTTCTATGTCTTTGGGCAAGGTTTTGAGAGAACAAAAAATTTTTACTTTGTCATTTACTGTTAGTTAAACAGAACACGCAGCAATAACTTTTGTTCTACAGCTTTGAATACACAATACAGCCATCGACGCATTCGCAATAATTTACGAACGGTACTAATGTGGAGCCACCAGACCCCATACTCTTAAAAAGTTGTTGGTCTGATTTGGAACAAACCAGAGTCTAAACCCCAGGGATAGGATAATCGGATGTAACTGGAGGTGCAGTATAATGGACGAGATAAGATATAGAAGAGAGAATAAAAGAGGAAAAGTGATAATAATGGTAAGAAATAAAATAAAATAGTGGAAAGAGTAGATAGAAAGAGAAAAGAAAACAGAGCAGAGAAGAGGAAAAAAGGTGGACGGGAATAGAGAAGTGACGCTATGGAAAAAGTGTTATGGAGTTTGGTGGAGTCTGAATTCTGGTGGTTTTTGTCTCTTCAAAATTTATTCACATAATCACAAATAAAACGCCGTGTCCTATAGGCCTATTAATTCGTGAAATGAATCAATTTTAGAAAAATAATTCGGTGATTCTATGCGTGCATTATTTATGAAATGGATTTCTGATAAAACTCTGCAATACTTCGTATTTTCCTCTCTCACAACACCTACTCAACTCTTCTTCTTTCCTCCCGACCGGACTTCCAACTAATTTTTCCTATACACAGCCCCGAGGCTACGACACTGGAAACTTGGGGACAGGTGGGAGTTAAGTATAATATAATACTTTTTATAGGGCTTAGACTAATACTCATATCGCTCAACATTCTTACAACCTACGTGAAAAATCTTTTTCAAATTTAAATAATTCAAATGACTAAAAAAAACTTTAATTGAATCGTTATATCCAATATCTTTTATAATAACCATTTATAAATAAATAAAACACTCCTGATGTAGTATAAATATGTATTATTTAAATAAAAAAAATTATCAATTCCATTACTCTCGAAAAAAAATTTCCTTCTAGAGAAACTCGAAAACAAATTTCCAGATCTCTGTTTTTAATAAAAAGTATTTTTATTTAAATAAAACCTTTGTTTATTTTTTATATTTTAATATAATTTGATTAAAAATTGTTTTCAAGATTAAAGAAAGCAAAAAATAAAAATAAAAACATTTCGGCCTTAAAATTCCAAAATAATTCGTGACACCAAAAATATTTCAGATGAAAAGAATGATCTCTTGGAGACTTTCCAAAATTATTAAATTTAAATTATAAAAGCTTCTGAATTCTTGTAGGAAGAGGGGGAGGAGAGAACGGGGAGAAAGGAGAAAAGTAAGAAACAAAAACAAAACCATAAAAATGGAAATATACTGTATAAAGAGAAGAGAAGAAAAAATTAAGAAAGTCAACGGACAAACGATCTGCGATAAAGTTTAACATTTGCCTGACCATTGTTAGCTATGTTAGTGATTGTAAGCCTTTCCCTCTCTTGTGGGTTTCTGGTTTCACGCTTTCCCAAAACCGCTGTTTTGTGTTTGGGTTTTAGCTGGCTAAATGTATGTTTCGTTCTTAGTTCAGCAGTTGATGAAAGACAATGGATACATTTGGTAATAATGGTTGTGCGACCAAGACAATCGAGATGACTGGACTGCAGATGATTGAAACTGTCTACCACAACAAAGATAGTTATGAGCTTAACCTAATTCAAAACCCGAAATCTAGACTCTGGTCTACACCTCCAGTAGACGTACAGAACAACGCAAAGCTTATTATTTTATACCTAATGTCGCGTAACGAATGTTCGAAGTGGTCTGTCACTTGTCTGTACACTAGAGGATGCGAAGGACAGCCGTCACTACAGTCGAAAGATTCTTGCGTACTAGTGTTTACATACAGATTATTTTTTCGTGATACCTTTGTGTACAATCGGATACTTTTCTATCGCTCAAAAAACTGTGAAAAATTTCCTCATTGTTTTGACTTTTTTTACGCGGTTTTTAAACCCACCAAACACCTGTCATCTTTTAAACCCAACAAGAGGTAGCATTAAGATGAGATAATAGGGCAAATAAATTGATAGAAAGTGTTCAAACTGCATACAAACGTGTCACAAGAAAGTAACCTGTATAAACACACCTATAATGCTTAATGCTTCGAATTTTTCGCAAAACCGCGTAAAAAAGGGCTGACTACACTTTCACCGCTAAAGATGCCAACAGTTTGTGACAGTATTCGGTGTGTTTATCATAAACCACACTTAACTGTTTCGTTAACAGTGTTCTGGTAAACCATTTAGACTTTTTTTACGCGGTTTTCAATAAACCCAAAAAACCGTTAATGCTCACGAACCACGAAAAGCATTTCCAAGTAGTTTCGTCCTTCCAATGAAAAAACCTGTAATCGTTCGGACTTTTTTTACGCGGTTTGTAATATGCTCATTAAACTGGTAAGTGAATAACACCCGCAAAAGCTTAAATAACATTAACACCCTAACAACACTACCCAAACCTAACAAACCTGACAACGCCTCTCAAGACCGAAACCCCAAATTTCAATACAGATCGATTGTTTACCGTTGTATATGGTCCACGACCGTTCCCCTCCTTCGCCTCCTCCCTCCTCTTACACTTCTCTACTGTTTAATCTTTATCGAATTGCAATCCTATTGTCAGACAATTTAAATAGATAAAAATCACTGATGGGCTGTGAAACGAGTGCCGAATTTGGGCAACCACCCAATCAATGTTTTTCCCGCCTCAAACTCTTTTTAATTTCTTTTTGAGCAATTGAACATCTCGAGAGAGAAGAAAAATAAGAAGAAGAGGAGAAAAAAAACTTCGGTTACTTCGATTAGATTCTTATCTAGCGTAACTTTTTTTTTCGCACGTTTCATCCAAATTGTGTAGATAAATCGAATCGGTCACGAAATGTGTGGAAGGCAATATTGCTTTTAAAAACCAACCGTTTTTTTTTTTAGATTTATACCACGGTTGTGAGGTTTCATCATTTATCTAGTTGAAGAAATTGAAATTGATTCGTTTCAAAACACATAACATAACGTAAAATAACAAAGAAAGACGGAGAGGCGGGAGAAAGGAGGAAGAGGAGGAGGAAGAAGAGAAAGGAATCCATTTCTGAAACGGTTTAAGTATTTAAATTCCGAGATTATGATTCCCTTTTTTAATAAATAATATTATGCATACATAAATAAATTATTTTTTTCAGAATGTAGAATTTCACTTACCAGAGGACAGACAGAGAGAAGAGGGTAGCGACGATGGGTAGAGGTAGAAGAAATGCAAATGACAGTCGATGTCTGTTCAATGAAAACGGTTGCACTTATCTTTATTTGTGTCTATTGCTTTATATGTAAGAAAACTGGAAACGATTTTAAGACGATTAAAGAAATAAAAATGAAAAAGAGAGAGAAAGAAGATGGAGATAAAGGAAAAGGTTCGAGAAACTGCATTTCTGGGGTCATTGACAACAAACACGTCTCCTGTTTTGTTGCTTCTGTTCATCCACTAGTCTCGTCTGAGCCTTTAAAATCATCCCCATCCACCCAGAATTTAAAGTTGAGGATGTCCTGCACGCAATACCATTTGTTGAGTTCTAATTTAATTTGAGAATGTTAGTGTTGTTACTGTCCCACGCTCAGGTTAAGTTTTTCTGACAAAGTAAGAGACTTCGACTGAAGCATCGTCACCTACCAAACAGTAAATTCTCTTGTATTCTCCCAAAAATTCGACTTGAGCGGTGTAGTAGCTAGCAGAAAACATTTATAACAGGTTTATTTATTTATTTTTTTGTCCTCCAGTCAACTACTATCTGTTCCTATAATCAGCCCAAAAGTAGTTGGCATGACTACAAAGAGGATTTTCGTCCCCAAAGCAGAACAAGGCCTTAGTTTTAAGAACTAGAAAGAAGTAGTTGTGTATGTCGACTCTTACGACCGAAGGCAACAATATAAACAAATAAGTGTGCATTATTTATGAAACGGGCTCTTCATGAATGTGAGCATCACTTATGAAATAAATTATTCCAAGTCGACAAACAGTTTCTTTCTAGAAATCAGCCCCAATATTATAGGGTCTAGTCTAGAACGGTGCTCGGTGGAAATGGGTGAGTCGTTTTCTGTGGGTGTCAAACAAATGAGCCTTGAATCGGTAGCCGTGCACCCAACCTCTCGACTACAGGTGACACCCAAACAGCTTGCAACACTTTCTTTTCTCTCGTCCCAGACTCAACCTTGGTCTCTTCAACCCGCAGACACTCCCAGAAGCCCTTTTTTAAAACTGACACACAATTTTTACGACAGAGCTTCACGATTCACTCCGAGTCTTTCGTAAGTCTTTCAAGCTTCAATACTCCGAAGCCACGATTTTAGACTTCTTCCTCTGAGCGAAAGAAGAAGTTACCTTTCCCTCATGCACACTACGCTCATCACATCTATCTTTTCTAGTTCATTTCACTTTCTTCACTGCTTAATATTTACAATTCCATATAAGTAGACCGAGACGTTTTTTGTAACGAGAAATAAAAACATCAAATGATTGATAACTAAGTGAACTATATTCCGAAACTTTTCTTTTTGGTCAAAAATCTTCACTTGGAAAAGGTTTAATTAACCTAAAAAACTATTTTAAATAAATTGCTTCACTTTGCTTTAAGGCCAACAATACCTTTTAATGTTTTTAGTTTTTCGAGAAAAAAAACACGAGATCGATGGTAACGTTGCAAAAGTTCACTTCCATTTAAGGTTTTGATATTTTCTATAACGAACAATTCTTGCCTAATTTGACTCGCGGGACTGCTGAGTAGAATAAAAATAAAATCACTCCTAGCGCTCAAAGGAAATTATATTTACGAGCCAATAAAATACGAGCGAGTATTTACTTCTGCCATCTCGAGAACGCACTCGACCAACAGTCCAACCGTTCGAGTATCTTTTATGTAACTTACGCCGAATTTCTTCTCGGAGAGTGTTTAGGTATGAAACAAATAAAAATGTTAATGAAGAAGTTCTCGACAAAAAAAGAAGCAAAAATGGTTTATGGTTCTAATTACGTAATGAATCTACCAGTTTTATGAGGTTAAATGATAATCGAGATCCATCCGAGCCATCTAACTGTGGCGTTTCTTTCTTTGTTTCCTAGCTCGAAGCCACTGCCTGAGCAACCGGCCCTGAAAGCCCAGTTCCTGAGTCATACAAGTGACGTAAACATAGGCTAACTGGGTAAGCTGATCCTGGGCAGAGCTCTCGTCAGTATTGACACGTTGCGTAAAAGGAGAGAGAGATGTGCGGGATGGTTCAAGCGTGACCAAACACCCGAGATTTAGATCTTTGGCTGGTGGTACTTGGTGGGTGCTGAAAGGCACGTGGAACGGTCTAGAGGACCGTTTTTGTAGTTTGATAAACACACGAAGAAATGTTTTGATCCAAAATTTCAAGCCGTTTCTGGGGTTGAAAGTTTTTGGGGTTTTGAGAAGACTTACCAAAGAACTTTTTGGTAATTCGGAGCGACCATCAATTGGGAAAATCTTCTGGTTGCATCTTCCCATTGTTTCAAACCTCATCTCTTAACCTGTCACCTGATTTAGGAAGACACGATGATTCTTTCCCAGGTGAGTTTCCCCGCCCACTTTCGATACCTGACCAACCCTCACGATTTTCCCGCATTCAGTTGACCAAAAAAGTACAACCATACATCAATATTTAATTCGTGATGGGTCATTAACGTTTTTTTTTTCACCCGATTAGTATTCTTCACGGTTTGAATGTTTTAAATCGAAAAAGTGAGTTCTTCGAATTGTTTACAGAATACTAAGTGAAAAACCAGAAGACCCAACCGCCAGCTTCTACGACTAAGCCAACCTCATGAGGAATTGCGAAGTTCTGTTCAAATAACATAAAGTGAGAGAACATCCCCTTTGCCCCTTCCCCGCCCTTCTAACCTATATAGTGCTAGCATAAGGTAGAACATTCTGTTTTGATAACCGCACTCAAAAGAAGCAATCGTTTCATAAATAATGCACACTCAACTCGAAAGTAATGCACTTAAGCGAGACAACTTCTACATGAAATGGTATCTACAATGCCCTATTCCCTGGAATTGAGTAATGCGCTATTAGCCTGGTTTGGGTAGACAAAGTCCTCTCGTAAACTCCATCCATCCAGTGACATTTCAACGGAGGCAGAATCGTCTGAAGATTAACCTCAAAGAAACCAAAGAAAGGAATGAAAAATGACCTTGGAAAGAGAAGTCTGAAGGTGGAAAATCTAGTAGCGATGTTGAAAAGAGGTGAAAAAGGTGCCATTGTTTGCTTAACCGAGTATTCCGTCATTATTTGCGCTACTACAAAAGACACTTGGCTTATATAGACCTAAATGACAGATCTGGTTTTTTTAATGAGTGCCTTTGTCTTGCCTTCCATCCCTGAATCACTTTTGTCCTGGATATTGTAGCAAGAACAAAAACAACAAGATCCAGTTTGAAAGAGAGAAAAAAAATTATCACCGGCCAGGATTTCGGAGAACAATGTCAATAAAGATAGTCATTATGTTGGGTCATTATGCATTCATATCAAGAACTCTTGAGTTCAGTGTCGTAGTGTCCATAAAATGTGGTAGCGCCTTCATTTTTAGGAGAACTTTCAATTTTGTTTTTGCATCTTCCAATGATTGAGTTGTCAGTGACGAATGTAAAGAATTGCCAATGTCAGATCCTGGGAGTAGGTTTCCTGCGAGTTTGGTCATTGTTTCCTATTGTGGGCTATTTGTGTAGTGCAATGCTGCTTTTTTGCGTTCTTCTTAACCCTTTGACTGCGCCAACCGTTTTGACATTTTGTACTCGCTGTGCGAATTGATTTCAGTGATTACGAGTATACTCGTGTATAGTAGTTAATGATCATATTCGCAAAGGGTGAGAAATAAAGAATGCAAACGTATACATCAGGAACAGTCAAAGGGTTAGGATTTCAGAAAGTGGTAGTCCAAACCAAAGCCCTTCCAATGCTATTCTCATCTTAGCCCTCCATTTCCTGCGGTTCCGCGCAAAACAAAACCCTATTCCCAAGTATTTGAGTTCTTATTTTGCCCAAGGCAGCCAACTTTAAAAGAGTTCGTACTCTATTTGTTTTCAATTCACTTGTCATGGACACAACCACATAACCAAACAGGGGTTGTTGCTGAAAGAGAATGCAAATGACAAACACTCATCCAAAGACCGAATCAAGTCATCATCGACCAAAACCAAACAGCTAACCTAACTAAAACCAGCCACTGAACTAAACAAAAGCGGCTTTTGTCTTTATTTAATAATTTCGTTTGTGAATTTCAATTTTGGCATACGCACGGTCTTTGTGTCCAAACTCACGTGACCTCGACAATTGAATTTCTTCCGGCCATGGACCGTCGGTCGCCGTATATTTAAACACGGACCCATTTGATTGGTTATTATTGTCACAATGCTTCTGTTATGTCACCGCTTGCTTTTACACATCATCTTCCTCGAGGGTGTTTGCTTTTCTTTATTAAAAGAGAGAGAGAGAGAGAGAGGGAATAAAGAAAACATCTTAACTATGACCCATGCCTTTGTTCTATTGTAATAAGTCAGCTTGAAACTTTATTCTTCTTTTCTTTCTTGTGTTTGTCTAGTAATATTTATTCAAAACTTCTCAAATCGTTTTCTTTCTTTTCTTCTTGTGATTCTTATAAAAATTAACAAGGCATTGTGCACTTGTTTCAGGTTCGGTCAGACCCGTTGCCGGTTAGGAAAAAAAAAATTTCGCTGCCTTCGTTTCTTAACCTTCGACTTGTCTAAAAATTTCCTCAGGCTCGACACCACAACCCAGAGTGAACAAGACACAAATCGTCTTTCGATGTGTTTTTTATTGCACGCCATGATTTTATTTATTTATTAATATTTGAAATGTTTATTAATGTTCGTGGCTGAGAAAGAAAGAGAGAGAATGACAAAGGTACATATATTTTTGTTATTAATTAAATTAATAAAGAAAAAATTGCACGCAGGTTCATGTTAGCCTTAATTTTTTCATGTTTTCTAAAGTGTAAGCAAAAAAACTCGTTTAACGGTTTTTTTTAAACCAGCGACAAAGATCGTAAACCAAAATAAAGAAACCTGTACGCGTTTCCATCGGAGAAGCTTTTTGTAATTTATTACAAATATTATATAAAAATGCACTCGCGCAAGGAAAACAGGTTGCAAGACCGTTTCAGACTACTCCCAAGACAACCGTTTTATATTGGTTTTGTCCAAACTAGTCGTAGACAAAAACAAAACGAAAACTACTTTTGGAATGAGCGAGCCTGTAAACCTGGGATCCTGTACCTCCATCTCCGAACCAGCTATTCTCCTAAAGGGAGAGAAAATTCTGAACAATACTTTTGTCTTGGATTTTCAAAACGGACATGAGGAGAACAAAGAAAAATCAAAATGACATATATGGACGCGTAAGTGAAAGTGGCTACTTGTTAGCGTAGGTAGTAGCTACGCCATTTAACATTTTGAATGTTATTATCATTTCGGTTATGCTAAATTTGGGGGAAAATGATTTTGTGTGTGTGTGAATACTACAGCGCCCACGCCAAGACCTAGTTTTCGGGAATTTTTTGGTGACGTTGTTGAGCTTTCTTGTGTATTTTCTTGCGCGCTACCTTCAGGCCATTGTTTATTTGAAATCATTTTGAGACGATTTTCCAAACTCAAAAAATTTTCTGTCGATCAAGTGTACAAATTTGCTAATCCGCATTTCAAAAAGGTTTTAAAAAGTCTTTAAGGGAATCAAACCCAACAGCAGTGACACATGACAGAAGATGAACCACAACTAAAAAGCCTAAATTAGTCTACCAAATCTTGGATCTGAGATGTAGTGTTTATTTTGTGCGGATTCAGAACTGACGGTCAAGCGACAGCAACAGACAGGTACTACTACTCTTATTCGATATATTATCTATTAGTCAATAAATTTTATCCACTTCAACTCAGCAACGTCTAGTTTCATACATTTCTAGAAAATCAGGAACACAATTTATTTGTAGAACACCAAACCTATTCCACACAATTTATAGTTTATTATGATTCCTCTATCGCGTAAAATGAGTCCTGATGTCCAAGACAATATCAATAGGGATGTTAAAAAGACTCTTTTGACAAACACCACGAGTGCAAAATTTTCATCTTCACTAATTCCCGATAATTTATTTACTTTAAAACCGTGTAAAAGTGAATTAGTTTAACTGAAATACCGTGTAAATCGAGGTATAGGCGTGTTCTCAAGCATTTATATCCGTTTGAAATTTATGACAGTCGACAGGTTTCGTGCTCGGCTACCGAACCAAGGATTCGTTGTTCGACACCCACATGAAGCGATCTGTCTACTTCCTACCCGCCAACTCCTGGAGCTAAGACAAGGCTCTCTTCTCGAAACCCTCACTGAGTCGTTGATTATTATGTGCATTATTTATGAAATGGGTGACATTCGATGAAGATGTTCGTCCCCTCCAGCAACTAAAGCGCGGATGTGTTCTTCAGGCAAGAAACCCTTAGGCACAAAAATTCATTAATAACAACAACCAAGGCGACAATGAGATTGACGACAGCAACAGCCATCCACAGTTAACATGAATGAACGAAACAGAAACAAAACCAAAGGCAGAACACTGATTAATACATGTTACTCCTCGGAGAAAGTAAAACAAGAAGAAAAAACCTGGCAAAGGCTTCCCAAAAAGAGTTACCAACATTTTTTTGAGGAGAAAGAGGGGGGAGGGGCTCTCTAACGTCCCAAAACAATTTTTCAATGAAGGGATTTGTTAGTTGTCACGAAAAAAAATTTTTTTTTCTTTGGTTAATTCAAAAGAACCTCCATCGGAGATTTTCAAAACCATATTTTTCATTCTTTAATTAACATTAATTTTTAGTTTTTCGGAGGGGGCGGTTATTTTTAAATAGAATATTAAAAAAAAATTTTTTTTTGAAAAATTGCTTCGCAGTTATTCTTCGGAGTTGCTCCATGTACTCGATTCGATTTACGGATGAACTGACACCCTCCCGAAAATTTTCATTTCCTCAAAACGATTTTTCTCTTTACCCATTCCAATCCACCACGAATCCACTCGGACAGTTAGATATCCGTTTCGCGCGTTTAGTTATTTGTTAAACGTTTCTCCATTTAGATCCAAAACCAGCTACGTTAGACATCCCAAAAGATTTTACCGGAAAAAAAATGGCGCGAAATTTAAACTAGGCGTAGTAAAACGAAACGAAAGCGGACACTGGACTTTTATAGTGAACTGAATTTTTGATTTCTGTCATTATTATAGTATAATATTAATCTCGTTTCTACCTTTGCCCATGCAGAGTCTGTCCCAAAACTTCCCGGAATGATTTTTCTTTGTCACGACCAACCCTGGCGGCCGACTGGCAGGGCACCTTCAGAGTTTCGGTAAAACGAATCACGTGCACAATACTTTTAAAAATTTAATAAAGTTTGTAAGTTGATGTTGAATGAATGATAGTATAGTATTGACAGGATGAAGAGCATAGTATAGTGTAGGAGAGCAAGAAGAAAATAAGAGAACATAGAAATGAAGAAGAAGAGGAATAATAAGTAGAAAGTTGAAGCTAAGAGAAAGGAGTCATATCGTCCATGTGTATGGTTTGGAAAATAATTCAAAAGCGTCCACATCCAATTACCAAAACATCACACCAAAAGCTCCCCTACAAACCGTAGAAACTAAAATACATAAAATAACCAATAAATAGTTTCGAAGTCTTGACATTAAAGATCCGGATGAAAGAACAGTAGTAAAGAAAGGAAAGTTTCTCCTCAATAATGGAGGAGAAGTAGAATGAGAATAATAAAGGAAAAGGGACAAAGGAAAGGAAAATCAAGTAAGTAGGAGGAGAAGGGCATTTATATTATAAACGTGTAATCTTGAGAAGGACAAACACTATACTGATTTATAAATTATTATCATTATTAATTTTTTTACTAAAACAAGTTTTGAAATTTTTTTTGTTCTGTTCTTTGAATTTTACACCTCTCAAAATAATTTTAACGAAACAAATGTCGGGAATTTGTTTTCTCCAGCAAATTCAGAGAACAGACACTACAACTTGTCTCGTATTGTCATATTGGGAATCCTCTTATAATGCATTGCCTGAGCGTATAAATCGGAGAGTACAGAGAGACGCAATTGAGAGGTATTCATAGTATTCAAATCAGAACTAACTAAACGATCATAAGCCAGAAACTTACATAAGTATCTTTGGCTTCTACTATCAAGAGAGAACTAGTTTAGAGGTAGAAAATGCTGAAATAAAATTCGGAAGTGTTAGTAATAGAACAGAGACAAAACAACCAACTAAAAACAGTCATCAGTTTATGCTAAAGGCATCGAGAAAGCTAATAGATAAATTTTTCAGAGAAAGACAATAAATAAAAAAACCCATAGTGGCCATGATAACACGTAGAAGTAGGAATCGAATTAGAATCCGGTTCTTTTAAAAGAAAGAACAAAATTGGCGAGCCGAGTGACGTTCTTAGAAAAGCTGATCTTCCTTAAACTAAATGCAATACATAAATTTATGTAAACAACGAATAAGTTGGGAATGACACCCGGTGTCGGACGGGACCGTAATTGGATTTCCCTTTCATCTTCCGTATCGTTAATTATAAAGTTATCGCCTAATTCACCTGCTGTTCGGTACTAAATTTAAGCGATTTTTGTCCCTGTCTCACAAATCATTTATTTCTCTTTCGAAATTTTTTTTATTTCTTCTTCTGTGGCTCATCTATACCTATTTCAGGGTGTGACTGAGAGCACGAAACTAAATAATTAAAATGGGAATTAGATAAATCTGCTTATGAACTTTCTATGGCTCGAGTTGATCTATAAAGATGTCTTTTATCTTGGTCGGGTGACGGTTAATTAAAAATATTTTCACGACGATTAACTTTTATGTTTTCACGTCGAAACCGACCGGATTCGGTGTTGAAAGTCGAGATTTAAAATTTATCCAGGATTGTCAGGTTCAAACCGAACAAAAAACTAGATAATCGGTCACAGTATTACAATTATACCTTTATTTCAATAACAATAATAACACACATAACAGGCCCGATATTGTTTGGGTTGACAAGAGAAACAGGGGAACGACGTTTCTCGAAACAGCCACCCCTAGCACCAACCCATAAAATTTGGTTCATAAAAAGACCACGAAGTATCGGGATCTGGAACTACAAGTGCAGAGACAGTGGCGGATGAATACTGCTACAACTGTATCGATCATCATAGGATCCACAGGAGTGATCTCAAAGAAACTGCTCGAAACCATCAAAGAGCTAGGGCTGAGGGATCAAATTTGTAAACATCTTCAGAAGGCGGTACTTCTGGCTAAAGCCCCAGCAGTTAGGAAGTTTGTAGGGCACACTCAGGATCGTCACCATGGGCCCGATAACCTGGAAAGGGCTCCAACAGAGCTTGATCCCTATATGAGACGAGTACGAGAAGCGATCTCTGTGCGAATCAGCGAAAGAATATGCAGAATGAATGAATCCACCCTCTTCGATGACCGTCTTTTATCTATTCTTTTTGAGCTCATTTTGTCCACTAGATCCTTTGTTATTAAATTATTATATTTTATAGAGTTTTAGTCCATCAAAGAGGGTTGTCGTAAACCTTTGCTTTTTTATTATGGCCAACAATACAAAGGACAGAAAAAAATCAAAGAGGACATTCGCTATCCGTGACAAGGATATTAAATGAAATCTGGTGCTAAACTAGAGGATGTAACGAATATGTGTCAACGTTTGGAAGTAGGGTTCAATAACAAGTGCAGTAGCAGAAAAGTATAGTTCAACTTTTATATAAGAATATTAATAAAAAAACTTATACAGTGAATTAAATTTTAAATTAGTCAGACATTTGTTGAAGGAATATTGCGCAAGACTTCAGACACACCAAATTATTAAAAGAAGAAGAAAAAAATGACTCCGTTTAAGTGAAATTCATTATTTGATTAAAAACCTGATCTTTGTCTTAAACCATGTCTGAAGACTAGATTCCAACAATTCATTTGCCAACAAATCTTCTTTAACTATTTAACCCATTTATTTCACAAGTTTAGGTCCGACAAGGAAGACGAAGAGTTTGGTATTACCTTTCCTCTCTTCCATCCCCTGGGGGCGGATTATTTCGCATCAAACACAAACAGAACAGAAAAGAGTCGAAAGACATTATTTCGGCGGGAAACGTAAGATGCGATTGTTAGGTGACGTCAGAAGAAGTGAACAAGTGGTTAGTCCAGTTGTTAACGTTGATCAGGTTCAGTTCAGGTTTCGAAACCCCAGAGGTCAAATCTCGAGTTCACAGCCTCCAAAATCCCCTAAAGATATTTCTACTTTTGTTTTGTTTTTTTTTCTTCTTCTTTCTTTCTTTTTTTGTCAGGCATTGTTTTTATCGTATTTCCTTGAGGAGTCAAAGAGAGATTTGACCTTGAAATTTAATTATGGGAAATTATTACCATCAACGTATGTAATTCTATTGATTATTCCCTAATTATTTATAATTATTCATTAGCTTTTCTTGGTCGATTTGCTTTTTTTGTTAGAAAAATGACTTTTGAAGACACTGACATGTGGACATTGCTCGCCCAAGGCACCGACCATGCATATCCGACGTTAGGTTTCTTTATCGACTCAAGTTCTGCTATTTTTGACTAGCCGGATTACTTCTTCTGGGTTCCCTTTATTTTATATCTTGGTATAGTTCTAAAGTAGAGGTTGTCTAGGAAAGTCTGTTGAGGCTAAAGATTTTGGTATAAATCACGGTGCGACACTACAGTCTTTGAAATCTGTGTTACCGTAATACAGCGCCACTGGGACTTCAACCCAACAAAATCTCCCCGGAGATACTTAGGATGGTGGTGTCTGCGTTAGATTGGTTTTCCAGGAAACTAGTCTGAGACGGGGAGAATGAAGGGCCTACTGAGATTATGTGGTTCGTCAATCGTTTGGCTGTCCGTCGTTCAGTAGACATATGAACCAGTAGAAAGAAGGAGCGTCTTCTGGTTTGCCAGGTTTTTTTTCAAGATGAACGTGTTGGATTGTCTTTCTTGTTGGGAACGAGCTCTTTTCGAGGCATTAGTCGAAGAAGAACCCGGTCAAGTTTCTTTTCAACCCAAAACCAAGACCTTCCCCACCCATCCAAACCTAATCTTGATTAAGTAAACGAAGTTGACACATATCCTCGTATATCACAATGTCACAGTTTGTCCGGAAATCTACTTACTCTATAACGAAAGAAAAAGTGAAAGAAACAATTCAAACATAAGTCACGTGTCCAAAAATAGAGAGAATTAGGTTGGAAACAGGAAAGTTTGTGCAAAAGGAAAGAGATAACTCGACTCGTCCCAATCTTTTGCGGTATTGAAAGTGATGCTGTGACACAATGAATCACGGAGTGTTTACTCGATTAGAAATTGAAACAACAACGACAACAACAAACCGAGGTATTGTTTTCCTAGTCTTGTTTTCTGTTTTCTTTCACACACCTTCATCAAACAAACGAACGAATCATTCATTTATGTGAATCAAATGAGATGAACTTGAACTGATACCGACGATTAGATAAACCGACCGAGGAGTCCACTGAACACATTTTGACGGGCTTTTTCAGAGGTTGTGATTAAACCACAACACGAACAGAATGATGTATGGAATAAAACCAATGGATTTATTAGTCCGAGAGAGCGTTACTATATATATACTATTTTAAATCATACGACAGCGAAGAAAGGAAACTCCAAGAAGAAGACAAGTAGATTGAAGTCAACAGAAATCTTCCCCCTACTTCAAAATTGCATTAACTCCCCTAAGATCAAGTTACGTTTTTAGTATAAAAATTTTTACTTGACACCCAGGGTTGGAAAAGTTGTCGGACCTGCTTCCCCGCGGTTAACCTCTTCGTAGGACTGAATTACCCAATTTGTGCACTGACCCGTTAAATTTCGAAATCTTTTCTGTATTTCCTTCGTCCAACAATAACACACAACTCAAGAACTGGATTCTATAGAGCAATAGCGTCCACTGATATCAAAGAGAAACCTGAACAAAGAATAGCAAAGACAAGTGTGACAAACTAGACTTACTAATAGATAATACAAAGTAGCAATACGAATACCTTTGTCTACTGCTACAGCTACTCTACAGTTCTCGATTGACCGCAGAGCTTTCAATCAAATTACAAAACGCAAGGTCATTTTACCGTCAGCAAACGTAACAACAATATAAGGAGAAAGGGTTGACTAGTAGAAAAAAATTTTTAAGTATTAATTACTGTTAATGTTTGAGCTCAACACAATGCAGCAAAGTTTACGCAACGAGTTACAACTCAGTTTTCACGTTTCTGACTTCCGCAGCTCAAATCTTTCCGCATCCCGGGAGGTAACATATCGGAATCTTTCGCAAACCGATCGTTTAAAATAAACTGGAAATTAAAAAAATAACATGTGATTATTTAATTAAGTAAAAAAATCAGTTAAGACGAGAACTAACGGCTATGAAACAGGTATGCGAATCCACTTCAATACGGACAACTCAGGTCACCCCGTCACTTCCTGACTTCCAGCTCGCAACTCCATCAAAACATTGTCTTACACTTCAATTAACCACACATCACGGCTCGGAGGCTTGTGAAAGATGACCCCTAACAATGGAGTCAGGGTTCATTAAAACCCCGAAAATTCGAAAGTACAAGCTTTGGTCATGAATACTCCTCACCGAGAAATGACGATAAGCCCCTGGGGCTATATTGACCCCTTTGAGCGAAAACGAGCCTCCCAAGTCCGAATCTCAAAAAACTTCCTTGAAAGTTAACCTCCGGTGATGGTTTTCACTTCTTCACAATACAGACTGTGACACGATGATATACAGAAGAACAATTAATGTTAGAATTTAAAAACTTTCCTACTCAAAAACAAAATTATTTTAATTATTAAAATTGTTGATTCCCAATATGGGTCGTTGAGTTGGCCGCACCTCCAATTAACTTCCACTTAATTCGAGTCAACGTCTGGAGGACAGTCTGGAAGGACAGGCGGACACAATTGGATGCGGTATCTTTGACACGTTTATCATAAAATCCTTTACTGGGGGGTCAAAGATAACTGCGAATCCCTTATTCGGCCTTTCGGTTCTGATTTACACTCGAACTCAAATCGTAATGCAGGAAATAATTGTTGTTACGATGTTATGTCATTAACTTTTAGCACTGGAAAAACCGGGCGCGGCGCAAGAATACAAATTAATTATTATTAAGATTTTAACTGCCATTCGGAGCCAGTTTGCCCCCTTGCTCATTTTTCTTTCTTTCTTTCTTTCTTACAATCTCTTTTTACCACTTTTTTTCTACTTTTATTCTTCCTTTGAATATTTAAATTCTAGCGCATCTGCTTTCTCTTTTTTCGCGTGCGTTTCCTTTGCGTGCAATGTCTAGGAAATCGAATAACTTATGTTTCTTTAGAATATAATTTTTAAGTTCTCGCAATTATTTACCGTATGCGTTTAGTCGAAACACCTTGTTCGAGAATTGGTTGGTATAACTAAGCGACATTCTGAGTTTTTTTTTTTTTCTGCAAAAACTTCCTTCAAGTTCTTCCTCCGGCAACCGGTAACAATACAACACAAATTCCAATTTTCATGAAAAAAAATGTGACTGCGTGTTTGCAACACCCGAATTCCAAGGGTCTTTTTTTAAACCAAACTTTGCGCACATGTTAATTATAAGAGACGGATTTTGTTAATTAAAATCTAATAGTGTTATTACAAAGAAGTTAGTTCTTCTCGAAAATGAGTAACAAGTGTTAGGAAATTAATTTCGTTGTGTTTTGAAACTGAACAGAGAGTGCTGCGATTGAGCACCAGAGTCATAAAATGCTACTGCAGTAGTCGGAGGCACTGGTTCGTATTTTTTATATTAACTACAATATTTGTTTCTAAAATATTATCCACTTCAACTCAAAAAATGTCTCGTTTCTTATCCAATTTATAGATAATTAAATGTGACTCGAAAATTTTTTTCCATCTTGACCTAATTATTTGTAAGGTTATTATTCAACACAAATATTTCAAAATTATTATGAGCAAATCGTTTCATCGAAGAGTCCGATACTTCTCCCACATCCTGGTGCCCCAGAAGTGGGAAACGGAAATTTAAGGTCAGCAAAAATTCTCCTTCGATGGTGCTTTGTTATGCAAAAGGTTGGCAGTGTATATTTTTCCACTTCTTCGCGAGATAAAATAGTTCACCGGCCCTCGAGATTTCAGTCTACACTCGTAAGTTCGGTTTTCCGTAAGTCTATCGCGGCTATACTCACAAAATAAATAATTAATTAACATCTCTCTAATTAAATACTATAAAAAGCTTTCAAGGATTTCAATTGAGACTAAAGAACGTCAGTGACTATCCAAACCAATGCGTTACACCAAAAAACCAAAACGATAATGGTAATAAAAACAAATTACAAACGAGCTCCAAGTCTGAACTGAATTTCGTTCTCACGTACCGCATGAAAAAAAAAATTATTTCAGTATCGTGAAAAACTTTTCGCACACTTTGCGGAAAAGAAAAGGCTCATAGATACCCATAAAACCAAAAACGAAAAAAAAGAAAAAAGAAACCAACTCCTTTCACGAAACGCATTTAACTTTTATCAGAAAGTTTCCACGAAATGAAACAAAAAAATAAAAGATGAGAGACGGACACCACTTCGGTTTTCCATTTTGACCGAAATGCATTAACCTCAAAAAGAAAAATTATCCACTTAGCATCCATCCATACAGGTATCAAATAAATATAAAGTTAATAATTTTCTGACCATTTAGTCAACCACAATAAATTATTCTATTAACCTGAAATTATTTTAATAAAATATTATAATTCACAATGCGATATATTTCACGCTTATTATTTCAATCTTCCTCTTCCGTTATTAACTTCCATGACTGGTTAAAAAATAAAAGAAAAAGGGAAGAACTGTATGATATATACATATTTATAAAATGTATAAATCAGGATTTTCCAAGAGAAAGCTGTCAAGGACAAAGAGCCTTCGCGACTTTGCGACTTCATCAAGAAACGGATCGATGTTTTTCATGGATCCGAAATTCCTCTCCGAAGAGAAAATTATCTATTTTGTTATTATTATGGTCCTAGTATCTATACAAAACCTGCCCGCGAGAAGAACCGTAGACACAAACTTAGAGTGGGCATTATCGAGGCAAAAACTTCGTCGTCAGAATTATGTGACACCAACTTGTCATCGACTGGCAGCTGGTTACCAAATAAACAAAATTTATTGCGAAAATTTGAAATTTGTTAAAACAGGTTGATCCTTTGAGGTTAAATTATAGGTTGTTATCTTAAAAGCGGTTTCAAAGATAACGATTTGAATTTTAATTTAAATTATTCTACCGTAACAGGCAAATTCCATTTTTTTAATCTTATTTGTTTTAAAGTAAGATGAAGGAGAAGGCTTCCAGGGATTTGTTCACATCTGTCCCCGAATCCTTAGCTGGAAGTTTTCCGTATTCAAATCAATAAAGGAAAACGTTTTATTCTTTTCTCGTCTCACTTTGAATGGGAACTCTCTTGTCCGTCTTCAAGTCGTCCTCCTCGTCCTCGTCCTCGTCGTCTGGAGTCTTCTGCCGATAGCCCCGGAACGAGTAAAAACAGAACGAATGACTGAATTGGAGTGCAGATTGGATTTATGATCTGGTTTCCGGGGTGCAAATCTACAAGTTCTTTTCTTAATGCAGTCGGACGTCCAATTTCTGGAATTTGATGTGATACAGTCGATTGTCAAAGACCTTTTTCTCTGCTTGAGGAATTTATTCCCCTTGAATTATTTGTTTGTTATGTGGTATACCTGAAATATCTAGTTTTACACTCGAATGATTCTTTAGAGAATTAAGGTCTGAATCAGGTTTCAGAGGTTGTTTTGGGAGTTTTGTAACAAAAGCTACTCGCAAAAATGTCTGTTAGACTTTACCTACAAGTTTAAAACTGAAAACCCCAATAAAAATATTATTATTTACTCAGGACTTGACTCATCAATGATCTATTACTCCTTTCAAAATATAGGATTCGACATTTCAATAAAACATAAGAATAGACAGCAGGAGACGACGCGACTAACATTATCGCAAGTGAGAGCCGCAGCGAAAAGACGAATTAATAGTACAGTATTAGAAATATAAATATCGAACCGTTGAGCGTATAATTAATAAGCAATTCTACAAAGCCCGTAAAATGGAATTTCGTTCTCAAAATGACTGATCAGAGGTTTCTACTCAGAACTATGTGTCTGAAAAATTACTTCCAGCTCTTGTCGAGTCCTATTCCTCTGGTTTCAATGATTTAGTTGGTTATAAAACGGCATTCCTGTAAGTCTATCTAGTTGTGTCGCTCTTTTATTTTATGTCTAAAAATTTTAATTCTTATAACTAAATCCTACTGAATTGGGTAAAACTTCTACAGATTGGTGAGATAGGAGAAGTGAAATATCTCATCGTCGAATGGTTTAGTGCTAAAGCCCAAAGGATCTCCTGGATGCTGCATACTTTGGACTCTTTATGATTTGATATATTAGTGAATTGGTTACCAACTCGAATCACACACAAAGTTTAGTTTTAGTTTAGTTTTAACTCCATTTTTTACCCTTGTGTATAACAAGATCAGAAGATGGATTTGTACTCACGACCGTGACTGCACTGACTGAGCACTTTAACCACTACACCAGGTTTCAAAGTTGACGGTACTAACATTTGAGACTTGAACGATATTTATTGATTTTCATTTTATGTATGTTGTTTATGAGTATACGAAACTAGATATAGATTGAAATGAATAAAATATTTAAAGATAATACAACTCATACGAGTACCAGCATGATTACACCTCTATAACTGCAGCGCTCTCTACTAAATTACAAAACGTTCCAATATTTTGGCGCTAACATATTACTTCTTCAATCTCTATAGGTCAGCAATATCGTACAAATCCACATCCTTCACACAAATTTAAGGAAATCATCAAAGTTTTTTTATGTTCCTCCAAACCCCATTTTATTGTTATTAACTCTCTCGCTTTATCCATTTGAAGCTCAAAATAATCCTCAAAATGACCTCATTAACAATAAAACACTCCGTGGGTTCCTCCCACGAACTAGAAGAAGGAGGAAGAAAGAAAAAAAGAATCCAAGTCAAAACGCCTCCTCCCCAAAAGAAAACACAAAATTAATTCGACGAAACCAACATAAAATGAGAAAATTCATCACGGAAATGGCGAAAAACGTCTGTAAAAGTAGCAGGTTAACATTTTAAACATTTATTTATTGTTATTGATAACAACACCGAAGAAAAACACAATAACGCTGTACTATTAAGAAGACAAATAAATAATTTAAACTTAGATAACTTGTTACTTTGTAACTATCCTCTCTCTCTCTCTCTCTTTATTTATTTATTTTTTCTTTGTTACAACGTAATTTTTGGAGTTAAACGTTTTTTTACATAAAAATATTTTGTTTAAAAAAATTAATTGTGAAAGTTGTTTTCTCAAAATAAAAAAAAAGTGGATTTGAATGACATGGAAGCAAAATAGAGAGAGAGAAAAGGAAAACGATTCAAAATCTTGGCGTCTGAATAATAAACGAAGGCATTTTGTCCACCCGACATTCCATTTCCAGCGATTAGAGGAATTAAAACCTGCATAAATGCATTTTATTTATTTCATTCTGCTCCCTGATCTAAGTCTCAATCTCTCACTGTTCTTCCTACGTGTTAGCAGCCTTATAAGGTGACCTTACCCTGCGTTGGTAGACTTGGAGGATGCACTGGCGGGAGTCAATATTGTCAATATTCGCACGATCACATGATGACCGTTGATGGAGGAGAACGAACACGAACATGGGAGAAAATGTGATTCGAGTGATAAGGGGTTCGGAAAAGGTCGAATTTTAAAAAAAATTTTATTTTTATCCTCATCAGCCATCAAGTAAACGGTTTTCGAACAAGGGATGACATGCGAAGGCCTATCTCATGAGGTAATCCATTCTATATATGCGTGATATCTGCTTCCTTTTTAATTATGTTTTTATCGTGGAAGCCTTCTCTCACCTTTGACTCACTCTTTTCCTAACGTTTTGGAAATGTGAACGGGGATTCGTGGAAGATGAGGAGGTCTTTTCACCATTACGAAATTATTTTTCTGAGGGAGAAGAAACGTCGAAAGAGATTCTCTCAACAACTCGAAACAAATGATAAACAAAACAACACCAGAAAACAGGTCCTCGAACAAATTACGTAACTCGATTAATTAAGGGGTTAATACTTTTATTTACTTGAGAGCTCCCATTTATCATATTTGGTGCTATCAAAAAGCCGAACCTGAACAAAACCACACACACAAAAAAAAACTAAAACAGGTATCTCGTCGTGTGTGTGTGAGAGTGTGTGACTTCTAATTCAGTTACCGGAAGTTAATTTTCATCTATCGTGTCTCTCTTCCTAATTCGTTACAGAAAATACCTCTTTCTTGCAGATTCTTCGACGGACTAAACCGTTCATTATTTCTTTTCGTTCTCTCAGACAAAAATACGTCTAATCAATACCTTCCCGAAAGCTATGGAAATGAAATGGCCGAGCGGAGAATAGATAGAGCAGAGAAGAGAGAGAGATTGGTTAGGTCAAAGACTTGAAGACACTTACCGGTATAAATTATTCGGTCTTTTGAAACCTGTCCAGCCACTTCCATTGCTAACGGGTTTGTACTTGGTAAAATCCCGCGGAATTTCATTTATTTTCCCGAACAAATTTTTTTTTTATTTATATACCCGACATGTCTCTCCTATATTATTTATATAATTTGCCTTCTTCCTCAACATTTGATTGATTAATTTTATATGTATCCTATATCGACGATTTTTTTGTTTTCATTATTATGTTAATAATTTATTAAAATAATAATTCTGTTTTGAAATCTTTTTTCTTTTCCCTGTCTCTCTTCCTCTCTGCATTTTTATAGTCAGGTACTTCTTATGATTGACTCTGATCGTTTTTATTTATCCTCACATCTTTAATATTTATTTGCACACACCACACAACACAATAACTGTTACTAATTGGAACAAACAAACGATGTATCGTCTACCTAGCCTCTATGAACATCTTCGCAAATTTTTCATTTAAATTATTTGGGGAAATAAATTTCCCTGACACAGACGACAAAGTAGTGTTGATTCTGGTACCTGAGCGTGTTTGTTGTGAAATTGTCTACACTTTTCCCACTTCCGGTTTTTCTTTTTGGTATTTTCTCGGACAATCAATATGTGATAAAAAAAAGCGCAAAAAAAAATTTATTCTCATTTCACGGATAGTCACAAGACTATTTAAGGTATCTGACTCATTTTCGCCTCCAAATCGGGGAGTCCTTAAACTTTTTCAATCGTCAATGTCTTCGTAAAACGTTTGACCTTTCGATGACCTACTAAATTTCTATAAATAATAATAATATTAATATAAAAAAAATAAAGAAAGAAAAAAAAAGCAACGAGAAGAACATGCAGGCCTTGGTACTGGGCGTTAGGCATCTCATTATACCCTCATATGCGTGCCAAATTTCATTTAAATGGTCATCTGTCAAACACGTTTACGGAGAGAACTGTTACAATAGTGTCAGTCTGTGAGAGAGCACTCAAAAGGTTTTTTTGTTGTACTCGGTACCCAAAATAAAGACATTAATCTGGGAAAGGTGACAACTGTTTGAGAAGTAGGATTAATGAAAATCGTTTTGAGAAATGGACCGGGAACCCCTACCTATTCAAGAGCAAAGTCTTCCGGAAACACCAAAAAGTAGATGAAGAAAAAAAATTATTTGAGGTTTGATAGCTGCCGCATTCTAGTGACACAGAAAGAAGGAAATAATAAGCATGTAAACCAGTAGTAAAAATAATTAAGATAATTAAATTAATGACCACGCCCATTTTCAGGCTGAAGACCACCTAAGTCAAGGTGCCTAAGAGAACAAAACAAAAAATGAAATTTGAATAAAATGTGCAACAAATTTTTTACTAAATAAATTGTTTAATTTATGCTGATGATAGAATTGCACGGTACCTATTTTTAAAGTCTCAGACCGATGTTCTGTTCTTGCGTCTTTGATCTGTTCTTTCTGGTGTCTTACTCCCACAATTCAATATTTCTATTTTCCAAAAAAGACTTGTTCTTACCATTTAGCACTTACAAACGGGTACTTCTTTCCTCCGTCACACCAAAATCATTTTCTTCAGGATGACATCTCTGTTGTGCGCTATATCCATTACCAAAAGTTCTCCAAATTTGTGTCCAAAAACCTCATCTCGGAAAGCAATAACATGACCATGACCCCTCAAGTGAAATAACTTTACACGACTGGTGACGTAAAAATAACATTATAAATAAAACATTTTGATATTTAAAGTATTTATTAATTATAATTTATGTATCTCTCTCTATACTTATATTTTATTCAGTTAAAATGACTGCCCATTTATTTATTAATATTTATTTTCAAATTTCGTAATGATGAATATGGGTCAAAATTATTTTAATTTTCTATTAAACTTTACTGAGGATCTTCAAACATTGTTCGCGGACACAGCTCTTTAACTCTAAAAATTTTTGTAAAAGGCAATTTGAAAACTAAACCACCAATCCGATCAGCACTATGTTCAAAATGAGAATAAAAATTTTGCAACAAGACGAGAAATCACAAAAACCAAGACAAAAGAAAGTCGGTTGGCACTAGTGATGAGCAGATGACGTGATACCTGCTGATTCTAGTGTTGGTACTTCCTGGCGCTATTATTCTATGGTAATTCAGTCGGGCACTGGCCACCGGCGAACTCGGATGTGACAATTCTTTGGGAGTGGTCTGCCCCTGAATTTTCATTTTTCACAGTAACAGTTATCAATGGTAGTGACTAACATCGACCTTGGGAATGTTTTGTACCGATTTCGAGTAAGTCAAAATCCAACACAGGAACGGTATTTTGTTTGTTACTGCTGATAATTTATATTTGTGATGTAAGGAAGTATAAAAGCGTGAATAATAATAATAATAAATTTATATTAATTTTCCTATAGTTTGAAGTTATATAAAAATTTCGTTTCTCAAAATTTTGTTATTGAAGCTAGAGCCTGAAGTGGAAGGGACCTCTTCCCATCTTTTAGACAGCTTGCTCACTTTTCTTTTATTTTCTGGGGTTTGAGGGAGTATATTTCTCAAAAATTCATACTGACTGAACTGATTCAATTGTTTTTTGATAACTATAAAGAGCCCTGAGTAAAGCTGACAAGCATAAAAAGCTCTTAAGTATTGTTGCTGACCGTCAAAAAACAGTAAAATAGAGATTGTTCTCTGTAGTTTGAGTCTCAACATACAATAATTTTCTCGAAACGATGTTATACTGTATGAGAAATAAGGAGTGAAATTGGTGAATATAAAATTTATAGATATAACACCTTATATGAAATTGAAGAGATTAGTTTTGTCCTTGGATGAGTTGGTACATCGTGGGAAGTTGTTGTCCAGGACACTGTGTTGAGAAAGTGGAGAGACTTGGAGACGTTAGTAATGTTAGGCTTTCGGCTATTTTTGGAAAAACAATTCAAAATCAAACTTCACTCACCTGTCTTCAGCCAAAAAAGTTGAATCATCTGGACAAGATAACAGACAAATCTCCTATTGTCTTGTCTCTTAAATTAAACTTTATTGATAACAACCGCGAAAAATATTCGGGAGGAGAATGTATCCCAAAAATCACATATTGCAACCTCATTTTAAGTAGAATCTGAACTCCCAGTGTCCGTCAAGAAATCGCACTCGAAAGATAGTTGATTGGAACGCGATATTAGGTAACATGGAGTAATTTTTACCTTGAGCAACCCTCTAACTCAGCCTCCTCCTAGCCTAAACTCCTCTCCTACCTCCATTTCCATTATCTTTATTATTAATCAATACGAATATTTTAAATAATTAACTTATACGTAAGAAATATTTTGTAAACGGGATTCTTCTTCTTCTACCTTCTCCCTTCCACCGCCTCACCTCATCTCTAGTCCACTCCTTTTCGCAATCCCATAATTGGAAGATAAAAAGTAATTATTTCGTTAAACAGAGAAAATTACAAAACAAAATGCAATTTAGGCAGAAAGAAATATAATTAGAGAGAGAGAGGAAAAAGTTTAAATAAATAAATAGACGTTAGGTATCGGAGGGAAAAGTTTTTCTAAATACAGGAGATGATTATTTCCAGGGAAGTCATTTATAAATTGTGAATAATTGAAAAAGTTAAAATAATAATCAAGATCACTTGCTCGAGATGGGCTTTTTGTAATGAGGGGGCTCTGGGGGCAGTACAACTGACGCTTCGTGCTTTCTTTTGAAAAATAAAAAAAAAATAAATAAAAGGCCTTAATTACACGCTACGCAAGTTGAAGTACTCGATTCCCTTTCTTTTTCTCTTATTTATGGAAACTGTAACACGAATGTCTTTCTAGTTATAGTATAGAACCGTCGGCAAGTAATCATCGAATCAGGGAGTCTCGTAACCGGCTGACCTTTGCCAAACAGTTTTCTTTTCCTTTTTAAAAAAAGAACGAGAAGGTATAGTTCTACCAAAAACTGTTCTGTATATGTTGAATCGGAGTATTTCATGTAAGCTGGTTGGAGAAAAAGAAAAATTGAATTTGTATTTTTGGAGCTTATCTCTCTCAGCCAACACCACGATCGTGAATGAGAACAGAACCCAGTCTCTCATTTCGCCCTCCTCTCTCTCACCACCACCACCACCACACCTCCAAATCTCACGCCGGTGAATATTAAAAAACAAAAACTTTTTTTTTCTTTTTGTCAAAATCCAACGGCGTTAATAAATCTTTAAGAGAAGGAATTTCTAGATTTCTTTCACGAAACGAAACACCCCGGGGCATTGCCTGTTGTTGTTGTTGTTGCTTCCTTGTGCCCCTCCTATTCCAAATCAATCCGGAATGAGTTTTTAACAAATAAATGCAACCGAAAGCAACATTCACTCAGGTGAAGAAGGAGAAGAAATATTTTGGTTTTTCACTCGACAGAGAGAGAGAGAGTGCAAGGAACAGAAAAGCCTTGAAAACGGGAAAATTTTCTTTTCACCTTATAAATAAAGCCTGACTAAAGGAAAACTGAGAAACTACCGAGAAGATTTTCATAAGAAGATTATAATTAATTTATTACTCATGACGTGCCTGTGTTCTGTGCCTGATCGCCTTTGACTCGGTTATTTTATCTTTCACAAAAATCTTTCCGTAATATTTTCGATAATTTTAGTGCTTGACTTAATTTTTTTTCTCTCTCCTTTTATTTTGAGGTCGTACAAAGATTTTTTTTGTTCTTCCTTCAATTAAAAAACGAACGATGTGCAACTAAGAAAAAAAATTTCAGTATTAAAAGCGTGACAGAATGTAGAGAAAGGCAAGAATGGAGTTAGGTTTTGGCAAAGGCCACACAAAATCACCGGTCACAACTAATATTTTTAAACGTTTCAGCCCAGAATGCATGTCGAAAAAGAAATAGAGAACCAGATCTGAGTCGCTGGAGTGAAAGGTTCACGAAGACGAAGAAGCAGACAATGGGATTTGAAAAGAAGGAAGCATTCAGCCGGAGGTAATCAAACTCAAAAATGCAACGCTCAATTCGATGTGAAAAGTGGAAATTTTATTTCTTTCTATATATACTCGCGCGGGTGACGACCGCGACTCGGGGAACATCATTTGAAATTCATCCGGATTCGAATGGCGTAGGGCAGGTCACGTGCACAAATTCCAATTCAAAATGAAAAAAAAGGTAAGAAAGTGTAATATTAACCACGGGCGCAGGTTATCACATGAAAAAATTCACCATCTAAACCTTAATATACATAATTAAATTAATATTCATCACACTTGGTAATGCATTTGGCCACCAAAGCAGTCGCCTACTGGCTAAATGTTGAAATTCGGACCAAGCGGACCACTGATCCGTGAATTGAGTTATCAAAGAAGACAGCCTTCGATTTTCACCTCTGGTGACAGCTATTCTACATTTATTTTCTTTTTATTGTTTTTTCTCCCCGACAAACCTGTCCGATGTATTCAAGGTTCCCGTTAACAGATATAGGAAAATGAAATTCATGGCAGCCGAGGGCATCGGAATTTCCAAAACCCAACCCCCGACATTTTTCCCTTCTAGCTTCGCAACTTTTCTTCCTTTTTTTGATTTTGAAAGACAACGGCGTGGTTGTGATATTTCCTGATGGGAAAACTGTTTGGGAAGTCTAAGAATACTTTTTTGAAGAACTAACCTTTCTATTTCAAGAAAATGCAAGTGAAGATCCACAACTTCCATGTTCACCACCAGTTCAAGTCTGCACTATTTCCTCGGTTCCTTTGATGAAATAAAACAAACTAAAACTGAACCAGTCAAGAATAGGATTAATTTAGCGGACCGACAATCAACAATTCTCACAGAGACAACAAAAGCCCGAAACTTTGGCAAGAGCTTCTGACAAATGTGGGAAAGCCGAAAAGACTCTTTCTCCCAAAGGTAAGAAAACATTGTTTCTTTTGTCATCCGTCACGAAACTAATGACGTCAAATAATCAAAAGAAAATGGTGTCGTACAATTTAACATGTTAAAAAAAAATAATCAAAGAAGATGCCGAAACCAAAAGCAGCCTAGTGGTACCACAAAACAAAAAAATAAAAATGGAAAAATGGGTTCGGTACCTAAACCAAACGACCTCAATAACAAGTCGTTTTCAATTATTTCGGCCAGTCGGCGGAAGACACACGGCGGAGTTTTCTCTCCAGAAGACAATCAAACTCGAAGCCTAATTGCAAAACAATTACCTGAAACCCTGAGGACATTTGATTTAGCAGGATTTCGAAAAAACGATACAACCAGAAAGAAATTAATAATAATAAAAAGAAAAATCTCAAGTCCGCCGAGGTCACGAAGACATTGTTATGTTAAATAAATGAACGCTCCTCGGATATTAATTAGCATGAAATCAACCGACGGTCGAGTTTTTTCTCTCTCTCTCCATCTTCCTCTTCTTCATCTTCTTCTTCTCCTCTCCTTTTTTTTTATTTCTTCACCAGTTACACTCCATTCATAAAGTAAATATCTCTCATTGTACTCTTGTCTTAATGACTTTCATTTTTTGCCTTCTAAAATTTTCATTCATTTTTTTTGAATGATGGAAGACTGAAATGTCAAATTTGTACTCGTCAGAAAAGAAGAAGACGAAGATGTAGATGAAGAGAGAGAGAGAGAGAGAAAAAAAAGCTTTCACGTCCAGTGATCGAACTATTGGGAATCAATTAACGACTGTTTTTGTTGATAAAAATTATGCAATTTGATTTTTAATTTAAAAAAATTAGGGCCGATGGTGGAAGGTGCGAGGGATGGAGAAGAGGAGGCGGCAACTGGTAACAAGTTTCTTCGACTTGGAAACATCGTGTTTAGCTTTACATCTCATATGTGTTTCCCTCGTATTAATAAAAATCGAAAGTTGTATGAATGAACTGAAAGGGAATTGCACGATTAAACAAAAATGAAATTGGCTCAAACGTCCAAAGAACATCTCATCAATCAAAATATTAAGGTTCGTGAGAAACTTTGAACCGGTTTTCCATCTCTTCCAAAAATTTCGTGTGCTTTGATCGATTCACCGCGTGATTTTTTCTTCATCTTCTTTGGTTCTGGAAGCCCATTAGCCGGGTTAAAACCCACATTCGTGATGTGTGAATACGAATTTTTGTCTGTTTTCCGTTCTTTTCCAGATGAAAGAAGTCTTGAGGTCGGAATGTTTCTTCACTTTCTTTTGATTTGGCGCCATTTTTTTTCTCGGACTTTAAACAGGCTCGACGGAAGATGAAAATAAACTCTTTGGTGATTAAACGATTCGTTCCTCAGCCGTTTTTGGGGCTATCTATCCCACGTAAAAGGAATCTTTCTCATATCTTCATGTCATCCTCAACATTTGAACCTTTTTAACTGTTCGACAAGTTTGGTGGTAAGCGATAATTCTTTTTGGTTCTCAATAAAGTACATTTTGGTCTTGTTTTTACGCGATAGATGGGGACGAACAAAACAAAAGCAGAGTCATACAGTAAACTATTAATAGCGTGAATATAAGGCCGCTCAAGTCAAATTTTCGGTTGAAAATTTTCCTTCATCTCGGTCAGACTTTTGCCCACGTTGAGCACTTTCAATTGGGTTGAGCGTTGGTTTTAACCCAAAAATGTATTCATGACATAGGTGCTTAAAAAAATGTGCAATATTTATGAAATTATCTCAGCTAAATACCAAACCGTCTACCACTGAAGGTGCTCACAGCTTTTAACATTATCCAAATGTCTGAACGGTGTATAACGTTCTCTAATCCCTTCAAAAACTTCACATAAGCGGAATAGTAACCAACTAACGCTAACAGTAACTTCAAAGATCCTCTAAAACCACTGTAATTTTTAAAAAACGCGTAAAAGAAAGCCCTATTGTATTACGCGACAATTCTAACATTAAAGGGCGAACGAGAATCACTGACAAATAGTTCAACCTAAGAATAGCATTAAAAAGACTACATGTTACATTAGATATGCGGGATAACCGCGCAAATTAACACGCATAAAACAAGTCCCGACCGTGATTCTATAATTAGATTGCATTTAAGAAAGGAAAACAAGGAAAAGAATCCCAAAAAAAATTTTTTCAAGATTATTAAATACTTAATAATTTATTTGGTGGAAACCTTAAAATTTCCTTTTTATGGAAGCACGATTATTGTCAAGTTTCTTCAATTTTGTTAAAATAAATTTTTTTTTCTCTTGCGTCCTTCAGGTCCAGAAAATATTTTTTTTCTTCATTTTTATGCGATTGCTAAATGAGATAGAAATAATTTTGTTTTGTTTATTTACAAAAGGTTTTAGTATGTTTGCCTCTATGTACGTGTCAGTAGCCTATAGCCTCAAAAGTAAACAGCATCTGTAGGGTTTCGAATCTTTGACTAAGTCAAGAAATTAGATTACCGATTAGCCTAATTCTGTGATTTTCGCCAAACTTTTATAGACAGTAACAGTGAAATCTGGCATACTCTACCTAGGTATAATGGGTTTTGGGTTTTAATCGCGTTTTTTACCCTCAGGTATAGGCGGATGCGAAAGGGGGTTTGAATTCAAAACCATAAGTTCCCAATTGAGACGCTTTGACAGTTATATCACAGACCTCTCATTCTGTAGAATATCTAGCTAAAGCTAAAGCAATGAATGAGTCAAAAGAAGCAACATCTGTAGTGTTCCAAATCTTAGTAAAAATCTAGAAATTAGTTGCGAGGTAAGGTTAATACTACTAATAATGATATTATTGAAGGTATTTTATATTTAGGCAAAGAATTATGGTATATGTTAGTGGCTGAGTTTGAAATATGGCATTATCCAGAGTGCCTAGACATTGTGGAAAATGCTGTCCCAAGATTTAGACTATTTCTCAGATATTTTAAACTATATAAAACAATACTGTGATACCCTTGCACCTCCTCCCTTCAGGCCGCTTAAACAATGCCTAGCCGTTCTATAAAATTTCGTATTTGATACTTTGTCATGACCTACATATGGCTTTCGAAATAAATTTTTTTGAGGAGGGAGGGCAAATAAATTTTCTGGAACCCAACCTCAAAATGTTTTGATTAAATAATTTTTTGTGTCTTTGCAAAATTTCTTTTCCACTCCGCAGAAATCCTTATTTACTGGACGTTTTAAAAATGGCTTCCTCATCGCTCTCAACTACAAAAAAATCAACAGATTGAGTCAGCCCAATAAATTCGCTTTTTCGGTTAATTTTGTAAGAAAAAGAGAGAAATGAAGAAAAAAAAGAAAAGAAATCGGGCCGGGTCGGCCATTTTTATGGCGATTGTCAGTAACTGAACTCATTAAAATTTCCAAAATCCGACACCTGGAAAATCAGGCACCGCCTCTGCAGTTAGAGAGACCAAAATAAAAAAAAGACGAAACCTGATTCTAATTCATTCAATCGATTCAATCTCAAACTCCCAGGATATGTAAATATTGCATTTACATAAAAATCAGCAGTGACCAAGAGAAACCGTTAATAACTTCTTTTGTCTCTCACTCTCTCTCTCGTCTTCCTTTCTAATATTTTCTCAATTAAAGAGAATTAAGCCATTGGTCATTTATTTATGAGACATGTTAATAAAAAAAAATTTCACAATTAGGGTCACGGTTACGACAAAAAAAATTTTTTTTTCTTGTAAATTAACGGTCACTACGTCGTAAATTATTCCGAGGAAAGAAAAAAATAAGTTATTAATTTTATAAACGAACCAATAATAAAAAGAGAAAATTTAAAAGTCCGGATCGGTCAAGTTGGAAATTTATTAGATAAGACCATGTAGAGGAAAATAAGAGGAAACATGGAGACATGAAGCCTAGTCAGGGAAAAAATTAAAGCGATTCTCCCCAAAGAACTAATTAAGTTATTTTCTTTAAGTGCTACTCGAGAGTACCTGTTACTAATAGAGTTAGCCTAGCACCTGAAAAAAAAATTTAGTTAATTGCCTGGAATTAATTTATTTGCCAATTTATTTATTTATTTTTATTCGTGTTAGTTTTTTATTTATCTAACCGAACATTTAACGCTTTTGTCGTTTTTTTCGTTTGTTTTTGTGCGGATAACGACTAACCGACTGACTAACTCTAACTTTTGTTATGTTACTCGTCATTAACTTAATTTTAATCGTGCATTTGTCGTTGGCAAATTTTTAACGAACCCAACCCCATGGTAGGCTAAACTCTGGTTTTCTATCCTCAACCTAAGTATTCTGTGAGAATTTGCAGTGTTTATGAAATAATTCCTATGAGATGATGTGCAATATTTATGAAATGAGTGATTTAGAGAAGTGTATAATATTTTGGAAAATGGGATCTCCGAAAAAGTGTGTCTTATTTATGAAATTAATCCCATAAGACGGTGTGAAATACTTATAAAAAAAGATTTCCTTGGAAAAGTGTGCAATATTTATGACATGAACCCTTCAAGAAAGTGTGCAATATTTATGAAATGGATTCTCGGAGAAAGTATGCAATATATATGAAATAGATTTCTCATAAAACTGTGCGTTATTTATGAAATGAATTCTTCATTTATGAAATTCTTCTAAATACACAGCAAAAAAGTGTGCAGTAGTTATGAAATGGTTCCACTCCAAGTTCAAACACTCAACCTTTGAGGATCTGCACAATTCTCAACGTAGCGAAACATCTGGACAAGGTAGTCAGCATAGGTAAGTTAACTCTCTTGTCCTTCCAGAAATTTGGCTTACGCGGCCTGAAAACCAAAAGATTAACTGTACTAAGACCATCGCTAGCAGCCATGAAGATGTCACAGCTCATTCAACGATAAAGCCTCGATGCTCTTATTAAAAATTTGGACTTCATATAAATGTAAGATATTGTATATTTTATATTCTAACACTTGTCTATAACTAACTATTTTAAATGTTTTTGAGGATTTTTAGAGTTATGAATTCATCGCCTTCCTCTAACATGTCGACTATCACGAAACTTTTTTAAGATTCCAGTCTAAGAAGCCAATTCAATTTAATCATAAGATATAACTATGAACTATCTCGTAGTCGGTAGTCAATATGTTAATTATTACTATGATTGTTACTTGTCATACTTTTCTCACACTGGTGTCATACTTCTGGCGAGTTTTTTTTGCTCGAAGGCTTCTCAAACCACCCCAGTAACCACTACCTGGCAGGAGTAGCCCTTCACGGAAATTTTACAAATCCTTCGGGGATCCCTCCAGAACATTTAGAGAATGTTTTTCACCGAAAACTGATAACAAATTTTTTGTTGTAAGAAAAGAAAAAAATAATGAATATGCCTTCAAGTTAATTAATATTGTAATTACAAAACAAAATCAGCTTTGTTAGTTCGAAAAGAAAAAAGCAGAAGAAATAAAATTTTAAAAAAAGTTGGTAAACAGTTGTGAAGGCTGTCAGTTCGGAAAGACATCGATTCACTTTCGAAATTGTTGTGCGTTTTGTTCGTTTCAACTATTCCTCCTCCTCCTCTTCTTCCTCTGGAACAAATCTAGAAAGAGGAAATGGATTCTTGTTTCTCGTACAACTTTCCGCGAGGCTGCTTTTTTCTCTCTCATTCTTCTTCTTCTTCTTGCTTTGATACTGAACTTTCTCTTTAATTGCATTTCTTTTTGCGAGACACCGCTTCGAGTGACAAATTTCTTTTTGCGAAATTTTTTTTTCATTTTCGAAATTTAATTACTTCGGATCATCTCCAACCGAGTTACCGATTAATATTGTTAGCATATTTCAGATAACCAATGATTATGAATGAGCCAACCCGTCCAAATTTTATGTAAAATTTGGCTAAAAACAATATTGAAAAAATTCAAGGCTATAATGCAAGAACGAGATATCATAAAAGCAATCAACTAGGGGTACAGTTTTCTGTATAAAACCGTTGCATCAAAACAGACGCTAGTCTCCAAGTTTCTAGTCTTCAAGAACTGGTGGATCATTTAAATTTCACCTTAATTTTCAACCCAATCAGCTTTTTTTGCGTATTTAAATTATTTATTTATTTATTGTAGTGTTTATTTATAGGTTATTCATCAAACAAGAGTTTCGGGAGCGAAATTGGTTATAATGTACCGTCGGAACCGAAAAACAGCCTATGAGTACTGTAATATGATAGAAACAGAGTCTGGTTCATCCTTTTGAATGTCGCACACATCCTGCTATACACCTACAATTTTTGGACCGCTATATTAAAGTAGAACATTGTTCCGAAAGAAGTTACTCTAACTATTCAGAAACCTTAGAGTCTACGTGACCCAGGCCTCAGACTTCAAAGTTCTCTAGTAAAAGGTAAATTTGATTTTTAATTTTCAACCAAGTCTACTAATTATTTGTAAATACGGTATTTGTATTTATTAATATTTATTTACTGTAGGGCTTACTTATCATGTCGTATATTTATTTACTGTCTTCTCTACTGGTTTACATGTTTCTCGCTTTATTCGTTTTTGCACTGTTTCCCACTGTATTATGTACACACCCTTATCGCTACTTTAATCCCTTAGGACTTGATAAAGTATCTCTATCTCCTTCAGTGAAAAGTGTTTTCATCGCGATTCTTGTTTTATTACAGTAATACATTTTGTAGTTTTCATAAAATGAGATCATACTAATTCTTATAGTCAGTCTTTTTCAAAATTTTGACTTTTTGAGAAAGCTAACCGCAGACAACAGGAAGGTGAAAGAGTTACTCCCTGAATCTACGACCCAACATCACAAACATTCCACACCGAACATCATGATTCTTCCTTTTAAGTGAGTATTCAAAAGTGATTCTATAAACTCAGCTTTTCAGCATTTTCATCACCCCTCTCTCGCTGACAGTGAAACTTACAAATATTTTGCTGCAGTCATACCAAAAACACATTCAATCTCCTTCACTTCGACAACAGAACATGAATCCACCACCAGTTCTTCTACATACCACTCGAACACTAATCCAAATTCAGTTCTTGATTAAGACAACCAACCTGAAAACAAAAAAAAATGGTGGTTACAATATTTAATAAACACTTTCAAAAGAAATAAATAAAAATAAATAAATAAAAAGGGAAAATTATTGTTAAACGGAACAGGATCGATGCCATTAATTTCCCCAACTTCTACCGGTGTCACTTTAATTGGTTAATAATTATAGATTCATACGAATTGATCGATTAATTAATAATAGTTTATATAAATATAGGGATTTATAAACAGATTCCATAAAAGGCGGCTTCCAGTATTGAATTTTGTGGGCCTAACACCGACTTCATCTTCTCGGAGACCCAGTTTTGGTGTTGTGTGTGTTTGAGGAGGGGGCGGTCAAATTTGATTTCGAAAAAGAAAAACGAAATATGTCTCGGGGGTGAACGTTGACCGAACGAACAAACCGGTTGAGGAATTCTGTGACTTCCATTGTCTACGGGGGTGGTCTTTAAATTGGACAAAAATGTTATTTGACACTTCGTGGGTAGTTTACTCGCTTCCTAGAAGAATATAATTATGGTGTCTAGATATAAAATTGTGAAATGTTAGTCTTGAAGAGAAAGACAAAAGTTTGTATCATTTTCATCTTCTTCCAATGGTTAGTTACACTCGGATGTTTTAAAATTCTTTGCTGACAAGGAGTAACAGTGTGCATTATTTATGAAACAGATTAAACGTTATTCACACATAAAAACTCTCTTCTTTCAGAGATGAATCGATGAAACCAAAACGAAAATAATTTCGGAAAGAAAAAAACTATACGAAATCCTGGTTACACAAAACTAGGCACAAAAAACGGACAACTGTTAGAAGAGAGAATCTTTCAAAAGCCACATAAATATAGTGGAAGCCATTTTTCTCTCAACTAATTGCCAAAAGCACAAAACCAAAAGAATCCGTGAAAGCTTTTGAATGGATCTTAGCCGACTAAGTCCAATACGGTTATAATTAACAGTAGTGATGGCTTAAGGATGTTTTTCATCTCAACATCCGAGAGGAGAGAGAAAGAGAGAGAGAAAAACTTGTTTCATAAATTTGATATGTAGGTTGCATGCATTTTTTGCCATCATGCAAGTACTGTAATTCATTGTTTATTTGCTTCAACAAAGATTAGCATTATACGTTGTCAAAAAGTGAACAAGTTGCTCGGATTTTTCTGCCCCGCTCTCGATAGACTAAATTATTACCCGAAATCCTTGATTTTGAATTTTTGTTTCTCTCTCTCTCTCTCTTATTCTCTTCTGGATGGTTTCCTTCGTGGCAGATATGTTTGATTGGAAACCATCCGTGTGCGATTTCACAACAAAAAAATGTTGGAAAGGATGTTATTAACTTCTGATAAACTTGTTCGTGTTTGAGAAGGGAGTCCTTGAGGGCCAGGACCTTTCTCAACGCATCTTTGACTTGAATAGAACCCAACAAAGACGAGAGAAGATGGTAAAAATCTGGGAAATGTCTTCACATGCAAAACTGGATTAATGTCACTTGGATGTTATTTTCCAATTTGTTGCACATTTTACGGATCCGGTCTTTGATTACGAGAATAAAAACAAAAAAAACGAAAAAGCTCCAACGTTATGCCTCTTGATGTAACTCTCGAGAATATCTTTAACATTGAACTGGATACCTTCGATCATAAAAACGAATAAAATAAGTGTAATCGTATAAAGTCAGAGGAGGAAGTTTTTCGAGCAATCGACCGGGAGACTTGTATTGACATTCAGCACAAGTCGCTTAAGGAAACCGCGAAAAAGATTTTAAAAGTAAAACCCGGTCGAGAGAAAGAAAGAAGAGCGAAGAGGGAATGAAAAAAAGGACGTGTGCATGTAATAAGCAATAACAGATAACCAAAAGAAGTGGATTGTAGAAAGAAGTAATAATTTTAAACTTATAGGTTAATCGACCTTCACCTCTTGACGATGGTCTTCTGCCACCAAGAAGTTGGTCCGAAGTCTCACGAGTGCAAACCCAAACCGGTCCATTCGGCAAAGCCTGACCGCTCGGCAAGTCCATCTTCATTTGGTGGTTCAGGTTCACCCGAAACCATTTGCTGCCTTTCTACTACCAAAGACTGCGTGAGTATTTGTTTATTCGTCTGCTTCCTTCTTTCTAAGAGGGTACCTAACACCACCCGACACACAAAACGTGACCTCAGACTTTTTGTCTCTCTTCTTAAAATATTTTTTTCTTTCTTTCTTCGATTCGAAAATCTTTTCGATTTCTTTTCATCCCCTTCATGGAACTTGTCACTTTCTCTCTCGACAGTTCTTTCGTATGAAACGGACGTGTTTCACTCCCGAGGACAATTGAATTCTACTCCAGAGGCTGTAATTAGATCTAAGAAAATATCTGACCCCTAAAATGAAATGGAAATAGAAGATTAACACAATTATCCTCTGCAATTGATTGACTAATGCAATTTGCTACTTCAGTCGTCGGATGAAGAGGAGGACGAAGAGAAAGAGGGTGGCTGGATGGATGGATGAATGCTTGTTACGGAAGACAACAGCTTTTATGTCAGGGGTGAGTTCGCCTGAAAACAAAGGGTTGATCACAATCGGAATGTTTGACGCGAGTCTCCTTCCCCCTGCAGCGAAAATATTACTCTGTTGGAAATTCTTTTTCTTTTTTCCTCCTCCTCCGCTCTCCACCGATGATTTATGAATCCTGCTGAGAACAAATTGACTCGAGAGTGAAAATTTAGTTTGAGAATCATCCAAATTGAATGTCGTATAATTTTCCGTTACTTTTTCAATTTGTTTCTTTTTCTTTCTTTCTCCTTTTCTTTCTGAGCTCCCACCTACCTCTACTCCCTACCCAGTTACCCGGTCTTCGTTGTCTTTTAATTTCGAATAGGAATAAGAGAAAAGTTTTGGGCTGACTTAAACAGTCTCTAATCATTAGGTAATCGTTTCATAAATAATGCACACTTATACATGGAAGACATTCCATAATTAGTGCACGACAAATTTTTTAAAATTTATAGCAATAAATCATCAACATCTTTTTAAATTTCATTTTAGGGAAACCAACACAAAAAATTAATTGAAACAGATTGAATAGATAAAGGGATCCAGGCAAAAACATTCGTGTATAAGTAGAACAATACGACTGTGCATTATTTATGAAATCGCTTTCTTTTATTCTTCATTCCAGTGCGATTTCGGTGTATCTGTTTATAAACAAAAACTGAAATCTTCTCATCGTTTTTATAGCATCGTTTGAGGCGCCCTTGAAAGTGGAACTCTTGCTATAAATTTTAAAATTGGTTAAACAACTTTTATCAGAAGTTAAAGAAAAAAAAATTTAATTAAAATCAAATCCGAACCTGATGCCTGCTGGAGAGTACACGGGTGCGTTACAACAAAAACAAAAAAAAGAAAATCAACTTTCAAAAAATTTGCTTTGGGGCCCATTTCTAACAAAACATAGAACAAAATCATCGAGCCCCCACGTCTCGATTGTGCGCGAACCAATAAAAGCATTTACAGTGATTAGTTATTGATGATTTCGAATTGTTTTGTTTTGGTTTTAGTCTTTGATCATGATAACCAATAATTGGTCTCTGTCAACAAATTAAAAAATATCAAGAGACCGGTTCACGAAGGGGAGGTTATGTTCCAGGGAAAAAATTTAATGAATAGTTAGTGTGTTGGCCCTAAACTCTAAAGAAGTTTGGATTATGTATATAACAAAATTAATTGTTCTGGGTGTGCATTACTTTTGAAGTGGATCTTTCTCGTGAGTGCGCAATACTTTTGAAACTATATCTTCACTTTCTTGTGTGTTACTCTCTCTCTCTCTGTTGCTCCTTACCACCAGTAGACCGGAAAATAATATCGGTTCTGTGCGTTACCTAATATATATGTTACGGTAAAAGTGATAAATCAGGCATATATATATATTACTTCCGGTGATTATTCATAATCACCAATTAAGCTTGGTATGTGTGATAATTATTACAACTCGTAACCGAGCAAAGTTTCATTAAATTCTCCATTACAAGTTGGAAATTTTACAAACTAGACGGTAAATGTGATTAATATTCCGTCATTTGTCACATTTATCAAATATACTGATGATAATGAATAATTGCCGGAATTTATATATACTCTCACCCGATTTATCACTTTGACCGATTGAGTTAATACCAGGAAAGGAGTGTTTGAAACTTTTACTTTCTCTCCAGAAGCTTTGAAAAATTACTTTAATATACTTAGTGACTATGAACCGTTACGATTATAATCATAGCTCAAAGTGTGAGCTGTTGGGGTTTAGCTTCCCGCAAAATTCTAAAAAAAAAAATTTTTAATAAATCTGAGTCTACACTTGAGGGGACGTCGGAGAAAACTTGGATTCAGAAACTAGGTTTCCAATTTGACAAATTTTTTAGGAACAGTTTTAAAAACAATTCTCTTCTTCAATGTCATGTCCTTGTGCCCTGGACTTTGAAACCATCTTATGGTCTTTCGACTATAAAATTCTTCACTGTTACTTTGCTCTTCTTATAGCTCGAACTTTGCTCTCTGAAGAGGTTCGAAAGAGAAACCAGAAACTGACAAAAGTTCGGAATAATATTAAATATTTTATAATTAAAGGTTTCTGATCTCCAGAACGCAAAACTAATGTCTGCAAGAACCAAATCTCCAAAAATCTCCAAAATCAATTCCTACTGAAAGATAAACGAGCTTAGGGATTGGAAAACTGTGTAACGCGGTCATATCCGCGTTAAACTGAGGCGGGGGAATCGACCTCCAGAACATTTAAACACACATCACACAATTCCAAGTCCGATAATTCAATGTTTCGTCGAACACCTGGACATTTCACCGATTTGATTCACGAGAATAGTTCTTCAGATACTTGCTTAAAAACAACAAAAAGAAAGAGAGAAAGAAAGAAATTCACGCACGCAATCAATATTCAGAAAGCAAGGAAAAAAACGTTTCGCCAAGAATTCTAAGACAGAAACAACTTGTTTAAAACCCAGAAAATTCCTCGTCGGCCCTATTAACCTTTTAACTGGAGAAAAAAATATAATGATAGTTTTGAACAGATATGAGAGAGAGAGAGAGAGAGAAAGGCGTATTAAGTGAAACGTAATTCAGACAATTGTTTTTCGTTCGTTGAGCCGTTTGCGAAAGACGATGAACATAATCGGCGTTAACTTTACGCAGATACATAATTAAACATTAAAAAAGATGAGAGAGAGAGAGAGAGAGAGAGAGGGAAAGAGGCCGCATTTGATGTATTTAGGCGATAACGTGGTCACTTTCTGGAGCCAGGTTTTAAAATCCACTTGTTCTACACTTGTTCCCATTACAAAGCCTGTTGAGTAGCGATTTTTATCGTTGATTCGGTTCATCTAATTTTTCAGAACCTTTTTTTCTCTTTCTCTTGTTCCTCTGTTTTTTGTCTTATTGCTTACGATCCGGATGAAAGTTCTATTGAAGTTTTGATAAAAACATTCGCATAATCCCAGGTACTTCACAATCAGACGCAATAAATTTCTTCCGCAGAAAAGTGATTTTTGTGCCCTAGTTTGACAGAGATTTGAACAATTCTATTTTTATGTCTCTACTTTGGGTATTTGTTATTGGTACTTTCCAGAACATTTGCCTCATGCCAGGTCTTCCCGGTACTCTTCTAATATCTGAAGTTTTAATCATACCTCTGTTGCATTTTGTTTTGATTGCATGGTCTATGATACCCTCCATTTCCGTGAAGTCGTCTAGTTATGTGTGGGTCGGTGGTTCGTCTCAGTGTTAACCTATTGACCAGTGAGTGAATTTATATAGCAACTAGTTCTAGTAACAAGTACAACAACAAAAAATTGAAACACAGATAAACATCGAGGCAAACAAAACAGAAATAGGAAGCCAAGGCGGCAAAAATTGACCAAATAGCCAGATACGAGCAGAACTCGAGACAGAAATACGGTGGGGAAGATGGAAAACACTAAAACAGCCAAAATGGTGACGCTAAGCCTTCTTTGCTGTAGAAAATTCAACTGTACTAACATCCTATAACTCCTTCCTTCTACTCCAAAAACCAAAGTACAAAATAAAAAACATTCATCGCCCGAATCTCTCCCCTTCCATCCACTCTCTCTCTCTCTCTTTCTGTCTTCTTGACCCCTCACAGAGTCGCTTCTGAAGAAAAGTTCATTAACAACAAGAAATTAAGTTAAACCCAATCTTCAAAGGAAAACCTTAATTAATTTTACTTCGATTATTTATCAATTAAAATTTTAATCGAATCTTACTTATCTTGACTGTCGTCTTAGATCGAAAGTGAATCTATCTCACAACCAAACGAAATCATCGGTGGTTGAGGACGTATAAGAAGAAGAAAATCAAAACATTGTTTAAGGCGTGTTCTCTTTAAAAACTAAACCGGTGGGGAAAACACAAACACTGTCATACGACAAAAGATCCAGATTCCTAAACTCCTACGTGTCGAAAGAGTATAAAGTCTAACACCAATCGATACCCAAACGACTCCGAAGATGGGATACGTCGAAGGACATGTGAATACAGGAAACGTCAATAGAGGAATGAAAAGAAAAGGAAATAAAGAATGAAAGAGAGAAAAGAAGAAAAAATTAATGACTTTCCATAAAATACATGGAATACGTGCCAGATCTAACGAGCAATTTACAATGTCGAGATGGTACCCTGGGAACGGCCATCACTCAAACGGATAATGAAAAGAATTGTTTGCACGTTTTATTTATGACCGCGACACTACGAGTACATATTTGTCATTAAACTTTCATCAAGTTCACCTGTACTAAAGGAAGATGACGTATAGACAATGCCGAACGACCGGTTTGTACATTAGGTGTTTGTCGGTCGCGAAACGAACCTGACACCGGGTCATTTTCATTCCCTGCCTTCTGACAAAGTTGTTTAAAACCTCGGATAGGACGACAGGAGATCGTAAAACTGGCGAAACAATAATCACAAAGTATTAAACCAAACTAATCAGCTCATGTAACCCATCAAGAATAATTGAACTTTGAACCATGCGAACAAAAGAGTTAAGAAAAGGAAAAATTTAGGTTTTCGGTAGAAAAAGAAGAAGAAGAAAGATGAAAATGAAAGGTTGAGAACCAATAATTGAGAAACGCAATTTATTATAATTAGTGGTGTTTATCCGTAATCAATTTGGGTCCGACATTCGATTTGGATTCTTAACCATTGTGTCCATTCCATGTGTGTGCACTGGAAAATTTCCCTTTATTAATTTCACTTATGTGTGCACCTATGTAAGCACGGAGAGAAGTGGAGAACACAAAATATTTGGTTGTATTCTTTAATTAAATAACCGATTAGAAGCGGCAATAATTTCAACTTTTTTTACTTCCTCGTCGGATTTTTTTTTTAATTCGCTGTTCGACAGAATTTCTTTCGTTTCGGTTATTTAGTCATCTATTATTGAGATAGAAGATGAAATTGAACAATAGATTGAAGGCTCTAAATCATTTTAATGCTAGCAATTCAAGGTTTCATCTATACTACCGTCAACCTCAAAATTTAACATTATACAATTGGTTCCAACATTATAAATCACTAAGTCTACTGAATATGTTAATTATCTACAACATTTTATGGTTTTGTTATATTTTAGGTGTCCACAATCAAAAGCAAAACACCAAAGGATAATAACAAGGAAGACAAAACAAGCACTAGATACCATAGTTCGTGAAACCTACCAAACAGTTTAACGGATCATATTCAGGATGTCTTTTTGAGCGAACATTTTTGAGAAGTGAGTTCAATTCAGAAGTTTTGTAATATTAATACTAACACCTGGCTCAGTGTTGACACCTTGATAGAAAAGGTAGGATGTAGTAGAAAAGGTGCAGAAACAAAACTTGACAGATTTTTGGGGGAGTTTCACTTTCTAAATCTGGAAGTAATGTTCATGTTTGCTTTTTGTTTGCCTCTTTCAAGAGGTTATAGGTCAAAAAACCTTTCCAAAGCTATGCTCTGGGTCATTTAAAAAGTGCTCTTGAGTTAGTGTCTGAGTTATAAGTCATAGGTCTACTATCACTGTTTTCGAGGATGTTGAAAGAAGAATGGGAAGCAGTTAAGTTGTAAATGTGCGGTATTCCTTTAGTGGAAAAGTCTAACAATAACAAGTCAGGTCTCGTTTTATGCGAAAAACGAAACCACAAAGTCACCCCAAAAATTACTTTACATTTACTGACTTTGTATACGCTTAAAAAAGTACAAGTACTCGCGTAAAACCAGACCTCACTTTAAATAAACAGTATCTAAATTAATTATTTGTGAAATGGATTCTTGTTGAAAATGTTCATTGCTTATGAGACATATTGAAGTTAGAATCCGTTACTAACTAAAAACGAGTTTCGTGTAAAACAATACCTGGATGTGCTGTTGGTGTTTCTACTAAGTTTGTTTGACAATTAAAACTGAACCTCCCAAGATGGCTGAGATTATGTTCACCTCTTCGAAAATCGTAACCCAATCAAACGGAAACGTTTCTTACAAAAAAAATTATATTGATATCAATTTTGAAATAACAAAAAGAAAATTTCATGGAGATGGGTCATAAAAATGAGTTTATGAAATTATCACGGAGAGCATTACTTATGGCAAATTAGGCATATATCGACCGGAAACCACTTCAACACCGACGACTGGAACAAAAAGAAAAGGTTAAACGAAGTAACGCGGTAGACAGATAATGATGCTACAAGTTACGATCAAATTTGCTGACGAGATGGACGTGATCGTTCAATTTACCCGGGCAATGTGGTCCTTTCCAAATAAAACCGGGCTCTCGTATCCCAATGAAAAAGGGAAAACCGGCTTCTTATAGTGAATGACGGCCTCGGGGCATCCCGAAGCCTGGCCAACTTTGAATGTGGCACTCTCCCGAGGTAGACGATGCGCAAAGTCAAACATTTTATTCGAGAGGACGGCTCGGTAGCCATCAGCCATCATGGGACCATAATAATATAATGCTCGTAGCCCTGACGTGAACGTATCATTTCATTATCCTCAACTTTTGTTCCTTGAATTTTTTTTGTTGTTGTTGTGTGAGACACGCCAATCGATTTTTCCGCCTCTTTCATTGTTCTCATGTATTTGCAGCATCAAGTCATCAACCCTTCAGCAAACAAGTTGTTCAAACCTATTCCCATTCGTCACGGGAGAGGACTTTGGAATTCTTTCTTTTAACGCAAAAGCCCTTATCGCTAGACAAACGAAGAAATAAATCTCGAAGAAACTACAAACTGACAGGAACCGCCTCTCAGACATTCTCAACTGACTACAATGATAAAAACGATTTGATTAAAATCACTTGTTTATTTAGAGAATTTGATTGTTGGTGGATGAAACATCTGTAATATTAAAATTAGAAGACGACAGAGGAGATGCAGAGGAGAAAATATTTCGAGAGTCGTTGGCAACAGGAGATGAACTGTCGTGACTGTTAACTGTCATAATAGTGAACTGTGAAAATGGCGCAAAATGATTTTGATCAAAATCCACCCACCAATCAGTCAAATCTCGTATATACTTCTCGGAAATTGTTTTGCTTGAGGAATTCCCCGCTCGACAATTATAACACCTTCCATTTTTAGGCGCGCTCAACTGTTCATCTTTAAGATTAAATCGCGAGCTCGGACTCTCTCTCTCTCTAATAGAATGTCTTTGTGAGATGATAATTTTTGACAGTTGGCTCCGGCGAACTTTTAAACGACTTCTGAGATCCGTGGCCTTTAAATTTAATAGCGGTGCACACCGAAAAAAGGTTTCGATTTCAATTTGGAGAAGAAAAATTTTTTTCCCGCTTTTGTAATAGATGGAATGTGAATTTGTCGGGTTTTTGCTTCCTTCTTCCCTCTCGAAAACTAATTATTGTTATTGAATTCCTCAGACATCATCACCAGTGACTCATGTCCTTATTATTTCATACGCTGATATGTGTGTCACGTTTTTTGAATAAGCGAATTTAACTGAAAGAAAGGTTTTGAAAACGATTTGTGTACAAAGTCAGCCGACAGCCAATTCGAACCTAACTTGAGTTTTTTAAATTTATTTGCATACAACTCGGAGTTGCCCCGCTATTTATCTCATTCACTTCTCTAATATGTTACTTTGGATTGTAAGGAGATACTGTCTGTTTGTCTGGTTGTCCTTGTTAACCATACATGCTTCTGGGTGATCTATTAGCAAAAGGGTTGAGCCGAAGTTGAATGACTCTAATGTGAAACTTAAGTTCTCAGTCTAAGTTAAGAGATTTCAAAACCTGATATGAGTTGCTGTTGGTGGCATAGTAAAAATGTGTGTGAGTCACTTGTAAAACAATTGCCTTTAACATTATTAAAAGTTGTGGTATTTAAAAGGCTGGTAACAGGAAAGTTACAAGAAGGCTCTCAGAAATGCGTTAAAGATGATCTCTTCAAAAGTAATGCACAATGTTCGAAACAATTCATGACATAATTAATGCACATCAATAATCATGAATTTATTTCATATATATTGCACACTGCAATCAATAATTTATTTCCTAGACAATTCATAGAAGGTTTTAGGGAGACCAATCCACTGTAGGACTATTTACCGTAAACCTTTCGTTGAAAATTTCGTGATAGCTCTATGACTTTTTTTTACGCGGTTAGAAATAACCAAACAAGTCCTCTTCACGACCATAACTTTAGTTTCGAGCCACTCCAGATCCGGACAGTTCTTGCACCCAAAACTGTTAATTATTAATACGCGTGACAAAAATTTCATTTTCTAAAATCCTATATACGATCCATACAGCTGGCACTTACACACGAATCCTTTTCATAAAAAAAAGTAATTAAAAAAACACATAATTATTTTCGAAACAGAGAGATAGATGAGAGGCTGGGGGCAGGGAAGGGAGGAAACTTTCCGCAGAAACATTATCCCGAACGTCACAATTAAAAATAGATTATTTTGCATTATTTCAATTAAACAAGAACCGCTTTTTTCTTCTTTCTCGTTATTTATTTTATTTTTATTTTTGTTGGGGAAAAAAGCGAGAAAGGATTTTTGATTTTATGTAGATACGGATGAGCTGGTTTGATCACTCCTACGTTCATCTCAAAATGAAATCGGAGGGAAGCACAAAAAAAAGAGGAAAAAAACATTTCGAGTTCATTAAATCCTCGAAGTAAAAGAGAGTCATTTTACAAATCGAAACATAAAAATCTTGCTCTAGTTTAACTGTCCAAATTAATTATAATAACAAAATTAATAGGAGGACTAAAAAGCCGCTCAACGATATTTCGTGCCATTCTTAATTCAGCTGTTTGACAAGTTTTGAGGTGGAAAACAAGGAAAGCGAGGCGTCTTTTTGTTATAATTACTCCGTGGATTTGTCGTCGTTCGAAATCCACGAAAAGGAGGGTCAATCCGCGTGTGAGACCCAACCTTGAACCAAGGTACCGGAAAGATTTGGATTAAACCTGAAACGTGGATTCTTTAATAGAGCGAAGGGTCAAGATTGGATTCCGTGGGTTGTTCACAGCCTGGGGTTACGAAAATTTCTCGCTTCTATCTTTGATTCAACTCACTAAATGGACCAGAAGACATTCTTTGAACGATGTAGATAAAATAAATGTGGTTAGACGTTTTGCCAATGGCTTCGTCGGGTTGTTTCCTCAAATTCACTCCATTCGAGAGTGATGTCGAAGGTATATCATATCACCTTGGAGGTATCGTTAAACGTAGATCGTAGAACAAATAATGATACTGAAAAAATTATTAACATTTCTATTTTAGGGTTTTAGCAAGTAGTCAAAGAAGAAGGAGGAGGAGAAGGAGGAAGCTATCCATCTTCTCGTGGGAAAGAAAATGACGAAACCAGGATTGTTCGGGAAGCCGCAATTGATTGATTATTTACTACTCACCAGACAAAATATTGAAACCGACAAACTTCCCCTGTTGTATCAATTGGAGTCAATTCGAAATGTCAGGTAAGACATTCTGCTGCTTATTTTTCTTTAAAACTGGTAGTCTGTTTGTATATATTAGCGTAACTCATAAGTAGACAAACCGACTTCAGTCAAACACTATAGTCAGAAAAGAAATCTTATTTATCTATCGAGCTCTAGAGAGTCTCAGTAATGGGTAGTCTGTTATTAAACAAAAAACAATTTTTTTACATTTTATGAAGTGAGTTGAATGAAACCTAAGTTGTTAGCAATTTATTCTTTTGACTATCACGGCGCTCAAATCAAACTTTTGGATGAGTAACGGAATTTTTGTAAACAGACATTCTGGAAACAGCATCTTTACAGATAGAGAGTTAGCTTAAAACTTCAACTATTATAGCAATACGGCAAATAACCCTCATTTAATTTCCATATAATTTTCGGTACTAGAAGAATCATTAGCACTATTAATAGCTTTGTAGATTCTTTCTCAGAACCCATTTCATAAATATTGCACACTAGATTTCATTTCGTAAGTAATGCACGCCTTTAATTATAACTAATATTATAAATTCATCTCCTTTAAATAAAATTTGAAACATCAAATTTTATAAAGATCACGTCTGATAAATATTTTATACTTATCGGTTTCAAAAGTATTGCACACTTTCTTGGATGATTTATTTCACAAATAAATTCTTAAAATCGAGGCCAAACTCCACCACTGAAGATGTTTACTAGTTCTGCCGTGGACGGGGAAAGACCTGGAGGAGATAACAGTTAGCTTTTCTCATTTTTTCAAAAATTTGACTCGAGTGAACCTCAAAGAATAGCTGTCGGTTTTAGGTGGTTTATTGTTGAAATAAAGACACACTCCAGTACCGAACTAAGAAATAAAATAAATTGCGATAAAAATTTTTATAAAAATATGAAAAATCGCGTTCCGAATCACTTTGAGCTGTTGCCGAATGTTGGTGCCGAACTGACTGACGAAATCAGTTCTGAGATCTATTTATATGGTCACTCTTTCTGAGTACGTGTAGGATTCATCCTGTCTCGCAGCCTGTCGGGAACAAGTTGATTCGTTGGATTGTGTCTCAACTTGTCCGAATCCGAATCCTGTGACGACTTGTTTCGTTCTGTATTAATTTGTTTGCTACAGTACTCCAATGTGCGACATTTGGTCGCCGTAATTACATTAACAGTATCTCAAAATTCTTCTTACACTGATTATATAATATTTGCGGGAGGCCTGGTATAAGTGGTATTGTGTTATACCAAAGGGTGAAAATGGGATTAAAACTAAATAAATAAATATACTGTTTATATGTATAAATTAAATAAACTGAACACCGGAAATGGTTGGGAAGCATCCAACAATGATGAACTAATTGAGAAAAGAACTTTTAAATAATTCTTAATCAAACCAATTAAATAAATAACGACGATAGGAAAGCAACGGTCAAAGCCCAACAACAACAAAGTTTTAAAAGTTTTCTCATAAAAAATGGCACCGAAAACTAGCTCACAAAGACCTTTTTAATTTTTATTATTTTTTCGGTTACATTTCCTTATATTGAAATTTTTTATGCTATTGAAGAAGAGGGGGCGCCATAAAATTTTATTAAGTTGTAAAAATTTGACGAAACCGAATGATATTAAATTATTTTATTTAAAAAGAAAAAAAGTTTTGGTTTTTAACGTTATTCGGCAAGGTGTGAATAACCTTGACTTCCAGGGTGTTATTGCCCAAAATATCATGTGGCACCCACCGCGTTTATTCAAAATTTTTATTTTTACTATTTCCAAAGGAAAAAAAAGAAATGCTAATAAAAACCAATCGATTTTATTTTTCGTGAATACATAAATCTACCTGGAATATAAATTTTTATCGACTTGCATTATAAAAATCGGAATTGACCAAATTTCCTTTCCGCCGTTTCTTGTGAATGGAGATTCTTTTTTTACGCGGGAAGCACTAATTGTTTTTTTGAATACTTGAAGGTATATATTAAAATGGAGGTCGACGAACCTTTTTGTCCAGGATTTTAAATTATATTGGGTTGGGTTGGGTGTAAGAATAGTGTATGGACTGCCAGGTCGTGAGGAATGGGACTTTGACTACCAAAAGTTATTGAGTAAGAATAATAAAAGGCTCTCAGGTCTTTCAGCCTGAGCCTTGCAGACGTATACCCAGAGGTTTTAGTCGATGCAAACCCGACATCATCTCTCACTGGAAGGAGGGATACCATCTCGAGGTTTCCTCTGGCCAAAAAAAGGGTGCGTAAGGATCTATAGGTTGTTGGAGTGGATTTGCTAATAAATACATAACACAACAGACAGGTGTAGCGGTGTCTATACCTCTGTCTATTGCTGTAGGTAGATTGTTTCTTAACCGCAGCTCTCCCTATTCAATTTCAAACCGCGCAAACCTTTAGTTACAGCTAAATTTTTTAGTCCAGATGAGTTAGTAAAATTTCTGAATCGTTTTATAGAATCCAAAACCCGTTGGGTTGAGAAGAACACTAAGTGATACCGAAGCCTGGGTCATTCCGCAAAGAAGGTACAAGACCCTTCAACTCCTGAAGTCTGTCTTCTGGATAAAATCCCTTAAAGCAAGACCAACTACTTATTATCTTCAACCTGGAGACAGGTTGCAGTCTATTAGATAATAAAAACAAAAAAAGTTATTACTGGTAAAACGATATCGCTACACTTTCGTCCTAAAATCGTCAGCAAATTTAGAACCCCCAAAAAATTCATCAGCAACATTATTAGCAGTCTGTTTGTCGAAAACAACCTTCTAAAGTAGACTTGATAAATACCATAATCTACAAATAATTAATCTTATCTAGACTTCCTTTAGCTGGAACAAGAGTACCAAAAAAGCTTGAAACTTGCACACTCTCCTATTCCTTTGTAAAAATTTACAAAACACGCAAATTTAATTAAACGCCATTAATAATTGATTTAATTAAAAATCTTTTGAATGTTCACCTGTCCGTCAAAGGAAAAGCGGGAGAGAAAAAAAAATTTCGAGAAACGGATTTCGACATGACATGTAGGTACAGTCAGGTTCTCAAATGAACTCAACAACATCGGTTTTCTCAATGTTTCGCGTCTTTTCATTTTCGGATATTACTTTAGAATATTTACGACTGTCGGAGGAATTTCTTTTGTAACTTCTGGTAATAAGTATAGAGAATGTCAAGCATCAGAATCATTCCAGACTTTGAAAGTAAAAGAAGCAAAAACTTTTTTGTTTGTTAGGTTCCTTGCCGTCCGTACCTGACTTGGTTCCTTGGTCTAAATCTAATCTTTCCCCAAATCTGTTGTTTGTGTTGTTTGCTTTGCTTCGCAAAACCTGATTTCTTGTTTTCCTTTTACATCAGTTATCATTTTCTCAATTGTACCTTTCACAAAAAAATTTTTTTTTCCTTTCATACTTCTCACAGTCCCTCGACCCCGAGATGTTTTCATTAGGCCACTCCTCCGATTTCCCATAGAGTTGAGCTTTTCTCTCGTAACGGATATTTCGATGGTATTTAGAAGTTAAAAAAAAAATTCTAAAATTATATTTAGAACAATCTTTATGGTTTCCTGCTTTTTAAAAATCGATTTAAGAACAAGTTTTTCTTGTATTAAATAAAATTACGCTAAAATCTCAGGTTTTTCGTGCGGATTCGGTGCTAACAATCTATTTATAGGCTTCGGTCGGATTTAAAGACTTTTCACTCGGAACACCTGTCACTCTAACCTTCAGTTCCGCCATAAACTAACTTTTAAAAAAAGTCCGCGTCTTTTCTTCCGCGAGTTAATTAAATCTTTTGCAATTTAGAACAAGTAGCTCTTGTACGATTCGGAATTCGAGAACACGGGTTTGTTATAACACCAAATTCGAATTTAAAAAACAGTTATTCACAAAACCGTCTCATATACTTTTATATTGATATTGCATGCAGGCGGCCTAGTGTAGTGGCGGTTAAAGTGCTCAAATATAGGAGTTATGGTCGTGAGTTAAATTCCTTCTACTGTATCCTGCTACATCCAAGGGTCAAAAATGGATTAAAACTAAACTAAACTAACACTAATATTGATAGTGTACAAGTATATTTCTAATAAAAAGTTTTTGTTCTTATTCTCTGTATAATTGAACTACCTATCTTCAAATTCAGGACAAGTGGTTGGTCTAGCCCAGAGGTCAGCAAATTGCGGCTTTTACTCCTTGGCTGTGACTCTTCCACAAAACGTTAAGTGCAGCCCCAGACTATTAATTATTAACTAAATATCATCTTTACATAAGTATAATACCAAGTGTTGTTTAATATACAGTTAGTTAAGCTAAGTTATACTGTATTTAGCAAAGGCAAGCTTGAGAGTGTACTTTTAGTCCTGATTATTTTGTTTAAAATGTTTCTACCACAGAAAAGCTGAGTTCCAAAAATGGCTCTTTAAATAAATTTCAGTTAGCTGTAGTTTATATTTGACTCTTTTCGATGATGAGTTTGCTGACCGCTGATCTAGCCTTACGGGGCTTTGGTTGAAAAATATACCTGAGCGTTAGCTTCATGGATTATCAATGAATACTCACAAAATGGAAAAGCTCCTAGTTGCGAAATAATTTCAGATAAGAAAAGTGTTATTTCCATCTGAAGAAATATAAAATTAGGCTATTATAGTGAACTAATGGCCGTAAAATATTTAAAATATAAATGAAACTAAAAAAATTATCATAAAACTTTATTTAATATTCTTAGACTAACTTGTCAGACCTCAAAGCCTTAATACCAACTTACAATAGCCTTTCGCTTTAGCTAGGATGACTGAGTCCCATCTCATCGCAATGCATTTCACAGTAACTATATATCACTACACTATCATTGTAATATTATATTATAGTTGAATTTTAGTCCCACTTGTCGCCCTTTTGGGGTATAACAGGATACGGGAGGAGGATTTGAACTCACGACTATAACTTCTTAGTCTTGAACTTAACCATCACACCACAGACCACCAGCTATAATCATTATAATATTATAAGAAAAATAATTAGAAACCCGCTTCAATGAAACAAATTAAATAATGATTGTCGTATATCAAACCAAATATTGAGGAAAACATCATACTAAATAGACAGCTAACAGACAGAAACGTGAGAGACCACGACTATATCAAAACGGAAACAATAAAGTAAAACAAAATCAGTCTTCGTGATTAACTTTGGGCTCATCTTCAAACAACAAAAAAAAGAAGGAAGATGAATTACAACCCACATCATCCATCCTAATAAATTCTTCTGCGGTATCTTTCCGGAACATATATCTCATCCTTCCAACAAGCCCCAAATTTCCGGTTAATCACTTCGACTGAGGACTCCGGGGGAGGGATGGAGGAGTGGGATGTTCCCAATTTCGCGAAATTATAGTCTAATGTTTTCTTTAATATTTTTCTTTACAGATAATATATAAAATTAAATTTAATTTTAAATTAACCTTTTTCAATCAAAGGTCGACTTCCTCTCGACCACTATTTGTGATGAGTTTTATTATTCCAACATATTATTTAGCCATATCGTGTTATTTATTCCCTTTAAACATAATATATGAGACGGACGTAAATGGAAACGCCAACTATTGAAAACGTCAAGTCGGATTAAGAATAAAATTTTTTTTATTTTCGAAAACAAAGTTGTCGGAGGATTTCGTTGCGACCACAAAATCAACCGCAGAAAGCTGGAGGGGAAAATTTATATAAGGAGTAAGCAAAGCCCGTCATTTTCTTTTAATATAAAAAAAGAAACAAAATGGCTGCAGCGTGGGATTAAAAAGAAAACTATTATCGGTGGTACCGGTCTGAATGCGGACAACTTTTATCAGAGATACTATAACTAATATAAATGAATATTTAATGATAATTGGATGATTATAGTTAAAGTGAATGAACACTACAATAATCGGTCTTTTATAATATAACTTTCTTTAATTGAATGAAGTCTCGGACACTTTTTTTTTTACTTTTCGAAAACATTTTGATATTGTTACGTTTCTTCTTTCAATGAAAGTTTTGAATTTTAACGGAAATCGGTTATTGACGAGGCAAGACCGGAAGAAATACGAGAACAAGTGTTTTGTCTCGTGATTCTGTCAAATGGTATTTGAGATTGGAATAGAAATCAATGGACGATTTAAGAATGAATTTGTCATGGTGCTAGGTAACAGAGCTCGTGTTTTTAAATAATTTGAAGTGTGTGATTATTCGTGTGAGTAACACTTCCATAACACTGGTTTCAGAACACATTCTGGAATTGTTTTGAACGTAGTAGTTGGCAGGCGTTACATGTCCAGTTGGCAAGTTTTTGAAGTCTTTGTGGTGATAACTTCAGATTTTGTTTTTGCTGATTTCGATTTGCTTTGTGTCTTTATTTTCAATGTAGACTTAGCACTCATCTTGAGTGTTTGCTTCGTTTAATTTTCGTACAACTCTAAAACCTAAAACTACAGTGAAAAAGAAATTAATTTCATGTACAGGTCGTTACCTCACAACTTACGAAACTGTTGCAGACTCATTTACAGGAGAAACAAAATAGTTTGGAGACTACAAAACGAGGGACAGAATTTCGGTTGTAGAGAATTCCTTGTAGTAGTCATAAACTAAAAAAATTTATGACGTGTTTAGATCTAGACAAATTTTTGTGATTTTCGCTGACGTGAATTCTTTTTTTTTAACTTTGGGTCTTTGTTGTTGTAAAAAAAAAGGCGGAAGACACATTTTTATGTGTTTTGGCTTTTCTAAAAAGAAAAAAAAATTTTTTAGAAATCAATTTAAAGCCAATTAAAAAAAATTATTTTTGAAAGTTTTATGTCTGAAATTGTTAGCATTTAATTTTCACAATTTTTTTCCCTCAAAGAAATAAAATTTCTTTTAAATTTACGACTGTAAACAATAATTTGAAGGATTTAAATTATTATTTGAAATATTACTTTTCCCTGTTAAACTTTTATTTAATTTATGTTTGATCTTTTTATTCTCAGATAGCGACTAACTACCGCAAACATTTCCAGTAATAACGTTTTCAAGTCTGGATAAAAATGAGCGCCAAAAATTTCCCCAAAACCCGTCGTCTGTGAAATATCATTGAAGCCTGGAGAAATGGTGAGTTAAGTCTGGAATTTTTTACATCCGCAACAAAACGAGTACCTGTCTTTGATGAAGGTACTATAGTAGCCTACTATGTTCGTAGGATATAAGAGTTACGCTTTGTCTGGGGAGCAGATCAATGCCCAAATTGACAGAAGAAAAGACAGGATGTAGGTAATATTTAATAAAACGAGAACTAGGGTGGGTCAATCCAGAATAGCACTAACTTCTACTAACAAACTAACTAACAGATATGTATTGCACTATTATTACTAAGATTAGTTTTATTCTTTTGCTGATTGTTACGCCCGTCAAGGTTCGGCCAAAAAAAAATTGTCTTTTATCTCGACTAGACGCCTCTCAGATTTCACCAGAGGTTCCAACTGTATAGGAAATGGATTTTCAAGTTTTGAGGTTTGGTGAACAATTTTAATGACAGATTGAAAGGCGTGAAAAGGTAAAGATGTAACAAAATTAAAAGCCAAATTGACAGTGAAAGTGTGCAATATTTATGAAGCGAATTATTTTTACGACTGTGCACTATTTTGAAACGACATATCCCTAAAATTTATAATTAGGTCTTATTTACAAAACGAGAACGCCACAAAAGTGTGCAATATTTTTGAAATGACTTCCTTGCCAACACAATAACCAGACTGACATAACCTTTGAGACTACCAATTTATTGTTTTACAGAAACAGATTATATTAATATAAATAGAAAATTTGAGGGGCAGGAGGGGGAAGATAAATTATCACGTCCAGGTAATAACTGTTAAACTATCGTTAAGTCGGCATCCCGCAAAACAAATTTCTGCTTTGAAATCACAAGCCAAGTGAGCTTTCATCAAAATGCAAATCATCAACAAATCAACCTCGTCAACCCAAATCCCACAACAGAAAAAGAGAAAAGTTTAAGGGTCATCAACAGCATCAAGCCAACCACAAAAAAATCTTTTGATAACAGAAAAGACGTGGCACCTGACAGGGAAGGGGAAAATACCGTTCGAGTTAGTGCCAATTATAAAAGTGGAAGCGAAAGAATCGCCTCGTTATTATTTTCATAGAACGTGTAGAAAACATAAATAAAAAAAAAAATTTATTTTTGTGTTCACGTTAAGAAATTTATGAATGAAAACCGAAATTACAAAAATAGTTTGAGTTGAACCAGAAGACGAAACAGTGAGAGAGATGTCAAAAAAGCGGGGGGTGGGGAGGAGGATTAAAGAAAGAATCAAAAGAAGAAGAAGAAAAAATTTATGAAATTTAACAATTTGATGTACGCATTTTGGGGCAGCGAGTCCCCCCCGATTGGAAGCTTTAACAGGTGTAGTCCTATAGTGGTTCATTCATAACGCTCACTTCATTTTTCTCCTGTTTCTTCTGCAGCAGATGAATTATTTAAAGAAAGTGCATACAAAAAAACAGTTTCTATTTTAAAATTAAACTAAAAAAATGTCGCGTGGTTATAAGCTCAGTGGTTTCTAAAATTCGGGTTCTTTCAAACGTTTGATGACGCCTTTCATCTTTTGATTTCATTCTGAATTATAATTGATGGGATAATTACGACAGGATTAAGCGGGGCAGGGGAGGGTAGGAAAGAGAAAAGACTTTTTGTTTTACTCTCTGAGGTGCAGTGGAACCTCGCATTCGAAGCTTTGTTTTACTCTCTGAGGTGCAGTGGAACCTCGCATAGCTAGCATAATTTGTTTTGGAGTCTTACTCGTAATGCAAAATAATTTTTACCAAGTGATGATGCGTTCTAGAACCGAAAAAGATACTCAAAAAAAGTTATTCATAACAGTTATTCAAATAAAAATACTGTATATATAAATTGTTAATAAGTTTTAGTAAGCACTAAAATATAGGCGCAACAAATTCTAAACCGACTTATGTAGCAATGATACGAAAAGTTCCGTCACACCATTCGGGAATTTCCCCATCCACGTCACTTGTTATGCGAAACATCATTCGTTAAGCGAGTCATTTTAAAACAATTTATATTACTCGTTATTTGAGTTTCACTATACATATTCAGTTAACTATCTGTTCTGTTTCGACGCCAACATACCAAAAACCGAATGGAATTTTAAACAAAACTGTCTAAGAACAATAGACATACTAAATTTTTATATTCACTGATTCCATAAGAATCATATATTTTAAATAGTATAAGAAAAGAGTCGAAGGCTTTGTAAATCTAGTGTAGTGCGACCAAGCTTACTTCAAACAGCCGTCAAACGCTGGTAGTTATAACCCAGTTTTTGTTGTATATAACTTACACCTGGTCTCAAGCTGTTATTTCTTTTGAAATCTATACTACTTCAGTCAAGTTAAAGTTCCCATAATTCTATGTAGTAGTGATATATTAATAGTTTTATAGATAAGCAAGGCAGTGTTGAATTTTGAAAGAATAAATGAAATGCCCACCGAGTCTTTGGTCTCAGTTAGGTACCACTTAGCTCATAAGAGTATAGTTGGTGCGCTTTATGACAGATTTCAGATCAAAATTGAGATGACATAATTGGTAATTCATCAGACGAAACCCAGAAAAACCAAAATCAAAATCTTGTACAAGACATCAAACACAACGACATCACAATTCATGTCATAAATCCCAGTAAAAAATTTAAGACCAGAGGAAAAGTCAACAGACATAGGGTTTCACCCCTAACAGAGACAAAATTAATGACAAACCTCCTGCTTCTTAATTCAAAAACCAGATAATTAATTTTTTTTCCTTTTTTACCATCCTCCCCCTTTCTTCTTCTCAGGATTATTATATTGATATTATATTTAATAGAGCAAATCAATTATTGAAAGTTCATTCTTTCAATCGATTATTTCTTTCTCAACTGACAATTTCTTTCCACTCCTCAAGGACAATTTTCCTCAAAACAACAACAAATAATCAATTTAATTATATTTTAATAATAATATTTTTCCTCTATTATAAAATCTTCAATAAATTACTAAAACATGAGACAAGGTTGTTCAAGGTTGAATTAAAAATAAATAAATAAAAGTCATTCATTCATTGACTAGAAAAAAAGGAAAATCCACCCAAAAAAGAAGTGACGGGGTTAAATTTACCCCCGCGAGAGTCATCCCCCACTGGGCTTTCAATCCCATCGAGAAAGGAAATGAATATAAACATAATTAAATACAAAACATTTCCTTTTGGAAAACTTTGGATAATATTCCTACGTGCGAACCGTTTTCATTTCGTCTTTTGTTTTGAGACGAAAAGGATAACAGTAGACGAAGGTATAAGATACAAACGAGGCGGGCTTTTGGATCGAACGAGGTTAGGTGAGGCAACTGCCCTCGACGGTTAGTGTTTATAAAGAGAGAATGTAAAACGTCACACACATCTCATCATAAATGAAAAAAAAAGTTTCCTACGGCTCGGATTCTGTTCTCGGCGGAGTATTGAGTCAGGTAAATGAATCAATTACGGCTACTGAAATCGGCCCACTCGCTACTATAAGAATTTAGAAAGTCGTAGGACGTTCAAACAACTGATATTAACTGCTCAAGGTCTGGATTTTTAGGAAAGAAAATAAAAGAGAGAGAGAGAGAGAAATATTGGCTATTGAATAAAAAAGAAACAAGAAAATAAAACCTGCGCATATTATTTTTTATAACTTTATTATTTATCGAATGTTAAGCTCTGTTTACAGTTTTTACTGATCCTCGTCGTCGTCTTTTTATCGTAAAGCTTGTGGACGACGATAGGAAACGCCGTCACCATTCGATAATTATTTCCTAAACAGTGAAAAAATTTGTTTACATACCCGTTCACAAAAAAGAAAACTGTCAGTAGGAATGAATCACTATAATGTCAATTGTGAAGTCTTTACCACTAACATTTATATTATCTGGGTAAAAATTTATAAATATTTTAGCATATACAACTTACATGCAACCTAGACATGACGCCCACCTTACGATAGATTACCAACTTGACACATAGTGACTACCAGCTGTCTCATATAAAACACAAAGCTTTTAGAAATACTCTTTGACTAACCCAAGTAAGAATCACCAATACATAAGTTTCACACCGTTGTCTTCTCATTCATTTCAAAAGTAATGCACACTAAAAAACAGGTAAAAACCCATAAAATTCGGAAGTTCATCAACTTCCTACATTTTTCTATATATTCTATGGAATCAGGGTAGGAATACTAACTCCAAGAGTATAAAGTCGCTTCGGCAAGTTATACATTTATTAGCGATACAATCCCTTTTTATTTCATAAATAATGCACACTTTTACAGCAAAACCCATCTCAGAAGTAGTGCACATTTTTTTCTATACTTATTAACAGATTATTCAAATTTTCCCACCGATTTGTGATTTTATACTTAAAAAAGGCATATCTACTACATCAAAAATAACTTTGTCATCATGCCATCTTACATTTGTAAGAAACTACACGTTGTTGAATGAAGCGGATAAAAATATTTTATTTATTACAATTACAATTTAACAACTCCAACTACCAATACCTCTCGTTTACTGCTGAGGTTCTACCTGAATGCAACGCTCTCTCTATCAAATGACAAAATTTTCAAGCAGTAACATATTCATCTAAAACAATTCAATGTTACAAAATTTGAAACATGACATGTCACTTTATAGTGCTAACATTTCTATATACAGAACAAGTTAGATGCTTAAGAGTAACACTTCTTGATTTCCGATTGTAATCAATATACTGTATACATCAAGTTTTGTCGAAATCGGTTTGTGTATACTCTAAGCCGACACGTACAAACAAACCAACTCACACACTTCCTTTTTCCCGTGTAAATAGAGAAGGCAAAAGCGATTTTCTTTCAGGATCTGTTTGTTTACATTTTCGAGTTTCCCTTACGATAGACCCAAGTTCTGAAGATAATTTAAAGACCGTTATAAAAGCCCCAACCGCAAAACACAAAAATAGAATTTTAATTTCGAGATTTATTCTCTTCCAAATCATCCATGCTTAAAACCGGTCCTTTTTTAACAACGAATTCTCCTTCGTCCCGACGGCCATCAACATAATATCGTTGCATCAAATGTCATCTAATCGGTCTTTGACGTATCCTCCTCCTTCTCCTCCAACTACCATCCCTCAATCCCATTGACAATTTGTGTATCAGTAACCTTATTGCCCTTTTGAAAGTGCGATAAATTCTGTTTATACATTTGATTCTTCCGAGACTTAATTGATGGCCGTTCAGGACGATTTTTACAACGTGACGATTTTTTTCTCCTAACGGATTATTGACTAAACGCGATTTCGTGACCAGAACAATAAATCCGATTGAATTCACTTAACTGCACTCGCTCACTCACTCACTCACTCACTGGTGTCTCTTTTTGTACAATATTTGGTATTTTATCGATTATATCAATTTATTTTACTATTTTTTTTTATTCTCCCTTCTGCTAAGTACTGTTAGAAGACAACCAGGAGGAAAAAAAAATTCGGCATCGGGACATGAGCAACGTGGCGTGAAGACTCCTTCAACCAAAAAGGCAAAGCCCACGATTTTGGTTTCTTCCTGCTCGGTGGGAATCCGTTTTGAAAATAAAGAAATTGGAGGAAGACCATTGTACGGTAGCGGTTTGTCGTTTTCGATGTTGGATCAAAGGTTCTGGTTCTTCTTTTGTAACGCAGGACGAGAAAAGGTGGTGTTCTTGACCTGAAGGAAGAACCTCGTGGAGGGAATAGGGAGAAGAAGATACGACATGTTAATTACGCGAATTTGAATGAGGTAATGCATGCGGAATAAATACTATGTGACGCGTTAACACTGTCTAGATGTAACGACGGGGTGCTTTTGAATTGGGAGAGTCAAATTTTTTTAAAATCAAATCCCTCATATTTGGGGACGTTTTTCGTTTCAAGAAATTTTTGAGTTTTAGTTTCGTTTTTCATAATTGGGTTTAACAGGGTGTGGGAACGGTCTAAGACTCACAACCATAACTTCTCTAGCCAAGTACTTTGACACTACATCACAGTTCAGAGCCTCTAAAAGGGTTATCCTAGTGTTAGGGGTGGTGCCAATAAACAACACCAAGTTACTCAGGTAAACCACGATGTATTGCTAAACAGACTAAACTATCCGGTATGTACTACAACCATCACACTATTTTATACTCTATTATACTGTGGCGTCAGCCATTACTATCACAGCGTTCACCATTATTTAGTGCACCCATTTGAGCACGCTCACCAGCACATGAGACAGTTTGATACAGACTCACAGAATAGGAATAGAACCTTAGACACAAAAAAGACAATTTAACGAAATTCAGTCAGAGAATGATACCACTTGCAAAATAAGACGCAACCCAAACCGTAGACTACCGTATGGGCATCAGTTCCGGTAAAACGCAACAACAAAAGATTCCTTCACAAAAAGCCATCGTGCGTCTATCTTTCTTCCATTCCCTCCGACACACCAATTTAAAAAGTAAAAAAAAAATCCTCTAACAATGACTGATGCAATTTTGTTGGCTCAAGAATAGCCTTTATAGACACAATATATGTCCGAGCGTAATAAGAAACGGAAGTAAACAGCATTTAAAAAGCAGACGACATGTGATAAACAATAGGACATTGTGTTAAACGCGGCATTTAATGAGTTTTCAGTTATGTCTTTGTAAAGTTTCTGGAAAGAAGTATAAAAACAAAATTGTTTTGTTAATGGTACACTGTTTACATTGTTTGCTAACGCCATTGATATACAGTTGACGTTACGTACGTCTGTTTGCTTAAACTTTTCGTTCGCCTTCTTGACTGATTTCCCCTACCGGCCCGAGTCTTTTCTTCCTTGTCAATCTCCCGTCTCAGAAGACAAAAACGTGGATTCAATAAGTTTCCCACGTCTTTCGATCGCGAAATGTGGATTCTGAGAGTGGTTTCATTGTCTACAACAACAACAACTTCAACTTCGAGCTCGTTCAAAGACACAACAATAAACAACAAAAAAACAAAACCGTGTTCCTCCCCCCCCCCCCTGATTTTATGTTAATTTTAAAACAGTACGAAGCTCATCAATCACGAACAGTAAATCCCATCGTTTGCCGTCCTGTCCTTAATTAATCAAGATTAATGCAGCGACTTGTTAATGCAAACCGGAATACGTGGAAAAAGTATATATAGAAAAAAAAATCAATTAAGCTTTTTAAATAAATAATTGTTGATAAACTTCGATTAAAATCTGTTTTTGCCAAAGTTGGGATTCTGTTTGAAAGTAGGGTGCGAAAATTGCGACAAAACGTGGGCAAAAGGTGAACACACAAAAAAAAGTTAATTGCAAGCGTGAAAGAAAGTTTTTTTTGCCACCTTCTCCTCCTCCTTCGATCTTCTGTTCCCATAGAAATTATATACGAAATACAAGAGGACGAAGAAGAATAAGAAGAAAAAGAAATGAAGGAGAGGAAGAAGAAGACGGAGGAGGAGGTGGTATACCGGGTCTTCCGCAATCAAAATTTCATCTGAGTGCGTGTGTGTTTCTCTTTTCCTTTTTTTTTTATTCTTTCTAGGATTTCTTCTATTGAAAACCACAACAGAAAAGGAGACGGAAAATATAGAGAGAGAGAAAGGAGGAGAATAAATTGTTTTGACGAGATGCGACGCTATGTTCACACGTTAAACAGAAGAAACGAGGAAGGGAGTTTGACAATGACTGATGATGGAAATCAATTGGAGCTGCATAATGACAAAAAGGCATTGTGCTTATCAAATAAAGAAAGGAATGAGTGATGACGACCTTGGGCATTTCGAATTGGGGTTTCCTATTGTTCGAGACGCTCTTTTGGCTTTTCTTTAGGGACGTCGTCGTCGTCGTCTAACCTTACGAGCCTTTACGGGAATTCTCAACATCCTACCGGAGGAAGGGAGGTAGTTGGTGACATTTGCAATTTTTTATTAATAATACTATGACAACTGACTTTTTTTTGGTTCCTTTTTCTTAACACCAGAACTGAGTATATACGAACTGATTTCAACCCTGTACGTAGGGGTAAAAACTGTACAAAAAGTCTCCCGTCAAAAGTCTTCTTCTAATTAAAATAATTTTCTTAATTGGATGACGGGGGGGGGGTATAAGTAATTTGAATCAAGAATGAAATTATATAAACATGAAAGTTACACCAGGAAATCTGACATTAAGTAAAAGAAATACTTGTGCGTTACTCTTTTAAATTATTTACAAAATACTTGAAGGTCTTGTTTTACATAAGATATAGTAATCAAACTAAATAGAATCGCATTACACCAAAAACAACTCGCATGAATGAAGATTTTGTAAGGAATGATAGAAGCAGAAAAAAAACGTCTGATAATTAAAACTGAATAACGAAATAAGTGTGCATTATTTATGAAATGTAAGGGACTTCTTGATTCTAGTGTGCATTACTTATGAAATAAAAAGGAAATCTACTGGTTTAATCAAGTGCTCTACTAGTTTCTAGATTGTTCTACCTCTTCTTTCTTATACATATAGTGCACACTTATTGGTGGGAGGCCTGATGTAGTGGTTAAAGCACTGGATTGTAGAGTTATAGTTGTGACTTCGAATCCTTTCCCATTTTCTGTTATACCCGAAGGAAAAACGAAATTAAAACTCAAAATAATAAATAAAACAATGCAGACTTATATAAAGAGGTTGCTGAATAGAAATTGATGAAAATAAGAAAAAATAAGACTACAAATTAAAAAGCCAGTTCCATAAAAAGGGGTTTAGAAAGGATGATAATTAGTAGAAACGTGTGAGAGGTTTCATTAAATGTTTGATAAAACGGCTCAAAAAATAACACGACAGAACAAAATTTTGATATATCATAAAATTTTGAACTAGATTGTACTCGATAAACTTTTACAACAACAGCAGAGAGAAAAAGCAAAACCAATAATACCAAAAATTTATTTATTTTCTTACTTATTTAGAGTATAAATCCCGTTTTGTTACACTTGAGTATAACAAAATACGAAAGAAGATCCGAAGTCAGGACCATAACTTCAACAGGGCGCTTTAACCACTACCCCAAAGACCTTCCGCCAGTAAAAGTGTGAATTATATATAAAAGAAGTAGGAGACATCAGTCAGGATATATACATCTGATATAGTTTTTGATTACACCAGTAGATCACCCCTTTATTTCATAAGTAATGCACACTTAAATCAAGAAGTCCCATACCAACGATTATAATAAAACCCTAAAATCCTCAAAAAGTGTAAAAAAATCATATAACAGTAAATCACTTCTGATTACGATCAAATTCAAATTCGAAGAAGGACCCGTCTTCTTAGTCATCCAAGTAAGCTCATCAATCCATCCTACTTCAGCCGCCGCCCCCAAACAAAACCCCAAAAAACCAAAATCATGTGTAGGTAAAACAATTCCAAGAATACCTCGTTAGCCATCAAACTCAAATTACGACCAGAGGAAAAAAAGGAGTAATAAAAAAAGAACTAAACAAATTTTATTAATTACAGGTGCCATAATTCATTCGGAACGCACTTCGGTGTCAAATTTAGCCATGAATGAAGGATTCATATCGTTAAAGTGTTTTGGATTAACAGTTTCCTGCACAACTGACTCAATGGGTTAGTAAACAAACGTATAGTTTACGCCATTTCCTTTGAAATGAATAAAAGCCAAAGGAATAAATGAAGACAACTCAGGTGATATACGCAACCGTTCAAAGGGTGTGTGTGTGTTCCCGACAAAACAAATTTTTATTTATATTAATGAACCCGAATTTGTTGTTTCCCTCAAAACATTTTTAAATAATTACCAACTAATTATCTAGAATAATTTGTTTTTAGATTGGTTCTAGCTTCCTCCGGATAGATTATCTTGTCTCATAAAAATCAGAATTCTAGAGATATCAAAACACCCGAAACTATTCCTCCAGTTGTAAAATTTCTTATCGAAACCTCATCCGAACATTAACAAGAACCGTTTGTCAGTTAGAATGAAGAGATGGCAAACATCATCATTCTTTTGATTGGTCATAAAAAAATTTAAGTCAGAGTAATCAAATTTATTGTAACGGGTCACGATTTTTCGGATTTATTACCAACCGCGCAAAAAGAGTCTAAAACCTTTACGAAGCATCACTACAACCGTAATAATTATGGCGGATTCACGGTGTATACATCGAAAGGGGAAATATAAACGATGATCCCGAGAGCTGTTGGTATCTTTAACAGTGTATCTGAACATTTTTACGTTAAAAGTGATAAATCGGGAAAATGTTTATATAATTCCAGGCGATTATTCATAAACATTACTAAATTTGACAAACGTCATTTACCGTCAAGTTTATAAAATCTACAACCCTTAATCGGGGAAATTATTGTTCAGATTCTTGACTTCTGCCATTTCTTCTCAGGTATTTGCCTCTTCTTGGTTTTTGGTAAGTTGGCAACAAGCTTTTAACCAAAGAACCGAATCAGGTTTGAAATGTTTTCTGACAAATTTGTTTTATTCCAGAAAGAGATCTTACTCTTCTAATCGAACGTCGTAGAAAAATTACAGGTCACCTAAAATTTCAGTTAAACGTACATAAATTTGTGAGAGAATTAAGATGAGCCAGGAAACTTGAGGAATTAGTACGTGAGAAAAATCTTATTAATTATCCCATTAGGTATTGGAAATTGTATAAACTAGCCGGTAAATGTGATAAACATTCGTTAATTTGCCAGATTTATCAAATGTAGTGATGAATATAAATAATCTTCGCTTGATTTGTCACTTTCATCGTGACATATATACGACATTACTTTCCAGTCTACATACTATTCCCATAACATAAATATAATGTATGTCGGGGTGCGAGTTTGACACCCTTGATGTACACTGTCATTGTACAGAAGTAACGGGTGCGAATGTCTGAATCTATCTCATAAATCCCAACTAAAGTCCAAAACTAAATTAATAAATTTATCAAAACTAATATTATAACAACAGTTTCTCCAAAACTGAAACTAAGCTGTTGGATGTGACAAACTCATAACCATTTGGGCGCCATCTCAAGATACTAATTCAATAAATCTTCAACGTACAGAATAATCAAAATCTAAACTTCTCCCCCAGAAAACTCCTAAGATTTAAAATAAATTTCTTCCGATCAAATCGAATTAAGGATTTTAATTCAATTTTAAAATTTCCGACTAAATAAGAAAGCTCTTTGGGTAGAGTGGTCAGCGACATCTTTCCCACCCCGATAATAAGTCCCAACCGTCATCTCTTATCCTAAACTAAAAAACGATCCTGTTTCTTGCTAACTTCAAAAAAATTTAATTTAATTTGTAGTCCCCCTAAATTTAACTAAGTATAAAAAAAATTTGTAAGGAACGCTACTTTAAAAAAATTGTTTTTATAAACGAGTATAAATAAGTATGAGTATAAAACTTGCCGATTTTATAATTTTATTTTTAAAGCTTTTGATAAAAAATTAAAACTAATCAACTGATAAACAATTTTTAAAATTAAAAACAAACTAACAAACCACAATATCTTTTTAAATTGCGCGGGAGTTAACAAATTCATTTAAGTATATATTATTAGTTATGGTTGAATATATATAAAAAATTGCGTTTTGTTTTGTTTAATAAGCGACAAGTTTAAAAATTAGTGCGCAACAATTTAAATTTATACTTTTTAGAGAGATAAACTCAACTATTTACCGTCGAAGATGCTATAATGTTATTATATTTATCAGGTTATGAAGTTTGAAATTTACAGCTTAGAAATTTTTTCTGTGTTAATATATATTTAATTATATTAACCGTAGTATAATTTAAGTTTCTGATATTGTTTTGGATAAATGGCATGAAATATTTGTTTTAAATGTTTTTATAGTTTAAATATTTTTCTTGTCAAAGTTTTTTGAATAGTTATCGTTGTGTTATTGTTTTTACCGAGTTTGGGATATGTTCGATATATATTATTCGGTTATTCTTCCGTCGTGATTCGTAACTAACCTTCCTAACTATGTTAGATTGATTATAGCTATAAAGTCAAAACGTCGCTGAACGTATATTGTCGTTATGGGTAGTCCAGTTGTTAAGTGATTACTGTTACTGCTTAGTTTGAATTTTTACATCCACTGCTGACTACTTTGCTCAAAAACCTCTCAAACTACCTAGTAACTACTCAGTGACAAAATAACTATCCACAAACATTCGAAACCAATCGACGGTCGCGTAAGGCAAGTTTATGAACGTAAAAATTTTTCTCACCTGTTTATCTTCCGATTCGCAAACTGTCAAAAACTGGAAATGAGTCAATTCCAAATGAAAAGGATCCAAACTTAAACACAACACCAAGAAAACCAAAAAAAAAACTGTTAATAAACAAACAATAAAAACAGCTCAAAAACACAAAAACAAGCGAAACTATTTAAAGAAAAAGCTTCAAATGTTATTCACAAATTTCGGTAATCGTCATCCGATTGTAGTGATAACAAACATAACGGCGTCACAATTTTTTCTTTAAAGATACAGCAGGGTGACGGAAACGAAAAGAAATTATTTTGGAAAATTTGTTGGATGCTGTTTGTATGTAACACTTTGAAGATGAAAAGTCGCGAAGGAAAACTGTGGGGAAAATTGTAATTTTATGGCGACTAACACTCGCGTCGATTTCTCGTCTTATCCCGAATCACAAATTAACGGAAAACCGAAAAACAAATTTTAAAAGTTTTCTCTTTAGTAAAAAACCAACAAACTCTGCGTTTGGGTCTTTGACAAAACGCCGCCTTGATGGACCACGAGAACAAAAATCACGGAAAATTCGGGACCCGATCTCCGGAAAACCCCCCGAAAATTTATTTTGTTTTATTAAAATAAAGAATAAAAAAAGCGTACGAAGTGACACAGACCGAAGTGTACGCGGCAACATGTGAACGAGTACTAAGCCTGATTTACGAAAACAAGTTTTTTCTAAAAACTACGACCATGTTTAACCTACGTTCGATACGATTTTGTGGAACTAACACGGGTTGCTATTGTTGCCGTAGCACAGGATAGCATAATCCTTCAAGTCTTTACCTTACGGACGACGACTATTTAAGATCATAATAATAACGTGAACAAACATTTGCACTGAGAGAGCCTTTGTTTCGCATTTGCAGAAGTCAATCAATCCATCTCTTGCACCTGGAATCGACAACGGAAACGGTAGAAAGAAAAGATTCCTGAACAATTAGTCCCGCAGCATTGAGGATAAGCGTTTGGGGTATGCAATGTATAGATATAAAGGTTTGAATAATTTTTGGCGGTAAATTGTACGTAAAATAATGACGCACAAGATTTTGCAGATTTAAAAAAAAAGAGAATTTGACTCATAAATAACTTCCGTTTGTTAATATATATTTACTTCAATTAAGACATAGTGACGAAGATTTCATTCCAATGACAATGCACATTTTCATGAAAAATTTATTTCATAAATATTGCACTCCGACACAAAAGTTATCTCATAAATACTCACTCCAACAAATAATCTATTTCATAAGTGATGCACACTATGATGAAGAATTTATTTCATAAATACTGCACGCTTTGATGGTGAATTGGTTTTATAAATATTGCACAACTTGATGCTGCATCGATTCATAATCATTGTACACTAATTAGGAGTTCATTTTAAAATTAATGCACACTTTAATGGGGAATGCACTTCATAAGTAAAACACTTTTATAATAAATTTATCTCATAAATAATACACATTGTTAAGAGAATGGCATTTCATAATTACTGCACTTTCCATGGGGTATTCATTTTGTAAATATGACTGAAGACTTCAATTTTATCTCTCATTTCAAATTTTTATTAGTTAAGTGTGCATCATTTTTGAAACGAATTCTTTATCAAAAAACTGATAAGTAAAGACCTCGCTGTATAAAATAAACTTAAAAGAATGCAATATTTATGACGTAAATCCCCCTTGAAAGTGTGCAGTACTTATGAAATACAACGCTCATAGAAGCGTGATTGCCTTACAAAGTGCATACTTAATAAAATAATCGCCAATAAATCTGTTACGAAATATGTAATGATGAATGTGCATTATTTATGAAACAAGGTCCTTATAAAATGCGTATTACATTTTGCAGGTATATAGGAAATCATTTTATGATTTGACGTAGTAATTAGAGGTGATTTTGATCCTTCAAAACCGAACAGCTCGGAAGACTCATCCAGACTCGTCGTGGTGTGTAAGTAAGTGAGTATGTGTGACCTTGTTAGATTAACAGGTATTAGGTTTGGTTTAAAAATCGTTTTGTGATGAAACGTCTGAATGTAATCGATCACGGAAAGTATAAATAAAGCCTCGAGGGGTTTCCAGCCCAAAAAAAAATGATGAGAGTATTCATCACTTTCAAAATAGAATCAAAATTAAAAAATTAGGATAACATTAATGACCGATTTAACAATAAAACGGTAGTCGGATGGAAATTGATTTTATGAAATAAGGAAGAAGGAGAGAGAGAGAGAGGAAAAAAGTTTTCGACTTGTTTCCCTCCGAGGAATTTTAAACGTCTTAACGACTTATTGAATTTTTATTTCCAGGATTCCTGTAGGAGGAGTAGTGTAGTGGTTAAGTCGTCCTGACTTGGACGCAATGATCTTCAGTTCAAATCCTCCTCCCGCATCCTGTTATCCTCAAAAATTAAGGGTGAAAAATGGGATTAAAACCACCACCAGGATTCTTGGGGTTTTGGTGCCTAAAATTTCTCACCAAAAGTTTGGACACCTTTCTGGAGCCGACTTGATTGTTCAAAAATGTTCTTCAAATAAAGGTAACTTGAAAGCTCTAATGCCCCCACCCCCAAAAATTTTTCTTGTGCCAGTTACCGAAAACGTTTGGAGTTTCTATCAACATACAGATCAATGAATATGGAAGAGCCTTTGTTCAGACTGACGTCTTCCGTTCACGAAAATTAATCAACCATCGAAGTCATATTCATGAAACGAATTCACCACCAAAGTGTGCAGTATTTATGAAACGAATTCATCACCAGAGTGTGAATATTTGTCATTTAAGTGGAGGTTATTTATGAGTCACATTGTTTGTTTCTTAAAATGTCCGAATTTTTTCATGTCGTAGTTTTATGTTCGATCAACCACCTAATTCCTCGCTTGATGTGAGCAATACTTATCCATCATTCAATCTGTCTTATTCTTCCCTTTTTGCAACCACTACCACCACCCTATCCTCACTCCAAGCTCTCTCCAGTCTTCTTCATTGCTTTAACTCTGTTTAACTTGTGTTTACAGAAAAGAGATAATCAAAAATCCTGACGAACGTCAGAAAGATTAACAGGCCTGATTCTTATAAATTGGATTCACTTACTTCGCCCCATACCTCCCCAGAAGGGAGATGGGGGAAGAAGGGGGGGTAGGCTGTTCATCTTCACTTCTATTCTTCCTCATCTGAGAAAATTCTTGGCGTGACTCAATTTAAGGAGAACAAATTTTTTTTAATAATGGTCCGATCTATCACTCGAAAGAATTCTCTTGAAATTGTTATTAACTCGATGCCAGCGTAACAAGAGGAGAAAGAAAATATTTAAAAGAAGAAGAAAAAAATGGCGGAGTTTTTACAGGTTTGTACAGGTATGATGGATTTTTAATAGGCAGGTCTTATTTTATAATAACAAATGATTTTTAAACACGTATTTAAGGCTGACTTATTAGAAAAATGATTTCCTCGCTTTTTTTCTTCCTTGAATGTTATTCAAATCATCGGCGCAAGCTGTTAATTACCTGGTTACGTTGTGTCTGATTTGTAGGAGAGTTGGAAATGAGAAGGATGTGGCAGAAGACAAAAAAGCAGAAGTCAGGGCTTGGAAAATCACGAGGAAAGAGATTTTAAGGACAAAATGGGCAATCAACGTTCGTGTCCTTCCTTCGACACTTTTCTTAGTCTCCCTCAAATGGAGCGTCACAAGAAAATCGAATTAAAAACTTTGACGTCCTGTGTCCCTTGGTCTCCGACACCAGAATTTCCTTCAGACAATAGACACTGATCGAGTTTTCCTAATTACCTCTTAGTCAAGGCGATGGCTCTAAGTGCAGCCTTTTGTTTTTCCCTTTTATCTTGACAATACCCTCTCTGATGAGCTTTCATTAAACTTCGTTTTTCCTTTCTATCTGTCTGTCCCTTTAAACTCGAGCAAAATTTAATTATCGATTGACCCCTAAAAATGAAACTGTTTCCGTCTTCTCTTTAATTTTTCACTTTCCCACTTGTAGTAGTTTATAATTAACTACGTCTACATCATCCCATTGTCTTTCATTCGTCTTTCTCCCTTTTCCTCCTGCTCGTCATCGTCCATCGCTTCTAATCAAAGTCAGTGATGAGGACAAAGATTGAGATCTGGCATTCTATAGTGCTTAAGCATTGTTGAAAGTCTCGGGAAAAGAGGCTAAAACTTTGGATACAATGCCAAGGAACCCTACAGAATGCCGTATTTCAAACTACCACCAACATATACCATAACTCTCTGTTTGAATAGAGCCTATAAAATACCTTCAATAATATCATTATTAGTAATATTAACCTTTCAACTCTACCAGAATATAGTTGATTTCGCCTCCCCGCCCTATGTGTTTCATAAATAATGCACACTTTGATCGAGAATCGTTAGTAAATACGTTTCTTAAAGGTGAAATTTGGAAACAATCATTCTTAGAAAGGCCTCTAGACCTAGACATTGTTTTTAGTGTTTAAACGAACATTCGCAACTAACTTCTAGATTTAGACTAAGATTTTGGAGCACCAGAGATGCTCTTCTTTTGTCTCATTCATTACTTTAGCTTGGCCTAGATTTCTACAGAATGAGAGGCCTGTAATGTAACTGTCAAAGCATCTCATTTGGGAACCAATGGTTTTGAATTCAAACCCCCTTTCGCATCCGGCTATACCTGAGGGTAAAAAACGTGATTAAAACCCAAAATCCATTGTACAATATGCCAGATTCGAAACTTCACCGTTGACGTCAATATCTGTTTTTAGAAATCAAGTTGAAGCACATAGCAGATGATGGAAAGATTGCTACTAAACAAACAAATGAGAACAGAAGAAGACGGTAGTCGATAGCAACAAAAAGGACACCCTCCGGAGAATTCTTAAAAGACTCAACAAAAAAATGCAGCCACCACAAAGAGAGAACAATACAAAGGTAGGTTAGTTGAATATTCTGACCCAATATTTGCTAAACATGGTTTTTAGATCATCCCCAGAGCATCTATAAAAGACAGGTATGGTGGTTCATTACCCCGACTGACCCCAAATTGCTTCAACAAAGACGATTCCGCACATTTGCATTTAAAAAAAAAAGTAAGACATGTCGTATTCCGTTGAATAAAGTGTTAGAAATCTGAGAAACCCTCTCTGGAAACGGGTTTGACCACCTGGGTCTTTAGGAATAGCACAGGTTTCCATCCTGTTGGGGTTGAATTTCCATCAATTGTGCAATTAACTAATATACTCCAGTCCACATGAGTTTGAGAACTTTTTTTTATATTTCTTTTCCCTTCAATCACGATTACTATCATAAAGGTGATTCCTTTTTGTTTTGGACATTTTCCATTTCCAGTGATGTTGCCACGTTGCCAATTGGTTCACAGGACTCGTGGGAAAATTGGAAAATATTCATTCTAGTGGCATTTTTAAAAAGAAAGATTTAAACTTAAATAATATTTTATGTTGTCGCGATCGTCGTTATTATTGCTGGGAGTAGTTGTTAATTGGTGTGTCACTATCACGCAGCGTCAGATAACTCAACCGATAAGAAGTCCTTTCTTCGCACCTTGGTGTCGCGACTTTTGCCAGAACTTGGCGAAACTCCCAATCCGAGAGAAAGGCTAAGCGATCACTCGGGACACTGTTCGAGTTAACGCGACACGATATCCCACAAATCACCCCGACGCAGTCCTGACTTTAAGCTTTCCCAACAAACAGTTCATAAATTGCTCACTCCTCACTGCCAAGATCATTCATTATCGAAGCGAAACAGGTTTTGACCTGAACAATGGAAATATGTTTCGATCGATGCAGAAGTGGACTTTTTATCAAAGATCGAATCAATTGAGATCCTAACTAACAACCTGAATTCTGATCAGAATTTTTTTTAGTTACAAATAACTCAACAATTCTTCTCCTCGTTTGACCATTTTGTGTGTTGTTTGGATCTTTTTCCTTTTTCTTTTTATTTCATGCTTGGTCACATGACAAGCGTTTCAACAGTTTAAACGTGATTGAGTGAATTCGATACCCTAACCAGTTAGGGGTGAGAGCGGTAAACTTGAATCCTTTGTGTCGAATGAGGTGATCACTCGAAGAAGGATTTTGAGTCGTATGGATGTCCCTGCTTGCTTCACTGCTACTGTTAACAGTTTATTATGCAACTTATGAAGCGACACAAAGGGGTTAAATTTACCCCCAGAAGAAATGGGGTCTGTGGTAAAAAGTTAACTTTTGTTAATTCAATAAAAGAACGATGACAATGGTAAACTTGATTTGAATATTTTTACATGGAATTTTCTTTTCCCGTGTATGCTTCAGCAATTTTTTTCTTTCTTTCTTCTCCTCCGCTCACTTGCAATTAGGCTGGTCGTCTAAGCGTTCAACTCGATCTTCCAAAACTTTTGGATCATGTTTGAAAGTCGTTTTGACCCAAATAAATTTCAATTCACCGGTTTTCTCTCCTTTGACTTCGGTTTTAATGGAGATATCATGATTAAAAGATAAATGAAGGAGAGGAAGAAAGAGACAGAGGGAGGGAGGAAGAAGGAAAATCAATGAATGAGAAACAGAGGTAGAAAGTCAAAGTTAACATAAACTGAATTTAAAGAAGGAAACTGGGAAGAAACTTTGTTGTATGAAGTCCGCAAAATTACAGCTAGCCTAGTTTGCCCCAAAACCACCATCTTCGTGTTCATGTTTGTGTCGACCTTTCGGCTACCCTCAGCTTACCCCTTTGCTCTCTATCTTCATCCCCTTCACCTGCGAGCTCTCCTGACTGCATGTCGAAGAAAACATTTCTCTCTCACGGCACCTTATTATCAGTCGAGTTTTAATTATCTAATTTTGAAACGTTGACGTTAAAAAGATTTAAATCTTGCCGAGTCGAAAGTTTTAGAAAGTTTCAAAAGCACCAGCGGTCACCACAAGGAACCCAACTTTTTCCTCTTCCTTCATATTTTATTGACACTGTTCCCTTCTATCCCTTTTAAGGTTTCAGGTGTATGTTTGCTTTTTCAATCAATCCTTCCCAGTCTAAAAGTTTTCTCTAATTTTTCTTTTCCCGCTACTCACTCACCTCTGACAGTAGTTTTTGTTTTGAACTTTTGCTCTTTTACTACCACATCGTTCACTTTGTGCTTTCTTATATCCCGAAACTCTTTCCCTCCGCTTTTCTTTGATCTGAATGCTAACTAACTTCACTCTATCACCTAATTTACTCTGTGCTGTTGAACTAACACAGAAATCATTCACATCAGGTTTGTTTCATTGGGAACAGAGAAGGTTCTAAAGACGCCTGGTGGGAGAGAGGTCAGAGTACTCACCTACCATCCCAAGGGTTGTGGGTCTAAATCTCACCAGAATAAAAATTATCTGACCTATTTCCCTCACCTCCAACGTTTTCCTTCAACGTATTGACTATTCTTTTACCAAAAAACATCCCTCCAAACCTGACGACCTTGGTTTTAACATTCAGTCACCAGTAGGTCTTAACATAAGTTTGCAGACTCATATAATTAACGTATAACTCACTCCTACAAACAGGTGTTGAAAGGAGTTGAACACAGCATGATCCGTAATTGACCAAAAGGACAGAAAAAGAAGAGGAAGAAAGAATGTTATCCGTTTCCACAAAGTTATAAATAACAAAAATTCGCCCGCGTATTATAACTTAGATTGCAGCGAACCAAAAATAAATATATTTGCTGACAGTTTCATTTAGAATTTCCCTCCCACTTACCATATTTTATGTTTATTATAGTTAAAACAGTTCCACAAACATTCGTCTTCTCGTTATAGGTAACGCGATAACATTTTAAAAGGAAACTAGGTAGAAGGAATGAAAGAAGAAAAAACGCGAGGAAGGAAGTAAGGAAGGAAAGGAAAAGAGGAGAAGAAATTAATGAAACAATGACAATTAATTTTAGTTTTAGGAAGCGTTACAACCGATCCGGCCTGGTATTGAACGACATTTCTCCGGAAACGGCATGTAAACAATTTTTTTTCGGTACAATGCCATTGCATCATTTAATACAACAATCGTGTTTTAGAGATGAAAACCAAGAACAATGAAAGAAATTACACGATAAAAAATAAGAAGAAGAAGAAAAGAGTATGTTTTTTCGGATGTCTATTTACATTTTGCCATGAAAACACTATAGTTGAACAGATGGCGAGACACGTTCACTATAAAATCAAATTCCAAAAGGTTTTATGTCTCACTCTCAACTGGTCAAAATATTCTCGCCTCAGACAGATACCCGTATAGTCTCTTCTTTTCCTTTTTTGTTATTGTTTAAGAGAAGTTTTAAAAGATAGCTGATGAATATAATCGGTTTCTCCTGTTTTCAGGTGGCAGTCGAACTTGATAGAGTAGGCCTACCCTAATCACCAGATGCATGTCTTTACGAAACGTTCGCCTCTGTTTGAAGTTAATCATCGTGAGACCAAACTGCTGGAAAGCTGTAACCCATCTTTGGTGAGTTTTTAGGTTTAATTGGCTCTAAAACTGTTTCTAATATATAGTTTGCTCCTTTCTAAGTTATTCTTTTCAGCAATCTGTTTTTCCAGATTTAAGTTTCTAGTAAGTATGTTCATGTACAAAAGCTTCTTTCATTATTGATATTAAAACTACTTTCAGCAAAATCTGTTCAGAGATATTTGATGCTATTAGGTTTGGAAAGTCTGTTCTTTTATAAAACCTTGTGCCTTCAAAATGTTTTTAAAAACTTCAAATCATCAAAGACTGTTAACCTCTAAAACTGTTTTTGATTAAAAGGTTATGCTTTTCTAAGATACTTTCTTCAACAATCTGTTCTTTTCTAAAACTTGTGTGAAGTTGTTCAACTATAGAGATTCCTTACAGTAAGTCTTTCTAAATTATTTACATCTATACTTTAGACCAGTCATTTCAAACATGGGGAGCAGAGCCGGTGGGGCATGGATATATTTTGGTAGGTCAGAGGCAGGACGTGCACCCTCCGACCTTTTCAGCTTCTTTTAAGTGAACAGCCGTAAAATTTTGAATAACAAAATTTAAATATCACGAGGGGGGCATCAGGGTTTAGAAACGCCTATAAGGGACATGGGTCGAAATCGGTTGGGAACCACTGCTTTAGACTGTACCTCCAATTATCCTATCCTTGGAGCTGAGATAGTGGTAAAGCCCCTTTAAAGTCAGATCAAGGCTCATTTCATCCTAAATTATTTGCGCCAACAGTTGTTGTGTAAAATTTCTTTTTTTTTCAAAAGTTTGCTGATGTATAAAAGCTCCTGCCAACAAAACTCTGTTCTTATCAACAATTTATCTTTTGTCAAAAATATACTTTTCCTAAATTTGCCCTCTTCTCAAATTTTCTTTATTTTGGAGTCGTTTATTCGACAAAAATTTTTTTGAAAATTCTGTTTTTCTCTAATAGTCTGCTGTTCTACAAATGTTGATAATTTCGCAATTTATGTTGTAAATAGAAACAAAATCAATTTCCGGTTAAATTTTAGCGAGCTTTCGTATAGGGAATCATCTACCAAACACTTCACATTCGCATTAATCAAAAACTATAACTCAAATCTCAAAAACAGCAGGCTACCCATATTTATCTCAAACACAACCAAAAAAAAATTTGCACAGACTAAGGGGAAGTGCAACGGTTCAAAAAAGATCTTCAATTTCATTTGAAAAATTTGCAATTCCAACGGAAAACCATGATTTCCATTAAGACACGACAGGAAGAAGGGAGATTCGGGGGTTAAAAACCGGTAATTTCCTTCTGGCATTTGATACGATTTAACCATGAACCACCACGATATGACAATGCCAAAATAATAACGTACCTGTTAATGCCTGGAGTTTATGTTTAGCTTTTGTCTCGGAACTGAGCATTTGTTTTCATTGTTCCTTTTGTTGACAATACATGCTTTCCAACAAAAAGATTTCTCATTCATGATAAATTTTTGTATTATCTTCTTCTCTTCTTCTTTTTTTTATTTATAAAAACTTCTACAACAAGAATTCTACAACGGATTCTCTCTCCCTCTTCTTCTCCTTCCTCTCCACTTCTTCTTTCCTTTTTTTCGAAGCCCATCTTGTACTTTTGATTACTTGAAAAGAAAGATATTAAAAAAAGAAAACAAACATAATTTTGTTGGCTTTATTAAAATGAATTTCTTATTTTTTCTCCCTTTTTTCATTTTTTTAATAAAAATCTTTAAAAAAATTTTTTTCATCTTTCTGTTTGAAAATGTTCTCCGTTATCATGACTGATAGCTTATTCTCAGCAATCAGCTGTAGACGGGCTTTCTCATTATGTAAAAGAAGCCCCTTTTACCGCGTGCCTGGTTTCAAAGCACAGACACCAACAAAACAGGGTGGTACAAGTGCCGGGGGTATATGTATATTGTATTCGTGTTTGTACTGTGAAACTTTGTAGGCAGTATATGACCTCCAAAGTTGGTTTGGATCATGACATCTAACCGCGAAAGTCTAAAAATTAAAATTTGTCTTTCCACTCTCTAAGACCTTGGTACTCAAACTGCGGCCCAGTAAGATCTACTGAGTGGAAACCGATTGAGTGAAAATTTGGGAAAGGTCGATTTCGATGCATTGTTAAGTCTGAACTGTAGTGCCTGACTAGTGCGAAAATGTTCGGACCTGTGATCAGAAACTGCCAACATTGTTTGCTTCAACATATCTTTTGAAGCAATATACAAAAAAATACATACAGAAGCAGACTGATAGATGTACATACAGATGATCCTGAGGGTGGGCTGTATGCGGTGAAAGGCAGATTTGTAAAATTTTTGTAAGTCGTGTGGCACAGTTGCAATGGCCAAAATGGAAATTTAACCAGGGAAGGAAAAATCTTGAAAACCAAGGGACTAGTAGGTGGACTTCTGGTACGATATATACAGTAGGTATGCTTGTAATAAAGGGTGGTCAATAACTCAAATCTGGAATTATAAAATAGCCATACCACCATTTTCGGTAATCACGCGTACTCTGACGTCAATTAGGCAGCAAGTGACATGAGACTCCATTACCAGTTGTTACCAGAAATCAGGTAGTAGAGGGAGTGTTTGTAACAAGACAAAACACGTCAGGAAAGGGTGGCGACGGATCAGTTATGCAACAACCCTTAAAATCCCGCTTTGGAGTTTGCATTCACCTTTAACTCCTTTTGTAGGCATGAGAAACGGAGTCGAGAACCACCCTCTTTAGTGACACAATCATTCTTTTGACGTTTAACAACTGACAGGCAAACAGACGACCACAAAGATTTTTTTTCTTCAATTCATTTAGAAAAGAAAGAAGGGCGAGAGAAAAGGAGAAAGAAATGCTTTTTTCTTTTCTGGAAGGTCCCGACAAGAAAATGGAAAATTTATCCTTTTTTGTGTCGCGAAACTTGGGACACACAATTTCTTTCATTCTTCGTAATTTTTTATTTTCTTTCATTTCTTTAGTTTTTTGAAATTGTGTTTTTGTTCAGAAGTAATTTCCCAGAAAATTTTTGTTTTCCCTTTTCTCTTATTTAAGAAAAAAAGAAAAGAAGGGAAAAAAGAAATTCAAGGAAAAAAACAGAGAGGAGAGAAAGCAGAAACTTCTGACAGAACTTTACTTACAAACAGGTCGTAAACAAAACTTTTTTCCTTCATTTTCCTTTTCGTTTGCTGGCTCTGTCTTTCTTCTGTTCCTGCTCACTGTTTCTTTATAAACTCTGATTTCCTATTAGGTGGATTGGAAAATAATGTCGGCTCTTTATGTAACACCTAATATATATGTTACGGTAAAAATTATATATATTCGCCCCATTTATCACTTTTATCGTATCATATATTTGTCACATTTATCACATTTACTGGCTAGTTTATAAAATCTCCAACTTGTGGAGAATTCAATAAAAGCTGAGAACAATTCAAATAAACTGTCCAGTAACTGTGAACAATATTTAGAAACTTGTCTCATTAACCTTAACTTACCGAAAGCTTAGTATTAGCTTAGCGCAGGGGTCGGCAACCTTTTTGGGTCAAAATCAACCAGAATGCGAGTATTAAAGGACGCTTGGATCAGAGATATATGAATAATACTATCTCACTTACTATAGTATGTTGATGGGTCTTGGTAGGTGATTTTTATCACTTTCGTGCCTTTTTGTTCTTCGCAAACTAATCTCTTTTAGATTTACAGTATAAGAGCTTTAGCTCCCAGTCTAACAGTTACTCTCAGTTCTTTCAAGTTAGATGTCTGACTAAAGAATTTCCTTCTGTTTGAGGTTTTTGGTGTGTTTTGTCCTGTCGACCAGAATTCGGGGCTATTGTTACCATCCTCCGTTCAGTTCTAGCTTTCTGCCAGATCATCAAATCTTACTGTAAGACGTCATAAATAGTCTGACAAAAAACGTACTTGATTACGTACGTACCGACATACTTGGTAAACTAAGGAAATGTTTGGAGAATAAACCAACAAAGAGAGAAAATTAAAAATCCAGGAACCCCGTGGCTAGTTTATCCAGGCACAGTGGTCGATGGACAGTAGCATACCTGAGAGAATTGACCCTGCTATTATAATTGCAATTTTTGAAATGATTTAACAGAGATAATTAAACCCATTAGTCTTAGAGGTCGTGACTTGGCCTACGATAGAATAACAACAACAACAAAAACATAACAAATGGACTAATCTTATGAATATTTCTACGCGTGTTAAATAATTATCAGGTTCACGATTTTATGTACTCCAGATATGTAGTCATGTTCTGGTTAACACCTAGGAAGTAAACCTTTCCGTCTTTCTATTATTTGAGTTACAGCTGTGAACTAAAATTTGTTTTCGCTGGTTGGCTTATTCTCACCTGACTCCGATATATTGGTGACGCAATCATGCGACAGATTCTGGAACTGAGGCTTCAATTTTCTAATCTAAGTCTTCGTTTTTCCTTTGTAGACTTATAATCTGTTCCTGCAGCTTAAGCTTCTCCTTCCCTCAGCAAATAATTTATGAAGCTTTTCCCTTCAAGCTCTCCGATTTGGAGAATTTGCCCTTAAATAAATCACAATCTGTCGTTTAAAATGCAAAAAGGGTTGGAACAAAGTTCAAGGTCGCTCGTGACTCATTTATTTCCGATTCAACGTGAGGATTCTGAAAGTTGAGCTTTGAAGTCGTCACAACTTTTCATTAAAACTATATCAGAAGTATTTATACTCAAAAACAAACTAATTAATAAAGTCGATTTACATGATCTTTGATTATCCGCCAAGTTTTTTCAAAAGTAATTTTTTGACGCCCTTCAAACCCTCTTCCCACACCCCTAACTGTTATTATTATTATCTGGAGAAAAAGGAAAACAAGATATTCAGATAAATTCTGAGAAAAAAAGGGAAAATTATTATTTTATAGAAATAAAATATCTTACAATAAGAGTAATAAGAGTAACAAAAGCGAATTAAGCAATGAATAGGACTAAGATAAAGAGAAGGAGAAGGCTGAAGCGGAGGAGGGATGGGAAGGGGGTGAAAGAAGGATGCTGGAGGATGGGAGGTTACTTCGGGGGTGGCTCAAAGCAAAGACAAAGGTCCATAATGAAGGAATATTCCGCAATCTCAACTTTTCAACTCCCAAGGAAAATCATGTTTCATTGTATAGATAATTCACTTCATTGTCTGTCTCAGTCTCTCAGTTTTTGACCTTTTGTGCTCTTTTTCGGACGATGGCAACCCTTTTTTATTTATTTATTTATTTTTTGTTCTACTGATAATTTTATAAAATTCATATTTCGATTGATGAAATTATTTGTGAGGATTAATTTAAATTTTTGGTTTTTGTTTTCCCCCCAAAGCTCTTCGGGATGGGATGTTACAACTCATCGAGGACAACAAGGTGACTGGAAATCCTGGAAGAGTTGACTGAGAGTGTATCCGGAGGGGAAAGGTATGTTTTATTATCTGCCTACAAGGCTCATACTGCATTCAGATTTTTATCATTTATATTTATATAATGTATATTTTATTTATTACCACGATGTTTTATTTATGTATATGTGTGTTCATTCATTTTATTGACTGGCGATACGGGACCTCCCCTTTTACGACTGACTTATACTGACAAGAGGAGGCTTTTCCGAGGTGAGAATTTTTGAAACTACCACTGGAGTACAGTTGTAAGTTCCTAGCTGTACACTCTGTTGTGATGAGGTTTAGTTGATGCTCTGGTTGGTGCTTGTACAGTAGTTTGACATTATCTCCTTCCCAATTCATTATAAATGGCTACAATGTTTCTCTTTTGCCTTCTTATCCTTAAGTTACTCCAATATTTTGAACGATTGAACGTTCGTCTCTTGTATTTATTGAGGTGATTGGCGCTCAAATTCTTTCAAAACCTTGTTTGGACTATTTATTAGGTTTTAATCCAATTTCCCGCAAAGCTATCTCAATCTGATGACTTGACACATTTGTATAAATGTCTAAAACTAAGAACTAACGACTATAACTCAGAATTTTTCTTTTCTATTAAACCCTCATTGCTCGTAGTAAGCTGTCCCGTGGAGGGGGCATTAAACTGAATTCCTGCTTATGAAAGGATGACTCAAAAAATTTATTAAAATTAAAAAATGAGTATGATATGGAAATGTGGTATTTTGGAAACGAATCTCTAAAGAAAGTGAGCAATATTTTTGAATTGAATCCTCCAAGAGACTGTGGAATACTTATAAAAAGATTCCTTTGGAAAGTGCGCAATAGTTATGAAATGGATTCTTCATGTAATTGGGAATTATGTATGAAATACTTTCTCCTAGAAACTGTACAATTTTTATGGAATGAATCCTCCAAAACAGTGTGCAATATTTTTGAAAAAGTGGTTTTAATCCAGTTTTCACCTTTTTGAGTATAACAGGATGCAGGAGGAGGATTCGAACTCACGATCTTAACGTCCAAGTCAGGAACTTAAACCACTTAACACTACACCTCCTGCGCAATATTTTCGAAATAGAAACCAAACCAACACATCAAACGCAACACCCGAACACCCAAAAGCCCATCGTTAAGCCCTCCAGATCATACAAAGACGTAAACCCACCAAACTGAAAGCTTTTAGAAAATCGATCGACCGAAAGCAACAACACTTCATTTTAACCCCCAACCTAAAATTGTGAAAAAAAATTTAAACGGAAATGAAAAAATGATTTTCTAAACAACAAACGGAAGACACAGAGAAAAAAAAAGAAAATTGTGAAATCAATTTAGCAAGTGCCATGTAAAAATTGAGTCTGAACAAGTTCAGGGAAGAGAATGGGAGGAGAAATCAATTGAATTTTTACACAATTACATGTACGTGAAGGGTCTTCCACACATCTCTGAAAAAAATCAACCCTCGGAAAAAAAGATTCATTTCCTGGACAGTTAAATGTTTTTTTTATTAATATATTTTACAAATGTAATTAGGGTTGTAACGCGTCGATATTGCATTCGGTTCTGATTTGAAGGCGTTCGGATTGAAATATCGCCTCTTGTAGCTGTCAAACCAATAATCCTTGAACTACAATAGTGTCCGACAACAACATAAACACACAAGTGTCCATTACTTGGAAACGATTTCCCTGCAAATGTGTGCATCACGTGTCTTCAGAATTTTTTGTTGGTCATATAGTCCTTTTCAAAGTAACAAGCCGCAGAACTTTGTGCCCATCTAAAATTTGTACTGCCGCGAATCTTGAAATTGGTCATAATAAGTAAATTGCGCCTGGTATTGTGTTCTCGAGAGTATTCAATTAAAAGCGCCATGTTTACGAGAGGTCAGTTGACACCTCCGGTAGGATTAGTCTTAATTCATTTTCTTGCATTAAGAAAATATTTTTCATCACCCCTCCTTAGAGAAATCCAACAATTGCTTTCCTTCTAAAATTATAATTTTACCTGTTATCTTCCTCGAGGAAGAAGAAGAGGAAAAAATGTCCGAATGTCAGTATCTCCTGGCTCCACTTTGCAACTTATATAAACTTTTCTGAAGTGAAAAGTTGACAGACGTGTCGCCAAGAAGCGAACCTCGTGCAGGACATTCAGCATAAATTAACATAAAATTTCTAATCATTTTCATATTGTTAACGGAGAGAGGTCAACAATACGGGAACACAATTATGCAACGACATTGTCCTCAAGTGAAAGAAGTGGTGATTTATACGGGAGAGGAAAGTGGATAAAGTAGAGCGATCAGGTCAAAAGAAATGGTGAATGTCAGCTGACGGAGGAAAGTTTGACCCACAGCAACAGAAGAAGGGAAGAGAGACAGATTTAATTCACAAATCCTCCCACGTCCACCGAGATAGATGAATATTTTTCGAGTCGTTTATATAGGCTGAACAACTTTCGGACTGGGTGGTGGAACCTGAAAAATTCATGTAAATATAAAATAAATAAATAAAAAACAAAGTTAGTGCCGATGGCCAGCTCTAATAAGCCTAATTCAAGGAAGAATATCTATGAAAATTATCAATTTGCTACCGTTAGTGTCTAATAGGATTAGGCCACGTAAAAATTTGTATCCAATTTTTTTTCTCTTATTTATTTATTTATCTTGTTGTATCATCTATGAATGTGTTTGTTAATACAGTTTCTGACAAGTTGTTTAAAAGTGGTGGAAAAAAAGCGAGAAAAATGAAATGTTGGGGAGGGAAAAAAAATTCCTCAGATTATTTTCTAAGATCGATGAAGGTTCCGATTGATTTTTTTTCTTTCGGTGAAAACTTGCTAATAAATTGGCAAAAAAACAGAGACAACCTGCTCAAAATCACTTTGTGTACACCTCATTAGCCTCACTCGAGTTTTTCTTACCGCTTTAAATTTTTTTCTCCTCTTTCATTAGCACTTCTCTTCCGATTTGTCTTTGCTTAAAGTTTTCCCCACGTCCGGGGTGATACTCCCCACCCATTTTGCTGCTGACAGTCAATTAGTGATTGTTAACTATTTTTATTAAACTTCTAGTTCTCTTATCAAGTCTAAAACTTTCCACTGTTCACTTTGGTTTGGACACCTGTAAGTAGCCGACATTGTTTATCAAAAACATCAAAAATATTTTTTTCATCTACGAATATGTTTAACCTTACGTGTAGTAACACGTGTGATGGAAACTTTTCATTGTTTATCATTAACAAAATCGAATGTCTTAGTTTAGTATCTTGCTTGGGTTTTGTTTAATACGGTTGAGCAAAGGGTTTAGTATGTGTTGGTGACGGGCACTGGATCATTCCTCGAAAGCCAGAAACATTTTTTGGAGGTGTTAGGGATGGAACTTTTCCATTGTCTTGTAATTGAGATAGATTAAGAGTCCCTTATGGATATGGAATGAACTTTTCATTCAGGTACATTCTATATATAAGTCACCAAGTGTCAGCAGTATTTTAGGGATGCAATGAGCTGAGCACCCTATTATAGCCTAAAGTTTGGATCTGGAAATATAAGAACTGTGTTGCAGTTTCTTAACCCGAAAATAAGCAAACCGTGAAAGACGAGATTTCACTCTACTATCAGTTCACCATCACAACAGGAATGAATTCGTCGTTATACATTTATTCTTCTTCTCTTTTTTCGGCCAACTATGGACCACTTTAGGTTTTGCTAATTTGTTCTCTAATATATGAAGTATTCTGTATAGTCAAGTACTTCCTTTTTTATAGCACAAGAAATATTCAGTAAAGGAACGAAATTCAAAAATCCAAATATCAAATTTCGTTTTGGTTTAGTCAACAGCAGGAACTCATCTGGGTTTTGGAGCCTCCCACAAAAAATTTGCTTGGGTCAAAGCCCAAAAAATAACTCGAATACAGTATAGTGTTGTTTCTGCAGATAAAATAGACACAGACCTCATCCTCGTAAGCAAAACTTTATAAAAACAATGGATAGTAAAGCTACCGAAAGCCTAAACCGCCCTCCTCCTAGCCTCTCCTCTCACCTTCCCTTCTTCAGGTGGGTTTCAAAAGCGTAAATTATGTCGTCATGTCAAGTGAGCGAGAATATTCGTTACCCTCTAGACTCTAATCAACGCTCGTAAACAACTCACATCGAAATGAAGCCTTAAACCAATCGCTCAGGTTTTTGAGATTTTATAAAATATGTGATAATATAATTCAGAAGAGGAGAAAAAAAAACTGCACAAAAATAAATTTTCCGGGTTAAGTGTTTTGAGGCAGTAAAACTCATCACCACTTAATGGGTGGACCCAAGGGCTTTCAGTTCATTGTATGCATCAATTTAATGGCAATGCATCTACTCGTTCGCTTTAAGCTACCTAAAAAAATATCGCGACGAGAGTCATCGTATAAATTATCATATATAAAATTTGCTAAAAGGACCGGATGTTCTCTTCCCTTCTGGTCATTTTATGAATAAACTTTCGCGACGTTTTCCTCAAGTGAAACCTTAAAGAAAGGAAGACGGTTTTGGAGAAACACACAAACCCATGTGGAAGTTACTGTTTCTGTGATCGAAAAGTTGGGATTTTACTTAATTTAGGAGTGATTGGTGAGATTCCAGTTTTACTTTTTACCTAGTTCGCATTTAGAATCACTACAATATTTTTCTTAAGAATTTTATTTATAGGTTTAATATTATCAGCATTGATGGCATCATCATAATGGATGATGTGAAGATAACTGTACATTATGCGTCAGTCAGGCATAAGCACATTAATCGGTACAGCTTATTATTTAGTTCTATTTCGAATCAAATAGAAATCTGCAGAGCAATCGAGTAACATGAGTATAGCATAGGCGTTAAAGGGTGTACCACAACAGGAGTGGTCAATCTACAGCCCACCTTGATTATTTTTACTGGCCTTCGAGATTTATCACAAGAAACAGATATCAAATTTGGTATTTATTAGGTTATTTGTTGGTATATGTGTTACGGTAAAAGTGATAAATCAGACGAATATACAGGGTAGACGTTTTTAATCTCTCCAGTGGGATTTCTCGGAAACTATGGCAGTTAGCGAAAATTTTTTTTCACAGTTGCTCGGTTGCAACCGAGCAACTGTGAAAAATTTTCGCTAACTAGAGTTAGATCACTTCTATTCGTCTATGTATGTAATTCTCGGCTATTATTCATAATCACCAGCTAATCTTTATAAATGTGACAAATTAATGAATATTTATCACGTATAAAATCTACTAGTAATTGAGAAATTAATAAAAGTTTGTGTCTAGTCTTGGTTTCTGTCACCTTTGTGACAAAAGGAAGGAATCCAAGCAGTTGTCTTCACCTGTAACAGTGAACGAGCCTCCCAACGACAAGAAACAATGAAGGAAATCGACAGAAGTCTAGTAAACCAAGCAAACTCTGATTAAAACCTTCATTACGACTTATTAAAACTATCCGTTAAACGTCATAAATACTATTATGCATATTTACCCGATTTATTACTTTTACCGACATTATTTTCTGGTTCACCAAATATTAAAGGATGTTAACTGATAAAACATGATTTGGCAATTCGATTTCTTCTAGGCAATCATTTGAACGAGGGAAAAGATGAACCATTCAAAGCTTTCAATCTATTTTTAAAATGAGTTCTGTTCTGGCGGTAACGTCTGCCTCATCACTGTTTTTTGCATTACTCATCAATATCAGGGAGGAAAGGAAACAACAAAGAGGAAGAAAAAATGGTTGAAAGAAAAAACATTTGTTTATAACGGTTTTATTTCCTCCCTGGTTTTCATCCCTTTTGCCTTGATGCTGTATTTCACCGACACAGGAACCCCTTTTGTTAAAAAATAAACTTGGAACGATTCAAACAATACAGAAAATGTAAACAAAAGCGACAAGTTTATTATAAATGAGTAAACAGAAGATCTTCCTTTTCCATCAAAGAGATCCTCTTCTCTCTCTCTCTCTATCCCTCCTCCTCCCAACCTTTCTCCCTTTTTCTCTCTCTCTCTCCGTCCTCTCCTTTTCTCCTGGAAACCCAACCGTCTCTTTAACCTTTCCTCTTTTCCTCTTTTACAATAATATAGACAAAGTCGATTGAATAAACAAAGCGTATATAAAAATATTTGTTGAAATTATAGCTAATTAGCGATATTACGTTTGACTTTGGGAACGTTTCCTTTCTGGGAAATTTTCATTTCGGAATCAAAATGGCTGACAAAAGTTTTTCTCGTTTTGTTGTTTAGTTTCAACACGAATTCTCGTTTAGGATTTCCCGTCGGCTGTGTTCACGAAGGTCAAAGCTATCGAATGAGATGGATGAAGAAAACCAGGGATCATTCTCGCCGGTGAAACAGTCTTGCAGTGAGTAACGACTTAGATAAATAACTATTCAGATTATTTATTTATTTTTTCATAGTGAAATTTATTTTTTAAAGTTGGTAGTTATCTCTGTTGTATATGTTATGCTTTCTATAATGTCTAAACTACCGTCTTCAGTTTGACAGGTGATAGCAATCGGGTAAAGGAGTCGACCAGATGTCATCACCCATCATCTTGCTCCCGAAATGGTATGTCGTCCTTGATATTTGAGAGTATTATTGATCAATACTGTATCTCGGTTATGTTAAAGTTTTTTGGGTCTCGGAAAATAGATCGTAAGATCTATGGCAGCTACGAGCTCTCCAATGTCTCGTTCACGCTAAAAACATGTCATCGGGTGTGGGTTGTCCGCACTTAAATTTATACTTTGAGCATTAATATCTTGTTTGGTTGGCTGTATAAGTCAGTAAAAAATTATGAAAACATAAAAAAATTTTTAACAACATGAGGAAAGTAACGTTGTCACCAAATTGTCATCTCGATATAAACAAATACAACCCGGCCTACACTAAGCGAGATGGGTGTTTCACTCAAACCCAAGTGAACAGTGAGTATAATTCATACAAGAGTAAAAGGAGGTATCTTTCCGCTGTTCCAAGACCACTGCCTCGTCAGAACACAAAAACTTCACCAAGTTTCTAACATCAGACCGTAGAAGAACACAAAGAAAGACCGCTCATGTTTGCTTTTTGCCCAATACCTAATAAAAAGGAAGGAATTTCAAAATATCGATTTTTATAAGCCTGAGTCATGAATTCAGGTAGGAACTGTCAGTCCATGCGCGGTAGCAATCCATGACGCGGTATCCCGGGGAAAGAATCATTCTCTCAAACTTCTCATTCATTATTCTGCAAGGAGATGAATATTTAATTCATTAAAATTTACCTAATTAATAACCAAATTAATTAGTAACACAATAAAAAAAGAAGAAGAGGAAGACGATAAGAAGAAGAGAAGAGGAGATAGAGAGAGAGAGAAAGATAAAAAAAAACAAATTCACTTTAGTCAATCAGTGAAGTTGTTAAACAAGGCAGTTGCATTTCTTGATTAGGCTACCTAAGGTGGGAGTGGGCGGAGAGGGAGATTGGGGAAAATGGGAAAAGTCTTTTGTCGGTAGCCAAATTACAAGGGAAAAGAGGGAGTTTTGATTTCCTTTAATGTTTTCATTTAAATATCCGCCGTCTCTCTCTCTCTCTCTCTCTCTGACAGAAATTTTCTTTTAATCAGTTTGATGGCATTAAGTTCATCATTTTCTCTCTTTTGCATTCCTAAAAATTACATCTTCCTCCTTTTCATTTCATTTCCTCAGTCATTAAATTATTATTTTTTTTCCTTTCTGTCTTTTATGCAATTAAGGATTTGTTATTTTATGCTGTCGTGATGTTTATTGGGAAATTATTTCGTCAAAGAACTGTTTACGAGAAACTAACTCAAAAGGTTTGAATCTCTGTCGACAGTTGTTGAGTATCGTTTTAATTATGCTCTTAAATTGCACGTGAGTAACCTTGATGAATACGTTGGTAGTTGTAGATTTTAGTTTTGAACTTACTCACATACTAGGTTAGTATTCGGAGACATACGATCGTTTTGGGAAATTTTTAGTGACGATTCTGTCGTTCTGTTTTGAGTGTTGGTCTACTGTGCTACTCTGAATTTTTTTCTTTTTTTCGTGTCTCTGAGTTGATGAGGATGTTTTTGTTTCACAGGTTGTACGATATTCTAGCTTTGGATTCTTGTTTTTACCTGTATTAAGCTCTGTTCCTATCTTTCTATTATAACTCTTAGCCTGTTAGCTGAAATAGTTTCCTCTCTCACTAAGTCTTTTCTCTTTTTGTCTTTTTTAAACTGTAGTCAGTTGCTTTTTTACTGGAGCTGTATATTTTTTGTGTGTACGCCTTTTTCTAAATGTGTACAGTTGTATACTTGTAGCACATATACTGTTGTGGTAATAAATGAGCTGGCCAACAAGCGGGGAGTACTAAAGCTTCGGTGACATGATTCGAATTGCATCATCCTGATGACAATTTATGGTTGTCCTTGAAAGAATGTTGATAGTCAGAGATTAGTGTTATTCATTTTTATTTAGAATAGTTTGGCGTATTAGTGTAGCAGCCAGGGTTTACTATATATACTGTACAAATGCAAGCTGTAGATCACTCCCACAGCTTCCACGAATTTCTAGTTAAAAAAAATCCTTAATACAATTTTAGCAGACCATTTTTATCCTCACACCCAACAGCAAAAATCAAATTAAACACCAAAACGAATGAATGGACATTGATTCCGATTGATTTTTAATTTATAAAATTGGGTGAAAATATAAACAAAGAAGCCAGAGTTTTCTTTCTCGGAAATGGCTTTTCATAAAGCCGACTAAATAAAAAAAATGGAAAGGAGCACAATTAAAATTAATGATGTTTATCGCTTACGTTTGAACAAAAAAAGAGAGAGAGAGAAGGAAAAAAAATAGAAGCGAACTCGAAATTCGCATAAATCAGAAACACGACTCTGATAGTCATTCGACGGTTTCTGGGCATAAAAGCTAGTTGTAAATGGAAATTGAATTTGCAGAAACGTTTCACGGTTGTTGGAAAAACAAAGTTGTTTAAATAATACATGTTTATTTGATGAACACTTTCAGGTATTTACATATCAAATTGAAATACTACTCCTCGTGTTTGTTCGTTATAATTACAAAGGATTTTCCTTTTATTTTTTATCCCATTCGGATTGGAGCTCACTCCAAAAGTGTACAAGTCATATTACAGATCTCATCCGGATTTTTACCTCCCCGGAAAATCTCTAAGAAAATGTTTTTAACGGTTTTACACACCGAGATGAGACCTTGCCGTTCGATCTAAACTGATTATTGCTAAAATTATCTACTCTTCCTAGATAAGAGTCTTCTGCGTTTATCTTCCTCAGTTTCTTAACCCATCTGTCTAAACTCTCAAAGGAGCTGATAACCTATTCATAGCCTCCTGTGTGGGTTGTAGAAGAAGTTATACTGTACAAAATTCAAGGGATGGAGCACTAGTACAGCTTCCATGGAGCTCTGCTAATAAAAATGAATTTGCTGGAAAGCTATGGATTGGGCATAAGATTGGATTTGCCCCCTGAAGGTAAATCCTTTATTTTATTTGTTGATTTTGAATTTAGAAAATATTTTAAGGGATTTCGAAACAGCTGATGAACTCATCTCAGAATTTTAATTCCAAACTGATTTTTATGTTCACGTTTGAATCTGAGAGTAAGATCTATTCCCTCGACCTGATTACGTAGATAAAAGAATCATGTTCAGATAAAAAGCTGATTTGTAAATTTAATTTATTACATATGTATCAAAGTCATTATTTCCCATTGTGAATGCTTGGCTAAATATGTCCTAACAATTATGACAAAGCCGTTTAAAACATTTCACTAAGACCTCCAAACCGAGTCTGAAGCCAAACTCACTTTCTGGGAAAGAATTTTGTTCAGGTTTCACAAAGCCTTCGACTTCCGCTCGACAGCCTTTTCTCTTTCTCCGAAAGAAAATTCCTTTTTGATGTAACTTCCCAATCGAATCTATTTGGATATAGTCCGTTTTGGTTTTTGCATAACAGATTTTGATGTTTTTGGAGAAAGAGAAGAAACAAAACGCCTTGGAGGATTTCTATTAGGCTTCTTTGATGGGAATCCTCTTGTTTGTTTTCTACATTTCTGCGGAAAGAGAAAGAGAGAAGGGGCGGGAGGCGGAGGAGAGATCGTTAAAACCTTTACCTCCAGATATTTATACCTTTTATAATCGCTAAACAAATAACGATCTGGAAAATTCATTTAAATAGAAAGACATTCGAATTTGCTTTAATACTCCATCTCATTCAGCTATAAATTGTGGAAAAATATTTTTTTTTCTTTGGAATTATTCCAGGAGTCCGGTACTGTTTAATAGTCTGACATGTGGAATTCTACCACTCACATTTTTTTTTCATATGTATAAATATTTCTGTAACAGATTCTGGAGTGAATGTAATTCGGAGATAACGGGACGCGGAGTTCGGATATTAAGCCAGATTTCGTTGAGCGTAAAAATAAATTTATGACTTGCAATAATCGGTTAATGGTCAGTTTCGTACTCGCTGCGGTATAAATTAATTATTTAATTAATCCCTTTAAAGCACGACCGTTTTTATCTTAGTCGTCCCTCGTGTACTAACCTAAGCTTCCTCGTCTTATCCTACCTCCCGCGCCCCCGCTACCCGCTTAGGTTTCAGGATGAGATGCCTGGAAAACCATTCAAGTGACACGGTAGAAGACTGTAACCATGGGTTTTGGATTAGCATTTTTGGTTATCACGTCGCTCAAGTGAAATTTTTGGTTGGATGTGTGAATTTTCTCCCACCTCGTCCAGATGTCGTCCTTCAGCTGAAGACATCCAGCGGATGCCCGCTGGATGTCTTCAGCTGAAGGACGACATCTGGACGAGGTGGGAGAAAATTCACACATCCAACCAAAAATTTCACTTGAGCGACGTGATAGCCAATACGGTAATGTTACGTAGAGATGCTGACCTAACTCCAAATACTAACCAAGGCAGTGGTGGGCAAAATACGGCCCGCCGAGGGTTCATCGATATGGATAGTGTAAATACATGGCCCGCTACAGTTACTATTTGAGGAAAGTTTCAAGTGGCTTTAAATACAGAAGAATCTAAAATAGTCGCGTAGGTCATGCGTTGCAAATTTGTGCGGCCCTCCTAATGTTGTACATCAGGGATGAGCAACCTTTCGACAAGAATATTGCACTCACGCTATTCAAGAAATGATGAAATTGCTAGTTAATAGCTTACCAGTCTAACTGATTGTGTGACAGAAGCAAACACAAAGAAGCACAGATGCGTTGGGTTCGTATCGCATGTTTGAACAAGTCGAGTACCCTGTCACAAAAATTGTTTAGGTTTAGTATATACTACCATTTTAGTATAATTAATTTTATAACAATATATCGATGGGAGAATGTCGATAAAATAAATTCAATTTTAGAAATGCTTGACGAGCCGCATTCACATGTTCATCGGGCCGGAATACCCAAAGTCGGTATCTGTCAGCACACTAACCGAACAATAACTTGAAACAAAGCTTTTGCAAGAGCTTTTGCGTATGGGAGGCAACCCATTCTAATTAAACGTTATCAGTTCGTAACAGTTAACATCACTAACATTTATAATAATACCCGCGAAAATTTCAAATCTCAACAGGAACCAAGATGTAACAACTTATTTGAAGACAAAAAAAGGATCGACATGTCAGGCTAGATGGAATCACCGTAGGCGAAATGTTTGAATAATAATGATCATGTCTTGAGCTTAGTTTTTGTTAAATGGTCGCATGAATAACGTTCCATGAGTTAGTGTCGCAACAAGAGGATAAAAAAAGAAAGAAACTCGTCTTTGCTGAAATCTTTTATCCTCCTCTCTCTCACACACACACACTTTCTTTTCTTCTTCAATTAGTGAAGACTTTGAGTTTTTACACTTGGATGAACTGATCAAAGTAATTTTGACGTTAAGTAGAAAAATTGATTAATGGCCCAGATTTGTGTTTTGTGTTTTTTTTTATACAATAAAACTTGATTTCTTCATGTAATTAATAAAAATTTTTAGGCTGGCTGAAACCACTACACCATTGCTAACACACAAGGGAACTATTCAAACCACGTTTTCGACACTTTATGTGGAACTCAGACAAGAAGAAAGGTACATTTCAAGGTAAGAAAATTTTGGACCTTTTTATACTCCACAAATTTGTTTTGCTAACATTCAGCTACAAACTTTTGTTTGACTACTTGGTTTGGTGTCAGTTTGATTACTTTTCAATTAAGGTTCAACCTTTGTTCTTTCTAATTCGTGATTAGTAACTCATCTCCTTGCATTATGGTTGAACTGGTTCATCTAACTTAGAACAATACCTCTCTAAATTGGTAACCTGTGTCTTAGAAAGGTTTTTAAAACACAAATTTGTTATACAATCAGCTTACAATTCTTAAAAGCCTGTCTGATCGACAAACAGTGGGAAGACTTACTTTTACGCGAAGCTGTGAGACTGTCAAAGAATAGTCTAAGAAATTTATAAATTTTATATTTATTACTGTCTCTTTATAATATCCGTAACTTCTCTCATCTATTCCTTTCCTCTTACATCTCATTTCTGTTGACCGACCAAAACCATTAACTACTCCTCTGCAATCCTGACTCTGGTTTGTTCTTCAGATACAATACTCCAATACTTGACCTACTAGCTACTAACCGCCTCGCATTTACAAACAGTTAGCAGTTAGGTTTGAGAGGGGAGCTAAAGAAAGAAATATAGTAAAATTTTTAGCCAAAACGTAAAAACGACTACTACTACTTTTATGTAACATGAAACTAAAAAGGATAGAAAAAGAAAGCAGAGCCGCATAAAAACCTTCGACTGAAAGGACTATGTTGACTTAAAAGCCATTCGAAAAATTGCAAAACATGCGTAAAACCAGACCTTAGCATGACTTTGGACAACTAGCCCCGCTGACGACACCCTAAAGGACATAGTTTCGAGGAAGAGAATCCTTTTTTGGGTACCATCGTATTTTCGGTAGAATGTTTTCCAGCATTTTTGACAGCGACAGATCCATTAGCGCCAGGATTTTTGCAGTTGGTATCGTTTTCTAACCAAAAACATTTGCGTTAAAAGTGTTGGAGAGCGGCACACGTGTACTAAATCCGAATTCACGAGCTCCGACTACTTTTAACTCGTCCCATTTATGACTAATCTACTCGTAAAATCGTTTATAATCTCAACCTGAACCTGAATCGCTTTTGTAATCACAATTCTTTGTTTTTCATTTTTAACCTTCTTCTCTTGTAAAGTTTTATTTTGGGTGCTTAAATTGAAAGTGGACTTTTTAAACTTGTTATATTTCACTGACCTAATCGAAAGAGAGACATCACAACTTGCGATTTACCGCAAAACGAGTCAGACGAGCCGCTTGCGCAATTTTAAACCTCGCAAAAAAACCACTTCACAAAAAAATTATAATTATAATTTACGATGATATCTATATTATATATAATATATGATATATATGTATAAAGACATAAGCGATCTTCCTTTTGAGATCAGCCGAGAGCAGAACAATGGCGAAGTGCAGCCTGTAATTAAGTCTGTACCTGGTGGTGGCGTCAGGCAAGTCGTTAAATCCGCCAATTTCCCGGCTTGCAAGTGTCGCCAACATGAATTTATTTCGCTTTAGGTTAACCAAGTCAGAGGAAGCGTGATCGCTAATATTCCAAACCGCAACTCTCGAATTCTTTCGAAAGGAAAACATTAAAGGTGTTTTCCCCAACGCTGAAATGATTGGTTATCAAAATAATTTTGCCCCCGGCGAACCTTTGGATCGTTTTGTGAGTGGCTTTAAATTTTATAATATTTTCTATCTGCGGATAAATAAAATTTGCTGAAATGAAAACCTTCTCCAAATGTTTCGAATTCCTTGATTTTAACTTTTTTTAAACTTCGACAACTGGCGAAGAAAACTGGAAAACCAGACATTCCGGTACAAAATGAAATCGGCATGACAAAGTTTGTTGCTTCTGAAATTGGTTCCTCATGAAAGTGAGCAATACTCTTGAAACGATTCCTTCAAGAAAGTGTGCAATATTTCTGAAATGAGTTTTCCATAGAAGGGTGCAACATTTTTGAAATAAATCCCTCACAATAGTACAAAAAAATTTTTGGTATGACTTCCTCTTGAACCTGTACAATATTTCTGAATTGAGTTCCTCATATCAAGAGTTGCCTTTATCGTGAATTAAATGAGTGTTAGGTTAAGCAAATTTCTAAAATCTTAAAAACAAAACCTAACTGTATAAGTATAATCGCCTTACAGTTCAAATTACTGCAAATTTTATATAATAATATAATTATCATCGATATCGGCGAACTTTTAAAACCGGGAATGATTCTTAACACGTATTAGCATTCAACTTTAAATCCGCGTAAAAGAAGACGCGAAACGAATTTGCCAACTGCTCAACATTTTCGTTGTTAACAAATCTTACATGTTAATAGATAGTTTTACGTCGCATTTAGACTCAACAATTTTTAATCTTTATCAGATCTCTTACTAGCCTTCCCCCCTCCTCTCTCCTACCTCTCTTCCTTCATACACAAGTACTCACGAAATTAAGTAAGAAACCGTAATTTCTACTTAAAAATTTCAAGACTTTTTTCTTCATAATTCGATGATCTTGGCGAACTTTCAAAAAACATCTACTTAAAAATGTTAATTTATTTAATATGTTTATACAAATTTTTTTCTCCTTTAATAATTATTAATCGGGTTCTGATGCAACGGCTGAATTTGTTAATTATCTTCCAACTGATGATTGTTTGCGTTTATAGGGCCGAAAATGGTATAACCTATCAGGATATCTTGAAAATTTTCTTCGGAGGAGGGAATTCTACTTGGAGGATGCAAGAGAGACTGAGCTAGAGAGATTGAGTGCGATAAAGAAAAAAGGGGGAAATGAAGAGAGAAAGATAAAGAAAGAAGAAAAAATAGAACACACAGACAAAGAAAGAGTGCGATAGAAAAAAATGGCTACGTTACTGGCCCAAGAAAACCTCAGAAACAAAGAACAAAACTCTATCTTTTAACTTCCACATTTTTGAAGGAAAAATAGGAGAGAAGAGAAAGAAGAGGGTAGGACAGGAATAGATAGGAAAGGAAAGAAGAAAGAAAAATAGAAAGAAAAAAAGAAAGACAAGAAAGGAAGAAACAGAGAACGAAGATAGATGAAATAGACCAGAAGAATACAGAGGAAGAAAAATTAGTAGATAAAAACGAAAACTAATACTGGCTCAAGGAAAACCTCAAAAAGAAGAAAAAGGAAGGAATGAGATAGAAACACAGAGAAATAGATCTGGAAGAAGGAAGAAGAAGGAAGATGGATGGATAAAGAAAAGAAGAAAAATGGGATGAGAGAAAAAAGTTCAGAAAGAAAGAAGAATAGTGAAAGAAAGAAGAAGAAAAGAGAGAGAAGGAAAAAGAAAAAGATAGATAAAAAGGAACGGCTCCGTTACTGGCTCAAGGAAAACCTTGGGAATAAAAGAAAAGATTCCTTCTTTTAATTTTCTCTTTTCCGAAGAAGGAGAAAGAATGAAGAGGAAGAGGAGGGGAGAGAGAGAGGTAGGCAGGGGAGGAGGAAAAAGGAAAAAGAACCTTTCTTATCGCGCAAAGTGATAATTAATCCAGAATAAAATTCGGTTAAAAGGAAAATTCATTTCTTATTTTGAGATTTCGTCGTCCTTCAGCTCTCTCTGAATGAAGCTTAAGGACTATAATCAGCTTTCTCTATTATTATCGCTGAAGCTTTCGCCGCTCGTGAATACATAGATTAAAGATATATATATATATAGAACACAAAAGGGAGGTCACCTCGAACCTTTAAAATTATCCTTTTGTCTTTTTGTTTGGTTTAGACGGCGTTTTATTGCTGACACGAATTTTCTTCCTTTTCGGGGACGCGTGTAATGGCTGACCAGAGAAGTTATGGTCGAGAGTTCGAACCCTCTCTCACACACTGTTATGCTTGGGGATTAAAAACGATTAAAACAAACACAACTAAAAACCTAGTATGGATTTACTGGGTTGATATACAGTATAGAGTATGGGCAGGACACATGATGAGGACACAAGACGAGATGGACCAAGGAAGCTACAATATGGATTCCATTTCTGGGAACCAGAAGCAAGGGCAAACAAAACATGAGGAACGGGTTGCTCTTACTGACCGCAGATGGTGGACCAAGTGTAAGACCAAACAAAACTGAAAAACAGAAGAGAATTTAATTCTATATACTGTATATAAGTTTAGTTCATAAACTATAATATCAGCATAATTTAATATAACTACTACAGAAAAACTGCTAGTATAATAAAAATATAACTGGTGTAGGTATGGTAAGAATTTACTAAACGCATAAACAGTATATATAATTAAATACTGAGGATAACAGTATTTTTCTCTGATTTGAAAGAAATCCTACACCTTAGATATAAGTATAATATCATAATAAGTAATAATATAATAAGAAGGAACAATATACACAAAATTTTATACTAAACATAAACACATTAAAGTGATGTTATGATATTTTCTCTTACTAATGCTTTATTAGCTTACTTTATAGTAAGTAGTCGTATTTTATTATATTGCTGTTATTGTTTAAGAATTAAACTGAAAAATTGTACATAGAATTTGAATTTGAAAGAAAACAGTATTTTAGCTCTAATTCGGAATTAATCCTCAAAATATAATTCTCTATACTGTATGGAGTCCAGTAAATTGTTAGTAGTTTTCGGGTTAAGTCTGATTCCCCTTTTGCATCTCAAAGTATAACAGCCTGTGGGAGAGGGTTCCAACTCAAAACCATAACGCCTCTACCCCGGGGCTTTGACACATAACCATAGGTCTGTCTTATTTAGAATTATTAATTTAGGTCCAAATTAAAAAGCTTAAAATTTGTATATTTATAATGTTCACATGCGCTATCATATACTACTTTCTAGCATCGTCTGCTTTAGGTTATCATACCGTGCAAATCCCACTTCGTAGGTAAATCCAATGTTGAGCGAGTGGAATCCTTGACGACGGCGACTCGACCTCGGGTAGATGTTCTGGGAAAAGCCAAATTCGGAGAAAAGTTAACGTTCTCTTGTATTTGTTTGTATCCATTGTTCAAAATATTGACAAATACAAATGAGTTCATCCATAATTCAGCCGCTGACCCCCAAAAGATGCATTAAAAATGTTTAATTCAAATTTATGTTAAACTGAAAACAAAATCCAAATTTTTTTTTATTGTGTTTACAATTAAAATTTATCAATTCGGATTTTCGAATTTGAAAATTAGCCTTCTTTTTCAAATTTCTTTTAAATTTTCTTTTTTTCCCAGATCGGGATGAAGACGAAGATTTTCATGATGATTACTGTTGGATGGTTGACAGGCGAGATAAGATGAAAATGGAGGGGCATTCAAAAATGAAACCCGTTCGTATGAGCTTGTATGTCACACAGTGAGACTCAGGTATGTTCAATGCAAGAAATAACTTTGTTACTTGAGTGCTCGTTAAACTGCGGCTCTTTGCCCCCGTGGAGTGCGGCTCTGCACACCAACATGACTTCATGCCAAGTTTCAGCCAAATGTCACATAAGTTACGTGAAATCGGGTTAGAAATACTGTCTGTCTGTCCGTCTACCTTGAAATGGAATATCTCTCATCGATAAGTATTCTGCTATTAACACACATCCCTAGTAATGCACACTTTCATGAGGAATTCATTTCAAAAATATTGCACACTCTTGTCAGGAATTCATATCAAAAATATTGCACACCAGCCTATTTAGATTTGCTAAAGATTTCTAACCTTTCTTCTGGTCTTTTTTTACGCGAATTTCCGTTTTTCATTTGATCACTAATAATAAGAACGTACTTAGGCACGCTCTCTTACAATATAAAGTCTTTTTTTATGTGATCTTTGTTCAGTTGGATGGCAAAGAAGATCTGACGGGATCCTACATTTTCAAATTTTTTAAAAAATTTTCATGAAGAATTGGTTTCATAAATAATGCACACCTTTATAGAAAATTCATTTCATTATAATTCAATTACAGCTGACTTTTGTCCTGATTTTCGCCACTGGGTATAACAAGAGGTGGGAGAGGGCACAGATACCCAACTATAACTTCTCCGGTCGAGAGCTTTGACCAATCAACCACAGCCCTCTCTCACACATCCATTCATAAAGATTTCATTTTAGTACAGGAAAAAAATTCAAAATTACAAAGAATTATCTAATTACTCATGCAAAGACGATGAAAGGGCTTGTCTTCTTGGATTTCAAAAAGAAACCTGGGGCTCTAAAAGGAATTTAAATTGCAGATATTTGCTGTTGACTTATGAGGTTACCGACCACTGGTTAAGTCGCTTACTGCAACCTTAAACCTCTGAGTATCTTTGGCACTGAATAAAAAACTGATTTTTCCTCAATTCCTTTCTCAATTTAATTACATTCCGAGTAAGAAGGCATTCAAATTCCTGTCACAGCATGTTTGAGCTAGCACAACAGTAACCTCTCCGCCTTCCACTCCCTCCTCGCCTCTATGAATGAGATTTTCTACCTTTCTCTCATTTGTCCCCGTATCACACTGACTGCACTCGAACGTCCTTTCTGTTCACTGACCCACTCTTTCTTGAAAAATTCCTTTTCGAGAACTTTCTACTCTCTTTGCGTTTATCACTTCCTCAATTTTTGAGAGTGAACACTGAAAAACCTTCAGAAAATGAACGTTTGACAGGTTTCTTGCCTTTAATTGGCGTCAGGTGATATTTCATTTTTGGGCGACCTATCAAAATATCACCTAAAAATTTTTTTTTTACACACGTCGCGCCTAGCTAAATGCTTTAATTTTTTTAACCGGAAGGAGATTTAGATTTGCCGTATAAGGTCCCGTATACGAAAGCTGAAAAGTAGGTGACCGAAGATGTTTTTTCTAAATTAATCAAATTTTAAAAATTAATTTATTTGTACATAACAAATAAATTAATGCCGGGAAAATGAAATCTTTCAAACGGTTGCACAAATCGATTAACGATTGATTGTTTTTGTTTAACATCTTGTCTGCACTTAATTAATCTTTTATTCCAAATGAAGGAGGAGGCCTTCCGCTTTTTAATACCAACGTCTTACTTTTTTTGAAACATAAAACCTGGAGTCAGATGAGAGAGAAGAGAGAAGGAAGAAAGATGGAGGAGGAGGATGTAGCCAGCTATACAAAGAGACAAACCCCGAGGGTGAATACCTTTGTTTAATACTCATAAATCATTATTTATGCTTCTACGGACAATTAATCATTATTATTATTATTTTCATTATCATTATCGTGTACTGTGTTATTAGAGTAAAGAACCACAATTTATATACAGCTAACTGTACTGAGATACAAAGTAAATTTATATTTTGTCCAACATCCGTTAATTACTCCGAGATTCCTCGAGGTGAGGTGCGTTGCACGAGTGCCGAACGTCTTTAATATTTTTTTAGGCGCGTCTTTTTTTTTTTGTATTCGTTATTCTAAAAGTTTTCTTTTGCAAATGAGCCTTACGTGTGCGTTCAACTCTTCCTTTGCGTGTTTGCTTGCTTAAAAACTGTGTTTTGAAGTTGAAGCCTTAGAAAATTAAAACCGGGTTTCAATAACATTGTGTCGGTTCCATAAATGATGCACACTTTCTTGAGGAAATCATTTCATAAATATTGCACAATGCGATGAGGATTTGTCATAAATATTGCACGCTTTCACTAGGAACACATTTCATAAATACTGCACACTTTCTTGAGAAATTAGTTTCAAACATATCGCATAGTTTCGTGAGGGATTCATTTCTGAATATTGCACAATAGGATGAGGATTTTTAATAAATATTGCACACTTTCGTGAGGGGTTCAATTCAAAAATACTGCACAATTTTATGAGTAACAATATTTCAAAAATATTGCACACCGGTTTATTTACTGCCGTTTCTGATCTCACCTTCGGGCGAGCTTTTACGCGAGCTTTTTTCACTTGGTGGACTAATGGGAGAAACTTATCTCACCCTTACATAGGAAGTCTTTTTTTATGCGATTCTCATTCAGTTTTTATGGTTGGGTGAAATGAGAGTTGACTGTATTTCATATTCTCAAAACATTTTTTTCCCTCTCTCGAATAGCACTAAAAAATTATTCAATTCAGTATTTGACTGAGTCAGAGGTGTCAATGTTAGCTGACATAAGTAAATCTTTCGGCAAAACATAGTGAACGCACCGGAACCGGATCTAAACAAAAGCTTCAAGACAAGAGATTCAAACACAAAGGACGTCCTTCTATTTAACAAGACCAAAAAAAAGAAAATTGTTCGATGCCTATGGGCACACGTTCTCGCGGTTGACTGAAAATTTTTTCCCCCCTAAAATTTGAACGCTATCAATTCAAATTCGACCATAATTGCGAGGAAAATGGAGAATAAAGACAATTATAATAACACGGGGAAAACGATTGTATTTGAGAAAAACCGCAAAAGAATCATCTGAGCTAATGGAGAAAACCGCAAACGGAAATCCTACACAATTGTGAAAATGGGATTTTTATAAAACCTTTTGTTCCTTTCCTTTCTCGCCCCCATCCCCTGCCCCTCATCTCCCCGGATCTCCGCCATTTTTTTAACAGCTTTTCCGAATATTCAATTTGAGAAATGGCGGAGTAATTTGTAGTAAAAAAATTACTTTTTTTTATGGGTTTTTAATGTTTTGTTGCAGACAATTTGGGATGCTGCGGTTGATTCCTACCCGGTTATTTGCTCTCGTACATGCAGTAAAGAGTTTACACCCAGATATTAGGCTTCCATGTGATTTTACGCCTTCTTTTCCTGCTCTCGTATAAATTATGATAATTGTTTTTCGATATTGTTTTAGGCCAGCGCTCATAATTTTGGTGTTTTTTATTTGAAATTATTTGATCGTCGGCTTTGAGGGATCCTCTCTTCCTTTCGCGCGAGTGGGTACCATCTTCTACGTTTTGCGGTCTTTGAAAAATTCCTTAGTTTGGTTTTGAAAGAAAAAAAATATTTTGAGTATATATGAAAGTGCAAAGTTGGTTTTCCTTGCAATTTAAAAGTTGAAATATTATGCCACATTTAATTTTTAGGCATGAAACCTGACTTGTTGTCTTCATATCTCTCTGCTTGACAAATCAAGAGTGTAATCTTTATACCACACATTTTTTTTTGTGGTGAAGGTAACGAAAGGACGATTCAATCAGTACTGTGGCAGCCATTTCTTTTCAGGCTCTTAACTCGTGTGTATGTGTAGAGAAGCTGCCACTGGTTTCACTTGCATTTCATTAGATCACCTTTCATGTGAATATTGTAACAGAAGAGACGGGGACAGTTAAGTTATGAATTTATCGGTTCTGTCTTACCTGCTCTTGGGGTGTCATCTGATAATTGGGAGGTTGACTTGTCGTCTAAGGATCTGCAGCTTGATACCTGCATGTGGTGCCCTTCATACTGTATATGTGAATTATTTACAAAGTGAACTCTTGATGAAAGTGTCAGTTATTTTTGATATAGATTCTTGCCCAAAATGTGCAAAATTTTTGAAATTACTTCCTCATGAACGTGTGCATTACTTATGAAATGAATTTCCAAAAGAAATGTGCATTATTTCTGAAAATCCAAAAATTCTATTCATACGACTTTCAATTTTGAGGTAATGTGCAGTCCGGTTCGCAGTTCCGGACTGAATTGAGATATGGAAATTTTATTTCCATTTGAACAGATATAATTTTAAGATATGAAATTATACTATAATCTTTTTAATATTATAAGACAAGGAGATTAGAAACCCGCTTTAAAGAAACCAAAACAACGACTGCTTAACATCGAATTTGTGAATCAAACTAAGTGGTGAGTGAGAGTCACCTCTCGAGTGCAAATGCTCTTATCTCAATGTTCTGCTTCTTGCAGTCTGCCTTTCTGTTTCTTCACTTTTTCGTCTTCTCCAACACTTCCTCATCTTGTTGTTGTGGGCTCGTTTCCTTTCCTCGGACCACGCTTTACCCATTTTTGGTCGGCTTTTTGGCAGAAACCCGTGTGGCTCCAGTTTGTGCTTCATACTATCAAGTTATTCAATAATCACGCCGGTCTTTTCTTTTCTATAGGAAATATCCTATTATATTATCAGGCTTTATTGTAATATTATTTTGGTTTAATTATATTTTTAATTTATTTTTTAGATATTTTCTACCCTTCTCTATTTTTGCATAATTCTTTTTCTCTCTTCATCCAGCTAAAAATTAGCTATAGTCTTTCCTAGGAGCCTACTTTTAATTTCTTATATTCTTTTGAATTGTATTACTATTTTGTTCATATATTTCTTCTCTATTAACACTTACTTCTTAACCTACTACCGTATCTATTTACGTAATTTTCTCACAGTCTTCCGAAAAATGTCGCTTCAATTAAAACGTGATTGAAATATTTTATAAAAGCGACCAAACCTCTGAATTCCCGGAAGAAAGATTGATTAATACAAAAAGATAAATTCAAGGACACGGTGGGGTCTTAATGAATGGAAAAAACGAAAGATAATTGCGATTCTAAAGAAGACTGAAAAGATTTTTGAAGTTATCAAAAGGAAGGAAAGGAGATTTCGGCTAGGTCAAGGAGAACGATAAGATAGTATAAAATAAATAAAAGTATAAAAACGCCCTTGAAATAATTGAAGAATAAGTCTAACCGCACAACTTTTTCTAAAAATAAGGGATGAAGCTTAAAACATCGCTCGTTCGAACCTTATTTAAAATTGGGACGAAGGATTTCCGGGAAATTTTTGATAATAAATTAATGCAAATATTGTTAGAAGATTGAGGGAGGAAGCTAAAAAAAGCTCGCTCCGATAGTCCGAGATTTTCCTTTGTATACAATTTTCCTTTGACGTTGTGAACCCTCCCATTATACTAATACCTTTCATTACAAAAGAAATCGATCACATTGAATACTTATTAATAATGAAAGCTTTTAATTACACAAAAGAGTTTTCCTTTTTTTTCCTTTCTGTCTTCCACCCCGAAAACCTTCCACCCTGCTTCTTTGTTTCCATTATCCTCTATTCTCTTTTCCCTCTTTTCTTATTTCCTTTTATTTTCTTTTTTCTAATTCATTAAACCGACGGGGTGAAATCAAAGGAAATTTCGACACGAAGGCTTTTTAGCAAAATTTCTCACGTCCTACAAAAGATAATAACTCACTTGGCCCTGGTTTTCCATCGCATTTTCCCTTCTTTTCTACTTTATCTACTTTTTTTCATTTCCATGTTGCTCTATGTCTTGTTATTTCTATTTTTGCTTCATTGTATGAGAGAGTTACTCGTATTTCACATCAAAATCTAAACTGCAGTTTTTAAATTATCGTCATACAAAGCTCACAAATTTTTTTCTGCTTAGTTTACTGCCACTTTTACACAGGTACAAGACAGTAGTACCTGGTCCAGCTTTAAAGATGTTTTTTTATTTAGGAACAGAGCAGTGTCTTAACCCCAGGAGCTGGATAATGGATAAAACTGGAAATTGGGTTGGGAGGTTAGGAGAAAATAGTGCAGAGTGGCAAGAAGTTGTTAGGAAGAATAAAATGTTTCCTTTGAAAAATACATATAATATTGTTGCATATAGTATATACAGATAATTGATAACAGTTATTAATGCTTTGAAAACTTATCAATGAGTATATGTAACGTATAAATCTGTAATTTTACCTACAAATAACTAACTCATATAACTTATATGCATAACTAACTTATATAATTGATACTTATAGATCATATATTTAGAGAACTTAATATGCCACAATTAAAGAGTAAAAATATAGGAATGGGAACAAACACAAAGGCAGAAGAATAAAACAAAAAAGGAGAAGCAAGTAGAGGTTAAAAGAAGTTCTAATGCAGTCTGCAGGTTTATGTCGTTGGTCTCGTGATGGTTCATCAAGAGAGATGCTACGGGAAAATTCTGATAGACCGCCAATTGAGTTAAGTATTTGAGGAAGAATCTTCCCAGTTTCTTCTTTATAGCGGAAATCATCGATTCCTTTTCGATATGTCGTGCAAAGTAGCAAACCATGTTCGTAAGATTTTGGTCTGAAAACGTTCAAAAATCTCCAGATTGGAATCGACGGCGAAACCCAATAGCTGGGTCCGTTACTTCAAATGAGTTGCAGTATAGTTTTGCACATAACAATGGTGGTGAACCAATAACCCGTTGGTCTGGAACTGACTCATGCAAGCTTTTTAACTGACCTACAATTGCTAGGGATCCATTTGTTTGTTCACGTGGGTTTATTTAGATTTTCTAATTTGTCTGGATAATTTATTTGTGCTTTTTCAAGCATTGATTTGACACAAGACCAATTTAAATCCTGTCTATAACAACCTTCAGTTTGATCATTACAGTTGTAAAATTACACAAATAACGACAATTTCGTTTGTAGTATTTGAAGGAAAACCAAAAGTGCCTTCAAAACATCAAATAAACAACATAATTTTACTCACACAACTTAAACACACACTCACTTAAACTTAACTTTGGTGAAAATGCCTATTAGTGACCCACGAGCTAATACTAAGGAATCCCTGCTACAATTTTTTAAACTTCTCAGCTATTCTTTTTCCTTTCTCTTCCTTTCTTTCCAAACCATCCCTTCCATCTCGAATTCTGGTCAAACTTTTGGAATCATAACACAGTTTTTAATATGAAAAATCAATTCAGAAAGAACAATCTTTTGAAACAAGAGAAATGCTGAAAGCAAATTGGATAGTATTGTTTCGTATATTGAAGAGCATCACTCTAAATAAGACAGTAGCCATGCGCCACGAAATTCTTCAATGATAATGCGGTGTCACATTATCATCAAATTTTGAAACGTCGGCAAAGCTAAACGACTCTACCCTGCATTTTAGTAAAAATAAATTAAATAAGGTAAATAACTAAGAAAATATGACTAATCTCATACTTGATAATAATTTTTATGTATTTCCTTGTTTAATAAATGCTAAACATAAATTTTGTTCGGGGTTTTTGGTTCGGCCTGGAACGCAATAATCTGTTTTTCATTGATTTATATGGAAAAAATTGTTTTGCAAACGAGTGTTTCGCATTACCAATGTAACTCCGGGACGAATTAAACTCGTTATGAGAGGTTCCACTGTATTGTTGAGTATTTAGCTATTTTTTATAACATGTAATTTATTACTGTGTAAATAAATCGAATTGATGAATAAAATACTAAAGAAACTACCAACAAAATTTGACCCACGTGTCAAAAAGGTCCACCACCTCATGACCGGTATGTAGTTCTCACCATCTACCAATTTCATAAAAATATTTTTTTTTAATCCCAGAAAAATTTTTCTTTGAGATATTTTAAATTGAAACTATACTGCCCACACAATCGTTAAAGAAAATACTGTTAAGGAAAAATTAATCAGGCTTTGAAAAAGTTATTTTTTATTCAAAACATTTTTGCCCGGAGGAAATTCATCAAATTAAAAAAAAGTTAAAATGAGAAAGAAGAGCCTTTTGGTCAAAAATTTCTTCCTCATTTTTCTTTACCTCTAATTAACAGTACAGAATAATAAAATAAATAAATAAATAAAATAAACAAAAGAAGGAATAATCTTTTGTTTTAGTTAAATAACTAAGGACTAGAATTGTGCGATCGTTTCAAACATGGTCAAAACAAAATGAAGCAAGGGCAACAACAAACAGTATTAATATTTTCGCTCTCGTCTCGCATTTGTCATACTTACGCGGCTACGCCGAAGAAAATTCAAAACCCCACTAATCCATTATATTAAGGTATTTTATTATTATTTATTAAAAATTATTTACAATAAGTAGATTAAGGAGATAAAATATATAAAAATTTGAATCTGGTAGAGAGAGAGAAAAAGAAATAAAATCCCATTTACGGAAATATCTTAATAGTTTTGGCTTTTTGCTCATTCACGCGACTTTGAGAAAATTTTCACCTCAAATTATTTGACATTTTCGTCTTTATTTAATAAGAGAAGAAAAAATGATTTTGTATAAATCTGATAGAATAATAGCCTATAATAGAGCTTAGTCCAAACCTGAAACGATTTTTTTGGGGAGCGGAGAATTATTCGCCTGGATTTTCCAAGAGATTGTTGGTGTTGTTGTGTGTGGATTCTCGGAAGGACATTCTTTTCGGTAAAAATCATCTCTCGAAGTTGAAGTTGTTGTTGTTGTTGTGGTTGCTTTTGTTGTTTCTCATGGTCGTGGTTTTTGTTTTGTGTTATTTCCCTCATTAAGGACACCCAGATCCACGTCTTGGTGTGATCGACGAGTTGATGTAGGAGGAAGATTGGGCGCGTAGTTGCGGTCAAGGTGTTTCGTCAAAAAATCTCTGACACTCAAAAGAATCGTGTATATCATGATTTCTGATGTGGATGTTATACTCAAGAAGTGTTACTGTGATAGCCGTGTGAATTTTTCTACCTTAAACTGATCAAATTTTTATGACTTTGGTTTTGTGAAACTTCTCCTCAAAATTCATTCTAGAAGTTTAGAAGTTTAATAAGAAGTTCTTGTTATTGCCTTCTTCTTTTGTATGATTGTGAAGAATGGACGCCCTAGAGAGAAGAATTGAAGCCTTTGAGATGTGGCTTTAGCGCCGCGTTAGAATAATAAGCTTCCACCTAATTACCTTTTTCTCCAGCCAGACCCAAGGGTCAGCTAAAAAACATTTTCTTTAACAATTTTCAATTTTTGTTATAGGTTTTATCGATAGTGATCAAGTAACGGCTTCATTAACTTTGACTAAAGAACTCATGAAGCAATCGAACCGAGGATTTCGTATAAGACACGACAGTTCTCCGAGTCAGGTAGCTATGACCGAGAAATTCATTCACCGTAATTCTTCAGTACAAATCCGAAAAAGAATCCCGTTGCAAAATAAACAAAGATTAGTCCGGATGAGAAAGGTAATTGAGAATTTATCCTTAAAAGGTGACCATTATGAGCTACCAACTTAAATAAAGCGGAAGCGCGGGAGATGAATGGAAGATGCTGGAGAAGGCAGGGGTTGGGGGGTGGATGATTGGCATATTGCTACCACTCCGATGAAGATTACTGATTTCACGCCATTAAATTGGGACATTTTCATATATTATGGCAGGCACCTCATCGAACGCCCACGTACGTCCGGTTCTTTTTTTTTAATATCTCATTAGAACTTAAAAAAAAAGAAATTTAACTTTAAGGACTTAAATCGCCAAAACGACTTCTCTTGTCGAAATCGGTCAAATAACCGGGCCATCGTTTCAGGCGTTTGACCATTTCAAATAATTTGCGAAAATTTTTATTTTTTTAATCACAATAATCCGGTCTCTTATATCATAAAATTTTGCGGTTGTCAATGACCCGCCGTTTTCTTTTAGCTGAAAACCCATCGCCGGAATAATTCCGGACGAAAATCATGGAGGCGAGCTCTCCGTACCTGAATTCGTTTCGCGTGCTAACATCAAACAAGAAAAATCAATCTCACACATCTAAATCTCATTAGTTATAAAATAAGTATAATAAAATCGATTGTATTGTTCGAACGATGATTGATTTCCTCGGGTTATTCACACTTTTCTCCTGGTTAAAAAGCCGTGAAAATTTGTTACGCCACCTTTTTTAGTCTCACTTTCTCATTGATGTTGTATTAAAGTTTTTTTTCCTCCTCCTTCTTCTTCCAGTTAATGAATATGGCGCGTGGCATACCCTGATTGACATTCAATAAGACCCACCAACACCTTGTAATAATATTATATCGTTGTTGATTGCAACATCATTTTATGGTTCATTATTCTTCGCTTCGTCTTTATTGCTTTTAACGTGAAGGTCCGAACGTCTTTATTTTAATGCTCCCACGTGAAACTTGTTTTGAAGTTAACAAAACCAGAATGCTATGTGTGAGAGACTAAATTTATTGCACTCGTATAACGGATTGAATCCCAATACTTAGTTTAATTATATTTGATAAAATAAAACACAATACTAACTAATACGTTATGATCTATATGCTGTTGTCAGTGAATATTATTGAGGAGTTAACTAACATTAATCCTCATGTGTCGTGATATTGTAAATAAAAGTTTTTCTTCGGAAAAGTTTTTCCGTAGCTAATTATAATATGTTTTATTTATCTTATATTTCATTGTTAATTGAAACATTTGGTTAACAACCATTGTAAATTGTTTAGTGTACTTTACTAGAAAGTGTATCAACATTATCGACTATGTTCATATTATAACATTGCTTGTGCTATCGAATTTAGATAAGTAATCAGCAAAGTATACTTGAAATCAGAGCATACTTTTCATTTCCTTACAGTTATAACATTTCTAACTTTCATTATCAACCCCATCAATATAAACCATCCCCTAGGTTCCTTGGTGGAACTAAACCTCCTTTTCTGGGGAGGTTTTCAGTGGCTAGTTAAAAAAAGAAAGGAAAAGTAGAGGCAGAGAAAGACTTGGAAGAGGGACAAAACTGCGGCAGAGGTGTTACAGTTCCTGTTCGATTGGTGATAAGGCTGTTAAAGGTTTTATTGAAGTGGAAACGATATGTAAGTCTTACTTTTGATAAACTCGACTTTCCGCCACTTCCGCTAAATTTTGCTGGAACATAATTGATTCAAGAGGCAAGGGTAATTGTTCTGATGATTCAAACAGAACCGAAAAACTACCTACAGCATGTTGCATAGATGATTTTTTTTTTGCTTTTAAGGCTGATAGACTTGATTAGGTAAAAACCAATTTTGGACTGAACTAGCGGAACCAAAGAGAGGTCCACGAGTAGTGGATTTAAAGCGCTTGACTATATAAGTTATGGTTGTGAGTTCGAGCCCTTCCCACATTCTGTTACATGCAATGGGATTGTAGTGCAACTCATAGCCTTTTCGCTAAAGAAATTTCTTGAAACACGTTCATTCCACTTTCTAACAAATAACATCCCCAGTAATCATAACAATACATCACGAAAACAGAAAATTAGGCGTCTGAACTGACGACAAAAAGAAAATAACGAGAGAGAGAGAGAGAAGAGGGAGGGAAAGCAGACAGACAACATCCAGTAACTATCAAAAGGATCTACGAGTAAAAATTATTTCGTTGTTTACAATTGTAAGTCACAGTAATTCGACTTCTTTCCCGCTGTCTCCTCCCTTTACCATGCAAACAATTGTACAAACTTAATTTCATAAAGAACACACAATTTTCTCCGGAAGTGCTGGAAAATTTCATCACATTCAAAAAAAATTACCTACAATTTGATAATAGAAAAAGAAAAATCTTTTTCTTCTTCTTCTTCCTCGAAACAATCAAATTCTAACCTAAATTTCATTTCCACTCACTCCCATACACTTTTGTTAAGCAAATTTTTTTCTCTCTTTAGTTTGTTCGTTTACTAAATAAAAGCTTTATTCGGAGAGGAAAATAAGCGAGGAAATCGGAGAGGAAAAAGAAATAAAATAAATAAATAAGAAAAAAACGGAAAAAAATAAAAGCGATTCAAATTGTTTGCTTTGTAGGGAAATGAAAAGATTGAATCAAGAGAAAGAAAATATTTCCAAATCGGATTAATAAATCCTTGAAATGTACTAATTCGAAATGAAAATGTTATTATTCTTTTCTTTGTTCTTCCAGGACCGTAGCTAGTATTTTATCTCTTTCTTCATATTTTTTTTAATAACAAAAAACAAGAATTTCTTTGTTTAATGAAATAATTATTCAGCTTCGAAGGTAAATATTTTTTTGTGAGCTACCACGTGATCTCAAAACCAATTCTGACTGTATACAGTTTTTTGTGCGTTGCTAAGGTTTAGACAGGCCTGTCGTTTTCCGTTTTGCTGTTTTTTGCCATTACGAAGTTTTCATTTTCTGTCGGGTAATGTGCGTGACTACTTGCAAAAACGTGGGAAACCCTTTTGAATGTACCATGCGTCTGTCGTCGTTAACGTCTTCCTTGAGTTAGGAAGAAAAAATGTTAATGAATGTATGAACCAAGGTTGTTAGCAATCCTCAAGTTTGATGTTTGTTTTGTGTAAGAAGTCTGACTGACAGCTGTCTGTTTAGGAGTACAGAGGGAATTTTTTTTTTTGTTTGAAACATCAGAAAAGTTTTTTTGTTCTCCTCCCGAATCAGGTACTGAAATAAACATCGACTACCATAATCCTTCGGTATCATCATGTGTAATGTTTAGACCTGTTCTTAAATGCACTACTAGAGGAGAACTGGTTTTTGGCAAATGGTTTCGGCAATGAAAAGTGCAAAGGTGCTAAAAGAACTATTGTAAGATTGTGAGAGAGATGCATTCAGGTGCAAAACTGGGTGAGAGGAAGCGGAATTCTCTTGTACGTATGACCCAGGATATAATTACGGTCGGATCTTGTTTTGTGCGTTTTCACACCTATTTAACGGTCCCGTATTTTAGCAAAACTTATTGTAATGATGTCATCTCTAAAAAGATGTGTTCTGTTTCTTTTGACTCAATTCCTAAGTATGAGACATTTTCATTTTCTCCCTTGCTTAAAAAGCTCGCATATCTTTAAATCACTACAATCAACCGTTTTTACAATAAAAAAAAGGGCTTCAAAACATTGCAGATATACCATACATACCATCAGACAGCAAAAAGATTAAAATTACAAAAATCAAATTGAACAAATAATATTGATTAATTTTGAATATTTGTTTATACAAAGCTTTTATATTGTATCCATTTCTGAGAACTTTTTAACGAGTCTTTGTAGTATTAGTCATATTGTTAGCTTTTCCAACTCTAATAAATTCACTTTATAAAGTGAGATCTAACTGTATATAAAAAATGGGCTGTGGGTCTAATTTTTTGAATAGATTTCTTGTGAAGATCTTCAAGAGTTGCTTGTAGTCGACGCATAACGTATTTGCCTTTTGTCTTTTTTGTTCTTCCTGATCTGGCACTAAATGGTGTTTCATCATTCGAACATCTCGAAAATATTCACAAGAGAGTCGTCACATTCCGTGCCCTATTCTGTAATTGCATACTGATCTCTTTGATCATACAGTTCTCGTTTCTCTGTATTTGATAAATAGTTTATAAGCTTGTAAAATTCGTTCTCTATTAGTGTTATTACCCAGATGGTATTTGATGGAGACTTTCTGTAAGCTTTTTAAGTTCTTTTAGGTTTTACACCCTGTATTCTGGAATTTGTTGGTTTTGTTCACTAGTTTTTCTTCTTACAGGAGCCTCTAAGACTAATAGTAATAAAAAACTTTCTGGTCACACAATGTATTTTATGAAAGTAAAAACAAAAACTCCAAGCAAATAAGGACTGAAGTCAATAGAGTAACTCACAGCTGTACATTTAGGTTATGGGCATAATATCTCGAAAAAGAAAGCTGCGGAGAAACCCAGTCTTATTTGCCAAATGCTAACCGAATACTAATGTTTCAACTGATCTGACAGCACCTCCTATCAACAGTACCACATGGGGGATGGCATCTCAGAGCACACAATCTAAAGTTGCACAGCCACAGAACCCATCTTGAGATACCAACTAGAATAACAAGAAGAATAAACTGATCGAACTAAAACGACTAACTCGAACCAAAAACGGTCACAGCCAAGAAACTCAAAAAAGGGCGACTCCGACCCTGCAACTAAAGCGTTCGATACAATTATATTCCTTTCTAGAAAGCGAGAACCTACAGCCAGCGAACACACAAACAACAAATAAGCTTATAAATAGAAAGAAAGAAAGAAACAGGAAAAAATTACATTTCCCATTTTCTCATTCAGTTTGTTTCTGATATTAAAAATTAAAAAAATGAAAATTGAGTCTGCTGCATACGTATAGAAGAAAAGAGCTTTGACATTCTTAAAAAAAGAATTTTCCTCTTATTCCAGCGGCGTATTTTCCGTTTTTTTTTTTACTTTCCGCTCTGTTTCCCTCCTCACGTTTGAATATTTGTTTGATGTTAATCTTATTGACTTGGCTTATTTTTTATTATGATTACTATTATTATTACGTCATTATATTTCTCTCTCTTTTTGTATATCTTTTTTTTCTATTCAGATAAATTTTATTGACGCACTTATTAGTTGTTGTTTCCACTTTAGAGTACAAAGAGCTTTAAGGACTTGTTTTTCTTTGTTTACTTGTTAGGTTTATTTAAAATCTTCCGATGCGGAAACTTTTTCTAAAATGATCGTGCCAAACCCAACTAAAACATCGTAGCGTTAACAGATAATTGGGTTACTGTTTTATATTAGGAGGTATTAGTACCACCTGGTGGTACCCAATTGAAAGCAACTAACTAATTGAATGAAATAAATAATTTTGTTACTAATCACTGTTAAATCTTGGAGAGGGGATAGCTAATCTTCTAGCTCACCCCCAACAGGTCCGCGAATTTTTTTCCCTCAGCTACAGAGCTCTAGTGAGACTCAGTAGATCACCACCTTGGTGACTTCGGAGTCTCTAGAATTGGCGCTTGGCCTGTAGGCAAATTTCTTCATACAACATTCTAATACCTGGAATTCGATGAAGATTATCATTCCTAACATACCAGGGAGCACCAACAGCATTTCCTAGTACTTTGTTTTGAAATCTCTGCTCTGCTTTTAGTCGTTCAGCTCCACAACTGCATCCCGTAAGGGTTTAGTAGTCTTTGTATATAAACAGTTAGTTGTAGGTGGACAAACCAGACCTTTCTCCCATTAACTAGGTTAAACTCCTGTACCTAGAGTTTAACGCCTAGATCTTCTTATTGACGTAATAACTAAATACATAAATTAATAAAAAGTTTCAAAAAAATTCCACAAATAAATTGAACGTTCTATAAATAGATCTATTAAGAATACAGTAAAGAGTAAAAATAAAAATTGATATATAAATTATATTATATATGAATAAAAAGTTTACTCTTTAGAATAAATTCAAGATTCTATTAATGAAGTAATAATAGGTTTAAAAACTAAAATATAGGTAAAACAGAGTTATTTATGTAAAAATAAATTATAAATAGGTTAAATTATGTAAAATACGATAACGTTAATATTTAAAAAGTAAATTAATTGTGGGATAAAAATTTAATTTTGAGTTTATTCGTTCAATATGAATCTTCTCAATATCAAAACTTGTTAAGTATAAAATATGTCCCATACAGTGCCCCTAATACTTGTTTCTCGTTTGAAAACTATAAATTTACAAACTGTAAATAACAAAATTAACTGAAATGGTTTTCTGCAGAAATTATTTTCATGTATAAACTATCAAATGGGAAAAGTTGTTCATTCAAGAATAAATTCACCCTTTTTGGGGTATAAGAGGATACAGAAGGAGGATTTGAACTCGTGACTGTAACTTCATAGCCTGGCACTTAAAACCACAACACCACAAACCTTCCGCTTCAGTAATTAATTATCAAGATGCTGAATTTTTTACTTGATTTTTCGTTTCTTGCTCCAACTACAGTTGCTACAGCAAGTTGACAATTATCTGTATTAGTGATGTAAAAATAACAATGGGTTACTATTAGGTTGGTAGCTCGATAAGCGTTTGGAAAACTCAAATGAATTATTAACAGGCCATTGATTGTTCTCTTGGGAATTAACACCTTCTTCCTCTTCCTCTTTCAGTCCAAAGGGATGACCACACCTGTACGGTTTTCCAATCGAAGGGAAAATAAAGCCAAGGAATAAACACGAATCTATTGAGTTAATTGAGCGTGTCGGGGGTTTGGGACCCACGAGTCATCCACGAGCTTCGTGATTTGGTCAGAGTAAATGTTTGTTCATTAGCACCCTTCACGACCACGCTGCCTTTTGTCTGCCAGTCTTTGACTACGCCCAAAAATTTTCTGTTTATTTTCAGTCTTTCTTTTGTTTGTGTTTTGATAACTAAATTATTAGGTTTTCACTGTCTTCTTTTTATTCTCCCCTTCCCCCCACCTCTCTCTTTGCCAGTCGAATACTTTTCTCTTTGTAGTCAAGCTCTTAACTTATAATTAGAAAAAATTAATGATGTCGAAGGAAAAAAATAATTTTGGGGTAAACAAGAAAAGGTGACTTTTGAAAGGGTCTTTCTGTAAGCAGCAATGACGTCATTTTGATTGCTTACGTCTAAGACGTGTTCGCATCGGAAATTGGGGAAAGTTTTGAATCTCTACTCCCTTGGAGATAAATCAATTTTTTTTCTTTGTCATTGCTGTCAAACAATTGAATCTCAATTCCCGCCAAGACACGGGTTTGTCAAACTCCCGTTCCATTGTGCTGACGGATACAATCAAATGCTTAATTGCAAAGCTTTTGATTGCGAACGTAGACAACATGACAAAATGTTAACGCTCGAAAGTTCATTGTAGTTCCATAAACAATGAAGTTAGAATGTAAAGGAGGAGAATTCAATAAGGTTTTTGAAATGACGTAATTTCTCGAAAATGAAATTTGGGATTAGAGAGCTTTCGAAGTGCGTGAAAAGCTGCATTTCTCGTTTAAGTCACGCTCTGATTGTTTAGAAGAGAGTTTGAACAATTCTCCTCAGTGAAAACAGAACATTCATTAGAATGTGAATCAGATGAGGGATTCGCACTCCTACTTCCCTTCCCCACGGGGGGTGGAGGCTTTTTTGGTGTAAACAGCAAAAATTAGAAAAGTGCATATTGACCTAAAACCATGACTAATGACACGTTGAAGGTTGAAAACACGCTCAAGAGTGTTTTCGACAGACTAATTACCCACTAAGATAGCTTACCCCGATTTTTTTCTTATACTCGTTCAGCCTTCTTTAGAAAACCTCAGAAATTATTTGTTATCTCATTTGAAATCGTTTTTCTTAGCTTTCTCACACATCGAGTATAGAAAAAAATTTTTTTCATTTATTTTTTCTAAGAGAGAAAGATTGTCTTTGCCCTATTTCCCTTCAATCGACTTTTCCTTTCCCCCCGTCCTGTTGCAGGCAGACTTTCATATAAGTCTTTGATGATGTTAGTGTCATAAGAAGGTGGCATGATGGGGAAAAAGGGGCCCAAAAAATAAATTACTTTGTATTCGTTTCTTTTTCCTTCTTTCTTTCTTTGAATTAGAAGAGGGAAAATTCTTTAAATAAGAAAAAATTTTTGTTATTATTTAAAATAAAAATAGAATTGGAGTATTTCCCGGAAGCTAGACTCCGGGGGGTTTGATTCTTGGAAATAAAAATAGCGAAAGCTCTACCAAATGAGAAAAATTATTTTCAGAGCTTTTAATTGGGTTTATAGCAAACATTGGAGCTTTGAGACTTATTGACTTGTTTGGGTTACTGTTTTGGAGTTTTTGTTGGTAGTTATTTACAGAGACGATTATTCTTTTCCGGTTGTTTTCGAGTGTGTGTATATAGTTCTATGTCGTGTCTTAAGTCGAATTTTTCGGGTTGTTTTGTTAGCTACCGTTAAACGAAAAGTTCATTAGGTAGTGACTAAAAGATCATAAGTTTCTAGAATTTCGAATATCCAACCCTTCTAGATCTTTTTAGACTTCCAATAATCATTTTTCTAATTAGAGTTATGTCGAATTCGAGCTATGCGCCATATGAATGCTTATCGAGTACCGCAGGAGTCCCTTGAACAGATTCAAAGATGGCGGTAAATATTTTTTGCAGTTAGTCAGCGCAATTACGGTTTTGTCAATGTGAGCTATTAAAAAGAATCTATGAAAATGAGAAACCTTAGATCCATTCAACGTTATTTGGGCGTAGCAGGGTGTAAGAATGGATTCGAACTCACTACCATAAATTTTCTAGTTAAGGATTTTGACCACTCACATTCAAACTAGATATCCATACAGGCGATTCTTCTTATTAATTTTAGGTGTATGCTATTAAGTTCTCTGTCGTACTTGGTCAGCTATCATTTACCTCAAAAGTTCATTAGTTAGTGACCAAACAAATTACATATCTTTAGTATCTAGCTTGAACTTGCTTACACTCGGACTAGGCCTTGACCAATTTGAATTTCATAATGTCGTGCTCTTGACCTTCGTTGTCTTCTTCTTTTTCTCGGATGCACCGAGTTTTTTTTCTTTTTTGAATCCAAACCTCCCGCTGAGCTGTTTCTCCTGTTTTCTTCTTTTAATAGTTCCGATCGCTTGCCTTTTTTTTCTTCTAGCGACTTTTCTCTTTTTTTCTCCTATCTTTATTCATTCATTGAAGTTTCCGACCACCTGTTATATGATAATTTGTTTTTTTTTGTATATTCTTCTTGCGTATATTTTTGTCTTAAATTAATAATTGTATTTTTAATAAGTTTTTAATTATTCACGGAGAAGGTTAATCGACTTATAACCTTTATCCTCAAGAGAAATTTGTGTGTGAGCCTTAAGATAATTTTTCGAGGCCTATAGTACTGTACGCCTTAAAATAACACGAGGCGATAAAAATGTGTCTAAAAAGGAAAAGTATATGAAGTGAAACTACCAATACAAGAAGACTAATTCACGCGTCCTCAAAAGCATAGTCCGGTCCACGAGCAATTGTTAATGAAACAATAAAGAAAGGAAGTGGAAGAAGTACAAAACTCCCGCGAAAAGAGAAAAGAAACCGCCTTTAACTCAAGTTCAACTAATTGAAAAGTAAGGACTCCAAATTTTAGGTTCTGGTCCATCAATTAGCCCAGGTCCCATCAAGCACGGAAATGTGAAATCAAGAGAATGACCCCGGAGTAAACATTTTTTTACTTTGTTAAATTTTCTCCTTCTTCTTCTTCTTTTCCTCAACATTTATTTATTTTTGTTGCATTCTCTTCTTTTGTTAATGAACGTTAATATCATTCGTCATTTTTTTTTGCTCTCGCTAATGATTCAACTCGAGTGTTATGCTCTGCTGTCGAAACCATAAATTCTTTTTTTTTCTACAGAATTCAGGTTGCGTGTTAAAATGATCGTTTCTTCGGCGTCGTTAATTTTAGCGGAAGTGTAATCGTTTCTCGAAAGAGAGAAAAATTTTTACGCGGACTCTATTCGTACGGGTGATGTCTGAATGGAATTCGAACATCTCGTCAAACTATCCGCAGGAGCGTGAAGAGTGGTCGGTTGGGTCTTTTCTTCCGATTGCCGTCACAATGCCTATCTCTTCTTAATAGATGCAGGTCTACGTTTCGAGCAAACAAAGCGATTCAGTATTCACTTGAATGTTGATCCAACTTTAAACAAATCGTCTTTTGTTGTTGTTGTTACCCAAACATGCAGCAATGTTTGCGCAGCCATAAAGACGTTTTCTTTGTTGATTTTTTTATTTGTCTTGTCGGCAAACTTCCATTCGAGGTAAAAAAAAATTTTTTTTCCTTCAAGGATTCGCCTCATGAAAGGTGAAAATTAAAATTTTGTTTTTAGGTGGGATCAAAACAAAAATTTCGACTTCTGGAATTCGTCTTTGTGGAATAAAAATCAGCCGAAAGACACAGTTTGCCTGTACACCTACCAAATGCAAAATTTTGCTTACTTAACTCTCACAGTAAGTAGCTGGTCTAGATTCAAAGGGGTTTTATCTAGAAAACAGACAAGTGATATGAAACACAGGATTTATTTGACCGTTAGGTCAGATGTATAAATCGGAGTAGAACAGTGATAAGAGATTGAAAGAAAAAGTAGTTAAGATGAGGAAAATAATAATAATAATAATGATATTGTAGATGAAAGTATTATCCAAATAACAAGACCTTATATATTTAAATGGGAACACATACTATATATATAACTCGAGCAAAAAATTGTTATAAACTTGGTTAATACATACAAAACAAAGTAATTAATGACGTATCACGTAAGTCGATACATAAATTAAAGTTTTCCTTCTTCTCGCACCGATTTGAATTGAGTTTTAATCACGACTATAGCTTTTATAGTCAGAGGCTTTGACCACTACACAACAGGTCCCACTTTTACTCGAGTATATTGCTCAAGTGTTCAAGTTTATGATGAACTTTTATTTAAAACTGTTAAAGGGGTAAGTGGATGTTGTTAGATTGATTAGATTTTAACAGCTATAATATACTAACTATTGTATGACTATCACAGCCAACAACAGTCTCAGTATTCAGACCTCAGACCTCTGACGGGGTCAGAACATTGGCGCTCTTTATAACCTCGTGGGCCTATTATGTCGCTATCAAAATTAACCCAAATTACTTCTATCACTTTGTAAGTTATATGATATATTTATGTAAAAGGAGAAACTGCAGAGGAGTTGTTCGAAAATGAGAAAATTTAAGCACCTTTAATTATCAAAACAGATAGTTAAAGGAGAGGAAGATAGGAAAACAAAATCCTTAGCCACCAAAAAGGAAGAAAAACCGAAAGAGAGGGAATTATAGTCCTCAGGTAAAATGACACTTAGAATACAACACATTGGCGAACGAAAAAGACGAAATACTGGAAGGATTAAGATTTGGAGAGAGCACTCGTACCACTACAACCTAAAGACACTTTAACTTTCAAATAGAAAACCAAAAGCAGATAAATAATGAAAAAATAAGAAAGATACATAAATATAATGAGGACAATACACAACACCAACCAAAGAAGAACGATCAGAATAATGGAAACAACTTGATAAAAGAAGGGCAAAGAGCGAAATGGATACGAAATGGGGGGCTCCTCGCCCTCCTGCCCAAAAAACCAAAATATTCTTTTACGTTTCATCCTCTCGCAAAACGATTCAAGATGACAACTGGTAAGTTTATTAGAATTCAATTACATATCTTCGCGTCTTTCCTAAAAATCACGTTTTTTGCCCCTTAATTTAATAGTTAATGGGAAAGTTGACCCGAAGATCGAGAGACCGGGTCATCCAGTTCTCGGTTTAATTCGAAAGTCGAAGAAGAAGGCATTTGGCGCGAAGGAACGAAAATCCTGGCCTTAAAAATGATAAGCCTCACATTAAATAAAAAATAATGTCCGTTTAGTGCGGTCGTGTTAACATGTGAATAGTTTCAGGTCTTTTCTTCTCTCTCTTCTTCTTCTCTTTTTGTTTGTTGTTTGTTCAGTAGACAATGATTTTCATTGTTTCTCTTCTTCTTTTCTCCTCTCTCCCTCTCTCTCTTCCCAACGCTGATTTCTATCATTAAATTGTCATTGCACACACCTGGCACTTCTCCCTGAATCTTCTTCTTTTATCTTCCTCCTCCTCCTCCTCTTCCTCCTCACTGTTTTATTGGTTAAGAAAGACACGGCATGAATAATGGTTAAATTTATGGGAATTAATGGCGTGATGATTTTAAAATATTCTTTTGGAGTCGCTACAAAGAAGGAAAACAAACCAATTTTTTTTGGTAAACATAAAAAGGGAACAATAACATAAATGAAGGACAAACACACATCTTGTTCATGTTAGTCATTAACGTTTGGTTATTACGCGGCGTCAATTTTTGGAAAAACGAAAAGAATTTCCTCTCACCTGTCCCCGACTCTTCGCCTTTTCTCGCAACTAAAACTATCGTCAGTGTTTGAGACTACAGTCTAAACCAATTCTTTTAAAGGATAAAAGGAACACTCCAAAGTGTGCAGTATTTTGAAGTAAATCCTCAAAGTCAGCGTGGAATACTTTTGGAATTTATTTTCCAAGCCGGTGTGCAGTATTTGAAACCATTCCTCCATGAGAAAATCATTGAAACCATGAGAAAATTGTCTTATTCACCCAAAAATTTGACTCCAGTCGCGTAATAGACCAAAGCTTAACATCACCAACACTAATGGTAACAGCCGCACAAATCTTAAATCTCACAAGGTTACAGGTGGTACATGATGAAAGGAACAAAAGTGTACAGTCTCGACGAAAGTTAATCTTTTACAAGTGTCATCTCTGAGGATGAACTGACAAAAGGAATGTTAATACAGGACTCGGCTGAATAGATTCCATCCATTTTACTAATTTTATAATATTAAAAAACTCCATAAAAATTGCTATAAAAACAAAAATGGCACCTTTCTTTTACAGTCCCTCTAACTGAGTTAATTAATGGGATTGCGTAAGAGTTTCTAGAGTTTCTTTCAGTTTATTTATATTTTATTATTAGGTAAAAAGCAAAAGATAATTAGACCGGTTATCAGGGAAATAGATATCACTGAAAATTATGTGTTGGGACCGTGTGGGAGTCGTGTGTCTCATCACATCACTCAGAGAAGTTTTGTTTGAAAAATTTAAGCTAAACGTTATCTAGTTTTTAGTAGCAGGCCCGTTGAAGAAGTTTTTGGAACAATATGGTCTCACATTTACACTTTTTACTTTTATTTCAGGTACTGAACACATCCGGAGATTCGTAACTACAGTAGGCAAATAAAATATAACAGAAATAGGTAGAGTATCCAAACCTACGAATTCATTTTTTAAAAAATTACGTCACCGATTTTCTATTGGAGAGCTTAAAGTCCTCGCCAATAACAGGGTGCTGGAAGTGTTTCCTAGAGGACCTATACTTCAGGAAGGAGTAAAAGGAGATGATGGATGGTTGAATAACGAATTTTTAAATTCAATTAAATGAACAGGAAATATTCTAATATATACAACATCGTGCTTCGGGTTACAGTTTTCTGTTTTTAACACTCCCGACATGATACAGTCACAACGAAACCAATAACAACCATAAATCTGACAAACGTAGTGGCGAAAGAAGAAAACACTATAATCTCCTTCTTTAATTTCTTGTACTTTGGCACGAGTTATAGCAAAACGCATCACTATACCAATAAAATCCGTGAACTTCAATTGCGCAACAAAGATCTCAGTCAAAGGTTTTATAGTTTTAGTTACGCAATCAATTATTAAATAAGTTAAACGATCAAGTGGGAAATTAGCGCAAATTATTAAAGAGAGATGGAGAAGAGGAAACAATATAAACCCGCGCAAAACGTGTGAATGAAATGCCAAAAAGTGAGGCGATAATGAATGTGAATGTGTTCGGGTGGGTACCATTGACAAATTCTTAACACATCATTAAAGAAAAAAAAGAAATTTATTGTTCTCAAGAAGACTCAACCTGTGATTCTCAGCGGTAGCCATTATTAATTGCTCACATTAATACGTTATTTTATAAATTATTGACCCTTGATCAACATGTTTTTTCTCATTTTATTTAGTTCATTTCATTTTGTTTCGGTTTTTGTGCTTTCGTCGTGATTTATACCTCTTTAATAGTTAATTAGACTAGTTTTGCGTTTTGTGCCCAAGTTTACAGAAAGTGAGATTTGAGACTTTTGCACGTTTTATTATTAAGTATTAGTCTTGTTAGTTTTTTGGCTATTGCGCCGCGTCAAAATTTGAGTACAATAGGAATGGAAACTTTTACTTTAACTAAATTTTTCGTCTACTTTTCTAGCTGAAGGCATTTTCAGGAATTGATACAAAACCGTTTTGTAGGCAGACGAAACGATTGGAGGAGATAAAGAGTTTCTAATCATAGCGCACACAAAATTTGACGCAATAGCCAAAATCGAATGTAACGAATATTAATAGTAGCCGCTCAAGTCCAAAATTTAATTTTACAATTAAGGCTTTTGATGTTAAATTTCTGGTTGTTATGTCGCTCCAGTCAAATTTTGGGATGATCAGAGGGTTCTCTCCTACCCCTTCAGACGTTTTGCCTTCTTTTCTAACTGAAGACACCCTGAAGATATGTTCTCTAAAAAGTGTGGGGTATTTATGGGATGAATACTACTACACTGTGCAATATTTTTGGAATTTTTTCTCCAAGCCGGTGTACAAAATTTTTGAAACGAGTTTTGCAAGAAAGTGTGCAATATTTATGGAATGGATCCTCGAAGAAAGTGAGCAGTATTTTTGAAACGAATCCTCGAAAACGCTGACCAATAATTTTGAAAGAAATCCTACTAGATCGCGTGCAATACTTATGAAATGATATCTTCTAGAAAGTGTGCGATATTTATGAAATAATTTCTCTTAGAAAGTGTGCAATATTTTTGAAAGAAAACCTCAAGTGTATGTGCAAAATTTACGAAATAGTTTGCAATCGAAACCAAATTTCAGTCGACTATGTAGCCGTAAAAGAAGTCGAACCGTTTGAACAAGGTAGCCAAAAGTCTAACATCACTAACACTAAAGTTAACAGCTGCAAAAAAGTCAAACACCACAAGGCTAAAGAAGAAAGAAAGAAGCAAAAGGTTAATAAGAAGATTAAAAGCCTCACTTAAAACTGCTTACTTATAACCTGAAACAAATTCAGTCGAGACAGAAAGAAACTCTTCTATGTCACCAGATGCGACAGACGTCATTGTTACGTTTCTAACTAAGTCAAAAAATGTGAAATTGAAAGACTTAACCGTTGAGTGTCTTTTCCAGGAATCTCAATCTTTCTCTTACCAGGAAAATTCCAGAGGAAATCTTTATCCTGATCGTTAGAAAATCTCTTTTTTGATTTCTTAACAATTTCGCGTCTCCTCGGGGGGTGCCATTTTCAAAATAAACCAAAAGGTAATTAATAACAGGGCTTTGTCTATACCGCGGATAATTTTTTATTGTTTAGCTTAGAAATGTTTCGATTGATGATTAAACTACCTTCTGGTGTCAGGTTCAAGGTATGGATTGTGCCTGGATGTTCCCTCACTCACAAAAGGTTATTTTGAAATAATTTTAGTTGTTAAATCCGATAAAGTTCGCGATTAACATTAACTAACATTTGAAATCGTTCGGTTTTTGTTTGGTATTCAGGTTCAGCGTGAAGTCTCTGTGAAAAGCCTGCCTTTGGACAGCTCAAAATGTTGCCGTCTTATCTCGACTTCCTTTGTTAAATTATTTATTTGAAATTAGTATCTGAAAAGGAACATCGGTAGTGATGTTAGTCGGTTGTTGCTCTGTGTTTTGTCTTTAAGTCCGCCTGGGTAGTTTGTTAAAGCCGATTGAATTTCATCAAGTTGGTGTGTTGGTTAGTTTTCTCTTTTAAAAAAGAAGTTGAGACACAAGACGATTTCTCATAAAAACATAGTCGCACGGGAATTTTGACTGACGTAGATGATTTGGGCCCTTTCTAGATGAGAAACCGACTACAAGTGAAGGAATAAAGGAACACGATGTACGTCTAAGTGGTTTTTATTAATAACGGATTAACTAACTAAGACTTCTTGGATGTATTAAAGTTTTTGACTTTTTTCTCTTTACTTTTCACTTTTCAAACGTAATGAGTATGTACCTGACAAGAAGAGCTGCCTTGGGTTTTTAGAACAATTAGATTGTAATCAGATTACTCAAACAAGTCCGCTCTGAGTTGATGACTTTGATACTTACCGTGCACCCGCTTCCTGATTTTGTTCATGGCTCGACTGGAAGCTGGAATTGTTTTTCAAGAAGGAGAAGACATCTATTATTTGGTTAGTGCCAAAGATTAGTCGAACTTTCTCGAATTTTTTCTCGGTTTTCAGTGTTTTGTTTCAGCTCTCCCGTCAGCTCCTGAGGCTTACATATTGGTCTCCTCCCCAAACAAACTCCAAACCCTTGTATACTAATTTATTATCCTTTTCTCTAGGACAGGATGTCGTTTCATTGGGGATAAATTAGGCAATTGTTTCAGATATTTTTGGTACTGGTATCGATTCGGGTTTCTTGGAATCAGGACCTGTCCCAAAAGTTTCAGAATGATTTTTTCTATGGCCGACAACTCGGACTCACAGGGCGCCTTTTTCCTGATTGGATAAAACAATTGGAAATGTTGCAACGAAGCAGAGAAGGCAGCAACGGGAAATCTGTGACGTGACGAATTACGGTATTCGTCCCAAAAGTCACCGGAATGATTCTTTAAATGATTCCAGATGAGGATCTCCAAGTATTCTTTTCCCTGCTTCGGTGCGACGTTTTGAAGGCGTCCTGTCAGTCGTCAGTAGGAGTTGTCGGCCACAGAAAAATTATTCCGGAAACTTTTGGGACAGGTCCTGATTCCAAGAAACCCGAATCGATGCCAGTACCAAAAATATCTGTATTATCTCCAATAAAACGAGATCTTGCCCTACTTGTGGATTTTTAGGTAGAATCATTTAAAGACTCATTCCGGTGACTTTTGGGAGGGAAGTCGTAACTCGTCACGTCACAGATTTCCCTGTTGCTTATTTATTTTTGCATTTATGCTTGTTTGTCTGTCACCTATAGTGGCTAATACAACCTCTCCTGCCAGACATACTGACACCTGACGAAGTTTTTGGTTCTGTTATTCACCCAAAAAGTGGACTCCAGTCGGGTAACAGCCAAGAGTTTAACATAACCGATATTTTTCTCTTCCTTCTTTTTTTCTGTCTTTTAAAACTTCCTTCACATTGTGATAACTTCAGCACTTCATTTAATCATGGAAACACTAATTAATTTATCGGTACTAGTTTGACCTTGACAATAACGTCAATAATTCAGAGTAATTTAACTGTCTTGTCTACTTTTTTCATTGTCTGATAAATTAATTGTTTCAAGGAGTAATAACGCGAAAGGGAATGAAGTAGTTAGTTGAAGCAGTAACATGGAGTAACAACTTGTTACTGACTTTTCCTCTGACAGGTGATCCAATAACAATGAATCAGTTTACGTCTACAAGCCTTCAGTCAAGCAATACTGATGTAAAAAAAAAGTTCAAACTAATCTCCTGAGATCAAAAGTGATGTGTTGAAAAAACTTAAAAGAAAGCATCTTCAAGGATAAAAGAACACGGAAGAGGGAGGTCGGTAAGAGTGAGAAAAAAGAGAAAGAGTGCATCAAAGTTAAGAAGAACCGGATGGCAGCGACGCCTCGGTGACCTGCACTCATCCGAAGATGGAGGAAGTTACAAATTTCATTTTTTTCTGGCGCTTCATTTAAGACAATTAGTAATTGAACAGTAACAAGAGTAATTTAAGAGAAACCTAAAGTACACTAAGAACCAATTCACCGAAATCATATTGTGGTCGATCTTTAGGGGACACCTTCAGGGTGTCATTGACACCTCAGTAGCAAGTAAGCAAATATTATTTTGGGTGGATCACAATTCAAGGTTTCATTTTTCTAAAGGTAAGCATTTGAAATCAATTATGGGTGAGAGAATACCTGAACCTGGATTTACAATTTATAATAATCGAGATATCGGATATGAATCCAGACATGACCGCACCGCGGAATTTAAAACCGACCTGTCTAACTGTTTAGGGCATTGTTTCAGGAATTGTTTCAAAAGGATGACAAAGACAAAGCGACACCTCGACCTCATTTAACATACTAATTAATAATTAAAAAATTAGTTATTCCGCTAACCAGGTGTTTTGCTCCAAAAATTAGAAACCGACCACACCCCCTTCCTTCCAGCCGAATACCTATTCAGTCGCTAGCCAATTCCCTGGTGTAATTTGATCTGTCAAACAAAATTCGTATTTCAAAAATAAATAAATAAATTTATGGTTTGTTTGAAAGGAAACGAACCATTGAAGACTCGGAGTTAATCAGGCAAACGGAATTTTCTTCTCAGGTTTGAAACAATGCAAAAGTGACCGCACTCAAAGGTCAGGAGCCAGGAGAAACAAGTGAGCGCCAGCAGTTAGAAGCTGTAAATCAAACACGAAACGAGAATAAAAAACAAGAGGAGCTCAGCGGGAATCGCCGTCCGAATTTGATGGATGATGGCTCTCTTCTTTTAAACAATTCGTGATACATGAAGCTGCAACAATGGCATTCCCATATGACGACAAAGTTGGGGGTGTTTACCAAATGATTTATTATGACCTCGCTCTTCTCTTCAAACCCTGAATCCTAAGTTTGCGCTCACACCTCACGTATGCATTTGAATAAATCCCGACCTCTCGGAGAATTTTGCAACACTGCCACCACCGTCAAACAACCACAACCACAACAACAAGCAAACAAACACCTTCGTTTTTGAAGGCTGAACAAAAGGGAAAACAAAGTGATCGTTAAAAGTGAGGAGACTCGTAAAAATCATTGTCCTCACTAAGTAGTCATGATAATAAAACAAGAAAAGTGGTACATATTACATAAGTCCATGATGGATCTTATAAAGTATAACAATAAAAAACATGAGATAAAGGTTTTAATAATAAAAAGAAAAACTTTTAACAATAAATTTAACTTTCAGAAGTTTATCTTCATCTGAATCTGATACACCAAGTAGCATTTGCATTGTAAATCCGGGAACCTCAACGACACACCTTTCAGCTTTTCCAAAGCCCAATGTTAATGGGCTTAATAGTTAATCCAACTTGACTAGATCAAAGGAAGAAAAAAATAATAAAGTCCGTGAAAAATGAAAAATGTCAAAAAAGGGGGCAAAAAAAGTGGCGCCCAAGGTTTCCAGAGCGAAATGAGACAAGAATGAAGTACGAAACAGGTAACTGTAGAAGTCTTTGAAGTTATTATTTTGAAAAAGAGCCTGGGAACTCTTAAAATAACGGTGTATGGAGAAGAAGAGTAGAGAAAAAGGCAAATGTCGGGACCACCAAGGTCACAAAAACGCTGCAAGGTCAATGATAGTAGTATTTAGTAGTGGCAATAGGTTACGAAACTGCGGATTGTGTTTTGAATGTGGGCTCACTCTCTCGTCTTTCCAACATTTTCGCTTTGTTAAATTTATTTATTTATTACCTGGGATTTGTTAAATTTCAGGTTCGGTGTTTTATGGTGATGGCACATACATAAAGTTTGAAAGAGGAAAAGCGTGCAATTCACCTCGGACTCTATCTCTAGGCTTTCATCGAAAATTCTTTACTTTTGCGAAATTTTTGCCAAATCTCCTCTTACCATCCTCTCTCCCACCCACCCACCCAAAACCACGGTCGTTCAAAGAAGAAACCGACGGAATAAATCGTCGAATTCAGAATAAGAGTTCAATTACATAAATCCGAAAGTTTTTCTCCCGCCAAGCTCGAAGAAGAAATCCATCTCGTAAATGTTAATTTTAATTTGGAACCTGACCTCTCAATTATTCTGACCGCTGACCTCAACAAAGGAAAAGGGGGCCCCTAAATAATAGGCCTAAAACATCGAATTATGGTGTCGCCCCAGAACAAGTTTAAAATTGTGACATCGATTAGCTAATCGTTTAATTTGATTCTGGACAAATTGTTACAGGTTTTTTGGCAAAATAATTTTTTTTTGATGGTATTTGTTGCGAGTTGGGCCTGTGATTTATCGGCGAAGATGTAAAATTAAATTATTTATTAACAAATTATAAAACGATTATGAAAAACCGGTAAACTCCTGGAAATCTCTCATCGCCCGCTTATACCACACGGACACATTTTCGCTTAATTGCTGAACTGAGAACCTTTGAGCAGTAAAAACGTTTTATTTTCTAATCACGATTCTGTGTTCGAATTCCTGACTCTTCGTCCATTTCATGGATTTCCAGGATAACATTCGTCTTCTTTTCCTGCCTTCCGTCTGTTTCATCTAATTATATGTTATTCCTGGGACGTTTTTAATCCAAAACCCCCCTGCGAACCATGGTCAATGCTCCTAACTACACCGTCGGAGAAGATGTGGTGAATCCCAGGTTAAAGGGGAGATACCCAGGTTTTTTCAATAACACATCTCTTCTGGTGGTCCATCTCAATCTTTTCGCAGCATCCTTAATGAACGACTTCTCAAGAGACATAAATTAGACTTTATTCTATGCTTTCACCTTTCTACTTCTTCTGTACTTCCTTTCTATATTATAATACTTCTGTTTTATTACTATCTTCTTTCTTTCCTCACTCTTTCTAAATTTTTACTGTTTAACTATCATTGTTGCTTCAGCAAATCTTTGTCATTCTTTTGGTTGTTTTTTTCACTTTGCACATTTCCTCGTTGTGGATTCTCTTCCTTTTGAAGAACTACGCTCTGTCAATTTTGAACTACGGTTTTTCCTCCGTGACCTGGCTTTTATATGTTCCTCTGGAGTGTTACGCTGTTGTGCCACCATTTGCATGAATATAAGACCCTTTAGATCTTCCTCCGTTTTCAGGAACCAAAATGATGTCTATCTTACTGGGTACGGTCTTAGAATTACTGGAATGGTTAAGTTATAGTTCAGTTTTAATCCGGTTTTTCATCCTGTTGGGTATAACAGGATACAGGAGGAGGATTTGAACTCGCGACTATAAATTCTTTGTCTGGCACTTAACCACTACAACAAACCTCCTGCGGAATTACTGGAATTTTCTGCGGGTCAGTCTTTCCATCTTCTCTCAGCTTAACTACTTCTTCTTGTAGGCCTACTGTTTTTCTTTATTTTTTCCTCCAAACCAAATTTCCGGTTTTATCCTTTATCCAATTCCAGAAGTTAAGATACCGGTTTGTTCCCTGGAGCCCCTAGACTAATTAGTACAATAATTTTAGTTTATACCCTTTGGCGGTTACGTCAAATTCTGAATAAGAGAATTTTCTGTTATCTTTTTCAGACATTTCGCCTTCATTTCCCTCTGCAAGGATCTTCAGTGCTTGAAGAATTGGTTTCGACTGAAACTTCGTCCTGTTCAAAGAGTTTGAAAGTCGAAAGAATAACATTCAATGATAAAGTGCGGTAAAAGAACCAACGCTTGGCAGGTATAAAGAAGGACTAGAAAAAGGATCAAAAAGAGTAAGGATAGGCAAAAGTTATATACTAAAATTACTAATAACAGCCCCAAAAATCTTAAAACTCCTGTCTAAATCAGTTACTGATGATCTCGAACTTGAGGACAAATGCCACCAAATTTGAAGACGAATTTTGCAAGATTCGCGACCTAATCATCAACAACAAGGCTACATTCTACGAAAAACTGAAAAGAAGACCAGAAGCTCAAAATTTTTATTCTCTGAAACTTTAAAATTTTAATAAAAAAAATATCTTAAAAACCAGGAAATTTTTGTAAGAAGTCTATAAACTTTATATCGGGTTCATTCTGCTCAGAGATCATCAAAATTCATAAATGGCACAGTCCTTGACCCCGGCAAATCATTTTAATAAAATAGATCAGCTACCCAACTGCATTCATAATATTATTATAATTTTTTGCTTATTAAATGAGTTCGAAGGGCTTCTTCTTTTCTTGTTTTTTTCTGTGTTTTGTGAAACGGGCCGAGAACTCGAAAAGAAATGATAATAATAATAATCATTATGAAAAATAGCTTTTAATAAAAATTGTTCTCAATTATTAAAGGTGTTGGATGTCTGATAAATATCCTTCGCCGCAGTTTCACTAATTTCGTGACATTCCCGTGGAGTAAACGTCAAAATTATCCGTTGAAAAATGAACTATTCTTAAATACAAACATACAAACGATTGTCTTTCTTCTTTTTTCTTTTAGTCTTACTCGCATGCAATGATAATAATAACAACAACAAGCGCGGGTACAATTGTAGCGTTTTCTGATTTATGGTTCGAATGGAGTTTCCGTGACACCAACATATGGACGAAAACCTTCGGATGTATAAAATGATATAAACTGTTCGGTTTTATGAGGAATGTCTTCTTAAAGAATTCACGTAATAAGCAATTATAAAACCGACCTGAATAATCCATCTGAGAGTACGTCATGTGTTGAAACTTGCCACGTTCAGTCAATGACAGGACTGCGCGTGACATTTAACAACAAAAGTTCGACGCATGAATTGCAAATTTCCAAATGAATAAAAAGTTTCATGTCGAATTAGAAACAAAATCGAAAAAGCTGAACGCTGTGTCTGTTTTCTTCCATCCCATAAATCCTGACTATTGTTGTTTACTGTTGTTTTGGTTGTCTATAAAAAATTTGTGTTACGTAATCGCACTCGTTTCGAACACGAAATGTCTCTTCAAATCAAAATCATTTTCTGAATTTAAGTAACCCTCCTGTGACACGGTATCCAACAGTGTGATGTACCTATGTACAACGATATTTATTCGATATACAGAAATGTACAAACACAAATATCTATTCGCCATGACACACTCGCAGGATTATCAACCTAATATATTACCTAGCGGTTGCTAATGTTAGTGTTAGAAACGCCAAATTTTTGGGAAAAGACTTGTCTCTTAGGTTTTCCAGAAGCTTAGCCTTCTTTTATAACTAAAGACATCCTCAATGGACTTAGTTGCTACAAACATTGGCTCTGGCATGATTAATAATTCGCGAAATCTGTAGGAAATAGTTGTTTACAACGCAGTCCTTTACACGTGTATGTAGATTTAAGGTGCGCGAATGTAAACAACCATTAATTACAAATTGTGTTCTGTGATTCTAGTGTTTAGCCGTGTTGATAGCTTAGATGTGCTTATTTAATGTATACAGTATTACGAAACAGTTTTATTTTTGAAACGACTGTACACAAGTAACATTCTGAAGAGTAGTGACTGGAAAGCTGTTGCCTGACATCCCTCGTTCATCAGATTGAACATCCCTTTCCATGTGGCTGGCAGGAAGGGATGTTCAATCTGATGAACGAGGGATGTCAGGCAAGAACAGTGACTTTCCTGTTGAGACTCTCCACAATGTTACTTGTGAATAGTTGTTCAAATACTCTTGAGGTATACTTTTGTTACAACAGTCTCGAGCTTCTCTGACTGCTGTATACCTGTTGTACTGTAGGTAACTCAAGTTAGTAATTTGTAGTTAAAATGGGAGAATTGTATGTTTTATACACTTATGTTGTTATTGAAAGATTTACAAAATAAGCATAAATAACTGTTACGAATCATCTGTATATACATTTGACAACATCTATTTTCCAAAAAAAAGACTTTTGACGTGTATACAGTAAGTACAAATACAATACAGAAAGGAAAAATTTATTTATCTGACTGCAAAGAAAATTTTTATTTACGCAAACATGAGGCAGAAACAAAAATTGTCTACTTCGATGAGTTTTCTGTCCTTTATTAAACCGAATCCAAGTCTCAAATAACACGATTTCACACAACACGACGCTCTCTAAAAACCAATCTGCCATGTCTCATTCGGAGGGTCACCTGTATCAAATTCAAAAAATCTCATCTTTCTCTCTTTACCTCGAGTCACCATTTATTGCGTGAATGCTTGAAGTCTTTGACATCGACCTTCTTATTCTCATTCATGATTGTCGCTTGTTTGACAGCCATTCACACATTTTGTTTTGCGTTCGCGAATTTTTCACGACGCAGTTGCCTGTCCTTTTCCTTCTGGTAAATAATCTTTTGATCTAAAACTTTCCGTTAGGTTTGGGACTTCGACCCTCTCCTTTGATAACTACAACTATGTTCCATTCGCGTTTTGAACATTTTGACACACTGCAATGAAAAAACCTTTGGCAACCGTTTTTGAAACAACGCTGCAGTCAATCTGTCGACGTGTAAAACCTCGTATTAACATAATTTATTTCTCCGGGCAAAACTAATCAGTGAGACCTTGTGTCGACAAGGAACTCACATTTCCATCAAGCTAAGACGGTTATTTGTGGTTTTTTTATTCCAGGTATTGATGACCACCTGTTTTCCGTGTCGCTCCAAACCAAAAATTGAAATAACATAAAACTAAAAGGAAACGAGGAGTGGATTCGAGTGCTTTGTCCGAAGAAAGGTTTCGACAAGCCAGTCTTTCAACTTTTCTCCTTCTCTTGGCCCGCGCGCGTTTCTTTCTAAGTTGGAAAAATTATTGAGAGAAAGGTTCCGGCTAAAGAAGAACAGCTATCAAAGTCATATATCAAACGTCAAACGCTTGAAAATTATGTGAGATATACGAACATACGTCCAAAATGGCTTATTGTATATGCGACTGGAATAATAATGGCATTCCACCTTTAATCATATTCATAAGATTGCTTAGATTACTTTATTACTTTTCCATTTTTCATCTTATTTTCAAACGCCACCTTTTCTTTCTCCTCCTCCTCCTCTTCCTTCTTCTTATTTTTCGGTTTTTCTCTTTTCTATTGTGGTACTGCGCGTTGAGTAACTATAGGCCCTCTCCTTAGCATTTCCAGAGGAGCTTGGTGTGGTTTGTGATCTATATATCTGTCTATATAGTCGTATTGATTTTTCTGGGAAGAGTTTAGCTTGGTTTTGTGTTTTGAGCTTCACTCTTGTACTAAGAAAAGAACTTGAACTCACAACCGTAACTTAGGTTGGGTGCTCTAGCCACTACACCACAGACCTCCCTTTCACTAAGCTCTATGTTCTCAAGAGTCTTTTTTATTCCTGTTAGAGATTTTGTCATTTCCTTTTGTTCTCTTTTTAGTTTTTCTTTCTTCTTCTCTATTATTTTCTACTTCTAAAGTCTATTTTTTAATCTTTTGTTTTAGGTGCTCAATATATTTTGTAGCTCTGCTGCTTTCATTTAACTTTCTTAAGCATTTCAACTCTCTTTCCTTCAGTGATTGTTTTGCTTACCCTGAACTGTATCTTCTGAGGCTCCATTGCTGGATAAACCGCCGTTTTTCACCCTTAGTATAACAAAATACGGGTGAGGACCTAACCTCAGGACTACCATAACTTCTATAGTCAGGCACTACACCACACGCCTCCCGTAGGTGTTAAGAAAACGCCAAAAACGAAGCAAAGAAATCTATTAAAAGCCCTCAAATCTTTTCACAACTTCCAAGTTCTCACTAAAACGACCTAGGTAGTCGTCAGACCATCTAGGTACGTCATGCTCGCGTATTTTAATTCATTCTTGTCTGCCTACCGGGTGGCCCTCAGATTAAAATATTTCTCAAATTTGGAACAAACTCTTCAACATCCGAATTTTCAGAGCTGTCGCTCAACCGCAACTTAACAAAAATGGCCCGGGTCCAACTGTTCAAATACACTCAATAATTACAGTATAATCAGACATAAATAACATTCTAACCAGCATATTTGTCGACGGGAATTACACCCAAAAAAAGTATGAATATTAATTTATTATGAATGAGGTGAAAAATAGTCTTAATTACAGGCCATAATTTGCAATCAATCATTAGATTTAACAGGTTGATATTATTTCGGACGGACTCATCAACCTGACATTGCTAAAAGGGAAAAACCGAGAAGGCAGGACAGCAAAAAAAAGAAATCAAGAGCCTCATTAAAAGAAAAAAAGTCGCTTCGATCGTATTTTAGAATTCGGTTACAAATAAAGAAGAGTTTAGAAATGCAGAAATGCAAACCGGTACCTCGACTTTTAGGCTATTATAAAATTGTTATGCATAAGAAGAAAACAGTTCAGAGTGTAATCAAAAGATACATGTATAAAAAGTTAATTGCAGAGTGGTGTGTGTGTGCGTTGTGTGTGTGTGGAGTTCCGTAAGGTGGAGGCAGGAGTAGCGGATGAAGAGAAGACGAAGATGAAGAAGAAGAAGAACAGGAGAGGAGGTACACTAAGCCTCGATCGCACGCAGAGGCAAAGCCGAAGGCTAAATACACGCTTGACCACTAGTTGCCGACCACAAGTTTAAACTCGAGGTCGTCTACATCGTCGCTGACAAACAAAACACCTTTAGCTTCTTCACCTGGTTTTAACTTTCTAATTTTTGCACGGGTTCTCGTCTATCAGAACTTCGTCACCTCACCAACTAAAAAAGAAGTATTTACGGAACATGTTTTTCAATTGTCAATGGATATATCAGTCTGGAAAGGAAATGATTTCGCGCGACAAGTAAGAAGTTTGGTTCTGTATAACTGCTTCACGCCACTTCACTTGTTCCATCGATGCAACGGTATCGGTCATTCAACTACATCATCTCTCTCTCTCTCTCTTTTCCAGTGTTTTTACATCCAGCGATCGAAATATACCTTAAAATTTATGCGAGACATCTCCAACAATAATCCCTTCACATTTTTTATTTCCATTCACAACAATTTTTAACGTATTGTTTCTAATTTAGAAAAAAAAAAGAATTTTTGTTTACGACAGGAATTTTGACAGTCTCGCATGAAACATGGCCTGGACAAAACTCATCGAAGCCATCATTTTTCTTTTCGACTTTTTCTTTTTTCGCCGCAATAACGTTTTCCTAAAAATCCTTTCCAACAATCGAGGATGGAATGAAAAACAAAAATATAAATCACCACATATGTCAAGTCTTTTCTGGGCATGGGAACCTCGCAAGTTATCTGCGAAAGTTACATGTACCTTGATTGTAACCTACATTGTAGAGATGATATAGATCATACGCTGGTTGAACGTGTAGCATGACAGGACCTCAGAGTTCAGTATAAAATTGACAGAACCTTTTTGGACTTTTGTCAGAAGAATGGTCATAACTTGAATCATGAGGGTTCTGGCTCTCAAACACAAGTACCAGACTTGGTTACGAGGGTAACTTACACTAGCATGGGCACTAGCTTGGATCTCCTGCGTTATATCTGATGTAGAAATCTTACATATAAAGTTAAGTATAAGATAGTTATATAAGTTAATCCAATGTTTTTTTATGAATATTTGTTGTGAGGTCCTCCACCAAAAGCCCGAGGGGAAAATGACAGTAGGAAGACTACAAAAAAGATGGCTGGAAGATTTAGAGTGGGATCTAAAGCGGTTGAGCATAACAATCTGGAAGAAACTCTCTCAAGATAGAAAGGCTTGAGAAGAAGTGGTTGTTCAGGTCCAGATTCTACCACAGGTACCGTAGCGCCAAGGGAAGAAGAATATTTGCCAAGGGAAGTCTATTGTTTCGAATAAATGCGAAAGAACAATAGAGATTCCTAGAAACCCTGCATCCCTGGTCGCCGACGGGGCGGCGAGCCAGTCGAGACAATAGGCGAATGTCTGGGTTTCTGCGAATTAGGCTAATTTAGGCTATTTTGTTTGTTTTTTGTTGGTTTTTGTTGAGTTCTCAGGAATTCAGTCTTGAGATATCCTCTGTCCGAGAAAGACCGTTGGTACTCTGCGATACGGGTTGGAGTTATCACCAAGGAAGTCTCTGCGCGGTTTAGAGCATTTTGTCAAGACTCAAAATATTGTATTGAGCGCATGTAAGAAAATATGACCAATACATGACAGCTTTAGCTGTCAGCTGTGACAGCTTTGATCTCTTTAAGTTTCTTACATCTACATAAAGTATATGTATACTTATTTGCTTACTGACAAATTTTCAAAATGAACATTATCTACATATATCTGTACCAATATAATAACATCTATTTAAAAACTAATCGACACCAATTCTTAAAACGAATTTTGAAAACAAAAATTTCAGTCCAGACATGATTTCGCTGAAATATTTTAAGGGCACTCTACCTCACGCAATTTTTTCTCTTACCTGTTTAATTTTGGGTTAATAATTTTAATGTTACTTAACTTTCATTTAACTGCATTATTTACATAAAAAATTAAGTTATGCAAACTACAGCTAGAAGTTTATGCTAAAACTATACGGGATGTAAAGTGATACAAATAATAAATTTCAAAATCCTGGAAATGTTCTGACTAATTAAATATTCTAATTTTGCAAAACTACTATTACAACTACTACTACTAGTTGATACTCAAATTGTGTTAATTAAAAAAAAATTTAAGACAAATATATGTGTAATATCTCGCGAAAGATTGAGACCACACAAAAACTAAGAGTTTCATTGAAAAAGATTGTAACAAAGTAAAGGGGAAGGTTGATGGTCAATTTGAGAAACGCACAAAAAGAAACCTGGTCATCTTATATCGAGTCATTTGTTTTAGGTGGTATTTTGGTCACCATTCACCACACCTGTTATACCCAAAAGAAGTGAAAAACGGGATTGAAACTACTATTTCTCTGATTTATCACTTTTACCGTAACAGATAATACTTTACTTTCTGGTCTACGTATTACGCCAAAGGTGACACTTGTAAAAATTTTAAAACTCACTAAGCAGGTAAAAGGCTATAAGACGGAAAAACTTGGCTTCCTAGAAGATGACGATGAAAGAAAGGAAAAAAATTGCAGTTACGAGAACATGAGAGTAACGTTCAGTGAGCTTTCCAACAAAATTCGAGGTTAAGCGAGATCCGGAGTCGAAGAAGAGAGACAGGAAATTAGTCGAGAAGATGAGTTCCTTACGTAAGCAACGAAAAAATGAGTGTTCCAGTCATTGAAAGGTAGCTTCATGTATCACAAAATTAATTTTTTTTCTTTATTCGAAAATTAAAAAAGGAGAACCGCTTTTTTAAAACATGACGTTCGCTTCCTAAATTAAGAAATTAAACGAAATCAATCGATTAATCAGTTTTGGATGTTCTGCTTGGAGGCAGATTTTTGTTTAAAAATAATTCGGGTTACTGCCAAAAACTTCTACTCGCAAACCTAAGGTTACAAACGAGATCTTTGTATCATTTGTCTCATACAGAGGAACAGACACACTTCTCACAAACCTAAAGCTGTATTTTTATAACTCCATTATTTTCTACAACTCTCTATCAATTTCTTTTCATACCCTTCTTATTAGAAGTCTGCACATATCCTTCCGGTGATTTCTTTTTCCTAATCATTCTTACTACCTTAAGCGAAGTTTTTAGTTGTTTCTCTTTTTCTAATTCTTTTAGTGGCTCCTTCTTCAGTTCTTCTTTTATCTATTTGTTTGTTGTTGTTTGGTCTATTTTGAGGTTCTTTAAAATACTGTCCTCTTCCACAGTCAAACTGTTTTTTACTTCCTCGTAGGTTCTAAAGCAGAGGTCGGCAAAGTGTTGCTCCGGAACTATATGCGGCTCTTTTACTTCTTGGCTGTGGCTCTTCCATAAAATTTTTAGTGAAAGCCCAGAATAATATTTAATATTATTTATACATAAGTGTGATACCAAATTCTGTTAAATGTATTTCTACGAAGTTTAGGAACATGAAGTATAGTCATTAAAGCTATAGACTGCTGACCAACATTTATGAAATTTAATTCATGAAGTGCACTATTTATCAAATTAATAACATATAGTATTTAGCAAAGACTACCTCAAGAGTCTAATTTTACCACTAATTATTTTCTTAAAAATGTGTCAGCAAAGTTGGTCTTTATAGCAGAACTTTATAAATGGCTCTCTGTACAAATTTCAAGTTTGTATGGTTCACATTGGGCTCTGTCGAGTTTGCCGATCAATGATCTAACACATAGTAGAGAGCGCCAATGAGGTCCCTACTGACGACAATGGCGTTAGTTTTGTACTTATAACACTTCCTTAAGTATTTCTATTCTCTTACCTTTGAGTTATAGTTTTGTCCACCCTATATCTCTCAAGTCTCCCGGATAAAAGCCACCCTTAAACCAAAACCAACTACTCTTTAAAGAAAAGTGGCTGTCACTAAGGAAAAAAGCACCTCTTCCACTTTCAGCGGTCAAGAGTTTGAATCATTCGAATCCTTTCAGCAAAAAGAAGGTCAAAACTCGGCTAACATAAAAACAAAATCACTGTTAATGTTAATAACAAAGAGAAGTGGATCCACGTCAAAGGCAACATCCTCCATATGCGAATGCTTTCGAGTTGTCTGTCAACTCGAGAAAGGGAGATTTTGTTTGTTTTTGCAGTACGGTTGCCATTTCATGCGATTCGTTGGACACGGACAACAATCAAACTTTAGCCGAACGTCAATATTGTCATGTAAATAACCACTGACAGAGTCAAATAATCATTAAGCCGATGCATCCAGGCAGGAGGACTAATGATGTCACATTCTTTTGAAGACGTTTGAATATTTGTTTCCACGGGTTTTATTGTCCTTTTATGATCGTTTAATTTATTCTAATCAGAACAGATAAATTATCTTAAAATAATAATAATAATAAACCTCGGTAATCAGGTTTGTTTTTAATTTCTAGTTCTATAAAAAAAAACGGCATTGTAAACAGGTCCATATTAGACAAGTTCTGGAGAGTTGATTTGCAAAACATTTGACCGCTCCTTAAGTCTTATCAAATCATTTATTATATTGCCTTAATTACATCATTGGTGACCAAAGCTTATTTATTTATTTGTTTTGCACGTTGCACTTATGCAAAAAGGAATTTTTCACGATGCTACTAGGCCAAGTTAAAATTTAGTGGGATTCTTAGCAAGGTAACAATGTTGTTCGCAAAAAAAAAATTCAGGTTAAACAATAAAAAAAGAGAATTATAACCAGTTTTGGTTAGGAATCTGCCTCCTCTTTTTTTCATTCTTTTTTAATCTGTTTCCACACCCATCGGTGAACTACATTTTCAAAAGTGCCAGAACTTTTCAATGAAACATTGTAATTTCGTAGACTTTTGATGGGATTGCATTAGCTTCAGAGTGAAGGTCACGAGATGAGATCAAAGATGGCCTCTCGTGAAGAGGATTCTGACTTTGTGCTCTTTCGGGGAAAGTTATCGAAATGAAACAAAGCTTCATAAAATATCTAAACAACTTTTTTTCCCTCAAATTCCGTTTACTCTTCCTTCTTTTCTTCTCCTTCTCCTTTTCCTCTTCTTTCTTCTTGTTTTAATTTTGGGAATGGTGAACTAAATCCATTTTGTCGTTTTCTGGGGAGGTCTGTGGTGTAGTGATTAAGTTTCAGACTAAGAAGTTATAGTCTCGAGTTCAAACTCTCCTGGCATTTACTGTTATTCCCCAAAAAGAAGATGAAAAACGGAATCAAAACTCAACAATAACTATAACTATAACTATTTCGTTGTTTTCTGAAAGCTCCCAACCAAAAAATTACATTAATTAGTTGTTTAGGTCTTATCTTCCCTTTCTGCATACCACAATGACTGTGTTTTCCTTAAATTTTTTTAGGTATATGTCATACTTCTTCCAGTTATGCTTTTCCTTATAAGTTCTTCACAACAAAAACCAGAACTGTCTGAATGATTTATAAAAGAGATATTCTTATTATTATCTTGAGTGGTATTGTGATTAATTCTTCAGTTTTTACCGTTCGCACCTGATTTACCCATTTGCACATCAACATACTTGCTACCTCTTAAGTCATTGTTCTGGTTGCGGAATTGCATAATTCGAACCTAATTGATCTGAGCTCTGTGAGTGGTGGGGTTGATACTATGGGTTAGTTGGGGTATTTGGGCTGGTTTAAGTTTTTGGTCTAGTTGAATAGATTTTGAGATATGTTGTCAAAAACTTAAGCCGATGTGATACTTCCAACGACAAACACCGGAAGGTGTCCCTGACAAGTTACTTTGAATATTTCCAGAAAATTACTTTTGTATATGTAATTGAGTATCCCTCAGTTTCAGAGTAGTTTTGTATATGTAGTTTAATCCCTTTTTCATCGTTTTTGGGTATAACGGTACGGCAGGAGGAATTGAACTGACGGCTATAAATTCTTAGTCTGGAATTTAGCACAAGACCACAGACCTTCCGCACTTTTTGGTATATTGATTTGAATATCCGAAGTTTGGATTGCTAGCAAACATCTGGAATTCTGTTCCAAAGAGATGTAACGACTCTGCGTTCTATCCGACGACTTTATCTATGTTGTTATTCGAAATGGTTCAGAAATAATTTGATGCTTTCGTACTGTCAGTAAGTTAACAACACTCAAAGCGTTGAAGTTCCGTTACAAGGGCAAAATCACCTCAAGCTCGACTCATACTGTTACATGATAACTGGTGAGTAAGGGTAACACATCTCTAATACCAAAATCCTATCAAAGGATAAAGCTTAAACACCCCTAACAGAGAAATTGTGAGTGGGTCTGGAGTTGACAACAGAAATCAGAAGTCCGATTTCTGTCTAAATCCGTTTTTGTATAAACTGTTCATTTAGCATAACTACTGTGAAAAGTGTAAATAACCATTTCGGGACTCCTAAACTCGTTTTGTGTGTAGAAACTTCTATTGCTTTAGGATTCCACAAAATAGTTTATGTCAAAAGAACTTCAATCGTGCCAACTTTGTTCTCCTTACAATAAAGATTAAACAATTCACTCAAACAAACCTCCACCATCATTGACAAGTTTCCGTAAGAGTATGAAGAACCGTTTCTAATAATAAAAATTAAAAAATCGCAAGACATACTGCGTGAAACCAAAAAAAAGCTCAACATTTATAGTCCGAGAAGACAGCTCATGGGAACATTTACTGTCGAACCGCATGTGGGCCCCTCGAACATATTAATATCTCCATTCAAATATTTCTCTTTCTTTAAGGAATCCTCGTTAGTTAGGAAACGGCACGCGTGAAAAAGACATCAAGACCATTGTCGTCTCCATTAGCCGAGGAGGAGGTAAAAAAAAGTACAAGAACGGAAGAAACCGAATTTACACTTTAACAACAAATAACATTCCAGATTCGTATGTGTGTTCGTGAGTGAATCGAGATGAAGCCCGAGGGCTTGAAAATGATCCTACGGCGTGGTCAAGCACCTTTCACCTTGCATCGACGATTTCACAACAGATTCCACTCCTTTCTATTTAAAAATACCAATTCATATTTTGAGAAAAAATTATTTTTTTCCTTTTTCTCTCTTTTTTTGGTTTATCACAAATCGGTCCATTGTCTCAGGAGTTAAAAAGAGAGAATTTTATTTTTTACTTAAACCCTTGAAAAACTTTCTTTTGATAACTTTTCCTTTAAAAAGTTGATTTTGTTTTATGGAGTTAACAATTAATTTGTATTTATTAAGATCGTTTCTTAGATAAGGATAATGAATTAATGTCCGTAAATGGGTGCTATTTTTTGCCCGGCGGAGGGGATAATTTCTCCTACGTTTTGCAAATGAATCTGCCGCTCGGTAGTTACAAAAAAAGTAACGCTAACTTTTTTTCTGGAATGTGAGTTGCTTTAATGCCTTCCATAAAACATCAGAAGAAGAATCTTTTTGTTGCGATTTTTTTGTTCGCTTCGTCTAACTAAACATCAGGTTTTACAGGTGTGAAATTTATCGTAACAATCCCGATTGGAGTTTTCTTTGTTTTTGGATTTTGGGGTTTCAGCCGACAAAACAAATTTGAATGAATTTTTGGTTTTGATATATTATCAACTGTCGGCATTAGATTTATTGTTGAGACAAAGCGCAGGAATTTCGATTATTGAAATAAATGATATATATTTACAAAAATAACGCGGTCGTTCCGATAGCCGTTCGAGTCACTTGGTCAATTAGTTGTATAGCACTGACTGAGAGTTGGTTGCGTGTTTTTTTATATACGTGTCTTCTGTGTTAGTGTGTTGCCTTGATTGTCACAATAACTTGTTTGAAGGTTTAGTGTCTATCTGTTGTTTAATAAAAAACTGGCTAGGGGTCGTACTTTTAAGAGCTTAAGACTTCTGCAGCAAGAGGGCTTTTCCCAAAATATATCACAATCATTGAAGTAAAGGCCTAATTACAATATAATATATGAACTTAAGTCTAGATTATTTGATATAGGCTACTATAGTTATATAATAATCTTCTGAATTAGATCTTCTATGATAACACATCTGTCAAAAACTAAGCAGGCCTTTAATGGACGATAGACTCTCTCTTCTTCTATATCTTCTTGTCGTTCAGCATTCTTGACATCCTGTCGTCTGTTTTTCTGTCTTCCTTTTTATCGTTTCGAGTTTCTAGACTTAATATTTTAGTTTGTATTATCTATAAAGGGAATCGTGTATCTAACTTATTTTTATTCTAGGGTGTTGATTATGTAGATATTCAACTTGTGGTCAAGTTTCTTATGTTTTTGCTGATTTTCCAATACCAAGTATGCAGCAATATTTGGCGATCAAGCAGTTTCGAGTAAATTCTAGAGAAAACAAAAGAAAATGAACGAGTAAGGGAAAGGAACAATACAGAACAAGACACAAAAAGCTAACGGATAAAAGTAGATTAATAGTAGAAATAATAACAGAGTGAGCGAATAAAGGGAAACAGAGCCTAAAATCAAAAGGGCAGTGGAAAAATGAACAGTTGCGGTTACCGAAAAAGTGCTAAACAAATCAGAATGGGTTATTTGACTAAAAAGAAAAGCAAGTTACTGGGTTAAAGTATAATTTGAAAACAAAACCCTGATATCAGCTTATAAGAAATCAGAAGTTGTTGTATTGAATCATATGAAATTTCTGAAACTAGTAGATAATACAGATAAAATTAGGTACACCAACACCCCCCGTCTACTGCCTGACTCTACTTCACAGCACTACTCTCTATCAAATAACAAAAGGTATCCAATCAACAAATGTCACCGCACGCCACTGACTCAATATATCAAACACAATCTTCAGATTAGTTGTAAGCAATGAAATAGAATCCTATTTAAAATATTAATACATTAGAAGCCAAGAGGATTTGTTTTAAGTGTCAATAATTTTAACAGTTCGCTAATCACAAAGAGCTTTCTTTGATTTTCTGAACTTGAGAGTTTTTCTTGAAATAAATTTTTATTTGTTTTGGTGGAAGCGATTCATGACATTAAATTTGGGGTCATTCCTTTCTTTTAGTTCGTCTAAATCTATAACGCATTAAACTCAATATCCGCCATTGATAATTGTCTAGCGTGACGAGTAATGAAGATTTCCGTAAAATAAGGAAAAGAAAAATATTTCAAGAAGTGCCAAAGTAGGCGGAGACTTCAGAGTTCAAATAAATAAATAAATAAATAATAAACAATAAAGTCGGACTTTAATTTATAAAATAACTTCATTCAAGTGAATAATTAAATATGAAAGCACACCAAATAAATGTGATCATATGTTTCCACATACGAACGCGTTTTTTCCCTTCCGCCAGTTTCATTTTTTAACCTCAAAATGAGCGGCCATCAAAAACTGGATTTCTTCCTCTCTCCACCCCCTTCCTCTTCCTCCCGACACTTTTATTATAAAGTACACCTAAACGCATCCAATTGCGTTTTCCTCCAGCCCCCGCTCCCCGCGCCACTTCTCAGAGCAATATTCGCAATTTTTTCTTTTATAATTATACTTCTGCGGAGTCAGAGTCAGGTTTGAGTAGAATATTGCTCCTGTGTCAAAATAAGCTGTTCTCATTTTATGCGAACAGGTGAATTCTTGATTCTGGTAGTGCTTGCAGAGTTAAAGGTAACAATTTTTTGGGTGGAGTTTTTTGATTTTTGAAAATGTTTTTAAAAAAAATTTTGATTTCTTTGTTGTGCTTTGAAAAAGTTATCAAATTTTTAATTTGTTTTTGCTTGCGTTTGGTTTGGTTAGCTATAAAATATCTGAAAAGCTGCACTCTATTCTGGCAGTCGCTCAGTGGCTCAGTGAAAACCGATTGAGTGACAATTTGGGAAAGGTCGATTGCTCATTGTTCAGTCTGAACTATAGTGGCTAGCGGGCCTGAGCTCAGAAACTGCTAACATTGTTTGCCTCAACATATCTTTATGAGGCAATATACAGAAAATACATGCAGAAAAAAAATGACAGATGTGCATACAGATAATGCCTGAGGGTGGACTGTATGCGTCGAAAACCGGGCTTGTAAATTTTTTTTTGGTTAGGTGTGTGGCCCCGTTGCAATGTCACAATGGAAATTTTGCCCGCAAAGGAAAAGCCTTGAGTACCAAAGTCTTAAATTTTCTCAACTTTCTACTCAAATTTAGAGTTGGATATTTTATAAACTACCCGCAAATGCAAAAATATTCAGTAATTTGTCACATCAACCAGTGTTAGTTGGTAAATATGTATATATTACCACAGTGCTCCCCAGGGAAATGAGAAGTTTGGTCAGAACCTCCCTGCTATCCCAATACTATTGACGAATTTTTTTTTATATTTCAGGAAATACAAGAGAGGTAGTGTATCCAGCAGCTTTTACAGACTATACGCCACTGGAATAAAGATCTCATCATCATGTTGGTAAAAGTACGAATTCTTATCAGACCAATATTCAAGGTAATAAAAGCCTAGAAATTAGGCCCCCTGCTTCTTTTTTCCATCTTTAATTACTCAAATAATACTTTGTTGTAAACATTTTGCAAGTTTTACGACAAACTATTTCCCCACAAGCGTTTAATAACTTTGAGTAATATATCATAATAATTTTTTCCCTGTACGTAATTCTTGTTGCGCGACATATTCAAAACGGTCTAAACGGTGAAGATTGAAACCTCAACTTAACATTAATTAACATCAGGTTAAGGTCACGCGAACAGCAATTTTAAAAGAAACAATGCCAATAAAACATTTAAATAACCTGAGAAATCAAGTTTCCTGCCAACCAACAACTTCTCTCCTTTTTGCTTGTAATTGGAGCGAAATAATTTTAATTAAATAAATAAATAAATATCTCTTACAACAGTATAATCGGTTAAAATAAATGAGCTTATAGAAGGAGTATAAGGAGCATGTTGTTCTTACACTTGAATAACGACAAATGCATTTTGCTATTCGATCAAATTCGCCTAAAAAAATTTATTTATATAGGATGTCCCAATGACCTGACTGGGTACTGAGTGCTCCAAAAAAAAATTTATGCATAGGATGTCCCAAAATCAACGCAAGATTTGAATTTGCCACCAGTTTTGCAGCAAATTGTTTGGAACCTTGAAGATGGAACAATTTGACAGCTGAGAGTTTAGGGGTAGTAAAACTGTTTGAATAAAATAGGAGACGACGTTTTAGTTTATAGATTATTGTTATTTATTTATTTAGATTAGGTCATTTTCAGTAAATCATAAAGTAGGCCTACGTAGAATTCGGCTGCTTAAACACACTTTTTCGTTGAAATCTGGCTGATTTGGTATAAAGAACAATTTGACAGCTGAGAGTTTAAAGTTGGTGAAAATGGAGCGTTATACAATGCAACAACTTAGTTTAGTTTCATAAGTAATGCACACTATAATTTCAGACGAAAGTCATTTTGTTGTAACATCACACAATTTCTATCAGTCAAGTGAGAAGTTTTGCACCACTGTAAGAAGTAATCATTTCATAAATATTGCACACTTCCAATTATTTAGGAATATTGTTCAATAGTAAAATGGTTGTTGTATTGTAGAACACTCCATTTTTACTGCCCCTAAACTCTCAGGTTTTTCAGGATTTACAACAAAAGTTTTCATTTTTCAACAATTTACTCCAAAAATGGCGGTAAATTCAAATCTTGCACTAATACGGGACAACTTATATAAAATGTTTTGTATAAGTACCCATTCCCAGCCAGGTTAAAATTCTCTCAGGGTGTACAGAAAACAAATATACTTTCAGGACACTATATCCTTGGTACTCAAGTATCCTTGGTATCCATGGTGCGGCCCACCAAGCTCTGCTGAGTGACCCAGTGACCCTGACAACGGAAATTTGGCCCCGGGAAGGAAAAAGCTTTGAGTACTAGTACCAAGGCCCTATATATTGTGCACGTCAGCTCGGGGAACAAAAAATTCACCTAAACAAAGATCCAAAGGGTGTGATTGCGCTGTCATTTTACAAACAAGTGTTCTCTGAAAGGTGAATAAAAATAAATAAATATCTAAATGGTAAGTGGAATAATATGCATGAAACAACACCTACGTATTACCTGAAACAAATTCCAGAAATAATCCCCTGCGCTATAATTTATACTATAGGGTGTTCCAAATTTGTCGCATATTTTGAATTTGCCACTTTTTTGCTTTTAATTTTTGGCAACCCTGAAAAAAGAACGATTTGACAGCTGAGGGGTTAGGTTTGGTAAAAATGGAGCGTTATACTATACAAAAACTTGCTTTCATTATTGAATAATATTTCGAAAAACTATAAAAGTGTGCAATATTTATGAAATGATTACTTTATACAATTGTGTAAAACTTTTCACTCGACCGACAGATATGGAAGGGATTCTTCATTTAAAGCTGCAGTCTTCGCGAAATGAGTTTTGTCTGAAATCAGTGTGCATTACTTATGAAACTAAGTTGTTGCATCTCATACCGCTCCATTTTTACCAACTTTAGACTCTCGGCTGTCAAATTGTTCTTTTTTCAAGGGTTCCCAACAATTTGCTGCAAAACTAGCGGCAAATTTAAATTTCGCTTTAATTTTGAGACACCCTATATTTCATCCTATTCCCGGGGTTGAGACACTGCTCTGCTCTCTGGATATAAAGCCTGTTTAAGCCAGACCAACTACAAAATGTTTCGCAGATGACATGAGGAAAAAATTTTTTTTGACACCCTATATAAGGAAAATTTGTTTTCAATTTCATTATTTATAAAACTACGCTAAGTTGTTGCATCGTATAACGCTCCATCTTTACTTAACCATAAATTCTCAGCTGTCAGTCTGTCCTTTTTTGACGATCCACAGCAAATAATATCGGAAAATATTGCTTTGATTTGGGACACACTATATAAAACAAGAATCTCATAACCACGGCGGATCGTTTTGTTCTAAAGCAGAGAAACAGACACACACACATCTGGAAGAAGCGATTGACGGATCCGAGTTTCCACAAAAAAGTATATGAGCGACATCCTCGTCGTTCTATATACGGAAATCACTCATATATCATCATCCCACATGTTAGAACTCAATTATAACTAACGGATCCCATATTCGTTTGTAACATAAACATTATTAAAATAATATTATGTGCAAAAGTCACTAATTAACGAGAAAATAACTTTTGTTTGGCTGTGTTGAATAAGTAATTTCAGTTAATAATAATCTTTGGAAAGTTAAAAAAAATGAAAATTAACATCAAGTTGTGTAAATCATAATAACCAATCAAAAAGTTTGGTTAAAACGAGTAAAACTAGTTTCATCCACCGCGGATTCATTTTCACCATTATAAAAAAGAACACAAAACAACAAAAAAATAATTCCGGATTTTTTTACACCATCAACCATTCTTAATTGTTTAATTTATTAAAGGACTAAATTTCTGTAATTTATTTAAACAAATTTTTGCATCTCTTACTTTCGTGCTAATAAACTTGTAAAGCGAGAAAGGAAAATATAATTTTGTGAGAATCGCTAATTTTGAGGTTTTTTTTTACAGCCAACATGTCGTCTGTTTCCTTTTTTTTTAATACTCAGCTCGCTACTCCAGTTTTTATAACGTGAGTGACTTTAATTAAGGGCGGGGGGATGTATTTTATGGTTGTTTAATTGGTCAATCAAGCAGAGTGCTCAGCTGGTCCAGGACATGGGTTTTAGCGTTATTTGCCATGTGTTTGTGTGCGGTTTCCTCTTTCCCCGCCAGTTTTTGTATGACCTATTTATGATTTATGATTAGTATAAATTTTTAAAAAGATTGAAACGGTTCTGTTTAGTACCAAAGCCAATCTTTGTTGACATTTTAACCGGCTTGTAATTAATAATCGGTCAGTGGCCAGTTGTGTCATGAATAACTTCCGCTTATGTCTCTAAATTATATTTTTTTGAATAACGCTTAAAGGAAAAATATATTTTATAAATATTCTACTAACTTATTCTATAACTAGAAGAACTGATAATTTGGCTGTACGGTTTGCCGGCCGGTTGGCACCTGATGCCAAGGCAGTAACCCCTCTTGCTGACTGGGGCTTAGGATGCCGCCGTTGGCATTAGCTCTTCTGTTGCCATTCTCAACGTGGCACCCGCTGCTCTCTGTCGGCCCGTCGGTAAATGTCCTAGCGGGCCAGCAGAGTAGGCCTTTGGTCCGCGGGGAGTATTTTATTTCCTACCTACCCTCTATCACTTCTTGCATAGTGAGTAGCAAGTGTTTCCCTATCCGCTACCTGGGGACGTATCCTCTAGGGGTAGGTGCCCCCGAGGATTCTACTGACTTATTTTGTTTTTCGTTTCGGCAACTTCCTCGGACCACGTCGTCATCACTTTCTCCTAGATTCCTCTTTCCCCCTTCCTCCAGTATTCCTTCATTTTCCTACTTCTCGTGTTCCTCCTTCTTCTCCTCAGACCACGCTTCTCCAGTCTTCAATTCCGCCCTCGGGCGGAATCTCTGAGTTTCCAGTTTCTTAGGCATCGTGTCCCGCAGCTCGAGGCCTTGCCGCGCAACTTATTATTTATTTATTTAACTTTTATTTTTGTTTCCAATTACTGTTTCGCTTAGTTTTCTCTTAGTAATCTACCGCACTTTATACTCTCCTCGTGATTGAACTCAGACACATACTTGGCCAAGACTAAACATCCTCTACTCAAAATCACCTCGAAGTTAGATTGACTAGTTATCGTCCCGGCCTCTCGAAGTCTATTCAAATGAAATATTTAATCTTAACAATATCATTAAAAATATTTTTGATGTTTAATAATGACACCCAAATCAGTGTGCATTATTTATGAAATGATATACGTGTCTCTCATACTTTCTTTTTCCAATAAAACTGTTGCATAATAAATCAACATCCTAACTAACATCCGCAAATTAACGCTAATGGACTTATGGATATTGAATTGAGTCTTATAATAGTATGTACTATTGAAGTGAGTCAATTTGACTCATATCTTAACAACAAATTTAAAAGATGTATAGTATAAAAGTTTTTGGTATAATTGACACTAAAACAACAGAAAAAATTTCTAAACAAGTGACAATTAAGAGAAAAAAATATTTATAATATATTTCTGATCATGTACCCTTCTCAGATGTCAAATTTATCCTTGTATACATATATTATTAATTATATTATAACTGAATATATGTCATTCTCAATTATTAAACATACAGCGAGGAGTAGATTTTCCAAGCAATAATAAATCAACAGAAATAAATAAACCAAACACCGCCATCTACTTAACATAATCAGTTATTACTCTGATTAATGACGCAAATCTTAATAAATGGATAAATAAAAGTAAATAAATAAACAAACAAGCAAATGAACAGTAATAAAATTAAATAAATTAATATCTAAACAAATTACTAACCTTATAAATATGCACATTAATAATAAATACATTAAAAAATAAATAAAAGTAAATAAATATGCAAATGTATGACTACACAAATAAATACGTAAATAATTAATATAAATAAGTAAACGATTAGGATCCAAACAATACCAAAATTTATATAAATATTAAATAAAGAAGGTTACCTTCTCAGTTTCGTCTACGTCTCTTGTAAATCGTTATGCGTATTGTTTTTGAAACGAGTTCTTTAAAGTGTGCAGTACTTATGGAATAAATTCACTATAAATAAGGCATCCAACTTCATCGGAAGAACTATCTATGACTCAACGTAATATTTACAAATTTCTATTTTTAGGTGCGAGATAGACGTCAGCTATTAGAATTCACTGTTCTCAAGGTTCTACAGCCTTTCACCTGTCCTGTTCACATGATTATACAGTTTCCAGTTAATGAAATACACAACAAAAGGACAACCACACCTTTTTGCTAATTAATCAAACAACACTGAAGAAAAATTTATTTTCACTAAAAACTTGATGGGTTGAACAATCATCAGGGGCAATGATTCTTGCAAATGAAACATGAAAAATCTCAAACAGAAATCACAAAATTGTCTGTTAAAAGTAGAAAAATATTGAAAGAGATAAACAGAGAGAGAGAGAGAGAGAGAGAGATTCGTTTGTTAATAGAGAAAACAAAAACGACACGCAACAGAAGATAATTGGAAGCGATTTTTCATTAATATTTGCTTTGGGAAGATGGAGGCGGACAGGCCATCGCATATACAGTATATATAATTTTTTCCTTTCAAAAGTAAGTTCACTCGAGTGGACAAACACCATTCAAGCGTGTACGACTTTTTATTTGGTTGAAATAAACCAATAAAAGGGCATAAAATAAAGAGGACAAATAAATAAAATATTTTCAATCGAAACTCGCTCATATTTTCGACGACAAACAAATCCAAGAGTTCACGGTTTTATTTTTATTTTATTTTATTTTGTGTCGCTACGAAATGAGTCTGCTGCAAAATATTTTCTCTCTTTTATTTCCTCTAAACTACAAATTAACAAGATAAGACGAAAACAAGGAAATATGAAATGAAACTTCGATACAAGAACAAGTTCTTGAAGAAGCGAATAAATAATTGAACAAAGAACAATTGACTTATATAGTGATGCTGTATGCGTTGGTCGGTAGAGATACTAAACGAAGTGATGAAATACAGAATAAAAGCCAGGAGGTAGAAACAAAGAACTGTTGGGCAAGGATCAAAGGGAAAGAATAAGGTAATGGGATGTGGACAGATTTATGTAAGAAAAATATCAAAAAACCGTTCAAGATGCATTTCTATAGAATAACAGAAACAGGCAAAGGGTTAAAGCCTGTCAAAGTCTGTCAGGTTTTGACGGGGAATTGAGGAGGTAAATCAAAACAGAACAGAATAAAACCAAAAATGCACAATGAGTGTTTAGGGAGTTGGTACTGAAGCTTTTCCTTCCGGGGTCAAATTTCCATTGTGACCATTGCGACTGGGCCACCCGACTTACCAAAGGAAAAAGTTTTTACAAGTCCAGCTTTCGACGCGTACAGGTCACCCTCAGAGCATCATCTGCATGAGTATCTGTCAGTCTGTTTCAGTATATATTTTATGTATATTGCGTATAAAGATATGTTGAGGCAAACAATGTTAACAGTTTCTGATCACAGGTCCGAACATTTTCACTCGATCAGTTTCTACTGGACCACTCAATAGAACTTGGCGGATAGCAGTTTGAGTGCCAAGGTTCTAGAGGAACTGTTAGCAAAAGATATAATAGAAGATAACTGTTTAAAAGTAAAACCTTCAAATAACAAAAAGAAATAATAATAATATAAATGAAAAAAGAAGAAGAGCGAAGGTGAAGGTGCGACGAAGGAAACTAGGAACAGTCTACAATCTGATGAAGAGCGGTTGTTCGCGCACAAGCTCTATAAATCTCCCAGCCAGCATGAAAATTTAAGAAAATGCTAACACGACTTCTGGGTCTCATCAATGAAAATGGGGCATACAACGAAGACACAATATCCAACTAAACCAGCATGGAAAAAGGTTTCAGATGAAATTAAAAACCGAAGACTAGCGTCTTTTCCTGCTAATAAAAGAACATCAACAAAGCCTGGCTTAAAGAAAAGCAGAAAGACCTTGAAAGAGACGAAATGGGTATGGATAGGAGAGCCATGAAAAGAAGACTCTACTTTCATCAGAGTTTTACTGGACACCCAAAACGAAAAGCAGGAGGAAGATGAACCGAAGAAAAAAAATCCAACAGCATGAGAATGAACGACTACGAGATCCAATAAACGACAGCAAAAAAGTTTGAAACAAGAATGGTCCCTACAACAAAACGTAACTGAGTCGTTTGACTGTGTGAAAGATGTGAGAGAAAGAACATTCCTCAGGAGAAGTATTAACAAAAGATTGTAGAGAAGAAGATTATTTAAGAGGAAAGCCTTCAAAACGAATAACAATAAAAAAAGAAGAAAATTATACTTTTAACAATGAACGAATCTGGTCAAACAATAACTTGGCACAAACTACTTCACGTATATACTGAAACCTCCTCCTCCTCTTCGAAAGAGATTTATTTCACAAGTTCAAGGTGCATATGATTAGGTTACAACTCAACCTCACCATAAAACAAAAGAAGAAAGGCCTAATCAATAATATAACTCATTTGAAAACCCCAAAACATGTGATTAGGATATTCTGATACTAAATGTATTATTAGGGTCAAAACTTCTACTGTTAACTTTCTTTAAGTCCTTTCATCAGGGTCATAGAAGGCATTTACAAGTAGATAATGGAAGGTTATTTTGAGATTCATCATCATCCGCCGAATAAAAGAGGGCTTGGCATGGAAATTTTTTTTCTAAAAAAAAGTAAAAATCTGCATACTTAATTATAAGTTCTTACCTTTACCAACTTCTAGAGGTGTCTAATATTATCTAGCAGAAAGTTATTTCTTTTTCACTAGTAACGGTTCGTCTTCTTTTTTTACTGCTCAGATATTTCATTGAGAACAATTAGTTATCTAGCTAAAGATTTTTGACTTAAAAAAGAAACTGCGCACAAAAAAAGTATTCTGTCAATTTAATCCGTCCCTGTCGTTGTTGTTTGTTCATCAGAAGTAACAATAGAGAGGAGGCGGAGGGAGGACAGGAAAAAGTGTTACCAGAATTGATTAATTCATATTTCAACAAAGAACAAAAAACATCTGACTTGGAAATTGTAAAAAAGTGACAGACGACATTCTCACAAAGGCAAACGAATTGTTTGTTTCTTTTTGTCGAAATCAGTTTAACCGTTTCCTTGAATCCTTGTAAATTCTTGTCTTGTTGTCTGCTTCTGGATCAATCAGTTTTGCTAACTTTACCAAATAGGTTAGAAGCAAAAGTTTGTTTCTTTTTGGTCATTGGTCTTCTCATGTTTCTCTCTCCTTTTGTTAAGGTATTGAATGTTTTACAGCGTTATAAACGAAATTAGATTCTTTCTATTCGCGTAAATAAAGACTATATAATATCAGAGGGTATGAGGAAGAGAAGAATAGCCTTCTGGACACCTGAGAAGAATGGACCGACCAACTAGATATTCCTAAAGAAGGAAACGGTAGAGGATCTCAGGATAGTAGGAATTACGAAAGAGCAGCAAGGTCGCGACATTCTGAAATAACAGCCAAGTTTAAAACCGTGAGAAGTTTACTGGTGAGAAAAGAAAAGTACCAATAAAGTTGAGCTGAAACCACATTGTCTGAAAACGAAACGAAAACAAAAGGAGGAGGAAGAAAGAAAGGATAAAACACTATGGCGCTTAGAGCTGAGATACAAAGGACATCTGAAATGACACGAAAAATAGGAGAAGGAAGAAAGAAAGTATAGGACAGGATTAGTAACTCTGCATATCGCAGATACAGGAACAGGGGGTGACACTATAGTGGAATATGACAGTTTGAAAGAAGAAAGGAAGAAGACTGAACTTGAGCCTTGAAGGTGAGAACATACTCCGAGAAAGAAAGATGGGCTCTTAAAACAGACTATAGCTTGTTTTGTGCTGGATGAAGGGAAAGAGAGAGATCTGCAAAAACCGAGAAGGGTAGGGAATATCTAAAAAATAAATAAACAATATAATTAAGCCATAGAAATATCTCACTAAACCTAGATAATATAATAGGATCTATCGGTATTTGTTGGAGAAAAATAGAAGAATGGCGTGGTTCCTAAAGACCGGAAAGGATCTTACGGAATCAGGAATCATGCAGTAAAACCTTAAGCAGCGTGACAGAATGAAGAACGAACTGGAGCCACAGTGGTTTCTGCCGAAAACCCGGTTGAAGACAGGTAGAGCATGGTTTGATGAGAGATAAACAGCCCACAGCAACAAGATGAGGGAATATTGGGGGAGGAAGAAAGAAGAAGGAAAAAGATGCAGCAAAAGAAGTGGTTCAAATGATGGCCGACACGGAAAAAGAAACCAAAACATAAGAATATGTAGAAAAATAGGAGGAAGAGGGAAACAAAATAAGTTTCAAAAATTTATAAGAAAAACTAGAAGCATGAGGAAGCTTAAACATTCAACCTGACAGGGTGAGCCAGCGTTCCTTCATCGAGGCCTTCCAGACAGGTGTGTCAAGATAAATGAATGAAATGAATCATCTATTAAGATATATTGCGCCGGCCTAATTGTGTCATTAACAAAATGTAAAGAGCATCTTCGGTCATCTACAAAATTCAGGTACGAGCGCAATGATGTATCATTTATATGAACCAAAAATTAAAAAACAAATCTCATCCGCGTAAGGTGTAGAAGATGATAGTTCGTTTTTGGCAATCATGTTTACCTTTCGCAGTGATCCGGATCAATTCCTGGGCTGAGAAGTGGCGGAACCAGCTCAATGAGAGCAAGTCGACACATGTCAACTTCTCATTGAAGAGGTTCAACCCAGTACCAATCCAGATAAATGAAATAGTGATAGAAAAAAAAAATTAGGCGTAGTACCTGGATATGACTTTAAATCAATGATGGCGACCATTTTGAACTTGGTGTGTCACAATTTTGAAATACAAAAACCAAAATTTGAAAAACATTTTTAGGGTAAACTCAAATAAACCGATTACTCTGGCAATACACAAGATATTCTCTCAAAGTTATGCGAACGACTACCTGCTATCATGAACCCAACCACTCTTTTCACCCCGTGAGTCATCTTTTGACGTCACCAGACACCACCACTTAGTGCGCTGTCTTACACCCATTTGTCGCAAACAATATTAATTTACATTTAGAGACTTGTTTGTAGCATATTTCATTGTCACTTAACATACAAAATCAAGATAAATATATAGTAGTATAAGTAAGGCATATAAGTCCAATATAATAAAAAATACTTAGTAAGTTAGACATGTAACTTATCACTTATTATTTGTTATTTACCTATACTTTACTACATTATATAGTTATGGTGGGTATACTCTATATTATATATAGTATAATATGCTCATATACATACTTATATACCGAAGGGAGGACTCGTCAGAACACATGTGGGACGAATGTCCTCTTTCGGAGAACTAGAGGACATCATTATGGGAGATTATCGGAGAAGACATCCGTTACTGGAACTTGGCCAAAGTCTTGTTAGAAATTCAGAAGAACTAACGAATGCCATAATGGCCAGAAAAATCAGCGTATAACCTTCCCAGCCCGCTGGAAACTTAATGTGATTCGGGCTATACAGGGTGGACCATTTTGATCTCTTCAGTCGATTTTCTCGAAAACTATGACAGTTAGCGAAAATTTTTTTTGGCAAAGTCGCCCGGTTGGAAGGGGAACAGATTATGGTAACCATTGAAGATGCCTTTCACCAAAAATGAGCTCGGATGTCAGCACTGACACGCCGTCACTCTTCGACTCAGGTGGAAAGAATGTATACAAACAGAAAATAGAGGAGCTCTACTCTAGGTACAGGAGCTTTTACTGGCTGTCAGGAAGAATATCTGGTTTGTCTTTTTACAAACTTCTTATCTATCAACCGATACTACTTGGGCTGTAATTAAAATAAATTGATTACCTTCCAAGATTCAACAGCAGTGTTGCTTCATATATACTTAGAGCTTACTGTTTTGTTGAAAACCAGAGAAAAAGGATTTTTGATTTGCAATTCACTCAGTCATCAGTTGAGTCCGGCAATTTGCGTGATTTTAAAATTCCACGGATTCCGATAAATGAAATTACGTTAATAACTTCATTATCTGGGAAAGCAAAACCTCAATATAGTAATAACTCCTTATAAGGGTAACGCGACATTTAATTCCCTTATTTACAAATGGATTGATTTTGCAGGATTCACTTTTAAAAAACAACTCCATGGAAGCCATTCCTTTTTTGTTGTTTTTCTTTTTTATTTTGAAAGGGAAAAAACTACACATATGGTAATTATATATTAAAAATTGTAAGATAATACTTTTTCTCGATTATTATTCTGACTGCATTTACCAATTAGTTCTACAATAGGTAAGAGGATGAACCAAACATTGTTTGTGGTTATTCTTCTCTTGAGAGTTATTTGCTTTGGTTCATAAGTTAATTACAATTGCTGAACGGTTTTTAACAATTTTTTTCCCTCTTCTTCTTCTTGTAATTGCATCAGCCGATCGCAACACAACCAACCTATTTCGAGATTAGGCTAAATAACCTTCCTCTTGGGCGTTTTTCCTAGACATCAACATGCTTTTTCAGCCGCGTGTAAAACATTCTTGCTAACAAAACTTTTTTTTTGTAGCATGGAATAATTCCTGCATGCGAATTTGTTTTTGAATCTTCCGCCATTTTTTTTTTAATTTTTAATTTGTGTTTTTAGTTGTCATGTCTTGGTTTAGTTAATATGCAGTAGAGGGATGAGCAACACGCGGCCCGCTGAAAATGTTTATGCGGTCCACCAAACATTTCTAAAATTGAATTTATTATATCCACTTTCACTCATCGGTATATTGTTATACAATTAATTATAATAAAATGGTAGTGCTTACTGTTAGAGAAAAACACCGCGATATTGAGAGTTTTGTTGCTCTTACCTTTTCGTTGTGATGCTCCTTGATTGTCCGGCCCCGGAATTCCTTACTGGTGGGAGCTCCAACGTTGACATTGTACGCGAAAAGGTAAGTTTGAGAAAACCGCACTTGAGAACAACACTCATGTGAATATACGAATGTAAATCACGAATTGAGAATAACCGAATGAGTGAGAAAAACGTAAAAACCTAATGAAAAACTTACGAGGAAAACCTAATAATGAAAAGCTTAAAACCCGCGAGAAAAACCTTGAACATATCGAGTAAAACCTAGAGTCGAAACTTAACTACTAAAAACTTGGTCTCCACCAGGAAACTCTACTTGTTCGTCTCCTGCGGAAACCTGCTTTTCCGCGATTGCAGGGGTGACCAAACCTAAATATTTCTAACACATACTAAACCGAAACCATTTTTTGTGATGAGTTACTCACTTGTCGGCGACTTGTTCAAACTTGCAATACCTGCGCTCCGTGTGTCTTGTGCTTGTTTGTGCTTGCTTCTGTCACACAATCAGTCAGACTGCTAAGCACTTTTAGCACTTTTTAATTCTTGTGTTTCTTGAAAGGCGTCAGTGCAATATTATTGTCAAAAAGGTAATATTAAAGTTTTTATTCAAAATTAAGTTTTCCTACAAATTTGTGAGGCCGGCAATAAATTTTAAAATTTAAATTGGTCCGTTGATTCAAAAGGTTGCTCACCCCTGGTCTTGTCTAATGTTTCAACCTCAAGAATTTAGAAACATTATAAACAACTGTCTGAGCTTTTTCATATGATATGTAATATATTTATTCATATGATTAGTACTCGTAGGAATACCTGTTTTAACTGCAGTAGCCACTGTCGCTTGACCACAGCTCTCTCTATTGGATCACAAACTACTAGAGTACTTTACCACTTAGTGGAGAGTCGGCAACATGCGGTCCTTTGCAACTTTTTGTGCGGCCCGCCAAAGCACCAATATATTTATATTTATATTAATCCATATGTTATTGGAATTGTATTTACCTTTGTGCCATATATAAACACTCCTAGAGTGTATTAAATTCATTTAAAATGAATACTCCAAGAAAGAGTGCAATTATGAAATGAACCCTTCAAGACATTGTGCAATATTTTTGAAATGAATTCCTCATGAAAGTGTGCAGTATTTCTGAAATAAACCCTACAGGTCATTGACCAATGTTTTTAAAATAAATCTTCCAGAAAGTGTGCACTATATTTGAAATGAATCTTTTAGGACAGGGATCGGCAACCTGCGGCGCTCTGCAACTTTTTGTACGCACCAATATAGTTATATTTAAAATTGTTGTTCTCTGACATTATTGTTATTGTAGCATGTCAAAAATAAATAATAAATTTTTTCTATATTTTTAAAATAATATTCATACTCTTATATGATATAAAAGCATTAATAATGTTATATAAAATTAGTGGCCGCAAAAAAATATTATATTTTGAAAATGATCCGCCGTTCGAAAAAGGTACTCGACCCCTACCTTAGAGTATTATACTTACAAACAATACTATACAATTGTAGAGTACTATACAAACAATACTTTTGTTTCTAGGTACAATATTTATTTATTTATTTTTGTTTTAAAAGGAATTAAAGCTGCATCAATGAACTTATAATCATAAAAACAAGTCGGTTCTGATCAACTGTTTTATTGATTGTGGTTACACCGTGAGTAGTGGCGTGTGGTTGCAATGGCTGATAAGAAAACTGTGTGGGAATTTTATGAATATAGTAAAAGACTTTAATAGAAAATGAATCGGTATATAATGGCTTATGTAGAAAAGTGCATAAAAATAACATAAAATATTATTGATTCATTTAGTCTGATAACATTTTAGCTACAGTGTCTAGTTGGGCAGAATCAATGGAGGTTGACACTTGCAAAAGTTTGTGTGACGTTGATGTACAACCATACTATTCTATATTGAATGAAATATGCTGGGTAGTTTAGGAAGACGGGAGGAAGCTAGACCGAATGTGAAAGTTCAGAGCTTCCATTCGATATTTTCGTCGATGAGTACCCGAGCGTTTGAGATAAAGGTCCGTATACTGTTTATTCTTTAAACCTAATATCTTTCCATGTTTCTCAGTTTTCCTAAAAACAAAATAATTTTCCTAACATGAAATAGTTTTATAGTTTTGAGTTTTATTCCCGTTTTTCATCCTTGAGCCTGACCGGATGTGGGAGAGGTCTGGATCACACGATCATAATTTCTCTAGTCAGGTCTTTGACTACTATACCACCGACCTCCCATGTTTTTCTGAGATAAATTAGTCGTGGAACTCGTGCACCATAATTAATGCAAAATATGTTCCCAAAAGTTCCCGGAAGGATTTTCCTTTAAAAAAATGATTCCCTCTGTCCAGTCTACAGAACTTTTCATAACCTAAAAATCTTTATGTTAATAAGAATTTTAGATTTCTCACCAACCGCTCCGACTCTGCTTCATCAGCCAACATTATTCAAAACATTATTCCGGGAACTTTTGGGACGGATCCTTCATCGCAGAAAATACAAGAAAAGAGATTTTTCGACACAGGGTTCACAGACCGGAGGCTACTGATTAGTAGCCGGAATTCGAGCTACCTAATCCTCAAACTCTATAACTATTGTTATCGATCTTGTAAACCATCGTCCTTGAATTAATTTGACTCGAGATTGCTTCTATAGAACACAAAAGTGGTTCGTGGTTTTGTAAACAAATAGAGAGCGCTGCCGTCATAAAGTATCTGCAGTAGTACCTGCACAGGTATCCGTACTTGTACTTTTATCCACTTCAGTCCAAGTTCTTACAGCATGTTCCTCTTTTTACTTACGGAACGAAAGCCTTTCATTTCAAAAATCTCTCACACATTATTTTTTTATAAATATATATTTATTAATATTAACATATACGGATTTTTACTGTATGTAATATATACAAATTTTTCGAGGCATTTCAGGTTACTTTCCTTCGACGTCCAGACAAGAGCTTGAGATGTTGTTAGCTCTACTGCTAGAGACCATCTTAGTTCTGCAGCCCTCATGCAATCTACTAGAAAGTGTTCGGCCGTCTCTATACACAACATAATATATATTTATACAATCATAAATTTCTCCCTCACAAAAAGCCCACTTAAGTCATTTTTTGTTCCACAAAAAAATCACACAACACCCAAGCTCTTGACCTATAGCGACCACCCAAGCATCATTTATAACTTTCATATTTATCACAAGAAAAAATCACTGCTCCAATTCTGTCGTCTGTTTTTATTGTTTGAAAATAAAGATAAAATCGACTACCATTGTAGTTGGTTTTATCTAAATTCAGAGACAAACTAAAGCTAAAAAAGGAAAAAAGAAAGAAGTTTCAACAACAAGAACCAAAAACCATTTTGAAAACTTGTCTTTTGAACCCTTGCATAACGATGACGTGTTCAAGTTATTAACTTATGTATCATAAAGATTAATAATACTATTTAAGGTCGAACACTGATAAAAAGAAATAAAAGAAAGGATAAAGAGATTATTGCCGTACGTGCGGTTGGTGTGAATTGTTTTACTTTACGATATATCGAAATATATGATCTCGAAGCGAAATAATCGGGAAACGAGGCCAAATTCTTTGTAATTCTCTGACTGATTTTTTTATTTTTATTTTTTAAAGGATTGGTTCGTTTTAATGCCGGCCAAATAATAAAAGATTACTGCCTTAAATATTCCTCTTTAACGTGTCACGAACCTGTTTAAATTCCTTTGTTAGAGATCTTTTTTTTTTTCATTTTTCGGTTTTTTATTTTGGAGAATGGCACATGACAACTTTGGTGGGAAATTGCTCAGAGCATTTTGATTGAAATTATCTTTCTGAAATTGCCATATTTAGGGAGAGAGAGAGAAGTATGAAGTATCCTCTTGTATACTGAAATTCTCACTTCCATCAGAATTAGAAAATTTAATCTTGATTGAAATGATATGCCACCATTATGACTTATTTTTTGGGTTCTTGAATCCGTTTTCAGGTTTGGTTTTAATATTAAGCCCACCGGACTGGTCAGGTGACGGATTCCAAAAAAATTTTTTTTATTACACCGTCATGACTTTTCCGGAAATATCTGTACCATTGTGTTTTTGATCATGACGAATTTTTTTATTATGTAATTTTTATTTCTTTGACTGTCTCGCGATAACATGTGATAACCGAGGAATTTGAGGAATTTACTATGCTCTGGAAAAGTGGAAAAACCAAACTAAAATTGATATTTTATACAGTAGAATATATGCCATTATAATATTGACACGTGTGGCCACCTAAGAAGGTGTGATTGAGTCATACTGATTGCAGAGATAGTCTATTGTTTAATGTAGTGATTTGACAGAAGGAATCTGCCGGTTAGGGACCACATAGACTCAACTCGGTAAATTTTGGGTCGCCGCTTTCCTCTTCGCCCAGTAGGCTACCATCCTCTCACTTACGATCTTCTTTCTTTCCTCCGTATATCTGGTTCTCGTTTTTGCTTCGTCTTCTCCTGAGAGTTCTTGAGAAGTTTCTTCCACAGGACATCCTGTTTAGAGATTTCTAGTTCTTTGAGGTCCTTTTTAGCCTCACAGGATCACTCTCCTTTGAATTTATTAGCCCAAAAGAAGGAACCCCCTGACCAGTCTTTTGGGGTTCGTACAAGCTACATGGCAGTAGAATTCTTCACTTTCACATCATCTCTGACGGTTTTGAAACATGCTGGTAGACTTGATATGTCACCCCCTATACTCGCCTCCTTTCTTGACTGGACCAAGAATTCTTCTCAGGATCTTGCGTTGCTTGAGCTTGAACAAAACACTCGGAAAGGAATATAGCCTTTTATAGCAAATAATAAATGTGGGAATTAACACTGTAGTTATGTATACTGTAACGCCCAAGAAGAGAAAATAAGAAATGAATATATTATTATTACCTATTTTGACCTTGTTCGACACGTGTTCTTTTACGTTAATTACCCAACTGCTAGATTCATAGGCGTCAAACTTCGTTTTAGTCTTGGAACTACGACAAAAAGCTCCTGGCTATATTGTTTGGAAACGGCTCTGACACAGATAGCACCAGTATATGCTAGCAGAACCAAGAAAAAATTTTGGTACCAAAAGCAGAACACAAAGGAGAGTGAAATTAGTTTTCAGTGTGGGTACGACATACCGGTCAAAAATCAGTCTTAGACACAAATCAACGTGATAAAAAGTCTGTACAAAGCAGTATATAAAATAAGATTTATAAATGACACCAAAATAAAGAGAACTATTTTGAATATAAGGAAACTATATTTTATAATATAAAATAATTAACACCTTCATTCTGTACGAAATTATATAGATCAATTCAAAGAGTTGTCAACTGACCGGTCGCGGTAGGCATGACCGGAGTGAAATGTCGAAAGGTATAGTGTTGAGAAATAAGGTTGTTTTCGTTTGAATCAGTTTATCTCTCGACTAATCTCTGTTATGATCTTCTTTTTAGTAAAATCGCAATCAAAGTTATCAAATGCAAAAAAGAAAATAAGAAACTGTGTCATCCGCGTTACAAAAACACAATCGCGTTGTACGAGCATGAACATAAAAAACATGGAAGACAGTAAAAGTTGATCAACAAGACTTATTAATTTAAAAACGAAAAGAGTAAATCTCATCTGCTTTTTCTTCTTCATCTTCTTCTAAAGACCAAGATTTCTCCTGCTTGCCGTGACCTCTTACATCCATCACTATGTGGATTTATTTATTTATTTTTTTAGGTGTTTGGCGCCTTGGATTATTATATCGCCTGCTGTGGCAACCATGAGTATAGAAAGTACTCGCACTTCATGACAGTTTGTCGCACCTTTTTCGAACAGGTATTTCCTACCCAAAAGGCGGGACAGTAAGAGACTCCAAAAATGAAATTTCCAGTTGACAGAGAAACAGGTTTTAATTTGTATTGGGTCTGCCGGAAAGTTCTGTCCGTTTCGAGAATAAACAAAACAGCAAAATATATTCGTCGTCGTCAAAGACCAGAGGGTGGCTTGTCAGAAAGGTCAAAGTCACCTGTTTGAAATTTCTCACACCATCTTCTGCAATTTCTACGAGAAACTTTATCTTCAGCCAACACTTTGAACAAATTTTCACTCCTGTATCATTTCTTCCTTTTTGAAATTCCTAGAAGATGCAGTAACTTAAATGAACTTCATCAGTAGTCAATACGTTCTCACCTGTTACTCACACGAATCATCCTCGCCTTAGTTCATTCAGGGATATAACCAGAAAAGCGTTTAATGAATATACACAAACTTACTATATATAATATATTCACAAATGTATATACAATATATATAGTATGTATACAATGTATATATAGTAGTAGTATTTTTGAAACGAGGTCCTCTTGAAAGTGCGTTAAATGAACCCTACAGGTCATTGACCAATCTTTTTAAAACACTTCCTCCAGAAAGTGTGCAATATTTTTGAAATGAATCCTTTAGAACAGGGGTCGACAACCTGCGGCCCTCTGGAACTTTGTGAGGGTCACCAGACCACCATTATAGTTGCATATGAATGTGCGGCTCGCATAAGGAAAATTATATTTTGAAAATGGACCGCCGTACGAAAAATGTTGCCCAGCCTATCCCTGCCTTAGGACATTGTGCGTTATTTTTGAAACGAAGTCTTTATGGAAATGAGCTAAATTCTAACTTGATATATAAATGTCAGTCAGAACTTTTTCCGGTAGACCTAATTGTTACACAGACAAATTCTTCAGTCGTGAGTGAGTGAATAAGTAAATTAGGCTTGAAAGATGGAAACGCGTGACCCGAGAGGGTCTTTTCGGAGAAAGATTTCTACAAAACTGTTTTGTTTTGAATAAGAAAGAAAAACCTGTGTTACGGGAATTCGGCGAAGGTCGCGTAAATTCGAATGGATGCTAGGTATTGGCATCCGCATTAAAATACTTTTCACTAAATTTTTATTTGAAAAAAAAAGTTTTTATGTCTAAACAGAAACATTCCATTAACTCGAGATAATTACCTTGGATGTAAATACATAATGGTTTCTGTGTCTGATTTATATTTAAATGCAGCTTCTAAAACCTTGAACTAAACCAAATGACGACACGTAAACAAAATGGATACCAATTATTTATAAGAATATGTGTATATACTATATATAGAAAAAAAACAATAGCCCGATGTGTGTAATTATAGTGCGATTCGGGAGTTTTTTTAACCATAATCTGTGAAAAATCCATTATCTGCGTCTGCCCATATTTGTTTTTATTTCTCTACTCTTGCCTTATCTAAAACTAACATGGCATCTCTCTCTCACCTTTTTCATTCTTCATTTTTGAATAACCTCTCTTTTAATGTGTTTGTGTAACACCTCGCTATCTTTCTCTCAGCCGACGATTTCAATTCTACGTCCGATGTTTGAACTCAATTTGTCTACTACTTCCTGTTTTTCATTTTTCATTCGTGATTTCAAAGGTTTAGGTGTGAAATTATCTCAGGAATTTTGCTCCTGGGAGTATTTCTTCGAAAAAAGGTGCAATTACGCCCATTTTTTAATTTATTCAGGTCTAAAATTATTGAATCGATTGTTTAAATATTGGCTACTGAACTTAAGACGAAAATGGCCCTTGTCTTGCTTCAAGCATAATCCAGTCATCATGGCTGGACACCACTGACAAGACTCATGTTACATTTTAAGTTATCGTAGTTGGTAGTGTTAGAGATGTTAAACTATTGACCATTACGTCACTCAAGTCAAATTTTTGGCAGGAATGATTGAATTTATTGTTATCTTTTCCAGGCGTTTCCTTCCTTCTTCTTTAACTGAAGGCAGCCTTTTTGGAACAAGGTTCGGTTTCGACTCCGAGAAACAACTTATGAAATGGTTTCTCCCGAAAAGTGTACAATATTTGTGGAATTAATACTCCTAGAGTGTGCTGTGTATTTAAAATGAACACTCTAAGAAAGTGGGCAAAATTTTTGAAATGAAGTCCTCATATGAGTGTGCAGTATTTTTGAAATGAGTTCCTCTTAAAGTGTGTTATATTTTTGAAATGAACCCTACGGTTATTGAGCATTATTTGAAAATAAATTTTCCAGAAAGTGTGCATTATTTTTGAAATGGATTATTCAGGACAATGTACAATATTTATGAGACGATCTAGACTCTAAGTCCAATGAGAAGTAAAGATGTCTGGAGAAGGTAACATCCTCCTATACACCCAAAATTAGACTCCAGTGGCGTACTAACACTAAGACTCCTGTTGTTTAGCTCGAACGGTACGAGGGAGAAAGATTCAGAGGGTGAATAGAATTTATCTATTTCCTGTGTCATCTTCTTATCTGGGAGTCATTTACGCTGGTTGCTGCGAAACTGGAGAGTTTTCCCAAGATCCCGGATATTATTCCATTTTGCATTTAAAATTAGTTTGTAAAGAAGACTTTTGTCAATTTGACAAAACCATTATCCACCATTTGTGAGAGTTAAAAAGTTCGCAAATATGTGACTACGGAATATGTCAACATTGACCATTTGGCTTATATTAGTCATCTTAACGTTTTCTCAAGTGGTGTTGTCTTCCTTTCGGCACATTGTTCTAGCTTCCGAGTTATTAACCTTCTCTCGAGTGTTTGTTGTCGTTAATGTTTGCAACCGTGCGGCTTCATTTTCATTATTTTCCTTTCTCCTTCTCCTTCGCTTTCTGGATGCTCAATAATATACCAGTCACGAAAAAGATAAAAACATTTTGAGCAATAAATTGACCGCGTTGAAAGATATATACGTACAGAAAGAATTTCGTTGTCTCCGACTGGAAAAAAGAAAAATCAGGTTTTTCGTCTGTCTGTTCGTTTTCTCGCAAAATATAGCACCTTCTTTGTCTTGGGGCAGAACGGAAGTCTTTGCCTTATTCGACCATTCCCCTCACTTCCATCGTGTCAAGGTAACAAAGTCCTTACTCTCTGAGAACCAGCTTCATCCTCCGGGGCTTTTCCATCTGCCTTTGTTGGACAATTTATTAGACAACTAATTATTGGGTATGAAGTTGCTCATTAATTCCAGGAGTCAATTAATTTACTCGCGGCCGATAACTGATTTGTCTCGTGTTTTATAAAAACGGAACAGTCTGGCAGTTGTTTTCAGGACTTTGTCGAGTGTTCAGTCCAGTTTTGAGGTGAAAATATTGGTTTGATGATTTTGTTGATGATAAGCTTCGACTTTTTTTCGCAATTAGCCAGACGTTTTTTTGCAGTTTAGTCGGGTGTTGATGTGTCGGTGGGTGTTTATTTTGGTTTTAGTGGTATATCAACAACAACAACAAAAATATAGTTATTTTGTTAGCAGGCGTCGAATGTTGAAACCTATCATTGCAGGCTGTTAAATCATTAAAAAAAAAATCGAAACGAGCGCGATGTCTTTGGTCAACAAAGCAAGTCCGTTTTAGTACTATAAATAGAAGAACTATAAAGCGTTTACGAAAATTAACGAGGAACAATTTCCAATTTGGGTATTTTAACGGTGAGATAAATAATTAACGGGGCGTAGATTTCTCATTGAGAAGAAAAAAATTAATAGAGAATTACTGGAAACAGAAAGATAATTGTTATCAGTTTCAGTGAGGATCATTATTATTATTATCATCGGGGAAAAAAAGTACAAACAAGTGCCTACCCACCTGTTCCTATAGATATCTAGAACTCGTTTACTGCGCAAGGTAAAGACACTTCCATATTCGTACATACAAACGCCAGGAATTTTTTTTTTTAGTTTAACAAACCTTCTCGGTTATTAGTCAGTCAACTTTTAAGTTTTTTTTGTTTGATATTGTCTAATTATTTATATCTATGAAAATTTTAAGTTTTTAATTTGAAATTTTAAAATTGACATGATTTTGCCGCTGGACAGACAAAATCAAAAATTAAAGTGACTGGCTATTAGTGGATTCGATTTTTTTTTTAATTTTCATTGGGCCTCTCTCTAGTGTTAGTTTTTGGTTTTTGTTAGGTTACCACCAACTCCTTCTCCTCTTCCTTGTGTTGTTGTTTTTTTGTAAATGAACATTTCGGAAGTCATAAATTACCCAGATCTTATCTGTTTAATAATTTAATGGGAGTGATTGACTTTTTATATGGAAAAATCAAATTTTGCCTTTTTTGTTTTAGCTCATCCAAATTTATCCAAATTAAATTATTAATAAATAAGGAAATTATGTTTTCGGTTGAAAGTCAGATGTCTAAATTGAAGAGTTGACTTATAGTAGTAATGTTTAAAGTAACTTTGAAAGGGTTTCTGTTTCACAAAAAGGGAAATTAATTTTAATACGTTTTGTGTGTTTTACTGCTTGGGTCCTTGGGTCAGTTTTTGGGTTTTTAGATGAGTTACTCATAAAACAATTTTTTTTTAATTGAGAAAATTATCTGGGTTTTCAGAGATAAATTTATTTTTTAAATGTAGAGAAATTTGGACTTGGCCTTTGATTTGGGGTTTGTTGCTCAGCTACGTTTTATTTAAATTTTCTTTTGAATTTATTTATATTATTTTTTAAAAATTTAAGTTATTGTTTTGTAAATTTTGTTTTTGTAGAGATTTATTTATTTATGTTCTTTATCTCTCTTAGACACAGTTAGTAGTTTACTAGGGGAATAAAAAAAGGAACTACTCAAACATCATATTACTGAAATGAAAAATAAAAATTTTTTGTGGCATCATCGGTTTTGCCAAATCCAACGACTGTTGCCAGACTTTTTATGATTTTAGACTTGAATAAAGAATCTAAAAGGCCCATGTACATAGTGGTACGCACTATGACAATACAAACAGACAGCTAAAGAAAGTACAAAAAAAAAGCCATTAAGAAGAGACCGAGTTAAGTGTATTAATGATAATTTTTTTTCTTTTGTTTTTCCGGTGGAGAATAAAGAACAAACTCTTGTGATAAAATAATAACAATAATTAATATTTAAAGACATTAGTCTTTCAAATGAGTACTTTAGAAAGAGCGAAATAGCCGCCGCCGCCGCCGACGTCGTTCATTCACGTTAAAATTACCGCAAAAACACGAAGGCGAGAGTGGCTTAAGCAGGAAGGCATTAGAGAACGGTCATTTCAAGTGGGTAGGATTTCAGATTTTTTGTCATTTTTTTTGTTTATAAATTAAAGAATTTTTGGGGAAAGTAAATCGGGAAACGAAAGACAACAACAACAAAAAACGATCCTGGAGGGGCGAATAAAAGAAATGAAAATGAGGCTTGGGTCTGCTAGATGCGATTTCAGGGCGTTTTCCTCTAGACTGATATGATAACATTAGAAAGTTTTGTAGTTTTGAGGGCGTCTGATGCGAGTTTTATTTTAAATTATATCCTTACCCGTTGTTGTAACCGATAGTATCTACTGTAGAAACCGCTCCTCTTATTTGCCAACAGAAAACGGATTTGGATGTGATTAGCAGCTATTAAAGGATTTTCCTTTAATAAATAATTTAATAAGTATCATATTTTTAAAGTACGCTCTCTGTTTATTTTATTATTTATTTTTACCATACATAGAATTATTCCAATAATTTATGTCCCTCGGAAAGGAAATAAATAGTGCCCAACAAAAAATAATCATCGTTGTAAGAAATTCGAGAATTTCCCGAAAGGAAACACCCAAAATGCTTTGAGAATATATAAATAAAATTATTATATTCTTCAAGTATTAAATCTTATATTATGGTGTAAGTAAACAAGCATCCTTATAACACACAATAGTATATTGGGGAAACGCTTGAGATGAGTATAATGTGTCGTCCATCCTGGTTTTATTTCTTTTGTTTGGCGAGGCTAATCACCTCACGGCTCACCAAATTAGAGTTTTAAGAAGACGTATGTCCATTCGAGTGGACCTGAGAAGGACGAAGGTCGAAGTATGTGGTTCATAATCATGTACAGCATGTAATGTTGAGAATTGAATATATATTTCTTCCTCCTTCATGGGCGGCTTTTGAAGAATGAAGGTCAGGTCGATTCCCAAGCGTAAATTTTCAATTAGAATATAACAAATGAACCTAATAATAAGGAGGAGGTATGGAGAGAAAAAAATTCCAAACAACAACAAAAAAACAAAGAGAGAGAGAGAGGAACAATTCTTTATACTCGAACATGAATTTTCCTGTCTCAGAATGGGCTACCCGATCTCCCATCTTTCCAAATCTCTTCTCTCTCTCTCTCTCTTCCTAATCGCGGATGGGTGTCTCACGTCCTTTCGAGTTATCGATATTAAATTGGTTTCTTGACCAGTGCCTGAAAACCGTATGGAACTGCGGTCAGGCTCTAATAATTCATACTTGACATAAATGATAAATGTCCGAGACAGTCGCTGGCTATAAGATTTAGGTACGTGATTTTTTTTTTTCATTCCTAGAGAGAGAGAAAAGTAAATGTTATCTAGCTTCTTTAATTACGCCTATGTATTTGTTATTAAAATACTCCGGAGATGTCTTCGAGAAGAAATTCTGTGCTCTATATTGTCACGATAGCAACCACTCTACTTGTTCTGCAGATTTTTTCTTATTAACTCCCCTTGCTAGCTACTAACTCCTTCCAAACATGAAATACCATGTAATTATAGTTTTTCAGACTAGTTTAGAGGGGCTATGTCTAAGCTGCAGATCAGTGTCTTAACCCCAGGAGAGAAATAAGGAAACTGCGTGTTTGTGAGTCAAGTCGTCCAACTCTTTTTAATACATCTTCGGTCGAAGGGATCGGATCGTTACGGAGTGAAGTCACGGGCGGTTCGCTAGAATATACTCTACAGATAACCACAATGAACCGTATAGCCTTTTATACTCCTCTCACTAGAAAGCATAATCTTAACAATAAATCTATACACATAAATGATGGAGCGGAAGGAGGTGGTAATACCCAAGATTTTTACGATCCCCTGGGCGCCTTTTAATGTCCTCATGACGAACGCGCCTGAAAACCCACTTAAAAGCACGTTTTTCAGTATTACCTTGCTCACTACTAAAAATATAGTATGTGTCAGAGAACGATAAATTATTTTTTGATATATTAATAGTATATATAACTCTTAGAAGATGTTTTCCGCGATCAGATTTTAAAGACGGAATCAAATTAATTTATTTTTTTGTAGCTCCAAGAGACATTTATTGAATTTTCTTTTATTTTACAGAAAGGAAAGAAAATAATTTTATATTATACTTAAAAACCGCGTTAATAAAATTCTTCTTTTTTTTTAATGAAATTTTATACATGTCAGAGTTTATGCAATTAAAAGAAAGACATACACGTAGAAGAGATTATGTACTCGTCGGTTATTTACATAGTGTTCATGAGTTTTTATATATTTGTTTATGGTTTTCGAAGTGGGTTCGTTGTTCTTGTCTCGTTCTTCTTCCCTCTTTGTCTTTTATATTTATATTGTGGATTTTGTTTTTATTGACTTGTTTCGCAATCATAATAGAATTTATTGGGATTTAAATTTTATAGATTTTGACTAAAGTATAAAAGTCCGCCCATTGTTTTGAAATCATTTCTTGAACCTAATTTGTGGGGAAAAATTATTTTCCGGTTTTATTAAGTTTTTTCTTAAGTATTTTGGTTTTTCCTGGAAAATTTTTTTATGGTTACTCATAAATTGTACGTTTAGGGTTTGTTCCGTTCCTTTAGGGTTTGGGTTTCATACTACAATACTCGTTCACGAACTTGAGGGGTGTTAGGTTGATCTTCTGTCACCCCGCTGGGTTTTTGTTTTTTGTGTTACAGTATATTACAGTCTATACTGCTTACTGTTTAGTCAATACTTATAACAGCCTATACTTATTAAAATTATAGTATATCACAAGCAGGATATCTGTGATGTAGTAGGCTAGTCCAGACTAAGAAGTTATAGTCGCGTGTTGAGATCTTTCTTCCGTGTCCTGGGTTACTCAAAAAGGGTCAAAAACGGAATTAAAACTCAACTATAACTACAACACAGTTCAGTTCGTGAACTACCAATGAACATTATTGGATATTATAAATCAACTTAATATTTATACTTCTATGATATTATAATTCAAACTTTTTGAGGAGCTCTTCAAGTTGAAAAAGGATTCAGACCACTCATCACATTCAGCTAATTTATGTCATTTTATGGCAGTACAAACATGCAGTAGGGTTGGTTATACCAAACTTATTGAAATAATCTACAAAGTCACCACAATCCAATAAGACTTGAGTAACTTGAGTAACGTTGATTTAGAAATTTCTCAAACCAAATTAATCCTTAACTCCGGGGGAAAAAATTTTTTTAAGTTAGACGTCCTTTGGAACTGGATTTATGCCATTTATACAAAACATTTTAAATTGATTCGGTTAATTATTTTGTTAAAGGTCAGAGCCTTGCCGGTAGAAACATCAAAAATCTCAGCAGGATCAAATTTAGTGTTACACTAATGATCGGATTTTGATGACTTTATAAAATCGAACGTTTTGATTTTTTTAATAGAGGAAGTCATTGAGTAAAATTTTTTTCGTGACATACCCCTCAGTTAACTGCTAGCTGTTCTAAAGAAGAAAGAGTCAGCAGATAGTAGGAACGGAAAATTAGAAATTTGTCTCACGAATATGTCAGCCCAACAGTTAACTGAGGAAATAGGTTAATTAAGAGAATAACAAGTGAATTAGAAAGAAAATTCTAAACCAAAAAAGACAGACTAGCTATGAAGACGATACGTTGGGGTCATTTGACTCGTGGTTGATTATGCTCGGAGTAGTAGTTACCAAAGAATCTGAAATCATACTAGAGGAATATGGAAAGTGAGGGCCACCAAAAAAACACAACAAAAAACGACGAAACGAAAACTGATTTTAATGAAAGGTGACGCTATTTGCTGTAACATCAAAACCGGAAATGATTAAAGATGAAGTTGAAGTCGTAATCTGATACAATAGAGAGATTGAGAAATTTCACACGGCCAAGTCAAAGATCGGCTTCGGCTTTAAAACAAAATCAGACTCGACGAGTGAAAGATGGCCAACAGGTATACCCACCATGTTGACAACTTTATACACCAGCCAAATGTTGTGGCCGTCCAGAACTATAGGGTGGATCAGCTTAGGTTGGGTGTTAAGACGAAAAAAGTGAATAAATTAAAGAAATTTAGCGAGTCGGGGACAGTTCTAGTTTTCGCACAGGATGGAAGTGAGGAGAGGAACCTAAGGAAAGTGACCAGGATCTCCACTATACTCATCACACTCGTAAGCACGATCACGACCGGAAAGGGATATATTATAGTTATAGTTGAGTTTTAATTCCGCTGGGGTATAACAGGATCCGGGAGGAGGATTTGAACTTGCGACTATAACTTCTTCGTCTGGCACTTAACCACTATACAACAGACCTGCCGCCAAAGGGACATATTTCTAAATGATTTTGGTTAATAATTAAGCGATATACTAGATCGAATCGATAAATAGATTGCAATGCTATAAAATGCTAAGTCTGAAAGCTCCCTCAGATCCAGTCGAGTCAAAACTTGAAGCTTAATTTTGTCAAAACCTCAGTTCGGCCGATCAAGCGGGCATTCAATATTTTTTTTTAATAAAATGGCACGAAGACCAACAAAACGCACAAAAAAATGTCAGCATTTTGAATCCTGGGAAATCTAAAAGAAAGGTTGAGACAGTTAACAAGGGAATTTATTTCAGACAACTGAAATGACAATATCACCTATTTCCCTCTCCGCCTCCCAGAGCTGTAACAATTTTGTCCTTCCCTCGAACTGTCCTGGATTATTTGCTTTAGCAGACACGCCTATAAAGTGATTACTATAATACCATCGGTGGTGTCTACTTGTCTTTGCTTGCCTTCAGCATTTGAGAGAAAAACCGGTCGAACATTTTGATGAGCCTTACCACCTCGTAATTAGGTATCTCCAATTTAAGAGAAAAAAAATTTAATTCACTATCACTTGATATTTTCACCTCTGATTTTCAAAACATTCATTCATTCAATTACAAGATTCATTTCAAAAATAAATAAATAAATAAATTTGCATAGGAAATTTGTTAGAAATTGTTTTTTTTTTAATTTCTTTTTGGTTATAATTATTTTTTAATAGAGCAAAAATGAGTGACTTGTTGGGTAATTAATTCTCGCTTTGATCACTGTTATGCAATGATTAAATATCTTTTAATTAGAATATAATAAACTTAATTTTATATTATAGTTATTAAGTATAAAGTTAATTTAATAGTCAATCAAAGTCTTGTTCCAAGGATTAACAAAAGAAATAATAATAAAAAAATTCTTTAATTTTAGAATTTATTTATTTATGTTTTTCTTCTTATTTTAATGAAATAACTTTGAGATTATAGGTGGGCGTAGTTTTATTGGAAAAGAAAGACAGACAGACCTTAAACACTTGCTGGGATTTTTCATAGAAACAAAAAAACATTAAATTCCAATAAAACAAAAATTACTTGGGTCGTTTCGAAAAGGCCATTTTGAATTTAGCCTCGGAAACCTTTACTGTATTATCTTCCGACTTGTTTCAGTCTAAAGAGGCGAGAATTAGGTATCCATTAAGGAAAACCTCAGATTTTCTTTTCAGGTGAAGGTTGAGAGATTTGTTTATTTATACCAACGGTTTTTGTTTCTATTTAATTCGTCTTTGCTACCTTAAAGTTAGAACTGTTATAAATATTCATAATTTGTGGAGTGTTAGGAAGTCTGTTAATAACCTGGAACTGTATGTATATGCGCTTGGTCATTTTCTTATTGAAGATGCTCGTGGGTTATGGCATTGAAGGAAACTTTGAACGACCTCATCATCCCAAATTTGTGACGGAACTACATTACGAAGTCAATGCTAGGACTGAGCAATGATATTAGTGTTAGTTCAGTAAATTTGTTTATTTATTTGACGTACGCTACTTGAGCTTATCAGTTAATACAGAGAATTAATCCAACAGTTAACCAGAAGAAACCCAAATTCTGGCATCCCACCTTCATCTTTGGATCCTTTGTCCCTGGCAAATATTTCTTCCATCTTCCAACACCGGGCAATTTGGGTCACTGTGGATCGTGTTTGTTAGTTGTCTGCGGTTTCAATAGTTGGATGGTACGTCCAGGGACGTCCAGAAGCTGTCATATACATTATACCTGTAATATTAGTTTAGCATCTGTGCTGAGACAGTTGGAAGGTTTATATTTGGAAACTACGAGGGAGTGCTTTAGATAGGAGAGTGACTAACATTAAGGAAAGCAGAAAGAATGAATTATGTTGTGGACGATGGTTTGGTGACCAAACTCATTCACCCTCGACGACACCAAGTCATTTTTTAAATCCTATTTCTGCTGTCTAAGTAGGAAGCATAGCCAACGGTCCTTTCGCTCGGTTGAATTTGTTTCTCTTCTTTTGTATTGGGCTGAGTAACTCTTCATCTACTAATTTTGATTCCCCTCTCTGTATATACCATCTACTTCTTGCTTATTTTCAGTTTTGGTACTTCTGGGTGCCGCTGATTTACTGTATTCTTTGTGCAGAGTAAAGTAAGCCCAGCTTTTGCTTGCTAAGTCTAAGACAAAACCTAATAGAGGGTCCGTCCCAAAAGTTCTCGGAATGATTTATTGTATTTGACAACACTAGAGAAGGTTGATGGAGGACCTAACACTCTAATATCTTGAAAACTTCTGACAATATTGTATAAATGACTTTTAAAAAATAATTCCGGAAACTTGTCTTCCAGATCCTGTATATATCTTCAACCAGCAGGAGAAGTCAGACCTTGGCCAACTGAATCTTACGTCACGGTAGTGATATTCGCATAGTTGTCTGACAGTTTGGTTCATATCTGTTTATTGCACATAATTATTTCAGTTGTGTTTCAATGTATAACATATATAATTCTTAAAGGTGTTAGTCATTTTTTTTGTTGTTTAGTCCAAAATTAGCACAATCCTGTTTCAGTCTCTAATAAGTTTATTGTACAAAAGTACTGGATTGTGCAGTTCGGCATAAGAATCTTGTATCCAAAACTTAAAAAACTTATCAAAATTCAAAATTTTAATAAAAATTAAAAAAGCATATTGACGACGCTTCTTTCTGGTCCTTTATTGTTCAGCAAAACAAACAAAATGACTGATTGTTCAACCTCCTTCAGGTTGTCAGTTTCCAGTTTCGCAAGAACAAACAAAAAAAATTTCTGTAAATAAATTTTGAGTATCGTATTTCCGCGTTATCTTTTCACACCATCACCACAAGTTGGTCCGAAGAACCAGACAAAGGAGACACGTTTGCGAAGACAACAGATTTTTTATTTGTTATAAATTCACATTAGAACCAAGACGAGGGGAAGGGAGAGGAGATGGGACAGAAATTGTTGTGTACTCGTATGCATTCATAAAGAGCTGCGCAATTTATTATGATCGTCTCTCAGTTCTGTGTAAATTTTTATCTAAATCTCTCGGAGAAGAGAGTCGATTCCCGAGGAATGGTTATTGACTCGGAGGGTAAACGGAAAGGAAGAAGAGGTGGAGAAGGAAGAGTGAACAGATAAATTCCCGAACTAAAAACGAAACAAGGTAAATTAACAACAATTAAATTTTGTAAAGGAAAAATGGAGAAAACCAGACACACAATATGTCCGTTCAGACGCATTCATACTTCATTCGGCCCCATGAATCTATTCTTTAAAGCCCCCCCATTGTGACTTAATTTCGCAAACAACTTTTAACGACGCTTTTTCATATTATATATCATATATAACGACGTTCCCTTCGATTTATCATTTATTTAATATATGATATTATTTATTTAAACGGTTTTTTGTTAAACGTGATCTTTTTTTCCCGCCATTTTTCTCCCCGTGATTATTGGAAATTTTTCGCTTTTTGTTGGTTTGATGGAGGTCGGTCCTGCCCTGAACATTGCCGACTACAACATTCATAACTGGTTTCATTGACTAGAATTGTTATGCAATTTATTCTTAAAAGCTCTTGAATTCGTGGGAGTGGAATGGTTTAAAATTTCGGTTTGAAAGTTGATATTCAGAAGATATTTTCCCCAGATAATGTTTTTTTTTTTTTTTCTTTGTGGAATTTAGCTGACCCAACCCAGAGAGGAGAAAAAACAAGAAAGAATGACAATAAACATGAACAGTGAGGTAAAAAGGAAACAAAGAACTTTCACAACAAAGGAATATCAAATTTTTTTACATCATACCATCTTAAGGTAGAATCTTGAATCTAGAGATACATGCTAGGTATTACTACTTGTCTGTCTCCTTCAGTTTATTTCATAAATAATGCACAATTTAACATATAGTTTGCTTCATTACTGTTGCACGATTATTACCTGATGAGGAGGCAGCGTCTGACTTAAATTATAATCATGAATTCGAGCCCTCTCCCACATACTGTTATACCCGAAGGTAAAAAACGCTCAGACTCATTTCAAAACTAATGCACAATTGTATGAGTTATTATTTTTATTTTATTTATTTCTGTACGTGTACCTTCTCAGATTTTGCAATCGGTGATGGGTAAACAAATAACCAAGGAAAAATGTTCAATCCATTGTGTCCCTTTTTGGTTGCTGCTGTGATCTTTGAACTTGAGATTTGGTGTTAGTAGTCTGTGCATCAGAAATTCGAACATCTACTTATTGTTCCAAAGCTCCACAAATGACAGGTAACTAAGAGTGGTGATTGTATATGGGTGAAAAGGTAACGTCTCATCTTAGGATTATGCTAGGAATGTGTAGCTCTGGTGGAAATTAATTTCAACCAAGTGGTCAAAAAAGCCACCAACGACAATTTCAAAAATCGGATGATACGAAATTTATTTTATTAATACTTAAATTTCACGAGAATAAAAAAAGAAAGAAATTGGAAAGTTGTCCTCAAGATTCCTAGAATGACCGAACCTCCGGATGAATTCATTCGGCTGGAATTAAGTTGCTTTTAGAAATAAGATAAATAATTACGTTTAACCAGTTTATAATAACGGCCCTCTTAACCGGTGTCTTTATCAGACAAGTTCACTAAATGTTATTTTTTAAAAATAGCGGGGCCTTTACAAAAGTTTTTGCACTGCAAACAAAAGGTCAATAGCGGGCTCGTATATGTGTCTGCTCACTCAGCCAAAAAAAATGGGCGAAAACACCCAAAATTTTAATCGGAATAACTCGAGGACATAGGAAAAGTGGTGAATAATTATTTTCATCGAATTGAAACAATACAAATGATGATGGCACACGTGATAATGTGAAAAATGAGACCATCCTCAAGCGATGCACTTTCATTTCGGCCATACTTTTGAAATCCACCGCCGAAAAAAAAGAGCAAAAAACTTTAATAAACAACAATAAATTTTACAACAACCAATAAAAAACATGAATTAGATGGCAATTATGTCCAAACCGAAGAATACGAAAAGGCAAAAATTTTTTACCACGGGGCCAATAAAAATATCAGATTCTTTTTAAGGTCAGCTGATCAAGGATTTAGTGCTAGAGGACCGTTAGACCGGTCCGAGAACAGTTGTATAATAAAATTATTTAAGAGAAAAAAGCCGAACGTGATTTTACGAGACCAAATTACTCATTTAAAAGATGTGGAAGATGTCCATTGATGGCCGGTCCAGTGTTTAGAATTTTTCTTTGGTTATTTATAGCCGTGAGGCTGCTTGCTCAGGCGGCGTCTTGGAATATGTGCATAAATCACACATCTAAACAGGATTTGAATCTTTTCAATCGTCAAAATAAATTTTTTTTCATTTTCGTTTTGGTAAGACACACGAAAATCATTTTAATCCGATGCAAGTGTTGACTGGATAATCTTATTACGATTTCACCATCGTCTGAACCTTAGCCACCTGAGCTGGAGAACGGCCCACGCTTTTGTCACCGCTTTCTGAATTCTTTTGTTTGTGAGAAAAACCTTGATTATCATGTAAATTTCAAAAGGTGTTTTTTAAGGATGGGTCAGTGTCATGCGCGATAACTGGTCGCTGGACAAGTTATTTTTAACATAATGTTCATTTTTGATTTTTTTTTTTGCTGGTTATGTAGTCTAGAAATTTGTTGGGATTTGGATTCTCCATGATTAAAATTCAAGTTAAATAAAAATAATTATTTGGAAAGGTGTTTGACTATTTTCCTGTGTTTCCCCTGTCATCGAGCGATACTTTTCCTGTTTTGAAAACCTAATATTTGAATTTTTAATTATTTGTTACATTATTTATGTAGTTATCTGTCTCTTTCCTGGGTGCTTGTGTTTGTCTATGTTGTACACGTATGCGGGTCACATTTTCCCCTTTGGTTGTTTAAAGTTGTTTTAGCCCCTGTATACGAGGGCGGGATTTGGCTAGTGTCATATCTATAGTTCCAATAGTTCCAAAGGCCACGTGCCATATTTATCATCAGGGTGGAACCGATAAACGGCTTTCAGGCTAGAAAAGTATCTAGTCCTTGAAGCTCTGGACGTGATATTGAGCATGTCGATCTGTTGTATTTCTGTTTGGAAAAGTTTTTTGACTCATCACGAAGTGTTTCATAGTGTTGAATGTGTGAGCTGTTATTGATTTATAAATTTCTCAAATTTGAGTAAAACAAATGCTTGAAATTTAAGTATGAATATCTCTTTTGATTTGAGCCTAATTAGAACAGAAGGAATTCAGTTTTTAGTCCTGTTTTTTCACACTTGGGTGTAACAGGATGTGGGAGGTGGCTGGAACTCAACTATTACTATTACCAGACCTTCCTGTCACAAATGAAATAAACTCAGACATTTGTGTTCTTAAGCATGATTTCCGGAACTGCTTGTCTAACTTAGTAAGGTTTCCCTAAACCCCTTCTTGATCTCTTGGTTGTTGTTGACTTTGGAAGGTCATTAGTAAGAGGAAGAATCTTTATTCAGTTACCAACATACTACTGCTCAGTCCTTGATAAAATGAATGCTCGGTCTGAAACTTTCCAAAAATTAATAATATAAAGTGTCATACACCCTTTTGAAAATTCTAATATCCTCGTGATTTGATTCTATGATTTAAAACCAAATTTTATCTTATCTACTATATTATATTATATAGTAGCCCTTAAATATCAAGTTGACAACGGTGTATTCATATTTGGTGGCAAAGTATTTGTCACGGCAGACATTGTATACCAGTAGAATATGGTCAAGTGTTTCTAATGTTACTTACTTAACTATATTAAACTAAAAGTTACTCGCGTATTATTTATAGATGAGAGCATTAGGGAGACCTATTGTAGAGTGTCTCAAACCGCCAGCTTATAGTTGATAGTTCGAACTGTCTCCAACATCATGTTGTATCCCAAAACTGGAAAACGGGATTAAAGCTAAACTCATGAACACTAGAAACAACACAGTATAAAGGTTTTCAAAAGTTGCAAGAACTGGCTTTAAAAATTTTAAATTTCTATAATATTATTAATATATTCTTCTACTTCCCGCTTCCTTGAGTAGATATTGCGCACCAAGAAAAACTTCCAATCATTTACAAGAATATCAAGACCGTATGTGCCATTTTACCTTCGCTGTTATTTCACTTCTTCTCATTCTTATCTCAACTAAATAACACCATAAATTTTTATTTCTAAAATAAATAAATAGATGAAAAGGCTAGTAAAAGAAGAAGGAAATTTTTTTCTCTCTCTAAATTTTAGGTAAATGGACAGTCTGCAAGGAAATTAGACCTCCAACAAGATTTTCAATATTAATGAGGTGAGGGTTTTACTTAAAACTTTCGCTCAGGTAATTTTCCCTTTTTTAGGTTCTAAATCAAGAGAGATAGAAAGAGAGAGAGAGAGAGAATATAAAAAAAGACAATTTAAGGAAATTTCTTAATGAATATTAAATTTATAAAATTCATTATAAAATTTTGAGGTTACGCGAATGAGTAATTTTTAAACTTGGGTTACCATATTTGATGAGATCAATTAAAAGGAAAATAATTGAGGTCCGTTAAGTTTCGATTAGACGGAGGTGCGGAAGGGAGAATTAAAACCAGAAATACGTCCTCGTGACGGTGTCGCCAGATTGAAGCAGTTAATCATAACATCTTTTGCTCGGGTTCCTTCCTCCAGACCATCGATTAAATTGATGAAGATTGGACTTCAACAGGCAATTAAATCACTTACCACGTCGAGATTTATCTTTGTCACCATCTGCGACAACGCAGGAACCAGTTTTTCGTCGTTTTTCGTCGTTTTCTATAAAATCGTTCGCGGGGGAAAGTGTTCCGTCATCAATCAACCCAAAAGAATAGGATAATTATGCCAGAGTATTAGTTACGAAGAAGAAGAAGGAGGAGGAGAAGGGAAAAGTTGCAAGTTGAGAAAATAATCTGATATTCGCGTCGAGAAGACGGTGAGCGGTATCACAGTCCGATCTTGAAATGGTTAATAAGTGTTTGGGTGAAATATTAAGGAAACTTCTTCAAGAGATTATGGAAGTCGGATGGGAGACTGATATAAAGCAGCCGCATGGACAGAAAGACAGATTTTGTTTAGAAATGTAAATTTAAAGGCGCGCTTGTCGCGGACTCGAGTCCAAGTCGCGCCTTTTTTGTGAGCTGCCACCAGAAGGATGGTGAAGCGATTTTGATGCTATCAGAACTGCTTGAGAAAGTTGCTGAACCTCCTTAACAGTGCCCGCCTATTTTGCCCACTATTGTTCTGTTTTTAAATATCAATTTTTTTTGTATTTCCTGATGCTTAGTTCCGTTTCGCCCTTTTGCCAACGGCTGTGGAAATATTTTCAAAAATCTAGTCACTGTCTGCATCTCGGTAGTGTTTGCTGATAACCACCAGCGCTCTAATTATTAGTCTGACTAAGAAATAATTTTTTTGTTATGCTATTGAGTGTATTTATGCCAATTACAAGACCCAAAACAAAGGAGTAACGAAATTACTCTTCACACACGGTCCTCCGCCTCCTCTTCGGCATGCTGTTACACAATAAAAACCATCCGACCGTTATCATTATCTTGGTAATTTCTCCCCCGAAGACGAACCGAATTATTCGAATTCGAATGTTTCGAAACAACACACAAATCAAAAAATGGTTGCTTAACGAGGAGGAATAATGTGTGAACGTTGTGAACTTCAAATGACGATAGCGGTTGTTTAGTAGAAAGCATTCGACAAAAGAGTTATGACAGTTGTCCTCCCTCTTGTCCTCCTTGAGTTTACATTCCTTAGAAGTGCGGTTACTACTCAGCACTTGAATAATTCCGATTTTGGCATTTAAACTGATATAAGAAAGATAAAAGTTGAGGGAAATAGAATGCGACTCCAAGAGGACAGTTAATCCTGACGACCGTCGATTCTTTTTATTTGAGTCAAAGGTGACTTTCTTACTCCTTCATCATTTTGTTTTTTATTGTGTTTTGATCGAAGGTCGATATTATTATTTATCTCGATAATGGGAATGTTTTGTTAGCTGTAATCTCGTCTTTGTAGTTGTGCGATTGGAAGCAAGAGTAGTTTCAGTCAGCATGCGAATCTGCTGCAAGACGGCCCCTGATAGCCTCAGGCTAAATCAGATCAGCCTATAAGCCTTTAATGCTCCAGGACGTTAGAAGGGCTTAATATAAATATTATCATTGTTATATTCGCCTGATTTATCACTTTTACCGTAACATGTATACGACACTATTTTAATGAATTACGTTCGCTACAGTTTGGGTAGATTTAGTGGTAGCACTGGCGAAACCTTTAATGACACAACACAAAGCTTCAATGCAAGCGATACTACAAAATTGCTCAATGATGGCTTTTGTCCAGGAAAATAAATTAAAAGAAAATTTCGGGAAATTCCGGAAGCCGAAAATCAAATTTATGATCGCTTCTTACAAAACCAATTTCCTTTTTCAAACAACCATCCTTAACAACTTCATCTTGTTTCAATCGGTTATAACAAAAAATTATTATTGCCATAATCGCAAATGACAAATTTAAACTCGATTGTCGAATGAAAGGAAAAAAAAATTTTTTTTGTACACTAAACGTTAAACATAAATCAAGTGAGAAAAAAATGTCGACGACAAATAAAACAAAATAATTAATAACGATCCGAATAACTTTATTTTTTCCCTTTTAATTTATTTATTGACAGTTATGCCAAGAATAAATTTAGTGATCACGTAAATGTATCCTAGATTTATGTTTCTCAGTAATAAAAAAGAGAAAAATAGTTTTTTTGTTTTTGTTATTTTCTTTCTTTTTGTGTTTTTGTTTTTTTCTGTGTAATAAATAAAATTTGGGAGTGGGTGGGTGGGTGGGAGGGAGGAGGATGACAGTTTGAAAATTTTAATTTTGGATTTTTGAGTTTTTTTAGAAGAGATTGTGAGCTGCTATTAAACTAAATTAAGATTCTGGGTTTATACGTTCTTGGTATTAAATGTCAGATGCTTTTGTTGTAGCTTTGTCTTGACTGTTTTAGCTTGTTTTCTAGGTGAATTGGAGAAGGAGTCATGTGTCACTCTTGCTCATATTGGTTTGTTTCTTTTCTTTGTTTTTAGGACACCCAGTTACACCTTGAATATGTTCCTTAACATTTGGCTTGAGTTTAAGGTTTATTACCAAGAGGACAGGCACAAACCTCCACCTCTAGAAGTTTTTGGGTTGAAGTAGCCAAATCGCGGCGGCTTTGGTCCGGTAGCTCAGACCTTCAGTTTGTGTCAGTATAGTTGAGTTTTGATCCTGTTTTGTCACCCTTGGATATAACAAAATCTCCTCCAGTTTTGGGGGCTAATAGTCATGGTGACTAAGTCCAACGTAGGTTTCCACCAATTTGTCCCTTCAGATGTGGCCAATACACTTCATGACTCTACTCCTGATGAAACTCACTACGTTTGGGCGCCTGAATACCTGACTTAATTCTTTGTTTGCACAAGTACTAGGTTGGTACATTATATGTCACCTTCTTGGGTCTCCTTTTGTTATTAACCATGTTTCCGCCGCATAAGTAAGCACCGATATATCTGTTTATTTACTTGTCTAGATATTAATCTTGGTTCTTGGTTTATATTGGTCTTTGTCTGTTCTATTTATTGCTATAATTGTAATCTAACTGTTACTTATGTGTCGCTTCGGTACTTCTTAAGTTATTTTACTTTTGTCCTCGTAAATGTCGTGCGTATAGGCGAACACTGTAACACCGGTAAAGTGTATTGTGCTACTACTACTACAGTTCTTATTTTTATTACAATTATACTTTTCGCCATTTTTCAGAATTCATTTCCTCCAGTTTTGGGGAAATACACATAACTCTACCAAACTCTAATTATTACCATTAGTTCGTTTAAATATAATTTTATACAAACACATGTTCTCGTTTAGTTTTCTTTTCATCTACTGTTGGCAACTGTACATCACGAAGGTCACGTTCGCCGATGATTAAGCGATTTCTAGTTACTATTTCAATTTTAGTAATATTATTCTTTCGGCTATCATAGTACACGAGTCAAATTTTTGGAAGAATAAAAGAATTTTACTAATACCACGTCCAGATGTATACGCCTACGTTGAAAGCTGCAGGCATCATCAGTGGAAGAAGGTCCGGTTTCGACGGTTACTATTTCAGTGCTTCACTTCTTCCTCAATTCCAGTAGACTCGAACATCATTATCTGAGTTCATAATCATTCTAAATAGCGGACAAGAAAATTAACATTTTCGACTTCTTTTCTTCATGTTTACCATTCGACTTTTCGAAAAAGTAAAAGAAGAAAAACATATTTAAATTGTTTTTAATTGTATTTAATTAAATCCGATTAATTTTTTCTTTCTAGTGATAAGCATTAGTTAAGCGTTGCCTTTATCTCGCTGGGCTTATTTCTCTGTCGAAATCCTCGCTTTTATGTAAACTTTTGCCAAATTGAATCCAAATAAGGTGACGGCACAAGGTGGACCACTACGTAAGCCTGTTACCATAAATTTGAGAGAATCTTACAAATATTTGGGAAACGAGGAAGTAAGTAGTTCAATAAAACGGCTTTTTGTTTTCAAATTCTCTCTCTCTCTCACTCGCGCGCGCCATTCCTTTTCATTATTTTTTGTTATTGGTCGTCAGGTGCAAAGATAACTCGAGAACTTGAGTTGTTTGTTTGGCAACTTTCAAAAAAAAAATTGGTTGAGTTCATTAGCATACATTAAATCCGGCAGAATATTTTTTTTCTCTCGATTTTTTATTTATACTAATTAATATTATTGTGTACAAAAGAGCCATTTTGATGGTGTCTTCCTGGAGGCGGTTGCGACTTTTCGGAGTTCATATCAATGAACGATAACGAACATCGTTTTAATTTTGGCCGACCGCTCGCTCAGGTGTTCTCTGAATTAATTTCCACTTCTAATTTTAGGTACTACCGGGTTTTAACAAAATTTGAGCCGAAATTGAGTCAGACTAGACCAGAGGTCGGCGAAGTGCGGCTCCGGAGCCACATTCGGCTCGTTTACTCCTTGACTGTAGCTCTTCCACAAAAGTTTTAATGCGGACCGGAGAATATTTATAAACTAAATATTATCTTTGTATAGGTATACTACCAAGTTTTATCTAATGTATTTCCACGAGATTTAAGGACACAGTCGTTAAAGCTACAGGCTGCTGAGCGCTTTAATTGTTTATAGAATGTGTGCACTATTTATGACATTAATTCTACTTTTATGTCGTAAGGATATTGTAGAAATTAAAAATGTTTGTTGCTGAAATTAAGCTTCCACGACAGTCAAACTTAAAACTAAGCGTGTTAAGAACTGGGTTTCTACGAATAGAAACCAACGTTTTCCACCTCTGTAGACATCGTCAGGGTAGACACTGAACTTGTTCAGTGTCTACCCTGACGATGTCTACAGCTGCCGAGTGGACGAAACGTTGGTTTCTAGCTACAGTATGACGCGGTGTAGAAACCCAGTTCTTAATGTGTTTAGCCTGAAAAATGTTTATTATTTACGAAATTTTTTTTTGTCACAGAAGTAGGTGTAGTCCTCACCCCTAAAGCGGGATGAAAGTCACGAAATCCAATGAGAAGACCGAAAAACCTTGAATGATAGGACAGAAGATTTTATTACCTTTTATGGAGTAACTTGGATGTGTTAATATTATATATAATCTGTTAAAGCGATCAAAAATCGTGACAAACTGACTTCATGCGAACGCACCAAAACCATGTGGACCACAAATAACGCGGGAGGAATAAGGTTTCAGTCGTGAACGAAAATTTTCAATTTTTTCATCCCTTCCAACGGGAGAGAAAAAGAGGAAAGAAAGAAATAAAGAAAGGAAAAGAGAAAAAAATTTTTTAATTAACGTTTTTCTGTAAACAACGAACCCTAGAATTAGTTTCTCTTTTGAACTCAACAAGAAAAGTTCGTCAGGTTGGACAGAAACACCCGACAGCACCTAAAGGCGATTCAGACGAAGAAAAAAAATTTTTTTCCCTTTTTTGGGGAAATGAAACTTTATTAACTTCTTTGAGAACACCTTAATTTTTTTTTTTATACTCACTCGTTAGCTGAAACTCTTCTCTGAGATTATTATACTCATTTCCTGGACCCAAAAAATGCAGTTTTAATCCTTCACAAAAATTATTTCCTTCTGTGAACCCTTCCTCCCCCCCCCCCCAAAAAAGAAGAAATTTTCATCCCTTCTGCCTTCTGTCACGATTTGGTGAACAGTTTTAACGTTTTTAGCTCCAGTTTTTGTGGTCTCCATGGATTCTTTATAAGAAGAGATGGAGACTTCAAGCTCATCCAGAATACTGGAGATGGGACATAATTTTAGAAAGGTACAAACAAACGTAACTGGTTTACTCAAATTGAAAATGATGTACTATTTGAACCGGAAATAATGTCGGTTCTGTGTATATATATGTTTATATTTTACGGCCTTAGTACTCAAACTGCGGCCCACAAAGCTCTACTGAGTGGCCCAGTGAGCCAGTGGAAACCGATTGAGTGAAAATGCTAACAGAAAATGGTAGCATTGTTTGATTCAACATATCTTTGTGAAGCAATATACAGAAAATACATACAGAAACAGAGAAACAGACTGACAGACACACATACAGATGATGCTCTGAGGATGGCCTGTACGCGTCGAAAGCTGGACTTGTGAAAGTTTTTTTTTTTGGGTGTGGAAAGCCGTGTGTGGTCCAGTCACAACGGTCATAATGGAAATTTGAGGGAGGAAAAAGCTTGAATAACAAGGCTTTATGGTAAAAGTGATAAATCAGGCAAATATAATTAATATAAATAGTATATATCTTGTTATATTTGTTGAAAATCTCGTTCCTAAAATTTGGTCCAGCAGCTGGGAGGGTTGGCCACCAATGCCTTAAATTTTTGTTTTCTCGTTTCGTTGTGAAGATTTAAAGTCAACATTTTCCAAAACTCGAGTATTTTATACCTTAACAGAAGCAGAAACGCGATCTATAATCCATATATTATTATGATTTTTAAAACGCAAAAGGAGCCATGACTTCAGGGAACCGGTAATCAAAATCAAATTTGAAGAAACCTTTCAGAAAGTAAACAAAAACTGAGTAAGATGGAAGTTACCAAACACAATCGCGTCAACGTCCAAGAAATGAATTATTAGATGACATCAGAGATCAATTGGCAATTGGTAGGAAGGCGCAAAATTTTGTTTTCATGGGGCGTTTCGCTTTCACAAGTGACCCAAACGGTAATTCGCAGAATCCAAGATTCGTTAAAAATGATTTTGATTTGCACATCATATAATTACGAAATCCTTCCATTCACTGGTGCAACTCTAGTCGAGTCAGAGGCCTAGAATAGATAATCTTTTCTTATTTTTACTTGAAATCATTTAATTTAAAAAGTTAATTCAAACGTGAATATTTTGAAAGACATTGAAAATTGTTAAATACTCTGAAACATGTAAACCAGTACTTGGTAAATGTAAGTAATTTATTTAAATGCATAATGCCCAAGTTACTCGTAATTACTAGAACAAGTTTTCCACTCTTTCCAGCCAAATAATTCATCTCCTCATTCGAATGAGTCAATAAACTCTTTTATGTTTACTTATTGCTTCGTATTTCATTGTTTTCTTTCTTCTTCAGTGATAACAGTGATCTGTCCGCGGGTTCTTTTACTCTCTTTTTCGTTTAGTTATCTGTCAACATGGTCTACCAAGGACCAGTGATGATGTAATTACAGATCTAAAACCCGGAACGAGGTGCTTGAGTGTTTTTTGTTTCTTTGAAATGGAGTAGCTGGAAGGATGTAGTATGTCACTTTTGCGAAATCTTTCTACCTTCCCATTTTTCTCTCTGTGTGCCGATTTCAGCGGAACAGTTTTGACACAATTGTAAAATAACTCATTTGAACAGTAGCGGAGCTCCATTTTGGAGGCTGGTGTTTGGATAATAAGTTTCACAATTACTGGAGGAGTTGTTGAAAGAATATCAACCTTTTTGAGGGTTTAATGCTGAACATTTCATTCTGTTTTTGGAATCTTTCAGATTTGGACTATTTCTATTGAACACTATGACGTCTGGATGTCTAATCTCAATTTTTTGTGTCGAACTGTGTCTTTTGTTTTGTCGCGATTTTGTGTGGTAGAACTGACTTCCACAATATAGCTAGGAGCTATATTTTCTCACTGTAATGAAGTAAATGTTTAACTCCATAAGTACTTTTATAAATAATGTGTATGTCTTTGTATTATAAAATAGTATAATGTTAGAAAATAGGTACTATCAGTGTATATTGAGATCCACTATTGTGGACCCACATTTTCATTTTATGGACACTTAAATTTTTTTCGCTGATGTAGACATAGGTTGTTATAGACCCCCTGGGGGTCAATATAGACCACTTTGGGAATCACTGAATTAAGGTGTTTTAAAATTCACATAAGAAGAGTTGTTTTAAGACGTATTAACAATAAAAGTCAGGCTATTTATTGAAGATGTTTGAATATCCGTTAGAAGGTTTAGTATATTTACCGATTGGAAAAATTATAGATGTCTAGTTCAAATTTTTTAATAAGAAGTTTATTGTTTACAGTATTTTGAACAGCCTATGGAAATTCTAGCTCCACTGAATTCTATTCGATGATTAACTTTTCCATTTCAGATATTTGTTACAATGCTTATAAAAGCACACATTCTCTGTCAGGAAATGTCACGTCACGACACTTCTGTTATGTTCTGACCCACCATTTCTAAAACTATGCGAATTTATGATAAATAACCCATTCGAACACTGTCAGAGATTTATTTTAACAGGTCTTTTCGAACAATAAATTTGACCGGGTGACCCATTAAAATATACAATGGAATGTGTATCCTTTTTAAGGACATAAATTTTATTTACATTAATATATTCTATTCTATTTAATTTATATGATGGTATTTTTAAGCAGATTACTTTGCTTATTTTTAAAAATCGATCTATTTCAAGCATTTCCTCTTAAAACTGTACTAGTGAACTCAGGTGAAGAACCTTAGGTATGTGGTTTGACACAAACACAGTGGTAGTAATGACGATAAGGACTCTATTACAAAATAGACGGAAAGAATCAGCAACGGAGAACTATATACAAGAAACAGGAGAACCGGAAGGTAAGAAAAATTGAGATTAAAAGGAAGCGGGTATAAAAGTTGGAGTTATGCAAAACCAAAAAGTAGAAACATCTGAAAACGGGAAACATAAAGAAACAAAACTTGGAAAGTTTCCTCCGACCATCCTCTTCCTTTTTCTTCCCCTCCTCTTCTCTGCCTCCTCCTCAGAAGATTATTTTGTGCATTTCTTTCAGCAAGAGTAAAAGAAAAAAAAGGAAAATAAATTTTTCAAATTTAAAAATAATCGTGACATAAAGAAAACCATAATAAATGAGAAAAACTTTTCTCTCTCTCTCTCCCTGGAAAACGTGACGTCGATTTCGTTACATTCCTGTCGCATTTTTTTTTCTTCTTTTTTTGTTTACCAATCCTTGGAAACATTCCCAACTTTTCTTATTTTATTCCGTATATATATTTTCTAACAAAAAAAGGAAAAGAAATATGAATCATAAATGTTTTCTTCGCTTTGTGAAAAAAAAAGAAAAAAAATTTAATTCTTTCTCATTTTGAATTCTCAACAAACACACATCTTCGCTTTCGCTACGCACTCCTGCCTTTCCTTCTCCTTGTCCTCCTCATCTATCTTCATCCATTTTGATATGCACAGCTTTCTTTAAACTAAACAGAGGGAGGATTTGGGTCCCAGAATTTTCAAAATTATCTCTTTTTCCTTCAAATTCTTTATTGTTGTTTAGTTTTTAATGTTTGAGAGGAGAGGACGTGAGATGGCTGACAATGTCCTTTGTTTTGTTTCTCTTTCTTCTACCTCTTACTTTGTGTTTATGGTATTTCTTACCAGTTCCATCCTATTACTTCTTTCTCAGCTTCAGCTTTTCATTTTTAAATTTGAAAGGAATCATGTTAAGACATTGAGAATTTATGTCCATTTGTATCTGTTGTCATTTTTATCTGTCATTTGTTTCCTTCTTTCTTATTCTCCACTTTTTCTTTTGATTTCAGCTTTCTTAGTTTTTCTTACACATCTATGTTTTTACTTTTATCGATTTCTCGTTTCTATGTCAAATAATTTACTGCCGGAGTTAGGTGAATTGATGAGAAAATACACGCAAATTCCGAATGAAAATAAATTTATCTACAAGAATATCTATTAAAAGTAGAGCGGTCGACCCAATAGCCGTTCGAGTTACTTGACCGATTCGTTGTATTGTACTGACTGCCATTTGATCGCGTGTTGTATTTATATGCTTTGTGTAAACTCCTTCCTACAAGTCTGATCGCACCTTCATACAAATTTCTGCATGTTTTTGTGACTTGTTTGCTGCAAGTCTGGGCCTGTTGGTTTGGTCGCCACATTTACCATTCTTCTCATTCGTAACTTTCGCTACTCAGCTATTTACAGTAGTCATTAAGTTCATAAGCACAACAAAAATAAAAAGAACCAGGCTTTTCTATAGCCTGCATGTGCTGAACGTCACTGATCCGCAATTCTTCGTCTTTACTTAGACCACTCTGGTGTCAATGTATTTCATTTATTGTTACCTTCTTTTTCTAAAGACGTTCTATCACTTTGTGTCGAGATGAAGAAATCGTTGGCATTATGCTATCACCTCGGAGAGCACACCATCTAACCCAAATTATAATGAATCCGATGGCCGAGCCAGTTTTTTCAGATTCCATTAGGTTTTATCTAAAAATTCTAGTCGTTTCGGTTCCTATTCTAAAAGAATTCCTTATAAAAAAAGAATTTAAATAAGCGAAATCACTTGACGGTCATTGATGTGTGAAGGTTGACATGCCTATCCACATCCCACACTCTTTGGACGTTTGGCCGTTTCTTTTTTGCTTTTTTTATTATCTTTTAAGTGTTACTCTGATTAGAAATATTAATCGTAAAATACAAGTCGATCCGGTTTCGTCCATTAAAACATTATTTTAACAATAACACGATGACCATTTACCCTAATCCGCATAATCAACTCAATTACGGAGGAACTGCGTCTGTTCCTGTCCCCTGTGTCTCTGCTCTTATTCTTTTATCTTATTGATTCTGTCTTTTCGCCTTTCATCTTGCTTTTATTCTCGTTCCTCGTGTCTGTTTTCACGTGTTCATGCCTCGTGGAATCCCTTTTTATGAATTCTTTTCTCTTACTTTTTGTCTTTGGAAATTCTCTCTTATCTTTGATTGTGAATCTCTTTGCTTGTCGTCCCCTGTTTTCGTCATTTCTTTTCAAACACCTGAGCTTAAATCTCCCTTAAAACCATGACACAAAAACAGCGGACCATAGTAAGCACAATATGAACCTATGTTTCACCTAAGTTTAGCTGATAAGTGGTCACAATAATATTTATAGTTGAGTTTGAATCCCGTTTTCACCTTTTTCTGGATATAACAAGATACGAAAGAGGATTTGAACTCGCCACTATAACTTCTTCGCCAGGCACTTAACTACTATGCCCCAAACCTCCCGTAGTGGTCACAATAGGTTGAACTAATTGTAAGAAATGTCCCATTTGATTGTTTCTTGTGACCCACTTTAGTTTTAAACTTTTAATATTCAAGTATATTCCATATTGTGGTAGTATATACTGTATACGGTATATCGTATATACCGTATATCTTATATATTCTGGCAGTATATACTGTATATGATATATCATATATACCATATATCCTATATATTCTGGTAGTATATACTATATACGGTATATCGTATATACCATATATCCTATATATTCTGGTAGTATATACTGTATACGATATATCATATATACCATATATCCTATATATTCTGGTAGTATATATATATATATATATATATCCTATATATCATATATATATCATATATACCATATATCCTATATATTCTGGTAGTATATATATACGGTATATCGTATATACCATATATCCTATATTCTGTATATACTATATACGGTATATCGTATATACCATATATCCTATATATTCTGGCAGTATACTATATACGGTATATCGTATATACCATATATATTCTGGCAGTATATATTATATACGGTATATCGTATATATATATCCTATATATTCTGGTAGTATATACTATATACGGTATATCGTATATACCATATATCCTATATATTGTATATACTATATACGGTATATCGTATATACCATATATCCTATATATTCTGGTAGTATATACTATATACGGTATATCGTATATACCATATATCCTATATATTCTGGTAGTATATACTATATACGGTATATCGTATATACCATATATCCTATATATTCTGGTAATATATACTATATACGGTATATGCTGTCAGTATATACTGTATACCATATATGAGATTTATTCTGTCAATATAGGCTATATCTAGTGTATACCATATATCCTATATAATAGGGATTTAGAACTTTTTTTTGTGTTGTGCCAGAAAGTCATACAATTTTTTTAAATTGGTGACGTGTCAAAAATAATTTTTAATAAATTTTTTTAAAAAGATAACATTTGGGCGTAGGGATGTGGCGATCACCGCCCCTGGTTTGACACTGCAATCAGCCTCCCGACGCTAAGGTTTTAGGCGACCCGTGCTGCTGGGGTGCGTGGCACAAAAGTGTTGTGTCGTGGACGGAGCCTCGGGGATACCTGGCGCCCTCCCCGAGTAAGTAGCCTTACCCACGTACAGGGGACACTGCCTGGGTGGACCTCCTTCTCCCCGGTAAACCCCTGCGACATGGTTATAAACAACAATAGACTCGCCATCCGTTTTGGGGATCGTGGGGTAAGGCGCAATACCCGAGGGGGGCAATATGGGACGGACAACTGGAAGACGACGACGACTTAGGACCGGAACATGGAATGTTTTCTCGCTGACGGTGGAGAAACGCCTGGAACTGGTGGAGGAGGCCAAAAGGTATCGTTTGGATATCCTAGGTGTCTCGCGGTCAGAGTACCGACTCGTGTGATGTGGGAGAAGCTCCAGAACGAAGAGGTTCGGGAATCTTTTGCGCACCGCATAAAGGATAGATTCGAGATTGGTTAGGCTGGCAGTAATGCAACAGTTGGAGCGGTCCGTAGTGAGGGCTGGGCTGAGCAGCCAGGCAAAGCTCAGCATCTTCCGGTCCGTTTATATTCCTATCCTCACTTATGGTCATAAGGTGTGGGTGATGACCGAAAGCATCAGACCCCGGATACATGCGGCCCAAATGAGGTATCTCCGAGCGGTGGCTGGTGTGTCGAGGCTGGATAGGTGTTGCAACACGGCCATTCGCGAGAGGCTTCAGGTCGAGCCGCTTCTTCTCCGGATCGAGAGATCCATCCTCCGATGGTTTGGCACGTGCAGAGGCTCCCCCCAGAACGTCTGGTTCGTCGAGTCCTGTCGGAGTGCCCGGGAGGAAAGCGGCCCCGTGGCCGCTCACGGCAGGGGTGGCTCAGGGGGGTGAAGGCCCTGGCCGAATCCCGCCTGATAACCCCGGGTTCTCTGACATAGCGGAGGATCGTACCAGTTGGAAGTCCTTAGTTGCTTCCCTCACCCCGTGACCCTAACGGATAAGCGGGTCTATGAAAAAGAAAGAAAGAAAGACTCCTGACACGTCAACTCGATATTTACATGGAAGCAGTGATGTCAACATTAATCTAATTGTAGTCCATCACATGGTGTTTCCATTATTTTGTCCAACCCTTCCAGACATCGTCGTCAAACTGAGCGGAAAAACCTGCAGAAGGTTTCTTACTTCTGAGTTAGGTTGAGCTGATAAGATGTTAGGCGTACGGTGGCTCCACATTGGTGCCATTTGGTAATTATTGCATTTGCGTCGGTGGCTGTATTGTGTATTCAAAGCCGTGGAACGAAAGTTCTTGTTTCCTATTCTGTTTAATTAACAGTAAGTGACAAAATGGAAACCTTTTGTTTTCTTTAAAGTTTAGCCCAAAAGGGCGAGAACTACGATCTAAACGAGAAGTAAGGATAAGATTAGTAAACAAGAACCTCGAAAAAACGCCGGCTCCTTGCGATATTATGAAAGTCAGTTCCACCGGCACCCTACATAAAAAAATCTAGATTAGACGTCAGGAGGTCATAGTGTTAATTGTTTTTCGATAGCTACCAAACAACCTCTGATCTCAGCTAATGAATTGTCACTAGACTTTAAAAGGATCCAAAAAATATAAAAATATACTTTGTTATAATATAAGATTATAAAGTAAAAACAATCGTTTCCATCTCTATAAAACTAAGCTAATTGAAAAATTATAAAAAAACTAAAAACATTAATTAGTAACAAATAAGAGTATTCTCCTTCTATATATTCTACTTCTAATAATATACAACAATACATTGCAATACTATAAATTCAAGATTTGGAATTCTGCTTAGGAGCCTGATCGATGTACTTTGATAAAAGGTGAAAATTTTGGTTGTGTTTTGAACACTAAACCAGGCGAAGGTTTCAAATTTCAAAAATTTCATTGTCTTTCTGTCTCTCCCTCAGTATTTACGACTAGTGTTCAAGGTTGAGAGAATCAAATAAAAGCAAAATGTCTTCGGCTAATGAGATTATCCGCGAAGATTATAAAAGCGATCAAATTTCTGGCAGAGTGGGCCCGGCAAGGAGTCTTGGACCAGTGGACGTGGATGAATTTTTTGAAACATGACAGAAAATTATTGATATGACGCAACATTTCTTGTTGTTTGTGTGTTGTCGACTCATTAAATATGTTCGTCTGGTAATAAGATGATGTCTCCAGTCGGTCGGTCTCTTCTTCCTCTTTCGAAGAAAACAGTCCAGGTAAGCTGTGACCAAACCCGAAGACTGTTCAAGATGAGAGCTTTCCCTTAAATCCATCCTTTGACAGTTTTCATTGTCTGATTCTTTGTTTTGTTTTTAGTTTCAGGTTTTGTGTTTGTTTATTTTTGTTTGTTACTTCCTCCAGTTAATTAGATCCTGCTTCTAAAATGGAATCACGATCAATTGGTATGGAAAATTTTGATCGGGGGACAGGTTATACGTCCTGGTCCCTAGATTTGGTAGATTAAGGTAGAAGATAATGTTCTCCAATGATTATATTTCATAAATACTGCACATTTTGAGCCTGAAAAATACAAATTTCAATTAACAACTCATTCAGGGTTTTATCTGAAACATTTTAGTCGTAGAAACTGAAGGTTGTGGGTGTCAAGACACTGACCTTTGAATCGAGCGCTCGAACTCTCCACTGTCAAGTGACAACCAGTTAGAGGCACCAACCAGTCAAGACACAATCTTTCAAGATCTGAGTATTTATACAATTAAAATGAGATGGAAACGCTTATAAAGGTGACCTACGCCCAGATGGAAGCTAGAGGCTGCAGCAGTGGTCAATGGGAAGATTTTGACCACTAGAAGAACAGTTGCCGTTGTGCATTATTTTTGAAGTGAATCACACACCGTAGTAAGCATCACACATACACTTCTGTGACAAAAATAATTTCTTAAATTATATACGTTTTTAGTCTCTATGATAAGTATATGGCATAAAAGTAGAATTAATTTCATAAATATTGCACACTTCCATGAGCGATTAAATGTCAAAAGCCTATAGCTTTAATGAAAGTGTGTTCTTAAATTTCGTAGAAGTAAGATATAGTTTATATCGTCTGTGATTTATGAAGGTAATATATAGTTAACAGGTAATACTCCGGGCCTGTACTAAACATTTTGTGGAAGAGCCAAAGAGTAATAGAGCCGGAGAGAGCCTAATACTTTGCCGACCTCTGGTTTACCGGAAAGGAACGGAATATAAGTGTAAGAAGAAGACAAAGGTATTGCTCACAATAAACGCTTTTAATTAAAGGAAATTTTGAATGAAAGTACTTCAATCAATTAGGCTTGACTGGCCATTATTAAAAAGCAAGATGCAAACTATTCATTATTGAATTTTTTTATTCTCTTCACCGCGTAGGCCTATTAATCAAAGTTGGCTAACTGGTAACCGTCATTAAATGGTTAAAACTTCAATCGGTCAAGTTGGAGCAAAGCCTGACCTCATTTCCACCGCCTTGTTTTCCCAAATGAAATTTTCTTCTGTCCGCTAGCTTTATCACACAAAAGATGTTTCGATAGCAATACTTGAGCAGTTGAAAGCGACATAAATGGTGGCAGCAAGGTGGATGGTATGTCACTTGTTCTTTCTCAACAAATCTCCGCGGCGGATTTTGTGCATTTTGATGAGCCCACAAATGACCAAAATGGTCACGTGCGTACTTCATTATTCTAAGCTGCATTCTCAGAGTTTTAATTATTAATTCAGATCATTTATTTTATTTTTATTTTTTATTTCTTTCAATTTTCGCCATTTTCATTATCTTTCTATCTCAACTTTTTGAAGTATTTTTTGTGTTGCGATAACTATCTACTTTCTAATTCTACCCTTTTTTGTCTAAGTTTTCTTTCGTCTTTTATTCCTTTCTCCTTATTTTCAGTTTTATTTCCCTCACGAATCTCCTAGAAGGCTAGCCACTTTACGCTGTTCTGATAGACATTCTGTGTTACTCTCACGGTACATTCATTTCTTTGATTTTTTGTGCTAAATACATTTTTGTATCTCTGGACCTTTATATATGTTCGTTTTTGAACTTTTTCATTTCCTCTCAACCCCTCGATTCATTTTCTAGTTTGTCAAGAAAAATTCTCGATAACTTTGGCTTTGGAGTACCGAGAATATGGTAAAGCAGAGATGACAAAGTGCGGCTTTATTACTCTTTGACTGTGGTTCTTCCACAAAATGTTTAGTATGATAACCACTGTGGTAGACTACAGCAAATTCATCAGACAGCGTAATGAGTGCCATGATGACACGACATACTAACAGTGTTATAATTATAGGTATCAAAAATCTGAGAGTATAATTAATAAATAGCTGTACGTAACCTTATGACGGCTTACTAATCATCGAATATTTGCACACCCTTGACTCAAGAGCTAACTAACTTGCAAAAGAGGGCTATGTACTGTATTAGGTCAAATTATTGGTCGTTAGAGAAGAAGGGTTGAAAATATATTAGCCGCCTTTACTTAAGAGAAGGTTAATTATTCTTCCCAGAGTCTGCACCAATTTCTGCTTCTTTACAACACGAAGGAGCTTTCTGTAAACTTTTTCCACAATATTGGAGAGGCATTATCTCGAAACAATGTATGAGAAGAGTTACATTAAAAACAGACAAAGAATAAATGAAGTCAGGAATGAGAAGAAGAAGAAGAAACAAAAATGATTTCTGATTTAAAGTGGCCTACTGTTTTGGCCTCGGGAAATCTTCATTGAAAGTCTTCGACTTGTTAGCGCAGCCATTAGACTTCTTTGATATTCTTTGATGGCTTCTTTTCTCTCTCTCTCTCTTTTTTGCTCCTTAATTGACATTCATTTTTCCTCTAATTAATTCCTCTAATTTTCAGTGTTCAAAATCAAAATTAAAATGATTTTAGTGGGAGGAAAAGTGCGCAAAATGGCAGGCAAGCGCGCGCAAAAAAAAAAATTTACGAGGGATTGGGTCGAACACGCAAGGTCGCGCTCATCGCTGAACGACTCGGGGGTCAAATCGCCCAGGCACGGGGGTCAAACCTAATTGACTTCCCTGCTTTTATTTATTTTTTAGTTAATTAATTTGAAAATCAAAAGAACGTTAAGATCATAAGAGGACGTTATTAAAAGGCTAATTTGAAAATAATAAGAAAATAAGGGAAAAAAATTGAATTACTCTGCCCACCTCAACCAAATTAATTACTTAATAATTTTATTAATTAAAAAGCGATATCCCATAACTTTTTTTACGTTTAGTGTTGTTTTAGAGTCGGGGAGTGTGTGGTAGACATGATTTAATGGATGAAATTTGTCTTTACCGTTATCAATAATAATTTTTCCTGTTAGGTTGGGTTTTAGAGCTTTGGTGTGGATTTCCCTTCGGGTTTTGCTGTTTTTCTCTCGTCTGAGATGTTCTGGGAATATTGGGAAAGTTATTTTGCTATCTTTTAGATAATTTAATTATTTTTTATGCATTTTTATGGGTTTCCAGAACTCCCGGATTATATGTTTGTTGTTTTATGTTTACTTCATGAATATTCTGGTGGAAAAAGGAAGCTCATGATCACGTAGACCTAATTTTAGGTTTTGCTTAGAAGCGAATTCTATTTAGGAGTGAACTCTTGATTTTGGTATCTGAAAATTTGAACTGACAGAAGTTTTGAGGTGAATAGAATGGAGACATAGTGAAGAGGAAGTGGAGGTTTTGAGGGTAGCGCTCTAGATGCTGCCTGCTTATACTATAATAGAATCAGACTTCTCTCTTGTCTTATCTACTTGTTAGTTCTTGAATGAAAGCTGATGAAATTCCTTCTTTTGTAGAAGGCCTGTGGTGGAGTGGTTAAGTGCCAGACTAAGAAGTTATAATGACAAGTTCAAATCCTCCTTCCGTACCCTGTTGTACCCAAAAAGGGCAAAAAACGAGGATTCAAACTCAACTGCAACTACAATCCTTCCTTCTCTTACATCCTAGTGTCACTTATTCTAGTGTCTTCAAGAGTAATAATGAAATATTGTACTCGGAGACCTGTTGTTGAGTGGTGACAGTGCCCTGACTGTCAAAGCAGCCACAAAATATGAATTTAGTTCTCCTACCTAAACCTTTCTCCATCCATTCATTGACGAGCTAGTTCTTGTTCACTAGTTGGTAGAACGATGATGGGTCCTGCAATCATCCATGTTTTGGTTTTGCCTTTCTTCTTCCTCATCCCAGAGTATTGATTTCATTATTTGAGTGAATTTATTCTAAAAATAGTTTTATAAACACATTCTGCACTCATTTTTTTGCTGATAAAAGTAAATGTGGCGAGCAAATAAAATATTTACAACGCAGACGAAACAAGCCGCCGCAGGATTCGAAATCGGAGAAGTTGAGACACGGTTCAACTTGTTTCCGACTGGCTGCGAGACGCTAAATCCTGTATGTGGTCAGTCTGATTAAGTCAGTCAGTTAGTCACTAACATTCGGCAATAACTCAAACAATTACGTGAATTTTAGTACTTCTGTAAATATTTTATTTCTTAGTTCAGAATTGGGTTTAGAATTTGTAAAACAATTTACAAACCCTTCATGGTCTTTTGTAAAGAAGTCTCACCATGTAGCTTTGATTCGAAGCAAACAACTGACAAATCTCAGATGCAAATCCTCAGACAAGACAAAAGTACTCGTATTCAGTATAAAATCCTTCCCCTTGAACTGAAGGTTTTGTCTTAAATTGTTTAGCATAACCGAGGAGAAGGGAATGAAAGGCATTTTCAGATGTTGAAAAGGAGCAAATGGGGCAGGCTGTTCTCTTAATAACAAAAAGAAGAAGAAGAAGGAATTCTCTTTTTTTATTTCAGTCAATAGAGTCACTCACAAAGAATAAGCTCCTGAAGTTGAATGAGGCTTTGAGCCAAAAGAAAACATAAAAGAAATTATCACAAATTACGGGCCGATATCGTCTTTGAACATGATTTTGAATACATTGGAAAAATTAAAGGATTAGATAAATACACTTAGGCAACGGTTTTTCTAGTTCCACGAACAATAGACGAGAGAACCTTTTTCGTTTTATTCGGGAAGGAAAACGGACGAATAATAAAGGAGCCATCGCGGTGGGGTGCTTTGATCAAATTTCTTGTATCATTTGAAGAGAAAAATAGTTTTATGGGAATTCACCACGTTTTCATTCTCCTTTTTCACTTTGATGAGTTTTTGAACATCCGACCGTTTGTTCGGCTTTCTGAGGGTTCCAACTTTTTTGTTTCTTTTTATTTATTTGTGAAGGTGTGTTACCCCCTCGTTAATTTTTAACTGCCCAGCTCTGAGAATTTTTTCTTTTGAATTGAGAAGTTTGGTAAATGAATCGTACATAATCAGGCTTCTGCATACACATTATGTGTGTGATGAAATGGAAAAACTCAGGAACCAGTTTATTATGTAGACTGAAATGTAATAAAGTAGAATAATTGTGGTAAAAGTGATAAATCAAGGGGTATACTCACATTTACCAACTAAGTTTGGTTGATGTGACTAATTACCGAACATCTATTACATTTACCAAGTAGTTTATAAAATTTCCAACTGATAATAGAATTTTGTTCACATCCTTGGCTTCTATTACTTTTCCGAGAAAACATCCACTATCCAAGCAGCTATCCTCGCCAGTAACAGTCTACAAACCTCTCAACAAGAGGCTGCAAATACATAAGTAGTGACAGAAGCCAAGCGACCTGGCGCAACCTGGTTGTCCGTTGTCAGAGAAGACCTGAAGCTGGCAAATGTAAACACGACGACGACACACAGGACAGAAACGCCTGGAGAATGACGAGGCGGTACGATTACAAGTAAATGGGACAAGGCCAGGAAGAGTAGAGTAAATGTGAACAGTATAGTGCGTAAAGGTAGCTATTTTCAAATGCTCTCCACTACAATGATATTAATGTATTTATGAGTTGACATTCAATTGCTGTAATTAATAAATTCTAACTCTGATTGTTTGGAAACATGAAAGCAGAAGAGTGAAAACAACACCCAATTCAAAACATAACAAAAGAACATACTGTATACAGGGGATAACTGTTTGCAAACAGCTTTGGTGGGAGACGATGTCCAGCCAATACGCCCATCACCTTTCAACTCTTCTACTGCGACTTGAAACGTCAGTTTCCAGTTAGGTCGCCCTATCCAAGAACCTTGACCTTCGCTCGAACGATTTTGACGTCATTCCATTAAAGTTTGTTTTTCTTTTTTTTCCCGGGGAAAATTCCTCGTTTTCAACAATGACGACGTTCTGAACAATCGCGATTGTTTGTGCAAAATAATGGATTAGCATCCTTTAAAATAATATTTATTTTTACAGGTAATTAGAGACGATGAAGTGAATGAGTTTTTGTTTTGGTTTTCTAATGGATTCCACAGTTTTAAACATGCCAATCACACGAATCATTGAAACTAACAATTAAACATGCGAGCCTGAATCCCTAATTGCAGCTGTTAACGTTCCTGGAAGTGGTTACGAACAATTGGCTAACATTTTCTTAAAATAAAATGATGGACTGTGATCGGTTTCTAAGTCCCCAGACCTTAGATTTGAGAAATTTGGTCCTCAAATTCTGACATCAAAGTTTAACTGTTTTGAAATCAAAATCTTTTGTGATTCCTTTCTGTGATATGTTAGGTTAGCAATCCTGAAGTGTATATCATGATGGTTTGTATTTGTATTTGTAACTTTTTTTGTTTATTTCTGTATCTCGGTAATTGTATAAAGCAGTGGTCGACAAACTCTTCATCCAAAAGAACCAAATCTAAACTACGCAGAATTGAAATTGGTTTAAAGAGCCACTTTTAAAGTTCTGCAGTAGAGACAAGCTTTGCTGACACATTTTTAAAGAGATAATTAGGGCTAAAAGTACTCTCTCGAGGTTGCCTTTGCTAAATACTGTATGTCTTGTATGTATTACTTTTGAAATGAATTACTCATTGACGTTGAGCATTGTTTTGGAAATTGATTACACACCACAGTAAGCATTACACACACACACTTCTATGACAGAAATTTTTCCTAAATGATGTACATTACTATAATAAGTATATGACATAAAAGTAGAAATAATTTCATAAATAATGCACACTTCAATGAACGATTAAATCTCATATATGTTGCTAGCCGCCTACAGCTTTAAAGACTATGTGTCCTTCAATTCCATGGAAATACATTAAATAAAACTTGATATCATATTTATATAAATATAATATTTAGTTAATGAATAATAGTCCGGGCCTGCACTAGAAATTATACTGAAGAACTACAGTCATGAAGTGAAAGAGCCAATTGTGGCGCTGGATATCTAACTTTATCAAAATATTTGTTTGAAACTTTCCAAAAAATTATTTCTAAGTAAAGTTGTTTTCTGTTGAAGTCAATCCTCCCGTTTTTATGTTCTGGAAACATTTTTGGGAGTTAGAATGCCGACTTGTGTGGTGTCAAAGCCCTCACTTTCCCTGTTTATTTATTTATTTTTATTGTTTTATTACTTCAAATGAGGTTGTCATAAAAGGTATTCTCCGTCAATTTTATGATTTCCGTCTTTTGCGGGAGTTTTTTCACTTGTCGCTTTTTCTCCTTTAAAGTTTCGGCTTTCGTCTTTGATTTTGGTAAAACAACCTTGAATGGAGGCATCGGAGTTAGGTGTATTGATGAGACAAACTACACGAATTCCGAACGAGAATAAATTTATCGAACTAAAAAATATTGTATTTATATAGAAATCTAAAAATCGAGTTACTTCGCCAATTGGTTGTACTACACTGGCTGTCTGCTGGTTGGTCGCCTGTTCTATTTGTCTGCTTCTTGTAGGTTCTTACCTACAGGTCTCATAGCATCTTCCTGAAAGTTTCTGCATTTCTTTGTGACATTTTTGCTACAAGTCTGAGAGTGTTGCCTATGTCACCACAGAAGGTTTTGAAAATTTGGGTAACACTTTTTTAGAATGTGGAACTGTTATTATAACTTGCTGATTACAAAGGGTTCGAAGAATATATACAGTATACGGTCAGTACGCGCCCAAAAAGATGCACGGATGAGGACATTCGGAGAATTTGTATTATAAACCTTGCGACAAATACAAATATAGCTTTGTAACTTCTCGCCATTCTTCACTCCACATATCTTTTATATATATACTGTATGCTCGTGAATTACGGCTACGACCTAGGGTTTGAGACAACGTCAACTTAAACGTCGATTTTTATGATCAGTCCGAACTTTGTTTTTATGTTCCACCTCCTTCAGTTTCGAAACTTTGTCAAACCCTCCCATAAAAAATCTCTCAAATTCACGAAATTTTAAGGCGAGTGTACTTCCAGACCTTGATAAACACACAAAAAAAAATTATTATTTCAAGTCGTCAGGCCATAAACATTTCTCTCCAACTTAAAAACAAATATCAAAACACCTAAATAATCAATCAATCAATCAATCAATCATAAGTGTTCTCCAAACGAGACAGGTTTCTTTACTTAATTTAGCAATCTTGACGACTTTATTTTGTTGTTGAGTCGACAAACTGATTTCCTCATCGATTCTTCCTGGCCTTATATCTTCTCTTCTCAACCATTGACCGACCCCATGACGTCACGCAACTCTTCCGTGTTTTAGTTCGTATTTGAGTTAACTCATTTCGTAAATATTGCACACTTTCTGCTGGACATTGGGTGTCTTTTTTTCCCCAAAGGATCGAAATCTAGTTGAGGTCAAACTTTCTATCACTCGTCCGGCACCTTTTGAATTGTCAATATTATAAAGAAAATTCAAGAGGTGCCGGACGAGCCAGAAGGAATACCTATGTTACATTACAAAATGGCACAAACTATCATATATCTGACAGAGGATTAATAGATGACACTCATCCTAAAAGTCTCATCACGTCTTCTTGCAAGCTTCTGCATGTTTTCTTAACAGTTTGCAAACTTTGCTGTTGTCTTCATCATACCACTTTCGGCATATATTGGTTACTTGTTTACTAAGGTCCAAGAGTGCTGCCTTGGTAGCCACAGAGTATGATATCTTGCCAATATTTTCAGGGCTGAGTCCTGGGGAGAAAAAAATCTCACACTCCACTCCCATGCCCAACAGACTAGAGACCCATGAAAACAGTAACACCCCCTGACATCCAATGGTAAAATTAATTCCACAACAAAAGACAGGTTCGTTTCCGACCGCCTAGTCTGTATACCTTTTATTTTTCATTCAAGTGAAATTCCTTTAAGAATTGATTAATAGGTCTATTAACCGATGGTTGCTAAGAATTCAGTGGTAGCCAAGGTAGACCGCGGACCAAGTCGATAACGAGGAAGAGAAAAGGGCCTTCGGTTGGTACTCCGATCACGGATGAGTAATTTAAGTTTGGACAATTATCGAGGGTTTTGCAAACCACTGTTACAATAATAATCCATGCATGTATGTATATTATTAACCAGAATCGGTACCTTTTTACATGATTAATAATTGGAAGTGGTGGAACGTGTGGTAATTTCGGTTCAATTTCAATTAGGTTCTTCATTCAGGCTGACTCGGTAAATTAATTCGATTGGTTCGTTCGTTCGTTCATTCGGTTCCGATATTTATTGTTCTGTAACTTTTCTTCTTCCTTTTTTTTATTCAGTACGAATTAATATTCTATCTTTTCTTTTAAGTATAAATTACCTTTAATTAGGAAATCTTATCTCATCGGACATTTTGTTTCTTCCTTTTTTTATTTTTAAATTAAATTTCGTACGGGATAATTAATCGTGAAATCGGAATCTCTAGTCAAAGGAACTTCTTTGAATTGAATATTTATTTGTTGTTTCAGGTACAGTGAAAACCTTTTTGAATTTTTCAGATAAGACTTCTTTTCTCTCCCTCTCTCTCTCTCTTTCTGTTTTCCCAAATTGAAGTTTCTGGTGAAATGTCTCTTGTTTGAATTTATATGAAGGAAATCGATTGATGTTAGTGTGAGCGTTTTTTCTGGTAAATTGAGCTTTTATGTTAGCTCTTTGAAAAGAGCTTGACTAGCAGGTTGTTGATGGGACATATAGGTTTGTTTGTTTGTTGGTCAGATTGTAGGTGACAGTGAACTTTCATTTCCAAGTTATTCCAGGGAGACAGTTGGATTTTGCGAGCACCCGTGATATTAATAAAAATCTCCACGATTGCGAAGACCTGATTCAATTTAAATTTAACACATGGCGTCAACCGTTTTTGAGGTTTTAATTATTAACCGTTACGATCTTATCGAAAGCTATTACAATAGCTGACGGAACTGAGCTTTTCCGCCTCAGTTACAAGAAGAAATCTGCCAAATTTTGCAGGCGGTCTCTTTAAATTCGAGCCTTAACTCTTGAGCGCTTCTTGAATAATTTGTCTCAGCTTTTCCTTTATTTCCAGCTGGCTTATGCTAACTTTTTACATCCACACCAGTTTTACAAAGAAAATTATAAAATGCCAATGAGGAACGGGGAGGCCAAGTAAAACTGCTTCGTCACCTAGGAATTACCCAAGAATCATCATGAAGTCTTCGCGTTGCATGTTGAAGCTTTATCTTATATAAAAGTGTGCAGTATTTATGAAATAAGCGTAAAGATACATGTAGGATCGTAGGATCTTACTTTCAGAGCTTACTAAAAAGAAACGGTGCGGCTCAACGGATGGCCTGTGATGTAATGGTTAAAACGGCTGACTATAGAAGTTATGGTCGTGGGTTCGAATCCTCCTTCCATATCCTGTTATACCCCAAAAGGGTGAAAAACGGGATCAAAACTCAACTATAATTATAAGTATAAATTCCAGCTAGTTTTCCTAGCAACTTTATAACAACAGACCACGGAATAGGTGGTTAGAGAAGGTTGAAAGACCTAAAGCACTGTTGTTCTCAAAGGTGAAAAACGGTATTGAATCTCCAAAAACCAAATAGATCAAGTCAAGTTGTCGCAGAATCTTCATACTCAAAAATAATCAACCAAAAGAAAACTCGAGAGAAAGAGGATAATCTCACGACCACATAGTCCTTCACTTTCCAGTCAATAAAAATAGCGGACACGAGAAACATTAAACTCAAATCATGTCCACACAAATCTAATAATCGAGTGGGAAAGAAAGGAGGAACAGGAGAATGAACAAATACACAAAAAGAGGAGACAAAATAAAAGTGGAGAGCTTTATCTAATCCGAGGGAAATTGTTTTACATTAGGCAAAGTTATGACTCCCTTTTCCTTCCATTCTTTCAAAACGGCAATAACGATTCCTGTCAAACAAGGTCTCTTACGTTATTCAACCGATAAAATCCCAATTAAAGTGCTCGTACAAAGATAATTCTTTCGATTCCCTTATGTTTCTCTAATAATATATGTAACATAAACCAGTTATTTAATTGTTTCAAAAAAGTAAAAATAAAAAAAAAGTTCGCGGATCTTAAAAGTATTATTATTATTACGTCTTCGTCTACGATCTCTCTTCGATGACAACATTTTATTTGTTATAAATATCGAATAAAACTTTTTCTTCAAAAAACTTTTATTTGTATTATTATTATTTTTGAATAAATGTTGAAAATGAAGTTTTTAATCCGTGGTTATGGCAGAATGGCCTCCCTGAATGAAAGAATAACTTCATAAAAAAAATTTTTTTCCCGAAGATAATTTAAGCTTAAAGTCCGATTTTGGTTTTTTGTTTGTGACTCACGTTCTACCTGTTTTCAGTTTTTCTTCGATGTAGGTTTTTGATCCGATAAAACAAAGCGAGTCAAACTGACTCATCTGATTTATTTGGATACTTTAAAATTTTTTAACTTTTCCAGTCGAGAGTGAATAACTTTTGAATGAATGGATGGGTTACGTATGAAAGTTGGATTGTGCATTACTTATGAATTGAATACTTGTTAAAATTGTTCATAATTCTTGGTAAGAGTTTAGGTTCACACTTTAGATTAGGTTTGCATTGGTTTTTATTGTATTAAGTGAATTTCGTTGAATTTGTTTGTGCTGAATCCAAATATAGAGCTTCCTAAAAAGCCCAAGACGTCTGACACATTTAACCTTTATACAAACTCTCACACAGTTATATGACGATTCGATTCAATTATGGCTTTCATTTTGTCATCATTAACTTCGGAAGGTCGACCAGAACGTTGGTCATTTTAAAGTGAAAAATCTTCAGAACTGTTTTTAAACCAATTCTGACATGCGTTCTGTTAAACAATCAACAACATAAACTTCGCTTACCTCTTTGTAAGCCTTAGCCGGTTTCTTACATTTGAGAGAACAAAAAACGTTGGAAATACCCATTTTCCATCCATGTTAAAATTGACCGTAAACTAACAATCGTAAACAAAACTACACGAAATTTGTTCCTACAGTATCCTAAAAGTGTCCACTACCAAAGCTCTAAAGGAAAAATCCTGACATTAAGAAAAGAATAACGAAACAAACATCAAACTATCTGTTGGTGAAAACGGAAAGAACTTCCTTACCAACCAAATAGTTACAAAAGTGTAAGTTGTCTTCGCTTATTGGAATACGAGCTGTTTGCTTCAATTCCAGGAACACAGACGGCCGGACACAAAGCTTCGACCAAAGAAGGCTCATTGGCCACCCAGACAGAACTTAAAATACGTTTAGCTTATCTAAAGTTAAATTTTGTAAGATTTGTTTCAAGATGGATGGTGACATTCTTTCTTCCATTATTATTTTTGGTTTTTGCATAAGTCTGTTTTTTTTTCTTCAATTTCCGTTATTCTAGTTTCTTTTTTGTAAATTCAGTCGTTGTTCAGGCTTCGAACAATAAACATGTTATTGTGGCAGTCTACGGAGTGTTGATTTGAACCGACCGCTAGAGTAACTTGGCGGCTTCACGTGACGTTCGCGTTGTAACAGTGTGAATTATTTGTGGGATAAATTAGTTAGATCATCGTCAGCAAATCTGTTTGAAAAACTTAAGTAAGTAGAAGAATGAGTATAGGTTACTTACAAAACTGTGCATTATTTATGAATTGGCTTTGAATTTATGATGAAGTATCCTTGTTTTTATTTTTATTGATTTTTCTTTTTTGTTTTGTCTGTTAAAGTTAAAGTTAAAGTTAAGTTTGTCAAGGTTTTCATAGAGTACCAAATTATTACTCAACTCTAAGGTTCAAGACTCCTAGGTTTTATAGGATCCATCGCAAGTATGATCTCGAAGCTTTCGGAAACCACTCGAGCCTTTTAGAACTTTTCTATCCCATAAGCTCATTATGGAATAAGGCTCTCATAGGCTCCGGAAGCTTCAATAACACTTGCGATGGATCTACCGAAACCTGTGTTTGATTTTGTGTATGAGGCTACTGAAGAGCTGAAGATGATTATCTCCAATTTTGTGGTGACAGTTATACACTAACATCGGCAGTAATAGCCGCGGGAAACCTTAAAACTCATCTATGCAAAATATTCTACTTCAATAAAAAAATTCGTCTTGAAATGAGACAGTCGAACTGTGAACTACTATAAATATTACATTACCGATAAAATGGGTCCTAAAAAGCTGTGGACCAGCCATCGGAAACCAGAAATAGGTAGAGTTATTGTAATAACAATAAATATGAAAGACAAACGCTTCATACTCACACACCAACAGACAGACAAAATTTCCAACCAGTCTTGGATTAATTTGGGTGAAAGGTTTGGCTGAATTTGGCACGTGGTCATTTGTTAAGTGATTTTTGTTTTGTCTTCGATGAATCTTAACATATGGCTCTAGTCAACCCAACCAGTATGTTATTATTAATAAATAGATTTGGCTAGTAAGAAGAGAAGACGGAGAGGCTGGGAATCAGCTCCAACACCTGAATGGTGTACCCCTCTATTCATATAAAATTCGAGTGAGCTAAGAAGAACATCTGCCGTTCTCATAAGATGATTAATGCAACCTTCTAATCACTTCTCTCTCTCATCTGTATCACCCTTTGAAAAAAAGCTTGAAGGACAAAATGAGAAAAACCCCTAATCAGGACAAAAACCGGTCAAAAGTTTCTTTATGATGAAACGGACCGGGAGACTGATAAAAACTTTTAAATGAACCAATTGTTCGGCTCTTTCAAATGAGAGTTTTATCAACTTTTGCGAAGAGACTTTCGACGTCAAAGCAGAGTAAGCGCAGACAATGAAGATGAATCCCTCCTTCTCCTCCCAGCCTCTTCTCCCTCATCTGCGATGCATTCTAAGATAGAGTCGATCCTCGGTGCGGACACGTTCGCCGTCTTCATCTTTTTATTCTTTCCCAGCCACGGGGCATTGTTCCCCGGGCGTCTCTTTAGAAAACTTCCACGTTCGACTCTTTCCCGAAGACGTCACCGTTTATCTGAGAATAATGCTTCAGACAAGGAGACGTCTACCTATTGTGTTCGTAAACGGTTTTGAGCAAACTCCTTCCTTTTCTTTTTCCAAAAGATCTCGGAACCGGTTAACAAACCACTAATGTTTCGACTTCATAACTGGTTCCTCCGACTTCGCGCTCGATTTTTAAGATACCGGATTCACATCGCGTTCCTTCAATGTCTTTCTCATTCATTCATCGTTTCGTTTAAAAAGCGAAAGAGTTCATGAAGCGTGTAATGAAAATGACAATAAAATTTTCATTCGGCCAATGGTGGAATGGCCAGAAGAGTTAAATTGGAATAACAAAATGGACGAAAGAAGAGTCTCTAGTCGGAGATTTTATAAAAATTTCTAGCAAAATTTAGGAAAGAGTGGTTGAATGAAAGAGAGAGGTCAATGAACTGACCAAAACTACAGAGAGAATGAAAATGGGTTAAGTTGGATGGTGCTGTTGGATCAGACGCGAGGGTAATTGATCCTGGGTCATTCTTCGAAACCTAAAAGCACCCCCAAAAAATTTTATTGGGTAGACGATGGAGGCTGAATCATGTCTAGATTTCAACACAGATTTAGGTTAGTACAGTGCACTTCGACAGTTCAATCAACCACAAAGCCTCCTAGATTCTTATCCGTCATCTCTAAAAGCTGGTTCAAGTAAAACCTAAAAGGAACAAAAATGGTGAAGTGAAGGTCCCACCTTGTGGCCCGTTTACATCAAGGTATACAGTTTTACCCAGATTTACAATTAGCCCTCAATCGCCACGAAAAATTTGTAAAAAGGCTCTTAAAGCCCCAAACCCAAGAAAACCTCCACTGATAAATATGCATGAAAAGCTTTTGACTAAGGTAGCCGCGTCAATGACGTCACTTTTATCTGGTTCCCTCTCAACCTTGCCATCACTCCTCATTTCCGGATAATTAATTGCCTTTGGCACAGATTATAACCCAAAAGAATGTTTACTGTATAGTTTTCTATCATTTTGCCAAATCTGGTGAATTTTTGACAGAAGATGATGTGCCAAACCACAAAAAAAAGTTCAGACTTCTCTCCAAACTTCAGTAAATTTTTTCTGTGATGGGAGAAGACTTGAAGATGATTACAGGCAGAATCTTGGTACAAACAAAAACTGAAGGAAAAAATTAATTAATTAAAGATAGCTCATTAGTACAACTTTGATTTTACACATTTGAACCGGACACCCAAAAAAATAAAATAATAAGAAGAGAACACAAAAAAAGTCGAATTCCCTTCTCACGCCTTTGCTTCCAAAATCAAGAGAGAAAGTATCCTAATTGCTAGCCTAATCATTGCTGCTGGTTTGCTTGTTTTAATGAAAAAAACGATCAATCACATTGATTCGGCTAATTAAAGCCCGGCTAAGATGGTAAGGGTTTGACGGATGACTTGTTGAAAAGCCGCTGATGATTTTCTTCTGGGCCATCGATGTTGGATGGCTGTGGAAATGAGTTTACGGTTTTGGGAAAACCCCGTGGGAGGAGAGTAGTTTTTACAAAATAGGAAAGCAGATGAAAATTCCAATTTATTCTGACCGTTTCTGGGGTGACTTGCTAGCTAATGAAACAAGACAGATCAGGTAGAATTTGAAGCAAGTGTGGGTGAGAAGAGAAAAACTGGTGCCTGATGAATATTTTTCTCGAAGACAGCTTTTGCTCTTCTCCTCTTTACTTCTAGTTCTCATTTAGCCCTGGGTTCAAACTCCAAAACTAAGAAAAGCTTTTGCGGATAATTCCCTTTAAACCTTTGTATTTACACTTGACAGGAATCATAGTTTCTGGAAAACTCGTACTACTTCAGGAAGGTCAGTTTGGTTCTGTTCATTTCATTATTTTTGCTTTTAAATTTACCACTGAGTATACCATCAGCTGTAGTTAGCAATTATTTGGTTTTCCGTAGAGGTCAAAATAGACTCTTAGATAAAGTCTTTGTTTATGATTTTCATTTCCTTCATCAAACACACTCGTAATTGTAGGTTCTAGGCTATTTCTTAACTCACCTGGGCTGAAAGAAAATAGTAGGCTATTTACAATGAACGCTTTAGGAGTCTTAAACAATAGTTTAAGCCTGATTATTTACTGCTTCTTATGTTTAACATAATGTAATCAATGTTTAGAAGTACGTTGCTCAAATGAAAAAAAAATTTCAGGTACAATTTATTCATATATATTAAAAAAATAGTAATATTATTTGATCGAATCAGATGTACACCAAAACAATTTCAGTTTCCTTATTACAAAACCGCGTAAAAAAAAAGTTCAGTCTTACCACTGACAAATCAGAGTTAGTTAGTCAGTTAGGTAGGTGGTTAGTTTTTTGTCAGATTTTTTTTCTATAACTCTGACTCATCAATCTTTGACAGAAAGAAATCACCGACAAACGTCGGGTGGGTTAGCTCATACAAAACGGAGTTGTTACTTTCCAGTAAACAAGAAAAAGAAAAATTCTAGAAATATTGGCACCAAATCCGCCGATCAAAGGCCGATAAGTAATAGAAGCCACGCCCCAAGCGGCGAACTGCTCATATGTTAACAATTAACATATACAACGGAGCAATTAAACTGAAAAATGCCAGCTGACATTTTGCAAATTTTTTACTCATTAATTATAAAAGAATTATTGGAATCTATTTTTTCCTCTCCTTTTCTTTTTTTTGTAAGAAAACCTATTTTAGTCTTTATAGCAAGAGAGAGACAGTCTCATGTCACAAAGTAAATAAATAAAAATCTCAAATTAATAATGTCAGAGCTCTGTGTACAGTTTTTAATCCAAACATTGCCCTCGAAAATAAAAAGAGAAAATTTTATTAAAAATTGTCATATTTAACTCGCGTAACTGAGAGTCCATTAGATCCCGACGCCGACGCCTACACGCTCTAAATCAATTAAAAGTCGTTTCAATTATGATTTTTTTCTGCATATACATGTCTGACAGACAAAAAATTATTTAAATTTAATCAGGTCAAAAAATGCGGAGTTTGATGGACTTCTATCTTTCTTTGTGTCTCCATGTTGAACAAAAAGTTTTATTCAAAAGTAAAAATAAAAGTGACGAGTCATACAGTGTAGACATGAGTTTTGAGATTTTCGGGCTGTCGCTAATTATGTTTGACTATCACTTTGCTAAAGTCAAATTTGAGGAAGAATAAGGGAGTTGGTAGCTCTTACCATCTCCATGTCCATACTTGCTATTCTGAATACCATTACAGTGAGTTGAAGCTCTAATTTTCCAGTCGAAACGCTAGCCCTGCCATCCCAATGGCTTCTCTGTTACACTGCCAATTGGATATGCTAACAGTTATGCTTACGTACCAGAAAAGATTTAAAGAACAATGGACATCATCCCGCATTAAGGTCGTTAGCTAAAAAACGGCACCGAGGAAGAAGAAGAAGGAGAAAAAACGCATTTCCGCCTCCAGTTAGTTTTTTTCTTAGTCTGATTCTGGTTCTAGGATGAGTTGGCAGTTTTCTTTCATTATAGTAAACCACTTATCATTTGTAAATGTGATTAACGATGGCTGATGATCGCTTCCTTTGATTCATTTTCCCTTCTTTTTTTTCTCCAGTCCTCTTTCCCTCTCCTTCCAGTTCTTGCTCTCTTTTCCTCTCCCTCTCACTTTTTTGTCATAGATTTTGGACGATTCACCACTCTTTTTTACCTGCTTATTCATATGTAAAGATAATTTTAAAGAAAATGTAAGAAAAAAAGTTGTGAATGGGTGGAAGGAAATCACATACAGACCCGGTTGTCATGATCTTGTATTTGTCATGTGTTGGGTTACCCTCACAGTTAGGTTGCCCGGGAGTCAAGAACAGTCAGAACAGAAGGTTTCTGACATCTCTCTGAAGCGAAGCATGGTGATGTGATTGTTAAACGAATGAGCTCACATAAGGTGGCTGTAAAAGTGCAGTGGAAGCTCCTTCACATTTCCACTATCAGAGGATGAAAAAATCAGTCACTAATAACTAAATTACTGTAGTAAGGATTAAGCATGATGGCAACCTTTCAGTATCGCTGACACATACCAAAACGCCTTTTATAAGAAGTGTCGCTGACTGAACTATCCATCCCATGTCTACGATTTCTGTATTCGCGGCTAGTCAATGGACCAAATCCTCATTTGAACTGGTAACAAACTTTGGACTATCCTCTAAAAGTCTTAAGGGTATCATCTTTCCACATACTTTCTTACAGTTACAGTTTCTTTTTGGTCGATTTAGTAGTGTTATTGATTTATTTTTCACACCACAAAGGTGCAAAATCTCAAGAATAAGGAGAAAAGAACTTTATTCTAAAAAAGACAGCTTCGCTTTGCATTTTGAATATACTGTACCAAACATCAAACATAATCAACAGTGAAATAAACGGAAGATGTACAAACAACCCCAAAACAGTTCTAATTCAGTCAAGAAGTTCCATCTTTAGGGATTACGAGTAAGGGATGAAACAGAATTTAGTTCAGAGTTTCACCACACAACCCCAAGGGGCAGCACCATATAGGGATATCACATCCTTTTCGGTAATTCCAGTTTCTGGCAACTGGAGTCGCTGACGCCGATGGCGATTTTAAAATTATTCGAAACTCACGAATACTGGAAAATTATTTTTCCTTATTTCTTAACGGAACATTTTGTAAAATTCTCTGAAAGTAGAAATATTTTAAAAATTTAATTATTATAATTAAGAGAGAAGAGAAAAGGAGTGTTTAATTATACTGAAAGAACGAACAATCAAAGTCTAGGTTTTTGTGTGAAGGTGAAAGATAAAGGAGGAGTTACGCGAAAGACATGTGGTGTTGGCCCAAAATATGAGATGGTGACGATGGTTACCTCCTCATAGTTTAACAATATCATTTTGTGAAGAATGTGAGGTTTTATATGAGAGTGAATGGAAGCAGCTCAGGATTTGTTAATCTAGGTCGCACTCCTCCTTCTGACGGCCAGAAATGGAAAGACAAAAGGCAAAACCATCCAGGCTGAATGACCCGGTGACGGGTTTCTAGATGACATCAAACAAAACGATTTCAGAGAAGAATTTTATGGATACAATACAACCTTTTGGTATATTTCCTGCCTATATTCTTCTGGAAGGTAGGAGTCTCGTCTTTCGATATAACTTTCTGGGTTACAGTTTCTTTTTGGACGATTCAGTGGATTGGATTGGATTATTTTTCGTGTAATCGCAGTCAGTTCTGTGTCCATTTCAAATGTTCGTCAGCCATTGACTTCATAGAGTTCATCATAATTTAGCGCTCTCATTTGCGCCCCTTGCGCCCTTCGGCGCTCTTGTTGTCGTTTACATTACTTTCATTCTGATTCAGATACTTGCCACTTCACGAGTGATGATAGTGTTTACGAGGGACGTACCTGACCCCAGACTTGTGTGGTTCGTGGTGTTGGTAGATGCTGCTGTCAGACTGTCTGGCTCACAGTGGTGCTCAGGTTCCCTAGTTTAAGTGTGGGGAACACTACTAACATCAACAAGTTTTACAAACAACGGCCAAAACCTCAAAAACAGTCCCAAAGTAACTCAGGAAAGGATTCGCACAAATGAAAATCATTCGCATCAAGTTTCTTTGATCGCAAAAAACGACCAAAATGGCGCCATAGTCATTCATAAAAATAACTGGCCCATTTGAAAGTATTTCGTGCGGGACTGATGGACTCTCTTAAATCAAGAGAAATGATAATAATAATGATGATGGCGGCGGTGGTAATAAATTTACCTTCCGAATGAATGAAGTTTCGCTTCCCAATCGGCATTCATCGTTTGTTTGTCACAAAAAAATTCATCGAAATTGGCTCAGCAAAAATAAATAAATAAAAAAAGGTGATTGCGAAGAGAGAGAGAGAGAGAGGGAAAAACAATTTTTATTTAAGAGAAAATTGGCACACGAAAATGATAATAATCTTAATGAAGCCGCCAAGAAAGTTGACTGATTTGAAATAAAAAAAATAAATCAATCAAAAACGTCAAATCCATTGATGGCACAATTTAAGTTACTCCATGGCTGGCCTCTTAAGGAATTCCCTTAAAAAATTGTTTTAATTATGTTTTTAATAATTAATTAGCCGTAACTGGATTATTTTTTTTATTTTCTTAATTTTTTATTCCGCCTCCGTAAACAAACGACTTCCTCTCCTCTCCTCTCCTACTATTTATCCACCTTCTCCTTCCTCATTTTCTTCTTTCAGATTTGTTGGATGATTTGGATTTGAGATGAGAAAACAGCATCCCTTTGCTACAAAATTAACGGCGTCTTATGAGACAAGTCACTGGACTTCTTTCTTTTGATCCCATCGGTGAACCTACTGATCAATGTACGACGTGAAGCAGGGACTTCGTCAGAGGGCAATGTCTAGAGAAACATCCTTGGGATTGTGAGGCGTCAAGCCTTGGAGTGATCGGCTGTCCCAGGACCGAGGAGGTTCAGGTCAGAAGACTCTGAGGGTGATCCAGGTAAGGCAATGGGTCGCAATAGGGACTTGACTTACCGGATGACACAGATGTATACCGGAAATGGGTGCTTTGGACGGTATTTGTGTCGGATCTGGAAGGAGTCGAGGAGGTGCGTTGCGACCATTGCCCACGTTTGGAAGACACGGCGGGAGTATGCCCGGCGTGAGTAGGGCAGAGGGGGCCTCTGCGACATAATGGGTCAGGATCTCTCTGTCCCAGCAGTCTTTCGGGTCATCCTCGAGAGCGAGAGAAACTGAGCTGAAATCTTCGAGGAGGTGATGTTGCTGAAGGAGAAGGCCCAACGAGTTTAAAAAAGGTGCCCTCTGGACTCGTACCCCGGACTAACTTGAATGGGTTAAAAAGATTAAGCGACTTCGGAGAAGACGAAGTTTGATTGTTCTATTCGAAACGAGATATTTTGGCTCGACGATTTAGCCAACTTAAAAGTAAGATGTACGCGACATCTATCGCTAATATTAGTAACTTCTTTCTCGCAATTTACAATCCTCTAGTTTATAATTTTAACGGACGATGGCAAATGCGTTAAACAAATTTAAAAGAAAACATTTCTGTGTTGTAGTCTGTTCTGTTCTACTCACAGTTTTCTGGAGAGTTTCGCTCTCCCTTCGTCGTGATTATTTGCTTAATTCAGGTATTCAGGACTTTTTGGCTAACGACTCCTTCGTGAAAAGTGGTTTGCCTATATAAATCCCAGTTAAAAGAAGGATCTAATTAATTGTCGTAATTTATTATAGTTTTTCATAAATAACATGACCTAAATGTGAAATCCACAAGGTCTGTCATTTGTTATTAAATAAAATAAATAAATTTGTTTTGTAAAAGTCATACGAGAGCCTTGAAATCGAATTGTTATCTTCTGAATACAATTCTCAGCCATAATGAATGTTTCTCTCTTGCTTTTCCTTAAGATTTGGTTGTGAAAAATATTTTTTTGGAATGAATTTTGAGATTTTTGCTGATATTACTATAAGGGTTGGTGATGTTATGGGTTTGGCTGTTGTGGCGAATCGCTGAAGAGAAAATTTGGAATAATGAGAAATTTGTTTGTTATTTTGTCCGACTTCCCTAAATTGAAAGTTGACGACTTCTTCAGCGCCTGAGTGTTTGGTCTCAAAATTCATTTCATAAATTTTGCACTCAATCAAGAAGAACACGTTTCTTATATAATGTTTGTTTTATCAGAAACCATTTTACAAGTAAATCTCTCTTAATTTGGAAATCACGATTTATGAAGATCTTATTTCATAAGTATCACACTTTTATTTAGAAAGCTCCATCTCTGTTCCTCCTCCCAAACCTACAAAGCCAATTTGAGGCCAAAGTTATGTCTCAAGACGATTACAGCTCTCGACCATGACGAACTGTTATTCTTCCAAAATTGACTTGAGGAATGTGATAGCTAAAAAAAGTAACAATAATAGCATTACTAACATTTTTTGGGGGTGTGGATTAATAAAATCTAACTGCTGAGATGTCTTTCTCTAAGAGGCAGACTAAAGCTAAAGGGGCCCAAGCAACGTTGTAAATCCGGGTCCATTTTCGGGCCCCAAAAATTATGGGCCTAAGAACGTGCCTAGGCTGCTGATCCTGCTTTCTCTCCTACATCTCGTCGGACGATCGGGTCGCTCAATATCTCTATTGCTAAAAGTCAATCTGAAGTTCAAATTAATTAAGTTTAACATTTATTTATTTATATAATATCTTTCACATTAGTAAAGTGGTCATTGTGTATTGGTTGTACAGTACAAACCAAGGGACGAAACTAAATTTTTGACCACAGAGCGTGGGTATTCAGACGTTCACTAATGAATAATTTTTAGTGCTTAGCTTCCTTATTTATCTCTTGATCTATTTAATCTCACTGTAAACCATTTGTGGTGCTCATCTTCGTCCATAAACATAACCTATGTCTAAATAACAAGGGGATAATTAGAACCTTTTTAGAAGTTGGATTAACGATGAAACCTTACACTCATGGGGGGATGGAGGTGAAGCCTTTTCATCTTTCTTTATCCAATCATAGTATGATGATAGGTGATGACACGTGACAGAGCTCCTTTCTGATCACTTTGATATTTCTTGATTACCGCTTTGTGTACATACATCGTCATAAATCGTGGAGTTAAAATCATTTGACCTGAGAACACTGAAATGAACAACCGCAAACTAAAAACCAAAACTTAAAACCAGAGCTTAGTCAATAGGAAGTTAAAGTATCAATTCAGATAATTATGCTCTGAACCGGAAGAGAGAAAATAGTGAAGAGACGAGCACAACCCCAGCGACTGCGGCAGATACTGCGGTTGGATTCTGGGCAAAACCAGATATTAATTTTGGAAAAAATAAAAAGGAAATTTGATTTAGGGACACCGCACTCAAATCGCGCCTCGGATCAAGGAACCCAAATGGAATTGGAGATTTTCAGGAAATGAAAAATCCCCCGCCAAAAAGAGGAGAAAAAAATTTTAATCTCGAACCAGGAAATATTATCGTTTTGGAAACAATCGAGATTCCGGTAAAAAGTGGACAAGGGAACACACAGAGCTCCTGGTTATGTCCAGAGGCAATAAAACGTTGGCGGTTAATCTACCGTAAGAACAGCCCAGGCGTAAGTGACGTATTATACGTTTCCATAGAAAAATGTTTTCTTTTATCACCCATTCTTATCTTACAGGAGCGATAGTATTATATGTCAAAAATGAATGAAAGGACTTACGCTTCAAGAACCTTACGGTCCGCTCCGCGTCCATCGGCTCTTGAGTTATGAGGTCACTTTTTCCTTTTTTTCTAAATTTTGGAATATGATTTTTATTTAGGGAAAGAAAAGAGAAGAAGAAGAGAAAGAAAGGGAGGAAGTGAAGGGAAGGAGAAAAAAATTTCTCCACCGATGTGTACCGAAGTCAAAGCTTCGGAGAGAAAAGGATCAGAAGAGCAAAACTGAGAAACGGACCCAAGAACTTCCCTCCACGGTCGACTGAACAGGTTCATCGGAAAAGGGTACGTTTGTTGATTCTTTCGATCGGGTCCGTCTGTCTTTATTAAAAAACTTCAGTCCTCCTCGTCCTCTTCAAACATAACTTGAGCAATGTCTCCTGTGTTTCATTATTAATTTCCTTGTCTTGGTCAATCATATTAGTTTGTGGTAAACTATCACGGTGGATGCGACCGACGTGTCTATCCCAATACTTCTGACACCAAAAGTCCGGGGTAATCAATGAATAACATGGTCGGCCCAGTTGGTATAAAGTTTATTCGCTCTTCCTATATTATTATACTGTAATAGGATTTTACCAGGTACTCTCAAACCTTACGGTTTACTCACATAAATCTGAATATCCGGACACCCACAGCAGTGGACTCCTGACTTAACTGACTTTAGACTAACGACTGTTTGACTCATTTAGTTCCAGGGAAATATTTATACTGACTCAGACGAAACTACCCTTATTGAGCCATTGACCGGATGAGAGGAAGTATCTGTCAAATTTCTATAACTAATTAACGAGTTTCCGGTACATTTTCCACGTTAGTTCCTTCGCCAACAACTGCCCTCGAGGCTGGTATTTCTGCATCTTCCCGTTAAAAACCCAAATTTAGAACATGGATGGGTATCACAAAATTAGAAACCTGGGTCATCTTTGATAACCATAAAATAAGATCTGAGCGACTTGTGCTAGCCAGTTGAAGCTTAATAAGTCGCGACGTTGCTGAGTTGGATGTGAGAAAACTTTGCTGAATATTCAAAAGGAAAATAAAAGTAGGAAAGAAAGAAAAAGGCGGAATTTGAAATTTAAAGCAGCCTCAAGATTTAGTTTACCCTCAATTTGAAGGGAGTAACAAATTGGCTGTAGACGGATGAGTGGAGATGGCTGTGATTGGCAGAACATCTATATATATCAGCAACACCTCACCGGGCACTGAGGCAGCCGCCCACCGCCGCTCCCGAAATCTCTCAATTCTCCACTGCTATTTCCCTTTTCTCCGAAATCATTTCCTGTTCCTTACTTCTCAATAATATGATTTTCCCTTATTTGCTTCTCTAAATTGTCCACAAATCCAGGTTTTTCTACCTCTTTCACTTGTTCAACATCTTTGTTTATCCTAACTGTTCTAGGGAACACTGTTTCTGAGAGATTTTCACATCCCCATCTGGTTTCCTAGTTCATGTCTTTTCTCCTTAACTTTTCTAGTCAGTCTTGGTGTTATCACCCAACACGATTTCCAGTTTGGTAAAAAATTGACCACAGAGGTACTATTAATGATCGAGACTAACATAACTAACATAACTTGACACAGCTAAGTAGGATTATCATTCCATCTTCATAAAATCTCGCACAACTCTTAATGACAAGCGGAAGATAAGATTTCTTGTGAGACTACAGGAAGACGAATTTTCTCATCATTCAACACTAATTCATTTTAGACCTTTTTAGGAGAACATTTCATCCATATCACATCAGGTGATAATAGGTGTTTTAGAGAAAATTATAAAATTAAGCAAATTTGCTGTTTCTTCCACCTTTTCCTAGGAAGCCAATTAGGAAATCCTTACAACCGATTAGGCTTCAAATTTTCTCTTTTAAATAACATAAACTTTATTAACCTAATTATCTTCTTATCAACAGTAGTAGTTTACTTTTATTAAAAATAAAAACTTTTTCTCACCAAAGTAGTCACCAACAAGAAGTTCCTGTTAGCATCGGACTGGTTGTCTTCGGCTCACCACTAATCTGTTAAGATCAAATGTCTGTTGTTTTGACGAATCCCTGGAGATGACGTTTTGAAGGGATTCGGAGAGAGGTTGAGGGAGATGAGCTGGGAATTTTTTCCTCAAATTGAAGTACAACTCAGAAAAAAAGATTTGAAATAGGTCAGAGTGAGTCCTTTTTTTTCAAGCGTCAGCTGCACGTCACTACAGGGATTGCGCTAGAAATTTGAAAGCGAAGGGGGCAAGTTGGGTGGATCGTATCAGCACATGGTAAATGAATCCATTGATGGTCATCCCAGCGTGAAATCCACACTTCTCTTTAGGGGGGAGAGCCAACGTCACTACAGCCTTCTTTCTTTTTCTGTTTTTCCAAATTAGAACCACACGGTTTTCTTTTGACTTTTTCGTTGGACTCTTCCCCCGCAAGTGATAAGAGATTCGTTTTAGAAAATTTCTTCCTACACCGGTTTTCCTTCAAAGGTCTGTTTGAGAGGAAAAATGATTTTTTCTTTAACTGAATGTTGCGTGGAATTCTGTCAAACTAAGACGTAACACCACAGTTACCACCCAAAAAAGTTGTAAAAGACCTGCACCTGCATGAATTGAAAGCCACTCACCAAGATGAACAGAATCATTAATCAAAATGAAGAGAGTTGGTGACTGAGGACACAAAGAACGGGGAAAGTACAAAATTCAAATGTTACTAATGTTACTGTATTCGCTAATACAACCGCCAAGTCTAATTCTTAAAAGAATAGAAGGACTAAGCCCTTGCCTCGCTCACGTGGAATGCTATAGCCGTTTTCAGTGTTAGAGAGTTTGGTCTTAAATTAGAATTCATTTCATAAATATTGCACACTTTTACATAAAAAGCTGCTTTGTTCGTTCTTTCCTTCTGTACTTATTAAAAGTTTCCAAATAGAGTTAACAAACACCACTGAATGACGCGTGCAGCTTTCAAAGGGGACAGAATAACGTGAGGTAGCACTTTACTTCTCACATTCTCCCAAAAATTTCACTTGAGCGGTGTTACAATCAGATAAATTACATTACTAACATCGGTGGAAGCAGTCGAGAATATGTCAGAACTCACCAGGTATGGCGGAGAGTTAGTTAAAACCACGTGATTGTTACATAGCCTAAACAGAATCCAAATTTCGATTTTTCAGTCTTGAATAGCACTCAACTTCCTGTTGGTCAGTTTGCATCTTAAATTTATATTAGGGCAACAAAAATTTTGACGACAAAATTATTTTATGAGGTCATGAATCATTCGCTACGTATATCTGCAGCTTCTCAACGATGTGAAAGGTCTGAGCCAGGTACAGTCTGACCCCTATAGTACAGTAACTTAGCCTATTTAACACCAATGGCTTCATGGACAACAAAATAACCTTTCAACTCGGTTACGTATCTTTTATTTTCCAATTTTCAGACAGGGTTCAAAACCGGGAATTCAGTGAATAGAAAGCCGTGGTGGGTTCGACCAGCCAACAAGATTGATGGCCTTAAACTTTGTTACATTTTAATCAAAAAAAGAAAGGAAAAGAAAAGAAGGAAAAACAAAAAAATTTAATCTTCTTTTTCTTATTTCTTCTTCTCGAGACGAACAAATTTTTTCCGTTAATTTTTTTCTATTTTCTTTTCCTTAAAAATATCTGAGGCATTTGTCGTGTGAAGAATAAACAAGGTTTCTGTCATTTTCTCTCTTTTTTCTTTCCTGAGAAATTGTTTTTAGAAAATTTTTTTCTCTTATATTTGTTGGATGTGGTTTAAGCTCCTTGACCCCACAGTTTGAAGATTTAGTTCGACAAGGAAACTTAGAGGGTGTTTTATATTGTTGGAGATGAAAATGAAACGCGCTCTTACACCGAATCCGTCGAAGAGAAACGTCAACCTGCGATTACTGCAAGGAAAAAGATGACACCACAGATCACACTTTGATTAGATGCCCAACATGGGCCCTACAGCGACGAAAACCCAAGTGAAATTTCCAAACTTGAAGTTGGAACACATTATACACGGACTCCTGGACTCTGAAGAGAAGTGGCGAGCATTTCACACCTTCTACAGACGAGTCCTAACAACCAGTGAGAATGACGAAAGAGCTCGACAGAGACAGCCAAGAAAGAAGAAAACAAAGAAATACTTTCTACTTCTCTCTTTCTTTTCGGATGAAGATATAACCCCCAGAACTACAAACGAGAGTCTTTTCTACGAAGAGCCGAAGACTTCTGGAAACTATTGTCTTTACCGGCGGGCCTTTGGGGAACTCAGACGGCAGCAATGTGCTAAAATTAAATGACTCGAAAGCACTGTAGTCCATAGCTGACCCAGAACGAAGGGAAAAATGCCTATATCAAAACGAATACTTGTTTCTATTGCTGAAGCTACTTTATTATCTCAGCACTTTTCATTTAAGCACAAAACATGTCGCTAACAATCCTACAACTAAAAGAGTATTATTCAATGTTCCTACTTTAATAATACAAACGCCCACAATTTAAAAAACAAAACAAAACGGACTCAACAGGAGAAGAAGAGGACAAAAAATAAAGGACCAGGAAGAGAATGGGCGAAACAAAAAAAAGTTCGCTGGCCTAAGCAATTATTTCCAGAAACAAAAAAGGGAGAAGATGAAAAAGACGGTCATTTTCTCTTCCTCCCAAAACCTTCAAAAAAAAGAAAAGAAAATCGAAAAAAGGTTTAAAAAAAAATTTTTTTTGTTTATTATCAATTTGATTCTAACAAAAAAAAACTCGTAAAAAGCAGAATTTTACGAGAGAGAGAAAGAAACAGAGAGAGAGAGACGGGGTGGGAGATGGTGGGAGGTGGGCGAAAAAGAGAGAAGAAAAAGCCTTTCGATTTTCACAGTTTGTCCCTTCGCAGGCGGCTAATTCAATTTCTCTGTTTAGTTTTGTTTATTGCAAAATATAATATGACGAGTTCCTTCTGGCTCAGCGAAGCGAAATACTATAAATTTTTATTTTCACCCATTTTTGAGGAGAGAAACAAGAACCGAGATAGAGAGAGAGGAAGAGAAAAAAAAAGCACAACCCACACTAACCAAGATGAGTTTTCCTCCATTTTCCGCTTTTTTTTCCGTTTCCATTATCAATTTAAAATAAAACAGAAATTTTTATATTTGGATTACCAACCTTTCCGAACAAAAAAAAGAACGAAAAATAGAAATAATTTTATTATAATACAAACAGGAAAATTTTTTTCCTATACCGCGAAAGAGACAAGAGATTCCAGGAAAAAAAATTGAAGATTGCATTGAGCGATAGAAGCCGCCATTTTGTGGTTGACCATAGAGCGTGGGCAGATGGAAGAAAGGAGAAAAAATGAATTTACGTTTTGAAGGAGGAATGAGGAGAGATCGGCAACTGATAGGAAAAACAGAAAAATTGTGTATATAGGAAAAAATCCTATTAAATTCAAATTCCGTAAAAAAGAAAAGATGGAAGACGGGATAGGGGTAGTAGAAGATGAAGAGGAGGAGGCTGAGGCTGAGCGGGCTTTCTTTCCCTCCTCTTTTCTTCTTTAGAAGAGGAAACGCAAAACAATTTCACATTGATTTATAATAATATAAAAATATTTCCCCTTGACTGAGTCGAACAATTCGTTTTTCCAATTTCTTTCTTCCTTTTTTTCTCTTTTAAATGAAGGTTTTGATTTAATGCGGTTATTGTTTAATTATTTATTTTTATAACCGAGAAGAGTGGCCGAAGGTAGTAGGTAGGGGTAGGAGGTGGTGGAGGAATGGAGGAGGATGAAATACACGTGGAAGGTTTGATGGATGTTTTCGTTATATTGGCGCTGAACCGTAAACCTGAAATGAATGATTTTATTCTCTATCTCCAGAGTAAATATTCCTTTCGGGTCGCTTTTGGGATTTATTGACGGCTTTTGTTTGACCGGTGGTAGAGAGGAAGGGTAGGAGGTGGATGTTAAAAAAAAGAAAGAAATTTGGTACGGATCGGTTTTTAGATTCGATTTTGTGCGGCTTTGAGGGAGTTGTTCATATGTTATTACCGACTACTACGATTCTGGTGGTTGTTTCATTTTTGTTATCACTTTCTTTGGGTCTTTGGGTGCTAAAATTCAGAAACTTTATTCTAGTTTGGATGGAAATTAGATGTGGCTGTATAGATGACGAAAACAAATTTATTCGAATACAAATGACTACAAGAATATCTACAACAAAACGAGTTACTTCTCCGATTCGTTGTACTTCACTACCAGTTGGTCGATTGGTGTATCTATGTGCCTCGTGGAGACTCTTTCATGAAAGCCTGACTGCGACTTCCTACAAGTTTCTGCGTATCTTTGTGACTTATTACTTGTACAAGCATTTTGCTTTGGTATTGTCTGTCCGTATTCCTTCATTTTTTAAAGTTGACTACAATCACAGTTTTTGTAAAGCTCTTGCCGCCTCTGTAAGGTCGGTTTAATTCTAATCATCTTAGTATTTCTATCTTTGCTACCTCTTCATCCAGAGGATAGGAACGTCCTTTGGACTTTGAATTCTACTTCCGTAAGGGACTTTACAGCTCAGTTTTACTGCTTAAGCTCCAACAGCTCTATGTTGACGAAATTTGACCTCTGTTTTCGATGTGTTTACAGTGATCGCAACTACTTGTTTCAATTTCAACGATATTTTGTAAAAACTCAAAAGACTGTAAGTGTTTGCATCCAACTTCATCTGTGACCAATAAGAACTAACACTCCAGAAACATGAGTGGTAACGATGGCATTGCTTTGCAACAGCAGGACTGAACTTCATCGCAAAACACTCGACATTAACAATAGCCACAACCTTCACTCGATCCACTGGACCAACAACTGGTTTTTGTCTAGCAACTACCAGGTCTTCCAAACTTCTTTTTCTAGACTTTAAATAAGAGGCGTCTTAATCCCTCCTTTCAAGATATGTTTTCCCCCAAAACTTAATTTTAAATTTCCCTTTTCGTAGGTAAATTATAAAATGGCCATTTTCTTCTCTAATAGCCCCAGACAATTCAAAATATTTTCAAAAAGCTTTTCCCTTCCTCCACCCTCATCCTCATCCTATCTAACTCGCCCTTTTTATACTAAAATAAAAATTAAAGCTTTTGTTTTCCTTTTTTTGAAAAAATTTTTTTAAAGCTTTTCAATCATCTTCTTTGTTTGCCCCCCGTTTATCCCTTGTTTCAATTTCTGTTCTGACTGGGGAAAATTAAAAAGAAAGAAAGAAAGGAAGGAAGAAAGAAAATGAAAAACGAAGTCTAGTTTTTCCCTCTTCGCCTCTCTTTTTCTCTCTGATTTTTACGAGGAAGTTCTTTGAAAACTATTCGACCAAATTCAAAAAAAAATTTTTTTTCTTTAAAATTAGAAGAGGATTTCTCTTTTTCCCTTTTTTTTAAAAAAATAATTTTTGAACTGAGGGAAAATTTACATTATAAAAATACTAAGGTTTTTTTTTCGGGACACAGTTTTTTTGCCTTGCCCTTCTCTCTCTCTTTCTTTCCCCTTTGCTTCATCCATTTCCACTCTCTCACGTTTCTTTTATTTGACTGAATCAAAAAATAAAGTATATATTTATAAATATCCTTTAAAATATGATATTTTGGGTCGTTACAGTCGTTATTTTACTCCTTCATCTATCCTCCTCTCGTATCTTCCATCTTTTCTTTTCTTCTATTTTCGGTAACTCGTTCCCTCTCTCAAGGATTGTTTTGTTTCTTAGTAACTGTGACTGACTTGTTGATTAGCCTTTTTGTATCCAAACATGTTTCATTTCGTGTGTGAAAATCGATTGAGACGGTTGTTAGTTCATAATTTACTTTCCAAAACTTACTGCAGTTGTATAAACAGTAACGTTGTTGGTTCAAAACACTACTCAAAAGGTTTTTTAGTGTTTTTAGTGTTACACGTTTTTGCTGGGACAGTGACGCGGTTTGTGATAAACCCAAAAATTTTATATGTGTAAGTAAATTGTAAGACTATTTGAACCAGATTCTCCTTAGGGCTACAAAAAGGGTAGTATATAATATAATAAAACCAGTAATATAAGTAATACCTGTTCTAATTTGTCATTTGACAATTTGCATCAACCGTCATGTTGGGTAACATGGCGATTGGTAGCAACAGCAGCCTTGACCTCTTACTCCACTAGGGCAACCACTTATTTTGTTCAGCATGTTGTCAATTTAGGCTCAACGGATTCAGCTTAAAAGGAAAATTGCTTTATAGATTACTAAACCTATGTCAAAATGGGCTTTTGTCTTGGCATTGGTTCGATTATTTCCCTTTTCTAAACTTACTGAAACCATCCACCTTCTCATTCAAGCCCTTTTTCAGGTTTTGACTTGAAGCTAAATTATCAACCGACAAAATTGCACCAAACCCAAATTGCTGTTGTCGGAAATACAAATTCAAGCCCGCATAGCTAGAAAAAGAATCGTCTAAAATATGTTTAGAGGAAACTAAAGCCATAATCCATCAAGAAGAGGTCCATTTTCACCGAGAAGAAAGGAAACAGCAGTATGAAATCAGTTTTTGAAGACGTCGATGATAAAAAGCCCAAAAAAAAGGTTTCGAGGAGTAGGAAGAGGATGAGGAGGAGGATGGGAAAAGAGGTAGTCGGGGTGGGGATCGTTAGTTTCGGAAATGTCAAGTGCAACCCCTGAATTATGACGTATACTAATAACAACCCTTGCATAACTGGCGAGATAACAGGACAAAATATGACAACAAAAGGAGAAACATTTATGAAGAAGTGTAATGATGTTATATAGTGTAATGTACTGACGTGAAATTACCATAAAGTGATTGATGATGGCCTTATTCTAGGGTCGGATGCAAGACTTCGGACTCTACGGCATACTCCTCAAAAAAAAAATTTAAAAATTTTTTTTATTTTATTCGTTCTTGAAACTCGTCAGTGACAGTTTAACAAAAGTAAGAACAAAAAAATTAGGTTCTCCTACATCCAACGATACCTGACACGTGTTAACAGAACTACGAAGAAGGTAAGAGAAGAGGAAGGGTTAGTATACAACTGACAAAGACATCGTTAAAGAAAGGAGAATAAGAAGAAGAAGAGTTTTCTCCGGTTTAACAATATCATTAGAAATAAATCTCTTTTTTTTTTTTTTTATTCTAAAACGGGAAAGCAAAAGAAAGAAGAAAATTTTAGGATCGGCCCTGAATGAGTCGAACAAGTGTTGTTATGCAAACTGAAAGGATGGAGGAAAGGAGAAAAAAGGGTCCTTCAAAATAATGACAGTCATTCCTCACGATGACTAATATTTTTATGTCTTGGAAAATTGATTCAGATATTTATGTGCGAAAATAATAAACTGCTAAAAAAGGGTTTTATGCTTCCCCGGTCCGTCTTTCCTTTTTTCCTCCTTTTTCATGGACTCGATTTTTTTAAAAAAGCTTCGTAATTGATTTGCCATGCGTTTGAAAAAACGTCAACCGTTTACAACTTTTTTCTTCCTGATGAGGGTCGTTGTGATGTTTAAAATCAGTTTAAAGCTGACGTTTTAGTTATTTAAGTCGCTATATCTTACTCGATGTGGTGATTTGGGCACTGGCATGGCTATATCGCCGTCGATTTTTAAATATCCAATTCCAAATTAGTAAAGGGTTGTACTTTTCAGGTTGAAATTACTAAATATCGTTTTCTATCCTTCTCTCCTACCTGCTATTTTCTTCTGCTAGTTTCTAACTACAATACAGTACTTTACTCTCTCCTCCCAGCCGGATTCTCTGCCTCACCTGAATCAAATTTCTGGGACTAAGTCTAGTTTTGTAAGTAAAACCCACTTAAAGCCAGACCATCTACTTGTTGTCTGGAAGGTGGAAATAAATTGCAGTTCTTTGGAGGATTAATGATTGTGACGACAAAGGCTGCGCTCTCAGACACGATCAAACTTGCAGCTAAAAGTCACAACGAAGTGCAGAAACTAGCATGATGAAGACACGCTCGGACATGAAGCAAACAAGTCGTAAGACACTTGCAAGAAGACGCGATCAGACTTTTAGGAAAGAATCTCCAGTAATCAAAAGGTCACCGACTTGGCGAAGTGACTCGAACGACTATCGGAAAGACCGCGCTATTTTTGTAAAGATTTTTAGTTTCCATAAGTCTATTTTTCGTTCAAAATTCGTATTCTTTGCATAGCAGACATCTAAGAGGTCTTATTCAAGAGAAAGTTCACTGAACAAATGTCAGACTAAGACACAAGTCCCCAACCACCAAACCCAAAGATTTATAAGCAGCAGCAGAGGATTTCACATGAACACTGGAATTAAAAGATCAAAAGATGCTGGAAGTATAATAAAAGATAAAAGGAAGTAAGGAATATAGAACTAATCATAAGATGATAAAACGCTAACAAGATTTTCTATTCCCGTCTGAATCCGACGTAGACGATGTTGAGAACTTTGAAGATCATTGACAAAACACAAAGTGCTATGAAGCCTAAATGAAGGAGAGGAAGGAGAACAACAGCTAAAAGCGAATAATTCCGGGTAAATCAAAAAAAGCGAGGGGAATAACATCAATCAAACGGGAAACAGAAATTCATTTCATTTTCCATTTTTTCCCCGAATCTCAAGAGTCGAGGACACGCTACCGAGAGTCGAAATACAATTAAAATCTAATTTGTAAATTAGATTCAGCTGAGTGAGCCGTTTTATCGGGTAACCGAGTGCTTACTGGGGATGACGCTTTCCTCCTGCTCCGGGGGAAGAAACCAGGTGCTTTCTTTCGGTTTTGTTTTCGCTCATTTGTTGCCGATTTTCTCTTTTTCTTCATATTTCTCCTCCTCGTTCTCCTTCCTCATTCCTTCCTTCCTTCTCATCTTCCAACTCTCTACTCCCCTATCCTCTTCTCTCTCTCTCGCTGCGTTGGAAAGTTTATTTTTCACGATCTCTACCGGATAGAAAAGGAATTTTGTTGGGATTCTGAATGAGGGATTCACGAAATTAAAAATTATAAAATGGGCAAAGAAAGAGAGTTGTTTGATTTTTCGAAATGAATTTTCTCCTCGGAAATGAGTGGAATTCTTTTCCATTACCATCTAAATAAGTTCTAGTTAAGGAACTAAGTAAAAGGTGCAGCTTCCGGTAAAGGTTTTGTTTGTCCTTTGAGCTTACACTACCAAAATCATATCCAAACAGACAAGATGCCATATTCATTTGTTATATTCTTGTTATATAATGCTATAACATAAATTATAGTCTTCTTCTCTTCTCTTTGTCTTTCTCCTCTCCTTAAGCTCTCCTTTTCCTACTCTCTCCTCCTCTTCTTCAGGTCGAAAGTACATGAATCTTTATTTCTGATTCAGGAGTTGAGACACTGGTCTGTTCCCTCAATATAAATCTATACTTTATTGCTTGATCAGCAAACAAACCAATTTGAGCAAAATTTCATTCGAAAGACATTTTAATAGCTAGTCCTCTCTTTCAGGTTCAAAACTGAGGGCCTCAACTAGAGAACTGTTATCGTTAACAGCAGTCACTGACAAAAACAGTTATTCACTCGAGGCACGTGACCAAAAGCAATATCGATTCTCTTCGACAGTTTTAATATATCAATTTACCATTTAGTTTGGGTCTTTCTCCTCCTCGGCCAAGAAATAGCCAATACGACCGCGCCTTAGATTTTTAAAATAGAAATAAAGGAAGAAGGAGAAGACGCCGAAACAAATAGAAATGAAATTCGCATGAGAGCACAAAAATGATTCTCGTTATAACCAGTTCTGTATCCGACATCATTCAATATCGATTTCACTCTACGATTATTTTGACATGCAAATAAGAATTCCTCTAGAGGAAAAATAATATATAAAAAAAATGTACAGAAGATACAGAGAACATAATTTACATAACTTTCTTTCCACCATTTTTTATCCCTTTCATTTTCTTTTGGTTTCCTTGTCAGTTGCCAATATTGATTTCGTCATGATTTTCCAGATTTGTTTAACTATTTTCAGTCCTTGCATTTCAATCATTTATCTCTTTACTCTCTTTATCTCATTTTCTTTCAAACTCTTTTTTCCCTTGTTTCGGCCGATGTTTTCAACTCATTAGGACTCCTTTTTGTTGGGGCAAGTTATTACCCGAGTTGAAAATATGTTTGATTATGAATCAGCTACCTTTCGTTGAAGGCTTACTTGCTGACTGAACATTACTACCAAGGTTGTGAGCCTTGAAGAGAATTTTGAAGTGGATAAATTGAAGGGAAACATTTAAGGTGAGGAAGAGCGGGGGAAAACCGGCTGGAAATTTTGCATCCAGGTGAGATTCGGACCACGGCCCTTGGAGTGATAGGCGAGGATATCTATTATCCTCAATGGATATCATAATAAAGTGATAGAATAGGATATCTAACCTCTCGCCTACCAGACCCCTTTCAAACTGTTATTATAATAGTTTCTGTTTGTCTACTTATCAATCTGACCTGAAGCCTGGGCCAATGACTGCTGGATAAGTATTAGGCCAATCCAAATTCCTGGGCCTGCTGACGGAGGATCTTTTGTTTTCTTTAACTAATAAGAAAATCGGGAATCCGGCGTCAGCCTGAACTTCATGTGCATTTTTGTCGTCCTCAAAAGTACGGTCACCAAGTTGGTAGTTGTAGTAGTAATTCTAGGTATGTACAACTTAGTTTATCAAATTATATTTTTGTATATAGTTTTATATATATTTGTTCTGTAAATTACCTTGTCAAAGCTCCCTTTAACACATCACTGGAAAATAATATCAGTTCTGTAAATATGTTACGGTAAAAGTGATTAAGGAGGCGAATATAATATAAAATCAGCGGTTGAAATGACGGTTCAAACTTATGAAAAACCGGGTGGCCAGATTTTTTGGAGGTTTTCTCTTTTGGGCAGGGGGTGAGGGGACGTTTCTGTTTACTTCCACCTATAAAAATAAATAAGAGAAACAAAGAGAAGCGAAATGTTTTCCAACCGCAACAGTATCAAACCAAAAAAAGAAAGGAAAGAAACAAAAACACAGAAAAAAGTAAATTTTCATTTTTGAAATTAAAATAATTAACTTTTAACGGTAGACTTGTCATAATGAAAAAGTTTCTAAAATGAGTTCCTTCTCCACCTCATCCGACATCCTTCTCCTCTTTTGGGAGTGGGTGAAAAAGTTTCGTTTTTACGTTATTCTCCTCATAATTTCCCACTTTTGTGTTTGATGCACTTCCCTTCTTACGTCATCTCGGATGAAAATCCTTTCGGGTCGTTGATAAATGTTCACTCGAGCTTCAAACCCCTTTGAGAGGGATAGATGTGAGAATACTACATCAGAAAAACTCAAGGTTAGCAAATAATGCTGTAGTTTAATTAAACTCTGAGATATATGCACCCAAAAGCCTAGTGGAATTAAAACCAAGTCTTGACCTTTGAAGAATTACCGACAACAGCCTCAGGCTATTGATGCTGTCGACAAAGGCCTGTCGTCACGTGAAAAAGAATATTTGCAATTACTGGTCAAATAATGGAGGTCCTAGCCTGGGGCCGGAAACCCTTGCAGTATCCGGTTTGCTGGCCTGACCGTTTCCGTCAGAATATCTCGAGATTTTCGGCGATAAATCTTCCTCCGATAAGGGATGAAATTTCCCGGTTAAACAAGAGCTGACTCGGGCCAACAAAGCCCCCACATTCGAATAAGTTGTGCGGTTCGCATTTAGACACGGTCGATTACTCCAAAACAGGAAGTTTTTTGGAACCACAATACAAAAACAGAGCACGCACCACTTCCTCCTTCCTTTGTCATGTGATTTCTCAACGTCGTCGTCACTTCCTTTGAAAACTTAGCCTCATTTTAAAAGTTAAATGATTAGGAACGACGACAGCGGACTTCGGGGGATCCGGTTATTGATTGGAAAACTGTTTTCGACATCTTTTTAAACAAAAACTCCTCTTTGGAAAATGTATGAATTCATCGTTTTGTCCTCGTTTCTGCTGGTGTTCCCGCTGCTCACAAATTTAGTGGTCATCAGCTTTGACGCTTCTGATTGTAGGTCCAAACATGGTTAACCAACACCAAGAGCAGTTGTTGACAAAAGGAGTGTTCAACAGCACAAATAACATACACAATTAAACTAGTGGAAAGATAACGGAAATTCGTTTGTCATGGAAGTCATGTGTTTTGTCTCATCACTGGTACAATAAGGGTAGTTTCATCCGACTCGGTATAAATACCTCTCTGAATCCAAGTCAGTAGTTGGTTAGTCAGTTAAAGCGATCAGTACTATTCAGGAGAGGTAGTATTAGAAGTCAGTCAGTCAATAAGGGTCAGTGATGGGTGAAGTTATTTGCAAGTCGGACGGAGTTCAGGTATAGTGTGTATCCAGTGTGAATGCGACTAAGCAATCGGAATATCCAGAGCACAATCTGAGTAATCAGTAACGTTTAAGAGTACTTAGCATATTGGTATCTCTGGTCATTACATTAGGTCTTTTGCCGTTTCAGTCATTTTATCTGTTATCAGAAGCTCAAAGAACTTCCTGATAATTATTACTTGTTTTCAAAAGGTCTACAAGAGGTTGGGGGTATACTGAAGAACAAAGTTATACTCTTGACTGTTCCAGGACCAGCATACGTCAAACTATATTTTGATTAGCATCCCCCTCCTAAGATAGCAGAGCTCCAGTATTACCCGGCGGCAGCAGTTTTCACAGTGTTTAATAAAGATATAATTTTTTAATGTAACTGTCACCGGAACTAACAAGTCGGCTTACAGCCATCATTGGAATAATAAAAAATGGAAAGTAAAGAAATTTTTTGACCGCATAAAACAAACATAGAAAAGGCGGCATGTGAGAAACTGACGGTAAATTGAAAGCCACGTGTGCAGGCGTCGAAATAAAGAATGGTTACAATATCTAGTCACGTGACTCCTTCATTGTCGCAACTTGCCAGACTGTCGTTACATTGTTGATTTGTTTATTGAGACGTGATATGCACACTTTGTATTATCATTTCTTTTTTTCTTTCTCCCTCCACCCTCCTTTCCTCCCTTCTCTCCTATTCTGTCGTCTTTTTTTTATATTTCCTTAGCTAAAGCGCAGCGTAATTTCCCGTTTTACTTTTTTTGTGTCCTTTCTTTCTTTTTCCTAACTGTTATTGTTTAGCCACACGACCAATCCGCGCTCCTTCGAAGTAATTACATGCTTTTTCTGAGGTTTAATACTCGTGAAAATTGGTCTTTCCAGACTATGAGCAACCGTTTTATTGATTTAGTTTTTCTTTTTTGGAGCCGGGGTGGGGAGGGCATCGCTCATCAATCCAAAATGGGAATTTTGAACTATTTATTTTAGTTTTTTGCCTATTGGGTCTTATAGTCTATTGGCTATTGGTCACATTTTAAGTGCAATATAATGAAATAAGTCGAAAGTCTGGGATGACTAATTCTATCACCATCACTTAAATTGATATTAAGTCTATCCTTCGTTCTTCATTGCTTAACACTGACTGGAATGCCCTAAGTACTCTAAAACGTTGCTGAGTACTCTGATTTTGCTCTGGATACTCGAACTAACTCCGATACCCAGACTTAAACTGGTTACACACTACACTTGTACTTTGTCCGACTTGCGATTGACATCACTTATTACTGACCCTTACTAAAACTACAAACTTCTCTGGCTACTACTGATCACTCTAACTGACTAACCAACTACTGAATTATATTCAGGGAGGTATTTGTAGCGGCTCCAATGAAACTACTCCTGGAATTTTCACAACTAACTGATGCCAGCTGTCTTTCCACTCCTTAACTGTGTGTACTATTTCAGTCCTCTCAATCAACCATTGTTCTTGGTGTTGGTTTTAACCAGGTTTGGACCTAGTTTTTTAAACCCAAAATTTAGAAAACTTAGGCATTTAGGATTTGAGTGATTCTGAAGTATTGTGTATTAACCCAACGGGAAACTGATACCTAAAAATCAGACGCGTCAAAGCTGATGACCACTAAATTTGTAAGCAGCGGCTACACCAGCAGAAATAAGGACAAAACGAACTCAAAAACACCAAAAAGATGAATTCATATATTTTCAAAGAGGAGTTTTTGCTTAAAAAGATGTCGAAAACAGTTTTCCAATCAATAACCGGATCCCCCGAAGTCCGCTGTCGTCGTTCCTAATCATTTAACTTTTAAAATGAGGCTAAGTTTTCAAAGGAAGTGACGACGACGTTGCTTTTTTGAAACCCCAAATTTAGAATACTTACGAATTGAAGACATGAGTTATTCTAGAATATCACATATTTAGAAACCTAGGATATCAGTTCTTTGGTCATTATAATAAAAGCAAAAGCTCTCACCCCTGCCAAAAGTTTCGTCTGATTTTCTAACTGTAGGTACCATTGGTTGACAGAAAACTTGTCTTGACATCGTCAACAGGTATTACAGTTAACGAAACGTCAATTTTTCGTACAAATACGAAGCGGTGTAACAACCTAGTATAGACTGTATATAGCTTAAAACCCGACTCACTTTCCAAAAATTAAATAAAAATTGAGAATCGAGCATCTAATATCATGTTAGCGTTTTTTTTGGGGTTCTATCAACCAGAAAGCTGCAGGATTTTCTTTGTTTCCTATAATAAAATTTGGTTCTTTATCTCTTTATCTCGGATGTCGGTTGCTTTGAGTCTCCGGGGAGTCCTCGATTTACAAAATTATATTTCGGTTTTACTTTATTACCTCTTTAATGAATTTATCCATCGGTTTAAAAATTGGTTTTCTCCCTAATTTGAATTTTCCCCTGTCGCTCATTGGTGACAAATCTCTGTTTTCAATCCCCTTTTTCCTTTTTTTCCTGTGTCTCCTGCTTTTCCTTTTCTCTCTTTTCATCCAAAAAGTCTTTCGTCTGACTGAACTAACAAAACTAAATTTTGAAAAATGTCTCAGCGTCGTCTCTCCCCTTTATGTCTGTTTCTGCAGCTCATATTTTTGAAACTTTGAAGCCAATAAGATTTTTCGTATTATTATCCACCCCCAAATAAGACGATTTGTATTTGGTTTATTGCAACTGACGAAATGCTCTTCGGTGAGCTTGGTTTATTGCTTTCTAACACTCTGGTTAGTTGAAAGTTTTGTGTGTCAGCATCCTTAGAGGTCAATATTTTCGTTCAATCAAGTTTAAAGTCATTAATTATAATCTTGTACTCACGTGTTGTAACAACCCACTGTATAATGTACTGTATATGGTTTGAAAAGTGAGTGTTGTTGTCTTTATAGCTGGAGTTTAAAGCCCTGTTTTTTGGGGAAATTCGGTTTGGCTTCTAAGAGTGAGTTTTGAGAATCACCACTAATTGACTGACCCGTTACTGTTAATGTTAGTTGTGCTGTTGTTTTGGTTATTGAGTCCCTCATTTCCACTCACCTCGTACCGTGATTTCGCTCATTTTGAAGGTTGCTGCCATATTTACTGACAGGGTTTGGCCTTAAGTTGGTTTGATAGCTATTGGTCGCAATAACAGAGAAAAGGAGGAGGAAGGGCACTTTAAAAGTTTCCGATATTTATCAAATGGAAGCTCGAATACAGTGTGTAATATTTATGAAACAAAAGGTGTAGAAACATTTTCGCTAGTGGTTTGCATTAACGAGGCCCGAATGAGGCCCAACCTCTGTACCACTGAAGAACTGTTCACTACCTTCACTACTGGTGAAACATCTGAACGAAATAACAGAAAACTTCTTCCAACAATTTGACTTAAATTGCCCTAATAGTCAAAGAATAACATTACTAACCTAAAAATCTCTTTTATTCAAACTGGTGTCATCACAAAAAAAAGTCTAGAACGCTTCCGAAAAATCTCTGTTGCCGAAACAATTCACTATAAATACACCGAAAACCGGTACCAAACGTTTCGCCAACAGTTGTTAGCATTTTCAGTGACAAAACGAAAATTTTTAGACGCTTTGTGATAAACCCAAAAAGCGTTTATCTACCACAAACATGAGTTATGCGTGCAATTGTTTTGATAATAGTATGAAGTAGTCGATTGTTATTTCAGGTTTGCTTTAAATTTTTTGATCTACCCCATAAATATCCTGATTTTGTGTAAAAAAAAAAATTTGACAAAGATCCAAATAGGATGATATTAGCTTCTAAAATTGAGGCGTAAGCGTTAGAATCTATTATATAAAAGTGAAGATCGGTAACAGAAGAACGTAGGACACGAGGTCCAGCAGGTGTCTAATTTGTTGGGTCATTCTATTAATATAATATAAATGACAGTAGCCGTTCCGGAGCAACAACTATAACAAAAGAGAACTTATTTCCAGTGCAACGTTTGAAAATAGTCTTGAAACGTAAAAAAGCTCGTTATCTATCTCACGGTTAATGAGAATCCGAGAAAATAATGAAGAAAAAAAGATGGGAAACGAATGTAAGTTGACTGGTCCAACGATTAGCAAAGGAGAGATATTTGTTTTTTCTTAAACTCAACCGGAACGTCTATTACGAGAATATAATTGATCCGTTAACTCATGCGAAGAGCGAACTGTTTCCTTTCTGAACGGCTTCCCTCCATTCTAGAGAACCCCTGCCACGACTAATCCATGCAAATCTTTCCACTTTTAATTGACAATGTGAGACAGAGCTTGAATAATAGTTGAATCATCTTTCCTGCTCCTTGACGAATTTTAAAACACAATTGTTCTCCTTTATCCGGATACGGATTTCTATTCCTATTGAAAAAAAGGAGGCGCTTTAGGGACAGAAGACCAAATGCCTCTTCTCATCCTCCTTTTATTTCCAACAATACTAATTCATTTCGATTTGGGAATTTCTCACCAAGATGATATACCGGAAAAAACATTTCGAACTAGCTTGATCAAAACGGAAGACGGCTAGAAGGAATAGAAAAGGTAACATCTCCCTCCGATCGGGTGTTACTAATATCCCAAAATCATTTTTTACGCTTAGATTTTTAACACCGTAACTGTTACTATTTAAAATGTAGGTTTCAGTCTAAAGTAACAGTGATAAAGTCGTGTTAGTGCTGGTCTATCCTGTGAAACGATGTACGCGGTGATTGACCCCAAGTTTTTCCAAATTCACTGTCACAATTAAAAGAAAAAAAACTTGTAGTGGGTTGTGAGGTCCCAAAACGTATTTTCCGGGTGAAACTTCAATTCCTGTAATATTCAGAAGCGATCTTCCAAGAAAAGCTCTCTTTTTTTAGGATGAAAGTTCGCTGTTTCTAATTATAGCCTTTTCCTTTTGTAGGCTTTTACATAACTTTAGCTTGAGGTCATTCAACAGTTGGTTTTTGTCTCTTAAACTAAGCGTTACCTCTTTGAAAAAGTTATTAATAATATATGTCTATTATTGTTACGACACCTTTCCACAAGTTTTGCCGGTAATAGGAATTTTAACAGAGAGTAGGAGGAAAGAAGGAAGGAGAAGCTTTTTTTTAACGGCAGGCCTAAAAAAAAGCTCGTTAATAATTCTTACATGGCCTCGAAGTTTCCAAAAATAATTTTTTTTCCCCATTCCTCAATTAGGGATGTTTTGGTTGGATCAACAACTTCTAAAATTGTTTTAAGGGCTATTGTTAGAACACTGATCGAGAACTTAAGGGCTTTGAATGTTTCTGAGCCACCCCCCGTTACCGTCCTATTCGTAGCTTGTTAGCCCTACCCCGCCGGACCGTTTTCTATTGCCTGCACACCTCAATTACGTTAGACGTGATAACTGTCCTAGATTCGTTAGGATAACAATGCAGGGGCATCCTACTTGACAGGGAGAGAATGATTATCAACAATGTACATAAAATCATGGCCCAGGGCGAACTGAATTGAGAAGCCCATCGTCTAGCTCACTATATCTGTCATTTTAAAGTGATTCTAAGTCTCCATCAAGGGTCCGGAAGCTGAAAAGTTGCAAGTTGGAACTGACCTGGACCTGAGTCTCACCAAAACTCACTGTATGCCCCAGTTAGGTTACACATTTTATTTAAGTGTGGGAGTGTTTGTTTAAAACAAGGGATCATGACTCTTTACTGATTATATTAAATATGAAATCGATAAAAGCAAGAAAATTGGACCAACTTTTGGGGTCAAATACTTTACTGTGCATCGTCCAAATAGTTGTTGACCCCACCACAAGAGTAAAGACTGAAACGCCTTTTTATACATAACAGAATATACTGTTATTGTATTCAAAATTTAACAAGTAAAACGTACAAATTTTTGTATTCATTACAAACCGCGTAAAAAAAGTCTAAATCTAATTAAATCATGTTTTACCGAAACACTCAGAGTAAACACATATAATTCTAGCCTGTATTTACGTGATTTGTCATAATTGATACAGTGAGTTGAAGTTTTAACTCACTAAGACTATCACAAAGTCCGACTGGTTGCTAACAGTCGAAGGTGTTGCATACAAAGTCCAAGGAAACCTTGAAAGATCTTTCATCCGAATGATTTCTCCTTTCGGTTTCCGGTTAAATTCTCGCATTCAATTCAATTCGATTCGGTTCCTTTTAACTTTTTTACTTTAAAATCCGGGGAAAAAAATCAAAGCTCATTGTAGGTTTAACGCCTCGAGATATTAGGAAGGGAAACAAACGGACAAAAGAACCGAACAAAAAGGACAAAATAATGGAATCCTAATTTGATCCGACTTCACGCTCTCCTTCTCCATTAAGGCATCGCCCCAATTATGTTTTCTTCTTTTTCTGGAAAACAAGAAATTGCGGCGCTTTGGGTGCAATACCTCTGTCGGTTTTTGAAGAAGAAAAAAACGAAAGAATTTTAATGTATGGTAAATAACCTTTTGTGGTACCTCCCTTGGCACATATATCTAAAAAAGGATTTTAGTTTTTAGAGGAAAGGGAGTAAAAAAGGTTTAGTGGAGCGAAAGTTTGAGGCAAAGGCTCGTGTTTTTTGTTGCATTGTCTCCGTGTGTTAATACATTGGTTTCCATTTTGTTCAGTTAATTTATCCAACCGTATGATAAGGTTTCCATCCACGAAAGAATCCCTCCGACGGTTTGTATGCTGTTTGCATCATCTTAAGTACGTTTCAAACACCTGCCGAGGATTTCAGACCCGATAATAAGGTTGCGTCAGCTGCTTTTCCCTCCGAAATGCACATTTCGTACCATTTCATCCTTCCCATTGTTTACCCGCAACAGCTTTTATCCTTTGTGAATCCCAGGTTTGCTTGAAAGGTTCTTACCCACTTACAAAGAAAAACTTTCAAAGATGAAAACGAAAGGAGTTAAGATAAAAGCAATTCAGACCAGAAAACGAATTCTGTTGTCGTCACTGAGTTAAATTGAAAACACTCCCTCAATCTCTTGAAGTTTGTTAGTAGGATGAGGTGGATGAGAAACTCCGAAACATGGAAATTGTAAAAAGTTTTAACAGAAGAATCAAATCCAGAAGATTGTCATCATCGATAGTTCGGGGTACATTTTTGTTTACAAAAGTTTAATTATGTCAAGAGCCTCTCTCTCTCTGTATCATTCTCTTTAGAAAGAGCCTAAATAGGAAGAGGACGTGGAACAAAAGGGCCGATCCGATCGAGTTTGAGTTGATGAAGTGTGTTTAAGACTGGAAACATCCGGAACGACTGCAGACAATATCGGTAATCAACTGGGACAATAGAAACTCTCCCTCAAGTTCAAGTTAAATTCATTTTTAACGAGGGGTATCAGTTACTATGAGAGGGTAGATTTCGACAATAGGAGATGACAATTCATTCAAACAAAAAAAAAGTTGCGTAAAGGTCTAACAATGATACATACAACTCTAAATCCTTAAACGGTCTTGGGTTTTGTCTCCCAAAAGGAAAAAGTTTTTCTCTCGGAGGAAGAGGCTTTTTGCAAACCTCCTGCGGTGTCCATTATCAGAGATTCTGAACGTGGTTTTTAATCTCTAATGCCAGGTCTTCCCGAAACCTTTCACCGATTTTAACACCTGCTGACAGAGATCATCGATGATCGCTCTTTATTCTCTTTCTTAAATCTTCCCCTGTTGTCTCATTTTGTCGTCATTTCCGTGTGATTTCATTTTAGTTTCTGACATGAATACGAACTCAGAGAGCGGCAGCCCACGGTTCTTTGGCCCCTTGAGTGTAACTCGGTCATAATGGCCACGTGACGGTTTCAACCAAACTTCACAAACTTTTTAATTGATATCAAGCTAAAGATATCTAGAATGTCTGAATAATAGTTTTATTGCCGGTAACCGTATCTGTGTTCAATTTTTTGGTATTTTAGTACCTTTTTATTTCATAAGTAATGCACACTTTTGCGAAGAATTCTTTTATACGTTTAGCCCAAACAATTTGTAGTCTTCTAACTCTTTTTTCTCTTAAATACTGGACACTTTTATGAATAAATTCTTTCATAATTAATGCACACCATTAGAATGTAACCTCCCCATGGCACCTGGGGATATGGGCCCCCAATTTCCTGGAAAGTTACGCTGGCGGGAGCTTAGACTCCTGGTAGGTAACCCAAGTAAGACAAGACAAAGGGTAGAAGCACAACCAACTGGTCCTCCAGGCTCAAGGCTAACGACCCATAGTGTATAAAAATTCTTGTTAGGGAAGGCCAAAAGCCCACAAAGATCTGTAGGGCTGGATGATGATAGTGATGGTCAATAATATAGGAAACTAGACGTTGTTTGAGTGAAGTAAATAACTTATTTATTTATACATAATATAATCAATATGAGTACTCTGTCTACTCTACAACTCTCACTTAATCGCAGTGTTCTATCTCGACCATTAAATGATAAATTTATTTCTAATTTATACAATCAAAGACCTTTATAAGATTGTTTATGTGATAATACAATTTTTTATAATATAAAATAGATATACTAATGTTTACATAGTGGTAAAACATGTTTCCTTACTTTTGATTGAAGTAAATCAAGAAGGCTATGGTAGCGAGCGCTAAGTTAATGGCCCAGATGTTTTTTTGGCAAATAAGTTTATGAGTTTATAGTCTAAATACAAATCTCCAGCAACAGGAGAATGAAGGGAAAAAAATATTTAAGTGGTGTTAAAAGGAAAATACACGAATGGCAGGATGGATCCATTAAGTGGTACGTAGAGAACCGAGGGTTCGCCGCAGATTTTCTGCTGAAGCTGTCTGCAACACCTGGTCTCGTTTATCAATGCAGGAAACCACGCGTGAAATCGAATGGTAATGCCAAAATAAATCTCATCTTCTATTGGTTTTATTTTTTTATCTACAAACATAAATCTGATTATTTTACAGATTGATTAAAAAAAAAATTCTAATCTTTCCAGGTGAATCAAAAATTTCGGGTTAAGCAGCCCCGAGGATCGATTCAAAAACCACGGGATTGGTTATCGCAAAAAGGATTCTATGGCAAAGTTGTTTTCGTTTTTCCTTCGTCGGTTGGGGTGTCATTCGCCCCCAAAATCTGCCGGAATCATTCCTCCATTTCCTTCCTGTCACTGCCTTTCTTCTTTCATCTCTCTCTCTCCTCTCCTTCTCTTCTTCTCTCTCTCGGAAGAACACTACTTCCTTGTAGACGTCAATCGAAAACGGTGGGTTTAGTGAGGCGAGGGTTTTTCCCTTTTCGTTCTTTCGCGTGGGGGGACTTGGAAACGGTTGGGAAAATGCTTTTCATTTTGTGTCTGATGTGTAAACTTAATGTTCGCTTGATGAGAATCTCAATTTCCAGCAGCCTTTTCGGAGAAGCCGTTGTTGGTTTGAATTTTTATTTTATCTCGTCGTGTAGGGTTAGAGAAGCGACGAAGATGTTTGAACTGAAGCCCTTGTCACTTAAAGTATTTAGTATTTCGTTGGACGCTATTATATAATATTTACTAACCCAATTCAGATAAAAAACAAATATACAAAGGTATCCAGCTAGTTTATAACTTTAAGCTAACAATTATTGAGTTTGAAACAATTTTTTTGGAAGAAAATCGAAAATTGGTAAAGTATTTCTCTGGTCCTTCGGTCTTCTTTGAAAGAGGTGAATTCTGAGATGCCAGAATTAACACCAGTGACGTTATACTGCTAACTGTTGAGTCGCTCATAATTTATGCAAAAAGTCAGTTTTTTGTTATTTTCTTCAGACGTTGAAGACTGTGGACAGATGGCAGTTATACGGAGTTTGATGTCCACCCAGAATTCATTTTATAAATACTGAACACTTTCACGAAAGGGTACCGTATATAAGGTTATCATTATATAAAGATAATATTTTGTTAATAAATAATCGCCCAGGTCTGCACTAGACAATATACAGAAGAGCCACGATCAAGAAGTAAAAGAGCCGCACTTTGCCGACCTCTGATGTAGGTTCATCCACCCGACCTAGACTCTGAAGGAAAAGAAAAAGTCAAATCAAATCTTCAAGCCGAATCCGATGGGAAATTTTATTTTTTTAGGACCTACCATCGGAGAAAAGAAAACCCTGAAATCCTTTTAAGTATAAAAATCCGAAGAAAATTTTCATTTTCCTCTTAAAGAAAAAAATATCAATATTCCTTTCACGTGTGTTTATTTCAGAAAGATGAGTTTCCGTTTATCAAGATCCGAGATATTGGATTCCTTTGTCCGTTTTCCTTTTATTCTTTCCTATTCTGCTTTATTTCATTTCTAATAATTTCGACTTCTTCTCATTTCTTCTTTCCTTTCTTTCCTTTTTTTCTCTACAACTTCATTTCTTTATTCTTTTCTTTTTTTTTGTATTCTTTGTTTGAAACGTATTTCCGATTTCTTTTTTTTGGTAAATATTTTTGGAATGATTATTGTTTTTGGTTTTCTTTCCTGCTCTCTCTTTCAAAGGGTTTACGAAATGGGAAATAGAAACCTCGCCTGTTTCCCTATTTTCATAACTTTATCTCCTGTTTGAAAGATGACCAATCTATTCCTGTTGGGTGTTCATCGAATTCGTCGTTAGTTGGGTGAGTTGAATACAATTTCTTCTGTACTTCTGTGCTGATCCTTTTCGTGTATCTGTTGGCACCACAGTCGTGCTGTAGTTTGTGAAGTAGTTCTGGTGTATTTGGTAAAGAGAAAAACGAACGCCGGGGTAATGAAGATCCTGAGAAGCAACCAGAATTCGCTGAACCGGACACGTTGTAAGAATCGCAACCAGCTCAATTACCAGAAGGCTGTGTTGCGCCAAGGAGTAGTAGGAGTAAAAGTGTTTCCACCAAAAGTGACCCATTCCACTCAAGTCTTCTATGACACGAGAATTTTGGAGTTCATGTAAAACGGTTCAAAAGATTTGAGGACGATGAGGTCTTAAATTATAAACCTTATGCTAGTGATGATGTCAAACATTTGTTCTTGGAGTGTCATACTTCGGTTCTTCCTCAACCTAATAACAAAAGACGTCAACAGTTGAAATTACTTCTCAACTTTTGTAACTGAAATATTGAAATACAGGTACAAACCTACAGGTACGCCTTCATACTTAGACTAATGAGTACTCATACTGAATAGTAATAATAATGCAATGGTAATAATGGTAGTAGTTAGGCTTTTCATCCTGTTTTTTCACAAAATTCTAGTAGAATTGGATCTAATAAGATGTCAAACTGGTTCAAACTCTCAAATATAGCTTCACCAGTTAGGCGCTTTGACAAATCCACAGGAAAAATATTCGCTCGAGGGAAATTATAGCAACCATTTCATGAAACTTTCAGAGCTTACAACTGGATGAAGGAGTACACAAAAAAAGGTTCACAAAACAAAGAGAAAACTCATTTACTGTTTAATTATCCCTAAGCCCCCAATCACAATTTGCTAAACAAAAGCCATTAAAGGGAAAAATAGGAGAAAAAAGAAGTTCAAACAGAAAAATAAATTTATTTCACAATAAGCACAGCCGGCAGAGGGGAATAAAAATTTTGAAATTAGTAAAGGCAGGCAAACCCTTCGCATATGCCTGAGAGGCGGAGCAAAGCCGCCATTGTGAATCCAACCGTGAAGATTCTCTCTTTTCCTCTTCCTCCTCTCCCGTTATCTCCTGCAAGTCCCTTGGCCTCGGGGGGCTATCAACAAACATCGATCATTTGATGCTGTTTATCGGAAGAGAGAAAAAACCCGAAAGGAAAGAGGGAAGATGTGGAGGATGGTATAGGAGAGAGTGGGCAGAGGTACAAGGCGATGGTTTTAAACCTTTTAAAAATGATTAAAAATTTATCAGGTTGTCTAAGAGATAAAAATTAGAGCCGTTCGAACGGACTATAAATAAATTCGGCGGAAATTCTTCGTCAGGAAGTTAATCCGGAGAGGTAAAGCTGACCTGATGACCGTGATTACCGATACAGATGAACGAAGAGAAACTCTTTTCGTTCCACTTCACTCTTCTTTTTTTTAAATTTTTATTTAATTGTAGATAAATTTGTAGTGAAAAGGCAACACAATCCACACTCACACACACAACTTGAAAGCGAAACAAAAACCAACGGACCGAAAGTTATGACAAAAAAAGCCACAAAAGAAATTTGGGGGAATGATGATGACTCTGTTTTTGTTTTATTTCCCGAAAAATTTCCCCAAAAAGTTTTCCAGGTGAAAATGATTTTCACGAAAAGGACCGGAGGCGATTGTTAATTTGAAAAGATTCGACCCTTCTCTTTTGGGGAAGAAAGGGAAGAGATGAGGATGGGGGTTCATATGTCATTTTTTGGACACGACGAATGTGAATCGGACGTTACAGAACGCGACCCACGCACGATCTGTCTGTTCCTGACTTTAAATATGACGCTGTGCTCACATTTTCAAATTAAAAAACTTTTCTTCGAGCTTGAACGTGTTCAGCCAAGCTAGGCGTCGGTCGAGCCAAAAGTCAACTGCAGACGCTCTCTTCAGTCTCGACCGGAAACTTTTTTTTATTTTCCAGACGAAGTTTTTTAATGAATTTTAGAAGGGATGGAGGAAGGGAAGATCTGACACTAAATTCCGTTCGATTTTCAGTTTTGAACTGTATAGGTTAAGAAAGTTAGTCGCAAACGACTTCCTGATGTTTGGGTGTCTGCAAACAACCAAATTTAACAAACAAGATGATCAGAACCCAGTCCAGCTCTGTCTCATCTCTCTGACACAGAGACAGTCTCTAGCTCATCTCTTGGTTTTAGTCTTCCAGGCCCTCACATTATAAATTTTCGATATAACCTTTTGAATTCCTCACTTGTGACCGTTTTTGATCATGTTAGTCGTGTTAGGTTAGTTTCTGGTATTACTTTTCAAGTATAAAGTATAAAAAGTTTATTTATCGCTAGCAAAGTGCTCTCTTTCTCTGCTTATTGGACTAACACAGACACCATAAATGGTGGTCGCAATGATGTGGTGATAATATTGGTATTGTGAGACCAGTGCAGCATGCTCAGACTTGTAACAAACAAGTCATAACAAAATACAGAAACTAGAAGACACGTTTGAACTTGGAACAAATTAGTCTGAAGACATGTAGAAACTTATTGTTTCAGTTTGTCAAAATGTGGTTTGTCTCTTCAAACACCAAATTCCGACTGGTACTATAGAATGTACCTGAAAAAAGGTTTGGAAGTCCTGGTATCTCCTCAAACCTAATCAATAAACTCTTTGCCTCGTCAGCAGCACAAACCAAGAAATCTCATCTCGCTTTCCGATACACGCTTTCCACTTTTCGTCGATTTCAGTTCCCGATGAGGAAAGTTTCATTCTTTGGTAACATCTTTATAAAGAGGGGAAATCCCCGCGTTCAAATAGAGGGCGGTGAAAACGATTCATAGTATAAAAGAAAAGGTTGAGAACAATAAAACGGAAAAGATATCAATATCAACAATGCACGTGCTGCAATTTCCGATTCATTTTTTTGATAATAATTCAACGCCTACTTACAAGAAGGGGGAGTAGTAGGTGAATGGTGAGCGTGCGTCTGTTGTGCTGTTGTGTGTGCGACTCTTGACCGTTCCAATTACTTTGTGCAATCACCCCCCTTGCAACTGTTTTACCCTTTCCAATCATTAGTCTCGGTAATAATGAATCACTTTGACTCTGCCTTTAGGATCTCTTATCCGTCTTTTCTCAAGAAGTCTGCACTAATTGGATAACAGATTTTGTCGCCGGAAATATCAAAAATGAAAATTGACGACAGGACTTTGATATCGAGAAGGTTGAAGGTCTGCCATGTAACAACCGTTTTTGTTCATTTCTGTCTTTTGACTTAACTGTTCTCTTTCTGTGTGCCATTATTAATATCAGGCCATCTTAGGACCACGTTAGTATCAACCATTTCACTTTCTTTTGGAGTTTTCTTTACCTTTCATTTTCTGTCAATGAATAGTCTTTCTCTCTTTCGTTCCTGTTTTCTTGGTTGGTATGCCGGTTATTTGTTTAAAAAGCTGCTCCAAACTTTCCATGGTTTTCTACGGAGCAGATTCGGTAGTTAAGCATTCGGTACTCAGCACCTTTAGGATGTGAGCGGTTCTGAGAAGGGTGATTTCTTGCACCTAGTAATACTTCAGGCAGCCTGGTATCTTTCAGGCCCTGGGGCACAAAATTCAATCCTCTGACAACTACAGCAATAACAGTGGTTATTATTATTATTATCTCTTATCTATTTCATAAGGCTAAGACACAGCTCTGTTCCCTAAGATTTAAAGCCCAACCAACTACTTATTACCTCGCATTGAAACAGTGGTAGTCAACAGGACGAAAAATATGTCTTTTAAACGTTGTCTTCTGCTTTACAGCTTTTCTGCTTTCACAAAGAGCTCGTTACTCGTGTTTTCACTATTCACGGATCCAATCGGTATATCAAAAGAATCCGGTGTTGCGATGATTGTGATCACTTTATTCAGTAATCAAAAGATTGTTCGTTTGCAAATTTCAGCGAAGTAGAAAGTGCAAATGAGTCAGTGATGCTTCAGGCAAAAGAATTTGACATCAAAAGGAGAGTGTTTTGTCCGTGAACAACCTCTGAAAGGAAAACATGATTTTTTTTTGTGTGAAAAAGGAAGGAGAAAGAATAGAAAGAAGGAAAGAAGGCAGGAAGGAAGGATGGTAGAGAGGCAATGGAAAGAGAGAAAGGAACCCTCTACAGTTGACACACTCGACTGCTTCCATATTAAACAATAATAAGTTTACGAAATTGCTTGTCATAAGTGCGCGTAAGAGCTTTTGACGAGATGAGAGAAAATAATCACTTGCACTTGAAACGGCTTTATTGAAAAACATTCGCCTTTCCTTTTGGAAGTGTCGCTCAAATTCACGGCTTTCTCCTGTTGTTTCCATTATTTCCCTTTGCCTTTCACCTCTTTCAACGAATCCTTCTCACTTCCTCGACGTGGAGAATATTTTTAGAATGAAATCACACGATTCGTCCTGTGAAAGCCGTTCATCCGAAAACAAAAAATAAAGAAGGACTTGGATCCTCTTTCTCTCTTGCTCATTCTAGATGTTCTTTGTTTATTTCTTTCTTTGAATCTCTTCTTGTCTTGTCTTCTCTTCATCATCAAGCTAAAAACTGTTGACCTAGAGCTCAAGTTCTACCATTTTCCCCTGAGCTTATTTGATTCAAAACAGGTGACAACAGGACAAAAGAACCAAAAGCACTGTCACCGTCAGTGATTTTTCTCCAGATTTTTTTCCCTGGAGAAGTTTTTTTGATTTCCCAACAAATCAATGCAATCAAAGACCGGAATTTTATTTTGAAAAGTTCAAATTGTAAAAAAATAAAAGGAAGGGGTACCGGGGGGCAGGGAGGAGGAGAAGAAATTTCCGGATTATAGTTTGGGGACAATTTAGGCAGTGAACCGCAAGACGAAAGCGTCTGATTCTGAAAGACGGACGAGAGAGAGAGATGGAAAGGAGAAGAGGGATGGAAGTCTCAGATTTTCTACTTGTCTTCACCAGAGGGAGTGATTTCGATTATCAATTCAGTCTTTCATCGGATTTCAATCTGATTTCTCTTCTCCCTCTTCCTCTTTCCTCACCATCGTCTCTGCTTTTTTTCATTTTCCTTTTTTTCTTCGGGTGGAAGCTCATTTCATCGGCGAAAGGGCCCAATGTGTTGTGTGTGAACGCGCCTAAGAAAAGGTTGTTTTGTTTCCCGGTGAGTGGAAATTGAGAGAGAAAAAGTCAGATGGACTTTGGATGGATGGAAAAGAGCAAAAACGGTTGGCCTGGGGCTTGATTTTCTTGTGCTCACTCACCCTTCACATGGGCTTCGTTTCAATAAGAACTCCGGACCCTGTTCTGCTTTATTGTTTTCATGTTGAAAATATGAAAAACTCCAACCATGAAATTTACGATACGAGGGGACAGAAAATTTTCCTTTTTTTCTCTGAAGTTGGTAACAACAACTGAATCTCACTTGGATTAGGGACTAGTACTAACCCACGAGAGACATTTTTGAAGAGGAGAAACATCAAATTCAATTTAAACGTCATCTTGCTGGACGATATTGAACTACTTCCATAGATCTTAATCCAACAGGATATTGTCGCCATATAGGAAGAATGTGTTTACACTCTACTTTTACTCGGAAACTACCGATTTATCGACTAAGTTTCCACCCACGACAAACAGGAGCGGGGAATATGGTGCGGCCCGCTAGTTCTTGACACCCACGACAGCAGCCAAGACCGGACTGAAGACATGGATAAACTTCCAGATGTCTGTCTCACAAGTTCTAGGAGACAAAATCAGGAAACTATTCCGGTAACTTTTGGGACAGAATTTGTACTAACGAGACGAGGGTGCTTCAATCATTCTTACATAGAGTAAGACAGCTCAACATTAGCAACTGCCACCTTGAGAATTATACTTTGGAGCACACAGAGGAAGGTGTGTGGTGTAGGGGTTAAGTGCCCGACTAAAAAGTTATAATTGTGTTATACCCAAAAAAGGGTGAAAGACGGGACCTAAACTCAACTATAACTATAACTTTGGAGCATACAGCCCAGACTTTCATAACCAAAAACCAAGAACGGAACATCCTCCTTCGACATTTTTAATCCTCAAAAATTAACTTCTAAAAAGCAAGACAAAGAAGACTCTTTAGAACTTCTAACCAGAGGAAGACAACACTTCTTAACACAGACAAAAAAACAAAAACCCAAATTATTTTATCTCAAATAGAGAAGATGATGAAGAGGAAGAAGAAAATTTGAAAGCGTTCATCAATTTCTCGAATCGAAACAAAAAAATTGAGATTGATGACAAATTTCCCGGATCTTTCAAATAAATTTTCCTAAATGATCAATCTTTCCCTCGGTCTCCTCTTCCGCCATCTCTATTTTTTTTATTCCCGTTCGTCTCCTCTTATTATTAATTGTTCGTACATGACTCTCACAATTTCGTCATTTTTACTTTCCTCCTCCGGTTTTGGCATTCGTGCGTGTGTCTTTCAACTCCAAGTCACGTGTTTCCATGGGGAAGGGGTGTCGTTTTCCCGGTTTCCAGAATCCGATAACTTTCCATCTTCCCTCCTCTTCAACACAACAGCTTTGATTTTGACATTTTAAATGTTTGCTTTTAAACGGGGTGATGGATGTTCCCGGGTGTTTTCGACAAAAACTTGAAAATGTAATTGAAATGTTTTTAAGTTTAAAGTGGTGAAAACTAAATCAAATTAGCTCAGACTCGTTTGCCTTGCTCAAATCATAAGCACTGAGGAAGAAAGAGAAAGAAAGGAAAAAAAAGAAAAAAGCACTTGAAATCAGTCTTTTGGAATAAATTGGGAAACACGTTCGCAAGGGGTGGAAAGCGTTCACTTCACGTACATCGATCTCGTTAATAATTTTGTTTTAAATAAAGTTAGTTGGAAGGGGCGCAAAAGACTCGATGGGGGATGCTAGTTGAACATCTTTTGAGCTGGTTTTTACAAGAGTTTTTAAAACACTACAAGTGCTTGACAAGATCGAAAATATTTCCTTTTCAATTTCAATTTTCTTTTTGTTTTGTCCTGATTTTTGGCAATAGATTGATAAAACACAACCCTATGCAGTTGGTTACTCTCATTTTCAAGTGGCACCTCTTTCTAGTGCTGTTGTGTTGTCCTCTTCGGTTCTTGTGCTTCAATTTAGTCTCTCAGGGATCTCAAAGGTTGTTATTCGCCGGTTGGCATCAATTAATGTTTTTATAGTGTCTCCATCAGCTTGAACTGGCCTCCCATAACGTGGTGCATCTTTGAGATCAAAATTGTCGGATCGAAATTTTGGTAGCAACTGCGACTGACTTAAAACCTCTTCTCTAATCACGTCTGATAACTTTTTTTGGGAATAGCATTTTACTTTTTAATAGTGAAAGGTAAACTAAAATTTACTATGTCAAAATTTCTGTTGTTCGATTTCCATTTTTAAAAGGGTGTCGACCAAAATCAATCGAATTTTTTCACAAGGAAGCCTTAATATGTCAGCAGTCAAACGACATGTGAATTTGCGGCTTAATTTAATTTTTTCACAATCAAATTCACACTTAAGTCGTCTGTTCAAACCCATCTGGACCTACAGGATTCACCTCTGGGGGCAAATTCAAACCTTGAATCCTTGAACGATTTCAAAGTTAAACTCTCCGCATCCTAGTCAATGGTCCTTAGTTTGTTCCTAACCGCATCGTCCGTGAAGATCTGGCAATTCCCATTGTAAAAGAAGAAATCGCCAGGTTACCCAAAAATACTCCCTAAGACCGGCGAACCATCCCAATCCTTAAACGTCACAAACCACTGGACTCACTAACACGCTTCTCGTAGTTCTACCTCAACCTCTTTACTAATTCCTTACCTCTCCTGCATCCTAAAACCTTCCTCAGCCACTAACCAAAATCAATCCTAGCTTCTATATCCTGGGACTAAGACGTTGATATCGTTGGGGCGAAAACGAAGTTTACTGGAAAACTGATAGAGAAAGACAGTCACAGATCCAAAGGTTGAAACAAGGACAAAGTCAAAGGCGAAAAGTATAGATAGAAGTCAGAACAACTGCCCAAGACACTAAAAGTCACTCATATTAGGTTGGAAACTACAAAACGGGTGTTGAACAGACTAAAAACTAAACCAAACGCGCTCGTTTCATACTTTCCAACCGAATACATTCCAGGCGTCAAGAAAATCAAAACCAACTTTATAGAGGAAAAAAAATTTATATTTTAAAACGTAAAACAACATATATTATGTTTGACTGTAAATTTTAGAATGACTATAATTTCAATTAAACCTACTAAAACTACAAATAGCTGCTTTCAGGAAGAAGACAAAAGACAAAAAGGTTTTTGATATATAGTATAACTTCCCCGCCATCTCATTTATTTATTAAATGCTGAGAGCAAAAAAGCCCGATCCTACGTAAAATTCGAGATCATACCTGCTGCAAGAAGACCACACAAACAAAAAAACAAAAACAAAAAACCAAAAGTTTAAAAAACAAACAAACAAAAATTTGTGAACTTTTATTCGCTCTCTTCTTGACAATCAATCAATCAATTAAAAACTATTCATTCAATGAGTATGACATTTCCTTTTTTATTATTTTTAATTTAACATAACAATAAATAAACAATAATAATAAATAATTTACTCATAAATTACCAGTGCGAAATCGATATACGACACTGACAACTTCTTACTTCACAGTTATCCACATTTCATATGAATTCATTTGGTACACTTTACTTCTTATTTACAACAACACGTAAAGCAAAAAATTTTTTAATATATATTTTATATTAAGTGTCACTATAATGTGAGCCTGTGTAGGGAGTAGATTAGCTTTGGAAGATTAAAAATGTTTTAATCCCATCGAGTAAATAAAATCAAAACGCAAAATCCGTTCGTTCTGTCAGTGAGAGATGAGCAACCGGAATTATCGGTGGGGGCTCTAAAAACTTCGTGCTATATGAGTTGAGTCCCGTTTTGCACTGTTTAGTATAATTGGGAGCGGGCTCAAACTTTCAACCATAAATTCGATTGTCAGGAACTTTGACTACTCAAACCCAGGCTTCCCACAACTTTGTGTTGCTTTAATAAGCAAGATGATACTGATAACAGAACGCTGAACCTCTTGAAAACAAGCTTCTTTCAATAGTAATGCACAATGTTACGCAAAATTCATTTCATAAATAATGCACACTTTACTGTAGAAATCACTACGAGTCGGCGCAAAACTAGATCCTCTAATATATGTATATACTCGACTATAATATATTTCTTGCGTATAAAACTAAGACTTTTTTAACACGCCTCTTGAGTAATGATACCAATATTTGTGACTTTCATTTTACGCGTAAAACAAGACCTTAAAAAAAACTTTCCAAGACAAAGAACGACGTTCACTGTCGACGCACTTACGTGTCTTACGTCAAAGCTGACTGACTAAGTGAAGTTCCAAGAACCAGGAGTCAAATCCCACAAAATCAAACTGACAATATGGACAATATATTAATATATAAACTAATAATCCCACAATACTCGCTCCTGACAATTGTTATTAGAAAAACTTGATCCACAACTACAAACAGTAGTCAGTGGAAAGTTGCTACTACATGAACCTCACATTTCAGATTTCAATTAAAAATTACCTATGTACCCGATTTAATAACTTATTAAGGTATAATAGTTGTAATTAACTACTTTTTTCATAAATAAATAGTAGTTTTAATCCCCTTTTCACCCTTCATTTTGGGTATAGCAGGATGCGGGAGAAGGATTTGAACTCACAATTATAACGTCCAAGTCAGGATCTTTAACCACTATACTAGGCGGTTGTGATGAATTACTATCAAACTGTATTTCAGTTTTTGTGTGTTAAACATTACCCTGAAATAAAAACATATAACGGCCGATCCTAATAGAATGTGATCACTTATAATTTATTGCAAAACCGCGTAAAAAAAATCCCAACTGAATTTTTTAATAACTCTGAACTGTTTCGTTTTCCCCAAGAAGATGCCAACAATTAAACGTTAACGAAACCTTTGGTTGATATGGCAATTGTGTTTGATCACAGTTCGGTGTTTTCTGTATATAGTTTTCAGTCAAAGGACCATCAACGTTTTCTTTTTTTACACTTAGGCACTCGAGAGGTCTTCAACTCAAAAGTGTGTTTTGTTTATATACAGTTGCTCATCACTCATATTAACAATCCTAACACAAAAAATTTTCTATTTACTGATAGATTGGAGTTTTAAACTTATGAAACCGAAGAAAAAGAAAAGAAAAGAATCGAAGAAAATTTTGTTACTCGCTACGCCCTGTCAAAATATAAAATTATAAATGAAAACTACGTACTTATATCCTGAAGATATCATTTACTGGCTGATTAGACAAAACCTTCAAACCAAGTAAAAATAATTTTTTTTAAAAATCATTTCAAGAAAAACGACGCGGCGTAACAACCCATAAACACTTCTTCAAGAAAGAGGAAAACATCTAACCAAGGAAAAACCACAAAAATATAAAAAACAAGAAACTGCTTCATCACAACCCCCTTCCCTCCAAAAAAATAATTAAAAAAAAGAGAACTAAAAAAATTAAAAACAAAACGAAAACATTACAAAACTAAATAAAATTTAAATAAACTAACAAAACCAGACCAAAGGAAAAGTTTTCAAACATGGCCGTCTCCCTCCAAAAAAAAGAAAACAACTGGAAAACAACTTTTCAAAAAAGTAAAAAAAATCTGAAAATAATGAAAAGAAAAACAACAATAACAACAAGACGAACTTAAAAACTAAAGAAGTTACTAATAAAAGAAAATATTAAAAGAATAAAAAAAATTTGAAAACAATAACACAAAAGACCACACCCCCACACTACCCCAAAGCCCCAACAAAACGTAAAAGGAAAATAATTTTATTAAGAAGAAAAAAATTTTCGAAAGAAACAAAGTGCCGATTCCAAACAAACAAACAAAGAAAAATAAATAAAAAAGCTCCCGCAAAAGAAAGAAAAGGTTTCACGCTGACGCCAAGGGGGTGGCTCACCCCCTCAACCTTTCCCGATATCAAAGCTCTCATGTCGGAAAATCCGGAAATAAAAATTCGATTTCCACTCTTCACCCACCCCCAGACCCACCCTACCCCAAAACCGGGGGCAAACATAAAAAAATAAATTTGACAACGATTGCGATACAAACAAATCTCAAAACTAAAAAAATAAATAATATAAATAATGGCGTCCGTCGGATGCCACGATATAAACAAAAATTTTTTTCTCCAAAACTTCCAAGAAACCATAATCTCTCTCCCAAACAAGGCTCTCCATTTTCCTACAAATCGTCCGACGATTTATCTCAACCAGAAGACGAAACGCTAAATTTTAATTTTTTTATTTATCCATTCAATTATCTATTAATGCGTATATTTATAATAATAATTTTCATCGAGTATATTCACAGGAAATTAGACAAAAAGCTCGTGACATACAAAAAAAAAGAAATTTTCCTTTACTTTTTATATAATATATATACTTAATAAGAGTTAAGATGGCAGTCGTTTGTGAATAAATCGCTAACAGCCCATTTTCAGGACCGTGATTAGGGTTAAACGACTGACTGCAAAAAAAAAATTTCTAAAAGAAAATACTTTCAGTATAAACGATGATTTCGTTTCTATTTTTTAGAAACTAAAAAAAAATATCACCCCCATCCCCTACGGCTTAGAAATACTTTTTGGTCGTAAACAAGCTGCCTTTCGAATTCGAAAAAAGAAAGAAAGAAGAAACTCTAAAAGCAAATCGCACAAACCTCCGGATTTTGTTTGTACAAAAAAAAAGTTTCGCTCTCGAAATATTCTTTTAATTATGTTTGTTCAAACATGACTGCTGACTGCTTGAGTAGTGAAAACAAGAAAATCTGCAGAAAATGCAATAAAAAAGATAGAATCAACTTTTCGACCCTTTAAACCCGCCCCCCTTTCACCCGTTCCCGAATTTTGGAGGGAAAAAAATCACAAAAATCCAAAGAGCATCTTTTGTTGTTGAAATTTTGGGGGAGGAGGGGAAGGGAGAAGAAGACGGAAAGAGGATGAGTAGGAGTTGAGATTAAATTCTGGTTCAGATCAAAATATCTTCTTATCTCTACATCATCCACAGAAAGTTTTCTTTCTTTCCTGACCGGAAGTGAGAGCTTTTTCACCTTGACACCGCCATACCATTTTCACCACATTCCTAACCGTGCTTACGGTTCTTACTTTCAGTTCTTCATTTTCGAAATCCTTCTTCTTCTCCCATCTCACGACTGAAATCTTTTTTTTATTTTTTTTCAGGTATCCAAGAAACCCGACACTTTTCATTCTACTAAAAAAAAGATGAAAGAAACTATCCAGCAGATAATACAATAAAGCCTTTAGTGTCATCTACCTTCCTGCAGTATATTAAAATCACATCCAACCATGATTGTGCAAAAGAAAAGGTACACAGCTCTTAGGTATAAGATAATAATAAAACAGTCTACCTGTACCTACTTGTTAAATATCTTTCAAGTGCGAGCTTTTTTGAGCTTTACGTCGTGCATTCCAACATTATCATAAATAAAACCTGAGACCCTAACAGAAATTTCATTTCTTCTTTAAAAAAAGAAACAAGAAAGACTCATCGAACCACTCATCCGTTAAATTACCTAAAAAACGCACAACTACAAGTCCTCGTTCGCGACGAGAGGAGCTTTCGTTTCTTCTTCGACTCTGTTCTCTTCAGGATTCAAACGACTCGGAGAAACCGGTTTCACGTTTTCGTTCAACTTCATCTCGTTCACCGAAAGCGATCTCGAATGATTCGATTGCTGTTGGTGCTGATGGTAGTTGCCGTTGTTCGCCGGTAACAGGTTTCCCACGATTTGGTTCGCCGATTGAGACCTAGTGTGACCGTTTCCGCCGCGTCGATTCCCCGCGAACTGTTCTCTTAAAGTCATTTGGTAAGCAACTTCGAATGCTTCTCCTAAAGTCAATATGACTTCGGTGGCTTGATCCTGAAAAGAGAAGTCAAGGTTTAATGGCGATACCTGAGAGCGGTGAACGTGATGCTTGGAAATTTTAAGGAAAGGCAAAGGTCAAGGACCAGGCTCTTGGCCGGGTGGGTCATCAGACTTGAAGAAAAAAGTTCGGGCCGCCGGCTTACCATCGTTTCAACGCAGAAAACGTGACAATAATGACTTCGGCTAATGTGATCTTTGGTGATATAAGCAAAATGTGTGAGATCATCGGCATCCTGACATGCGCAGTGAATGTTTCTAATTTCGTGTTCGCAAACTAACTCCTTGGTGCCTGTGTTGAGGAATTTGACACCTCTGTAGGAAATGGCCAACATGATGTCGGGAGTAGTTGTCAGTTCCTTGCTCGTTTTCTTCAACTTCTGAATCGATTTCTTCGTCGATTCTGTTCCTTTCAACTCCTTAACGACGGTCGATCCTAAATACTGAAACCAAATCCAGAAAGTTAACAGAATTCAACGAGACCTGACAGACAGTAGGACTTGCCAAACACAACCGAACACTTACATTTGCTACATAGGTAATACATCCGGTAACTAATTCTTCAGGTCGGTGCCTCCACTGAGTGGTGAGTGTAGACGGGACGCCAACCAGCAACTCCGAAGGATTTCTTATGGGTAGGTCGGGAGAGGGAGCAGGTTTAGCAGGAGTGCCACCATCCGTCAACGTCGGCGGTGGAGGAGCAGGTTTATTTTTCTTGTGACTGTGTCTCAGTGTTCCCGTGCTCCCAGGAACGGCTGGCGATAAGAAAGAATTCGGTGGAGGACCCGACGTCGGTGAATTTAAGGCGGGTGGTAGTTTTTCCCGAATCTCTTCTTTCAGCTGCTTCATATTAGACTTCTGAAACTAAAGAATAAAAATTGTTCAATAAACTACTCTAAAACTCACTCAAAAATCATACCCAACCCTTGGACCTATCTACTTAATAAACAGGATCGTCTCAAACCCTCACAAACATCTTTCAAAGTTTTGTTTTCACTGCGAGCCACGCAGACCAGAGAACATTGAAAAGCAAACACAGTTGTTTGGTCTCTCACATACAAACTCCAACTTATAACTCGGTAAGTCAACTCCTCACTATAACTTTATAGTAATCAAAACAAAAACAAAAAAACGAAAATTTAAATTCAGTGACCGTGGATCCCATCGAACATTCTCCAAATAATGGTTTTGTCAGATGTTAATAGAACGGCTAGAGAATATGAGGGAATGAAAACATCCCAAGTTACTATTATCATAAACGTAACATTTATAATCTTTTGTTAGGTAAATAGAGAAAGATGAATTGATTTATTACGAGCCGGGAAATTTTGAAAAAGGAAAAACGCCGAGGAGAAAATGAAAACTTGACTATGCGAAGTCAGTGAAGCAAAGATGGAAAACGTTGATATGTTGAAGAATACGTGTAAACCTAACCGTTGACGTGTGATCTTCATTTGCATGTTCTTTTCGCCGGTTTCCCCATTTCATTTAATTAATATTAAATTTGGATTTCCTACGTTTTCACTCTGTTTCCTTTTTCCATCTCCCGTGTTTACTTTTCCGGATATGTGTGTGTGTACGTGTGCGGAAGTCTCGAATGAGTTCTTCTAACCTCCCCCTCCCCATCCAACTTTTTCCTCGGATGCTACAGCCATCATCGTATTTAAATTAATTTTTACGGTTTTCTCAAGCGAACATCCTCCTTGGTAACCAAAAACCGCATTCCTACCTCCACTCTTTAGGAACAAAGAAGGAAGAAAAAAATCCGTAGTCAGCTTCTAAGTATTCTATTGTATGGTTTAATCAATTCCACTCGTATCAATTATGGTCATGTTTAGTCTAAGAAAGTTCTCATTGACGTAGAAACTATTTCATCGACGAGAAAACAAAAATGTCCACAAGTTAGCTCTGCCAAAGTGTTATATCAAAAAGATTTTCCCATCGAAATCGAATTTCTCCTTTCCACTGTCTTCTCAAAGATATTACTAAGGTTTTAGTATAAAACTTGTTTGGGTTTTGTGATTTACATTTAATTCCTTTCATATTACGTCCTATAACTTAAGATATTTCTAAAATTCTTTCTCCTACATCATATAGGTCACGAACTTCATCTCATGTGGTGAGTTGAGAACAATACCTTCGAATTAGTATGACATTGGTATATGCTCGGAATATTATATATAATGCGGGAAATAAATTTTCTAGCAATTCAGCTGGAATTAATTTAGATAAGTGCCCAGGACCAAAAACTTAACGCACTACTCTAACACCTTACAGACCTAACCATGGACAGTATCAAAAAGGAATCGCCCGAAAAAATGGCAAACGACAGATTCGGCATAAAAGTAATGAGACAGAAAGAAGATGATGCGCTTCAGAGACAAGATCAACCACGTAAAACTAATGCGGTTAACAAAAATAACTAGCCAGAGTAACAAAATGAGACTAACTCAACCAAAAAAAAAACGATCACAGCTAAAAAAAATGGGTCTGTGATCTTCAAGAAGGCTGCTACCAGACAAACTATCAGATCAAGACAACAGAGGGAAAAACTATCAAGTACTACCAGAACAAAAAAAAAGGAAAGAATGGTAAATCTCTAAGTCAATTTCTCAGTTAAAAGTGTGCAATATTTATGAAATGAAGCCTTCACTGTAGACAATACAATACAGTTGTCGCTCCATTTTGAAGTTATATTGTTTCTGTAACTTGTTTTTCCTGGTTTTGTTTTATTTAAAAGAATTGTGGGTCAGAAAATCCACCTCTAAAGAGGGCCTGTGGTTGAGTGATCAATCCCATGAGTTGCGAACTAATAGCTGAGAGTTCGAGCCTCTTCCCACATTCTGCTGTACCCAAGGTGTAAAGCAGCTACATCAAAACTCGACTGTCATCACACACAATTTTAAAGGAGAGCTTCAGAAATGTCGAAAGAGCTCTAAGACCTACAGAAGCGAGATAATTCGAGAAGAACGAAATACGCGAAGAGAGAACAAAGAGAAGGACTTCAAATGTGCATCACCTGTGCAACTGCAACTCGAAAATCGTTCCGTTTACATAATCACAACAAAATCATTGTTGTCAAAAACAACCTTGAATTATTTCCTCTCCTGAATTGTTCTTCAACAAACAAAAAATAGCAAATCCGTGAATGAATGACTGCAATTTCCGATGAGTGCCTTCGTGATTGCAAAATGAATTACCAGGAACCCTCGCCCAACGAATCGAATACCTGACGACCGAGTGAAAGAGATATATGATCAATGACATTCTTTCACCTATCACCAACGGCCAGTAATACTTTTAAGTGTTATACTATACTCCGTTTCAAAACTAGATCCCAGAGGAGAAAATTAGTAAAATTCTTCAAGGAAATTAAATTATACACTTCAAACACTTTTTTAAAAAAAATGTGGAAAGAAAAATGGACATGACTAACTCCAAACGTATCCAACAAATACGAAATTGACTACGATTTGAAAAAATGGGAAAACTGGCGCTAAAAACCAATAATAATAATAATATCCTAACATTGATATAAGTCTACGCTGTAACTTGTGCTACGAAAGAAGAAGAAAGTGATCTCATATACTATTTGGAAACGAAAACAAACTTTAGAAATCAGAGACTTGTTACAAACATGGTTTTTACAAAGTGTATAACTTTTAGCTATTACGCCCCAAGTTCTTGAAAATATAAGCCATCTGCAATGCTTGGTTTTGACTTGCTCAAGCCTAAAGATGTCTCTAGATGCTAAAGAATGCAAAAGATATGAGAAAATTGTCTTTTGTTTTTAAAAACTTGACGCGGCATAGTAGACAAAAGTTATATTATATACTAACATAAATAATAACAGTCGCAAGAATCTTGAAAACCTTAAAACTCAAAAAGAATACACAATGGAAATGAGCAGGTCACATTATACGTTTGCGGAAGAGTTCTCGCGGGTTCCCGGATCTTACCGTCCGAGCCTAGTTGGAGTCTACCCAGGGGTTTTAGTGGGTGCAAATTCCACATATTCCTTATTGCTTCCACAAAGGCAGGACAAACAAAATTCGAGAAGTCTCCCCTGGCTAAAAAAAAAGGTGGTCAAAAATACTGTATGGATCCCTTCTTTGAACGAAAGAAAAGAAGAAGACAAAAAACTAGATTGAAAGACTACATCAAAAAAGCATACAGCAGCAGAATGGTATCCTCTTGCAACGCCAAATGGGAGAGGCTTGCTTTTAATTGGACCCATTAATTTTAGAATAGTTGTTTACTTTGATATATTATTTTCTTATAATTATTGTATTGAAGAAATACTCAAGATAAATTAATAATAATAATAATAACAATAGTATACTCCCAGTGTTTTGACAAGATAGCAAAAAAATTTGAGAGAGGCCTATGTATAATGAAGAGTAATCCATTGCAACAATAAATATAAAAACGAAACAAAAACCAGGGACTTGCAGAACTTCAGGGATAACAACAACAATTGTAGGTGAGAGATACCTGATAGGTGAAAGGTCAGAACACTCGGCTATCATCCCAAAGATCATAGGTTCAAATTCCACCTCCATACAAATACAGTTTTCGGCCGTCCTTCCTTACCTACAACGTTTTCCTTCAACCTGTCCACTAACCTTTCACTAACAACTTCCTTCCACGGCTCACGACATTGATACCAACATCTAGTCAGCTACCAAACTCACTCCTACAACAGGACTCCATCCAGTTTGATGTATCATCCTTATTTATGTAAAACAGAGGGAAAAATGAGCAAAAGAAAACAAAAACCAGAAGGGTTGGGAAAAAAGGTCTTTCTACCCTTTTCTACTCATACTCTCCGGAAAAAAGGCGGAGGGGGGGAGGGAAAAGCGGGATACTTGCCGGAGAAATAAGACAAACATTGATAATATGAACAACTTATAAAAAAAGGAGTGTTTTCGCATTTTCATAATTAAATTTTTTATTTAAATCAGTTTTTCCGGGACAAAAAAAAGAAGAAAGCGGGGTAGAGAGGGCAGGGAAAAAAATTTCAAAGAAAGAAATGCAAAACAGCTTTCCCAAGATTATGATTTTATTAAATTTTCGAATTGAAAAGAGTACGTAAGAGAAAGAAACAAAGGGAAAGAGGAAGAGGAGAGATACTTTGATGTATGCATACTAATTAATAAGGTTTCCGATTTTTTCGTTTCGTATAAATAAAAGAAACTGATTCAGCGAACGTATACGTAGGCAGAGAATTTTTTCTTCCATTTTGGTTTAACACTCAAAGCTTCAAATTTTCTTTTAATTTTACAAGAAAATTTTCTGTTGGCCCATTGTTTATTGCTCTTCTTTTAAAATCCTGGCTTTCTTTTTTGTGCTTTGATTAATTTGTGCCCATTTTATTTGTTTTATACCATTTCTCCGAGTGATACATATCTTAATTAATTCGTTTAGTCTTTTTAATAAATTTTGTTTACAACTGAGGGAACCCCCATCGGCGTTGTATAGTAGTGTTTACTTAATTTAATTAAAAGAAATAATTAGTATAATGTAGTCCGTGTGTAAAAAAGAGGTAACGAATGCGTCTGGATAAACGGGAGCAAAGCACAAACCCATAAATTCATATAAAATAAACTTAGCACACAAATTAGTTGAAATTAGACTGGACATACTGGACCTAGATTTCAACTCTTTCAGAGTCCTGTTTGTAGGAGTGAGTTTATGTGAGTTAAATTTTGTTTTGTTAAGTTACAACAGTCAGCTATCTCATATATTATTAGTTATTAGCTGACTAAACGTTTTGGTCAAGGTTGAGGGATTCACCCAGCTGTGATTTGGAGCCACGTCCTAGAGATCCACATGCGCACCAGGCCCTTTTGTTATGTTAAGTATATAGAACCAAAAAAAAATTTTTTTTGGATTTCTTTAGATTAAGATCCAAAAAATGGACCAGATTAGACAGGTGAATGAGTATAAGGAGTGTGTTTTCGACCTTGAATTTTGGTCATTGAAATTTAGTTTTTCTTCTAGTTTGTTTGTTGCTCTCATCTCTTCTATCTTCTTTTTACCTTGTAGTTCATATTTCCACCCCCGGGAGTCGCATATAATTTGGTATACCAAGGAAGCGTATTCTGTTTTTTAAACTCTTGTTTGTGTTATCCATGATCTTCGACCTCTCACAAACTTCCAAGTGTTTCTCTATTTTTGTGAATTACGATGAGCTCTCAAAAAGACTTAGTTCATTTCTGTCTTAATTCCAAAAATCAGAATCAAACAAGAAACCCAAATAACTTCTATTTATTCACTACTAATTAAAAAAAAGCTCTGATCAAAGACCTTATCAACTTACCATTTGATTGAGATCGGCGGTTAACTCTTCTAAGTTGGGTCCCAAAGCCGCATCGTCCTTGTACGGCGAATTAAACGAAGCCAACATCCTCCTCCGATGACCTCTCTTCGTTATTTCTAGCACAGCCGTCAATTCAACCTCCCAAATCCTCTTCACCCTTTCCATGTCCAGGTACAGATGCCTTTTAAAAGTTTCCTTATATATTCCTAAATGTATAGAATCTAACCAGCTTTCCACGAGCTGGGCGTTTCTCTTCGCCATCTCTCTCTCTTCGTTTTCACAGACTTCTTCTTCCTCACCGTTAGTCACACCTTCGTTATCTTTATCACAAAGATTATTGTTATTGTTAACACTGTTATTATTATTGTGATTGTTTTGGGGGTATTTCTTTTGGACCTCGGATATTCTGTTCGGAAGCTTTTCGACAGCCTTCAGAATAGTGACGATGTCGTCGTCAGACACTCCGATGCTCTTGAGTTCCTCGTCGTCTAATAAACCGTTTAAGTAATCAAGATCATCGTAGCCATTCTCTAAGAAAACTGACTCATACTGTTTCAGATCTATTGTTTGAAGCCACTGTCCGACTTTTGAGCTAATTTTTGGTGACTCATCTGATTTTTTCTGAGAGCTCAGACCTTTAACAAACAAAAAAATTAGATTCAGCTGCCAGGTACAAATAAATTAGGCGGGTCAAAGTCCTAATCCCTAAAATGCGAAAGTGAATAACCCGAGTTAACATCAAAGAACCGCAAAAGCCATAAGTAAAAACCGGAAGCTTAAAAAGTCGAGACTGACTTGATTAATAAAAAAATTAATAGCAGACGACATCAAATACGAGTCCACAATAAAAATAGTTGAATTAGAAAAAGTCAAAACAATAAAAATAAAATCACCTAATCTTGCTTGGATTTCTCTCTCCATTTCCGCCACGAATATACTGTCACGGACCAATCCGGAGCTGAAACTGGCCATGATCTCCGATATCTTTGCCCATTCTTCCTGTTCGTCGAACGGACTCAGGATAGAAAGACTTTTATCAGTGCTTGACGTGAGAGACTTATTGATGTCATCGGCGACGACGACATTGTTTCCATCCTTGGACACGTTCTCATACACGTTTTTCAATTTCCGGAGAGTTTTCGGTCTTTCGGCTGGCGTTACCCTATGGGTGGCTTCCATTAGTTGACTAGTTGATCCTTTGAATAAACCTGCAAGCGAAACAAAACCAAAACCCGTTAAAATTTTCCAAAATAAAAAAATCCCGTTCTCTTAAAGCAAAAATAAATTTTGTAGCTTATCGGTGATCAAGCTTTTACGAAAATTCCAAAAACAAATTTACAACGTCCACTTTCAAATTTCTCAGATAACAACTCACAAAACGGCCTAAAAATAATGGCGGCCATGTTAAAATAAACACGAACTTTTTTTTAAACCAATTAAAATTTCTTGGTGGCAATGCAAATTTTTTTACTTTTTTGGAATCAATTTCTCTACTTCCGGCACTTTCTCTTCACACCAAAATACCATTTGAGGTATTTACTAACCGATAATGAGTTCGTTTACAAACCTGTTCCGAAAACAAACCCAATAATACAACAATTTCAGTTTCAAGCCCCCCAAGTATGTGTCACATTAGACAACAAACTTCAATTTGTTAAAAATGTGTTTTGTGACGAACAAAAAAAGTGCATGCACGCGATAAGACAAACAAAACGACAGACAATTAAAATGTAGATAATTACGAGAGAACACCTGCTAGACAAAAACCTGCAGAAGGGCCGAGGGGGCTTGAAAATCGGGAGTTATTGTCTGGTGCTTGACTTTTTGCTTCATTAAACCTTGTGATGGTCCGTTTAGCGCTATTCTTCCCTTTGTCTTGGAGTCTGTGACCAATCTAAGACGATTTTCCACCTTTTGTTAATCACGTGACCCGAAAATTATTTATCAGCAATTAAGCTCGACTTCCGATTCATTAATAATGCATTTAAAATATTTCGATGATAAGACAGAGGAGAAATGAAAGGAATTGAAGAACGGAAGTTAGGAAACAGGAAACTCTCCGTAATTAGAGTCTTTATATAAAGCTCATACTTTTCATACGAGGAATGCGTTATCATTCGATAGGAGACTAAAAATTCGTGAAGGCGATAACTGTCCCGGCCTTGTCTATTACTAAAGAATAAAATTATTTACAATCATATGAAAAGGAAGAAGCGGGAGTGGAAGATGAGTGCTAAAAAATAATTAATTAGCTTGAAATTAGCAAGAACTTGTTTGTAATTTGAAGCAAGTCACTGTCAAAGGTGTCGTGGGTTCGTAGTGGACTCTTTGCTTGATCGGAACCAAACAAACTGATGCCAAGTAGTTGATAGTTATGCTTAAGTTATGCTCCCGTTTTTTGTACTCAGATATAACAGGACGTGGGAAGGAGCCCAAACTCTCAACCATTACTTTGGTAGTAAGGTGCTTTGACCACTCAACCACAGGCCATCCGAGCGTAATGCCAAATTATTGGTACTAAATCATACCGTAGCTTTTTAATTTTTTACTGGATATTGTGTGACTCTCCTCTCCGAACCTAGACAAGGTCCTGTTTATTAAAAATCTCTCTCAAGTCAGGCCCAAGACCTGAAAGTCGAGGATAACATTAGAGACGCATTTGTCCAAGTCTTCACCAGGCTATTAAAACACAAAAGAAAGTCAGCTAAATGGGTCGGTAACTTCTAATTCATTTTCTACTGTAATAATCCTTCCCACATCACCTATTAATGTGTTTGTGATAGGATACAGCTTTGTCCTCCGATCCTTTCTAATAAAACTGAACCAAGTACCGAAATCCAAACTGACGGTTCTGTGTCAAAAATTAGTCCTCACTACCGTTGATAGTCAAATTTAAGGATTTAGATTAACTCAAATTCTTTTTACACGTAATTATCTCTTATCTCTAATCATAGCCCGCTGACGTTTAATTTTTTCTATCAAAACATAAACGAGAGCGCTAAAATTCCTGAGCACATACCTTTCCATCGAGGTCAAGTTTTTTGTTGACCATCAATAACTACCAAAAAAGATGTCTCCACTCAACATTTGTTAATAAAAATGGCTTTCAATCAATCCACTTCCCCATAATATTCTTCCTTCCTACCATTTCTTTGTAGCTGAAATACTTCAACCAAGTAAAGCGTCAAAAAAAATTTTTTTTCTAAAAGAAATACAATTTCAAAATCGTTTCACTGGTCCCGTGAAATTTTAAAAAAATTCATTCAATTCAATTCCGAAATGGAATTTCAAACGAAAACACTCGTCCGGCATGCAAAACCAAAAAAAAGCCTTTCATCTGACGTAATACAAGAAGAATTTTCGCCCAAAACAAAAAAATAAAAATTCCAATAAAATTCGAAAACTCTTTGAAAGCCCTTGTAAATGTCACGCCTTAAATCATATTTTTCCCAACTCGAGAAAAGCCACTTGAACTACCGACAGGAAAACAATATGAAAAAAAATTTATTTATTGAGATTCTAAAACGAGAAATGTTCAGTAGTGCCAGATACTAATCCAAATAACAAATAAAGGAGAGGATAAATAAACAAATCCATCAAAAAAATGACGCAAAATCCAATCTCTTTCTCATCTCTTATCGACTCTTACATCAGAAAGGAGATGAAATTCCTTCTACTTAAATCTACTTCTTATTGCCTTTTAGAAAGGTCAATGACGAAATGACAGATAAACGGAGGAAACAGAAAGAGAGGGAATGAAATATAGCGAAATTTAAGAGGAAACGGTTAACAGCTAAAACTAATTAGTATGGAAGATAGTTGAACAAGACATAATTACAATAAAACCTTTAAAACCTTTTAGACTAACATAAGTACTCCCTCCGTTGTGCAACAATAAAAACTGACAAGGTTATAGCTGTGAGTCATGATAACATGCAACTAAGTAATCCAAACGAACAAAAGATTCTTCTGGTACCGTAGCCGCGTTCATGAAAAACTTTTTTCGTTCTATACCTACGCCTATTACGAGCCACAGACCATGACAACCCTCGATTCCAGAACCAAGGTCGACATCAAAACAATAGCCAATTAATAAGCTCTTGGACTTGGAGAGTACTCAGCCGCACCTTGCCAGCACAAGTGTTTGATCCATCTTCAAGCCAACAACACGCATATCTTCCAACCTTCGACTAACACCTTTCCCGTAAAATCTATCAACTCGAACGCTCATTCGCACCCGACGAATAAAACAAACAAAACCGATTGACACGCACCTCTGGACATTAACTCATAAGAAACGACATCAGTTCGTTGAACCAAAAATTAAAATATTTCAGGACACGCATGAACAACGCGAGGACGAAATGAATAGAAACGTCGTCCTATCACCACCACTACCTCCTCCTCCTCCCATCTTTTCCTATACACAAAAATAATATTAAGCGATTTGAACTTTAGCATCCGATAATTACGAGATTCACCTCAGACACGCGTCGACCGTAAAGTGCAAGCAGCAATCGATTCATGATAGATTACTGTATCGAATATGAAGAATAACTGGTTCATCTCCCCATTTCTCTTCATATGACTGATTACATATATCACGTCATGCATCGAAAGAGTCTTCAAGGTCAACACATAAATTTAATTTAAAATAAACATGGAGATGAAGTAAAAACGAGAGCTTCCTTTTTATTATTGCCATTTAAGTGGAGCTTTTCAGCTATTTTGGGTATCCCCCGCGCTGTTAAGATAAAAACAAAAAGCCGCTTAAACTCGTCTCCTCCGTCTATATTTTTGCAAGACAGAGTTACTTTGTTTTCTAACGTTTAACTTCTTCGGAAATTTAAATTTGGGGTAAGGAAAATTTTTCGTACATTAACTTCAAGGCGCCGTGATTAATAAATCCGTAAATTTATCTTTTATGGCCAGTTTATCCGGTTTTCGATTTTTTTCAGTATAGATAATTGACTAAGAACTTGCGTCAGTGACTAGGCATAGGACCGAAGAAATTTTGTTTATTTGTTGATCGATTAACAAATATTCGTCTAACGCTCTGTTCAAGTTTAATGTCACGGGAAGGATCATTTGTAATTATCACTCCAACTCAAATCTGACTGCTTAGACAAGAATCTGTCGGGCAAGGCTGTTACACAAACATTGGTCTAAGACTTCCATAGTAAAGAGGTTGATTGTTCGACTATCAATTCAGAGGTCGGGGGTTAGACACTCACATGAGGCCTATTTCAACCCTCAACTCCTGGAGCTAAGATGGTCAAGAAGGGCATTAAAAGTATGCAGGTTGAACTTGTTTAGATATGTTAATGGTAGGAAGAAGGACCACTATCCTCATTGTTGGAGACCCCTATCTCAAAAACACGTCATTGTAAACTGTCCAGGAAAGGAGAAGAACAGGAAGAAATTGATTCCTGAGGCTCTGACTCATCATCTCACTCTAAGAAACAATCGGAAAGGTTCATACCAAGTGTCGTAAAATTCCGGAGTGTACTCTTCAAGAAGATGACCACCAATCTCTAGTTTTGTGAAAGTTTTAATTATTTAGTTCATTTTTTGTATAATATTTATAATATTTATCAATGAGTCAATTTAAATATTTATTACAACATATATTCCCTGGAAGAACCTTATAACCCTAATCCCTTCTCTCGAGGATGGCTTTTGCCAAACAAAACAAGACCAACATCCTACATACACCATTCTTTAATACATAAACCAAAATTTCTCGCCAACATGACGACTGTGGTTTCAGTTACGGTTCTAATTACACCTCTACCAACTATCGAAATAACGATAAGTAATTACTACTGTCCATCCAACTATTCATCAATTAACACCATTTTCGACTCAGTGACTCTGTTCGTCATCTTATGGTCGAATACCAACATCCTCCTCACCACCACTGCCTCCTCTTTCCACAAAACAAAATCTGACCACCAATATTTATGCCACTTCCTTGATTTTTGGTGGTCACAAGTAGCACTCGGAAGGGCAGAGGAAAATCGTGTGAGTGGGCGCTGTTTTTACGCGTTTAAAACTTCAAGATGTGCGCTCCTAGTTCTAGGTTGACTCTTGAGATTTGTTAGACTAACATAACTTAAAGACGCGGTCGTCGCCTTACTTTGAACGATGATTTGACTTTTTCTAAATGTTGTAATTAAACTCGAGTGTTGGGATGGTCGTTAGGTTCTAATTTAAAACTAGTTCAGTGCGACAAATTTCTGTAAGATTTTGTTTGGTTTTTTTACGGACATGGTGTCACAGATAATTTTAAATATTCCCAGAATTAATGAGTGTGTCAGTTAAAAGTACTGAAAGTTTTAGAAAAATTCGGTGATTTGACTCAACAATCGCTTCCAGTGGGTGAAATCGAAGGTAAGAAGACGTAGGAGTGATACATGACAATCAAATAGCAGAAAATATGGGGACAACATTTTTTAAGGTTGCAAGTGGGTATGAAAAAGATTAAAATTTCGCATTACATAAAAAACAGACACAACTCAAAAGTGTGCATGATTTATGGAAGTAATTCCTCATAAAAGCATTCATTATGCCACATTTAGAAATTTTATTACATAAAAACACCGCGTCAAATTATAAACGTCAAACACCACTGTCACTGAGGACAGTCCTGAAACTCCACAGATGTCCGAAAGATGTCCACAGAGGTTGTAGTGAACGAACAGTCAGACATTTGTAATTTAACGCGGTACTTTTACACAATAAAATTTTTAATTCTCACTTTAACGACCGCAAATTAGTAAAAGTTAAAATGGAGAGAGAGACTGTTATTGCGGCTTTAAATTCTAGAGTTATGTAAATCCACCTGAGACCGGACATCGAGATAAATAAGAATAAACCTAAGACGCCTAAAGCTTCTGTCGTAAACAAGAAACTTTTATGACTTTACATTCACGACGGTAGCATATATCAAATAAATGAACCATAAATCATATATTCTCTTACAATTCAGGTTTTACACCCTTCGACAACAATGTCTGAGAGTTTCTGATAAGGAATAATGCAGGCACCCGTCTTGGCGATCACAGACGAAGACAACTCCGCGTTGCCAGCAACAAACCATTGACTTGAACAATAACATTCCAAAAATTATCTTTCTGTTCTTTTAGACGAGTAAATCCTTACACGAACCTCTTTCACTTCTTAAAATTTCTTTTTCGCTTTGTTGCCGTTTGAATAACGACCGCCATCACTTTAGGTGATTTCAACACAATAGACGTAGGTGCCACCGGTGTCTTTCTAACCATATTAGAGAGAAGAAAAAAGTTTTAAATTTAAAGGCCGAGCTCCTATAAATAATTCGCCCAAACTTTAAATTTAGAAAACTTTGATTGATTCAACAAATGACCCATGGCTGCTTAATCACACATCACAATATAAAATTTCGCCCACTCGCCGCCTTTTACTTCCTGACATTAGCTTTTGGGCGAACGCCTTCTTCCTCAATCTTTGCTTCTTTCTCACCTCTCTGCTACCACTCCACTCATCTCATCCCAACCCATTCAAACTTACCTTCCCGAAGAGAAGTTTGCGTGGCGGCGTCCGATTTACTTTTTGACTGCCCACGATTATGTTCAAAAGAATAATATCCCTCGTCTTTTGTCATCATTGTCCCGTGAGAGTTTCGAAGCTTGAGACTTTCTTCTCGTCTGCTTTCCGATCGCACAGCAATCAACGATGACTTAAATCTATTATTCAATAAACACCCCCTTGTTGCATCGCATGGTGGCCCAATCACTGTCGCGTGAACAAAAAACAAATTTTTTTTTTGATCCTTTTCTGTATTTGATGAGTTCTTTCACTGTTCACCGTTTAAAAGCCCACAAAGCACACGATCAAAAGCATCACAGCACCGCAACACAGAAAGAAACCATAGACTTGTCACAAAAGTGATTACTTTTCTTTTTAACTTCGGTACAGAAAAAGTTTCTTCGCAGGATAAAACAAGGTACTAGCAGTGGACTACTACAATTAAATGTGCTTTCGTCAACATCAAAATAGGCCAAACCCAAAGCATTATTCACAAAACTAAAAGTTCTACAAACGTGAAATTCTATTAAAACATTTTTTAGTTTCTCTCGCTTCTTCTAAAAATTAAAGAAAGAAAATCAATATGATGTAAGTGAATCAGTAAATTCCTTCTTCTTCCTCTCGCTCGTGTTCAACTACTTTCCTTCACTCGACCTTTCATTCACGAACCATTCGTCATACTCAACAAACAAATCCCATCAGTACGATACGCCTCCGGATAACAAACCGAATACTAAAAGAGGATCAAACGATCTACTGATACAAGACAACTTCTAATAGGAAAACAAAAATTCCAATTAAATAATCTGGAAACCAATTATTCCAACACCTTTCTATGGATCCACATCACCAATTCTTCGAAATCTAATCCCCAGACTCACTAATATAGTTTATGACGGGAAAGTACCTGTTCAAACAATTTCATTTCCATCGTTTCGGCAGAAGACTAACAAAAAAAGCTGATAAGAGTAAAAAACGACAGGGAAACAGATGAACAATGAAAAAGCTTTAAAGCAGATCTGAATAAAGTAGAAATCAAATTTTTTGATTCAATATTTGTTATGCAGATGTTTCAGTTTCGGTTAACTTCGAGGATAAAATAGTTTTATCCATTCTATAAACATTCATTATCGGAATCCAAGGTCAGGAGTTCAATAAATAAATAAACTTGTATATATTCATTCCTAAGTGTTACAAGTCACCCGGAGGTAGGATTTTGGTATCAAGTTCACACCTGATACTTTAATCATGATTTTTTTCTCCACTAATATCTCAGAATAAATATGTAAAAATATCGAAACGCGGTCATCGTGTTGTTCTTTTAGTAATTTATCTCCTCTACTCAACTACCAACTCAAAAAATCATACCTGACATTTCAGTTACCCTTCCCAACCTGATCTTCCTATGACGTTAGATCAAAGTCTCACAGAAATATTCTCAATGCCAATTTTTTTGCAACGGATAAAAACATTCTACCTGAAAACCGATTATAATACATAAACAACATTTTTGTTAAAATTCCCAGTGCATGATTCTCAGGTTGTTTAACAAAGTCGCCGCAAGAAAGCAGAAAAGTAGATGAAGGGAGAAAGAGGAAGGAAAGCTCGATACCCATTGTTGGAAGTATTCAAACTACGATGTGAAAAATGCTCGACAAGCACATAAATGCGTTTTAGCACACACACACAACACACACTTCGCTACACATTCGTGTAACAGAAACAGATGAATAATACGATACACAAAGACCGCCATGAGCTACCCGGGACAAAAGCGACATGTTTCACTGGGCCTAATCACATTAGGATGCAAGATTACTGAGTGAATCAGACGTTCCGTGCCAGATGATTTCCGAGAAATCGTGCACTAAGATTGTGTCATCTCACAAAATGCATTTTACTAACTCAAATTTATTTTCCCAGTCGGCGGTTTCTTCTCCGACCCAGTGAAACTAATTCCCAAACAAAAGCACCAGAAACAGTATCGAGTCCTAAATGGCAAAAATAAGTTTTTTGCGATTGATATCCCCTGGCGATTTGCCCAGAAGATTATTTGGCAGCAAAACTAATAAACAAATTTTTAAAAACAGGTTGGAAAATACCAAATCCTCTCCTTCCTTTGAAAAAAAATCTGCTAATTATGAAAAAAATGACAATAAATTTTGCATCGCCAAGGCTTCTTCCTTCTTTTAGATCAAATTTCGAGTTGAAATAGAGCGCATATCGTTAATACGGAAATTAGAACAGCCAGAAAATAGATAAACAGACGCTAAAACAGGTTTCTCGAATAGAGTTGCCGATAAACAAATTAGAGGACGCGCGAGAACTCAGCTAACTACTTCGTCTTGTTTTTCTAAATATTTATTTATTTATACGCGCCTAAATCCCAAATTTCGTTTGAAAATGAGTAAACTTCTTTCCTCATTCCTAGATAAGGCTGAACGTTTAATTAAGGAAATCGTTTCCTTGATAAAAAATGTCCAAAAAAAGGTTTCTCAATAACTCTCACAAAGTCGAAGTCATATACAACTTAAAAATTTTATTAACGAAATGAGCTTTCAAGGACTAAAGACTAGCAACTATAAAGCACAAACCGCACATAAAGAAACCCTTCCCTCATACCATTTAAAAGATTTTTGTGTTGAACACGAAAGCACTACAGAAACTAGTCAGACGGAGGTTTCTAATTCTAATACAAATTACAATTAATAAGGTCTCGTAGAAGGGAAAGAAGGCAATGATAATAACTGTTATCGAGAGGCAGAAGACACAATGAAATAGTTTGGAAGAGACTGCTTACTCGTTGAGATATTTTTTCTTAAAAACAAATTAACCGAGAACACAAAAAAACTCGCGTATCTTGGTGCGATTAAAAGCATAAAGAAAATTCTTCACTCCATTTTGACATGAGAAAAAAGCGTTCAAAGCGCGCGAAACGAAACCAATAAACTATGTCATGTAAACAACACGCACACAAAAAAAAGGAAAAAAATTTTTAAAAGTCCAAACAAATGAAAAGCTTCACTGAAATCACATTAACATGGTATCCTCTTACTTCGACATGGCGAGCTGTCGATTAAAACCATCCGTTTTCCGGTCTGACTGAATCTTCCACCAAACATTTATTTTCCCACGTGGTCGAAAGGAGCGCGAACACAAGAAATACCGCTTTGAAACGTCTGACCGCTGCCTAGCCAGCAACAACACTAAACCCGGTTTGTTGTCATTACAGAAACTAAGCAATCGAATTACGGAAATCGTACCCGTGACGAGTATTCGACGAAACAAAACTGCGCCAACTAATCGTCATGCATACGAGACTTTCGACGGCGGTACAGAATTAAATTAAGATCGTGATGCATTGAAACTGAGATCGTATCGCACAAAACGAGTCCCTTCTCCTCCCAACACACGCACAAAATCATCCAAGGCCTTTGAAAAACTTTCACTCGACGTTTTTCAACTATTCAGAACTGATAACGAGTGTTTCCACGTGAAAGCTCTCATCAGCTATCATCCCTTACATACGAGCTTTTTTTCCAATCGACCAGAAATTTTTAACACATGTCCATGAAACTTTTCAAAAGTTTGGTTAAAGAACTCAATTTAATTAAATAATAAATTAACATTTTAATTTAATTACCATTTAATTTTCTGCTCATTTAAACCAAAATTTTTGGCAGACATGCTCATTTTTATTTTTTGTTGAATGCTCGATACCCATCTCGGGTTTTGCAAAAGAAGATTGGTATCCTACATACAGTACCGCATAACAAGAGCAAGCTAATTGAGTTTAAGTTTTGAATTTTAATTCCATTTCGAGATGGTAGGACGTGGGAGAGGATTCGACTCACGACCTAGTCGGGCGCTTTGACCACTACACCACGGACCTTTCAAATTACAAGAATATAGCAAAATATAAACGCAATTATACTAAATTCAGTCGAACTTTTAGCCCAACAGGAAAGTGTTTCCTCCTTGGAGCATCCAGAGTATCTTCCTCTCAGTACAAAAACTAGCCCACTTTCTTTAAGGAGCATTTATCTTTCACCCTCAGACTCTGTTTCCACTCCCAAAGCTCAAATACTAACTTACTTCCTTCTTTCTCCACCACTCATCTCTGTTTCTATAACCAAGACATACGGAAAATCATCCTTCCTTCAGACTCTGAGACTTCAAACCTATCCCCCTAAACCCATCCATACAACCCATCTCACCTTCTCTGTACAAAATTTCTGTTCCGGATATCCTATTTATCTTATCAGCCGCAAATGTTTCATTTTATCATTAGTAATAGTTTGTTTCAGTTTTCCTAAAATCTTAAGAAGCGACGAAATGATTCTTAGTAAGCATAAGTACTACTCATACTAGTACTAGTAAAGACTATCTCATAGTATAACTAAGGATCAAGCGATGGAATGATAAAACCTAAATCGAACACCACAAATAAAACGCTAACTCGTACAGTTTCCGTTCGCTTCGCTTTCATTAGTTCAGGTGCATGAACGAGATGAAAGAACAAATGAAAAATGACATAATACTTAACCCTAGAATTAAGAGTCAACAAGCCAGCAATCATACCAAAACTTACTTGAGTGTATACAGGTTTATTAACTCCGAGACTGAACCCTGGCACCAACGACTAAAACCAAAAGAAAAAAAAGTTGCACCAGGGAAAACTATAATTTGAAACAATTTTCACATTTTAAATTAAAATGAAAGCTCTTTATAAATATATTAGTACCACATGTACACGAATTGTAATTTTACTAATGCGAATGCAAATTAACCACATTTCCTCATAGCAAACATGACAAGAATCCACGAGGTCCTTATTCGTCTAAAAAAAGAAGAAAAAGAAAAACAGCACACATGGCTGAGAGTTTAGTAGGGGGCGTGAATTTTGAGTCTTGTTAATTTTTTATCGAACGACTTAAATTACACTTAGTTAATTATTTTCTATGTTTAAATATCAAGCATGGAATCGGCGGGCGTGAGGATCCGCCAGCCTAAAACGAGAATTTGACAACGCAACGACTCCCCCCGTGTCCCCTTACCTACCATCCTTAATTGCGTCAACATTTTAAATTTGGAAAATATAATTAAAAAAAAAAATTTTTTTTGGAAAAGCTTGCGAATAGCTAGCAAGTTAAGGTGAACGACCGGCAAATCTTAACAAACGCCACACGCGGTTTTGTGAATTCTGTTTAATCTCTGATTTCTCCACAGAGCTATGTATACACTATTATATTTAGTAGTTGGTAGCCCTTAAATTTAAGGTATAATGGGATGAGGAAGAAGGCTTGAACTTGCAACTTTGCTGAACAGACGCTTTGATCAATCACGCCTCCCGTATTTTTTAACTAATGCCTCATCCACGTGTGCAATATTTTTGAAATGAATTCTCAATACAAATGTGCATTACTTTTGAAATAAGTAGGATTTCGTTCCAATACATTTTGAACTCTTTTAGCTCGCGGGGAGACAACGCGTAAAACGACATCCCACCATGCGAATACCATTTGCATGAAGAATCACGTCGGCGGTTTTCCAAAATTTCAAATTTGAGGACTTTAATATCAAAAATTTACTCTCATTTAGTATCTTTACCCAAACCTATATATATATAACTAGGTTAATATAGTTTTGATTCATTGTGGCTCTTTTATCCCCCGTGAAATTCATTTCCTTGATACTATACTTTAGTAGAGAAATCCTTGACCTATACTCTATCTGATTCATCTCCTATTTACTGTCGATATCCTTGACTATAGACTTCTTTTGAAATTTTCCCGCTTCTACTGCTCTCACCTAACTTCCGGCTTTTGTTTTTCACGACAATTTCCAACGAAACGGCCATGACTTATCATTGTTTCACTATTCAACAAGCGATTCGTTAGCTTAACACTTAATCTAGTTCATAATCCCACGCTAAACCCAAATCAGACACGAGGCGTCTACTTCGCGAAATTTAAGCATACAAAAGACCTAATAAGAGTTTTAAAGCGCCGCGAAAGATTTGACATTTAACACGAGATATGTAACAAAAGTCTTAGAGAACAAAAAATAAAATAAAAATTCGAGTCAGCAGTGTCTCATTTCTGGATGATGGAACTCAGAAGGAAATTTAAGTTAAGATGTTTCGTTGGTGTCTGCTTGCGTGAAACGCCTTCTCTTCTCTTTCCGATAAAGCAAATAAACATTTTAAGAATTTCTGTAGGTGTTGGCATAAACAAAATCTTTCTGTTGCGCGAATCTTGTGAAAATTTTCTTCCTTTGTTAAGACTTTTCATTGTTTTGACTGAACTTCATAAGGTTAGCAGATATCAAAAACCACGAACATCGTTTCGAGGACAGAGTAACAGCAGACGATGTACCTAAAACCTGTATTTTCAAGTTGAACACCCCCCTCTCTCGCTTTCTATATAAGAAAACATCTTCAACATTATTATCTCCACGAAAACGATTTCAAGTCCTCTTCGTGCTTTACTAATTCACTCACGTACCGACCCATCTTCACAAATTACCGTAAATCAACCAAAAATTCGTAACACACACACACGAATCCATATTCATAAATCTTCACCGCCTTCCCAGATTCCATTCGACCTTTTACACACAACGACACACAAAAAAACCATTTTAAAGAGCCCAACGAAAAATCCGTGACTGGGCAGCCATTTAAAAGACGCGACAATTTCAATGAATCATTGTGATAATTTTGTAATAAATTTCTCGGAGTAATGGCTTTCGTTCGACGCCGAAAAACCGTTTTCTCGTTGAGTAACCCCTTCGAGAGTGGGCAGTCGATTCCTCGGTTCCCGCTGCCTGATCATTTCGACGAAGAAAGAAATTATAGAAAATAAGAAAGAAATAAAAAACTTGCTCGTGACGAATGTTTTAAGATATTCTATTGTTGGTGTCGGATCGTGTCTGTGATTTCACCTGCCTGTTATTTCCTTGAACCTGGATTCAGTTCGACTGCAATATAACCCACAATCAAAAATTCTAAACCGTGCGAGTGATCTTATAAGAGTAACTGCTGAGATATCATTCTTAAGAAATACAAACCGCCGAGCACATTTTGTGTTGTGAGAAGCATTTTATCGGTATATTACAAGCCTCGTAAAAAACATCTTTCACTGAAGTAACACGCAAAAGTAAAGCTGTTGGCATCATCAATAGCAAAGCAGAACTTTTTTTACGCGGTTTTAAAGTATTCTTTGTGATGAAAAACAGTCGCAAAACTTTAAATCACATCATGGCATTTTGTATATAAGTGATCTCATTCTTTAATTTCTGGGCCACCTGCAAGCAACCACCAGAAGCGTTGATGAGGTCTAAGCCATCGTGACTGTTGTCTATCAAACTAGAATTTGCAATTGGAATTACGAGCACCAGAGTGTCACCTGGTATTCCTACCGACATCTGGGTCAGTGACTCGACACCCACAATATATTCGCATATTCACTATCTAGACCGGAAAGTATAAGTGATAAATCGGGTAAATACAATATATATGATTCCGGCAATAACCAACTAAGCTTGGTAAATATGATAAATTACTGAGTATTTATCATATTTTTGGGGAAATTAATTAAATTTTGCTCACATGCTTGGTTTCTCTCACTTTTCTGACAAAAAACAAGCAATCCAAGCAGCTGTGCTCGCCAGTAACAGTGAGCCCACGAGAAGAGCACATGAGGGAAATTGACAGAAGTCAAGCATCTGAGCAAACTTTTATTAAATTCCCCATTACGAGTTAGAAATTTTGTAAACTAACCGGTAAATGTGATAAATAAGCAGTAATTTAATACATTATATATATCAGCCCCGATTTATCACTTTTACCGACACATATATACTAGGTTTAACGCAGAGACCAGACATTATTTTCCGCTTCACCTAATCCATAAGTTAACTTCTAGTACTAACACGTTGGTTCGTTTACTAAATAGTCCTTTCCAAGTCTTCCCGAAGTTATACATAATACTTATACTTCTATTTTCAGAATAAGTTCTACTTAAACATGGGATACTTTTAAAACCCCTGAATTATTACTCCGAGATTCGTTGTAAACAATTACACACGCCAGAAGCTTGTAAAGTAAGTTAAACTTTTTGTAGACATCCGTTTACTGTCAAATTTTTTTAAACAGTGGTTAGTAATAATAGAAAAACTAATCTCACTCTCAGCTCTCCTACTCATTCAGTTCCTTCTAGTACTTAACCGACCAATTTAAACTCCAAAACCAAATTTTATTCTGAGAAGAAGATGATGAGTGTTGAATGTTCGTGCACAACAAGAATTAGATGTTAAAGAGGCGTTCCAAAAGACCCGCCACTGATTCCTAATGAATGATTGCTTCAAGTAATTCACGAAATCTCGAAATTAACCGCGCCGATGATTTTCAAACATGAAAACAACTTTTACTTTTATAAATAAACTAATTATACAATATAGTTTTTAAGAGATTCATTTAAGATTTCTCTCTTTGCTCCTCTCCTCCATCATCTTCACCTACTTATAATTTCAGCTTGATAACCTACATTATATCTATAAAAGGCGATTTTGAAAAAAATGACTCAATACGCACTCCCTCCCATCTTATTGCATTTGTACCATTTTGAAAAACTCCAAAGAACCTGAAGGCTCTATAACGATACTCCCGGCTTTCCATCATCAACTGACAACCTTCAGTATCCAGTCAACGGCACGGATTCGCATAATCCGTCTCCGTCTCCGCGTCGACCGGTCAACCATAACTCATAGTCTCCTTGAGTTTATTGCGGGCTCCGCAACTTTTCATCGTAACTTAACGTCTACGACCTCACCATTTTGAATTATGATTTAATTAACACCTTCGCAAAAATCCGCTAAAGGAAAATAACCATTAGGTTAGCTACTACTTCATTTTATTTATGATTCTCTGACAATGTCTAGCCTCCTTCAAAAAACGGTTATACCTGAAATGAGTTTTAGTACCGTTTTTCACCCTTGGGTATAGCAAGCAGTGGGAGGTAGCTCAAAGTATACTTCTCCAGTCAGCGCGTTTTGATAACCGCACCACAGACCTCCCACCAAAGACAGTAATAACTATTCATTTTGTTTTTCTCTCTCTTGTTAAGATTCCCTCCCATGAAAGAATCGGAACAGTAAGTGACAGTTTTTGGTCAACAGGGTAAAATTTGACCAAGATATTGCGAAAGTTACAAGTAAAAGAGAAAACTACTGTAAAGACACAAATTATACGGTTTGGGAGATGCTATCTTAACACGTCAAGGGCACACAAAATTGGGGTTGCCTCCTTACAAAAGACACCTCCCACACAAAATAGGACACAAACAAGTAACGAAGATTCCTTATTAAGGCTTGACCTTCGAAGTTTGGTACTGTGAACGATTTCATTCATAACTTATCAATGGATTTTGAGTAACTGGCCTGAGAGTGAATTTTAATTCAATTGTTTATGCCCTCGAGGAACCCAAACACGGCATGATATCAATTAACAACAGTGATTAAAACCTCGAATTACGAACGTCCGCGTTAATAATCAATACTTGTGAATAAATTTTGTTTCTCTTCCTTACTCCTCGGTTTATAAACCGCGAATTATACTGTATATACATACACGTGGAAGTTAGCTTTCTTCTGATTTTCCTTCTATAAATTCGACCACCTGATATTCATTTTGTATCAGTCACCATTTTTCTGTTATTGCATTTTTCTTTTTCTTTGTTTTGACCAATATTTCTGCATTCGCTCTTTCTGATGAATGTTCCTTTCATATTCAATCCGTTTTCAGTTTTGTTTTTGATGAATATAAGTTTTCCTTTGCTCTAATTACCATTTTTGAATATTTGAGTGTGTTATTAATACTATCTCAACAAATTTTCTTCTGCTTTTCGCCTGTTATTCTGCTCTCTTAAACTCCTAACTTGACTCTCAGACATATCCTCTATCTGACTTTTTAGGTTAAGACACTGGTCTGTCCTCCAGAATCCCTTAAGCTATACCAGTGGTTCCCAAAATTGATGCTGCAGCGATTCAGGAGAGTGGTGATCATTTGATGGGGTAGTGGTGAAAGGAGAGAAGATTTAGAAAAATTGATCAGGTATCTCGCTCTGTTTGTCTCGCTTCCATGTCTGCAGGCAGCGAGGCCATAAAGTCTCAGCTAAAAAGAAGTTAGAAGGAATACCAGGACAAGAATCGATGTCCGACGACGCCCTATAAAATTTATACTATATATATATCGTATAAATTGTAATTAAAATTTTCAAGAAAATTCCAGAGGCCGCTAGGTAACATTTTTTTGCCGAGGGGGTGCTAGGACAAAAAAGTTGGCAACCACTGAGCTAGACCAAGTACTTATTGTCTTTAACTTGGAAGCAGGTGGGAGTTGATTAGAGAACAAGGGAGTAGCTACCTACACATCAGTTTCAGCAGCCAGAGTCAAAAATAAATCACAATTTCAGCAATTACCATTCGACCAGCTTCCAAGTCTTCAAGCATCAACAGCAGAAACCCATCAAAACGATTAACATGACTCATAAGTAAAAAACTACGAACAAAAGCCCTAACAACATCAACCCGACATAGACAACCAAACTAAACGTAACATCGAGGGAAAGACAAGAAACGGCGCCAAAATCCAATCACCATAATTTTTAAAATTATCGACATCTTGTCAACAATTCAGTTGAAATAAAATTAATAAAGTTAATAAACGATCAAAACAACGACATTGGATAACAGTCATAAAATTTTTTAATAAAGCCATTTTTAATTTTCTCATTTCGTCCAAAACTTGCGACACCTATCACATGCCAATTATAAAAATTCTAGGAAACACGAAACTCTTTCCAAATCCTACTGACGACGGTCCTAGGGAACGTATAATTTAATTTCCAATATTTTTCAAACTGAACAAAATTTATAGAGTCAGATCCACGACGACTATTTAGATAAATAGTCCTCGTATCGCACATAAATTCTTATAACGCCTGCTTAAACTATGTATTCTAGTCAAATTCGCATATCTTAGACCACATTGTTGCGTCACTTATTATCACATATTTGTCGAAAAGAGAAAACATTCACCGTGTTTTATAAACACACACCAATTTATTACTTCATTTTTATTTGGTGATGGGTGGGTACGACTACATAAAGGTCAAGATCAAATTTAAATTTGTGTCTTGTAAATTTGGTACCAAAAGAAATTTTTATTTTGTTTCTATCAACTAATCTAAAGAACTCGGTTCGGGATGTAGTAATCAGTTCAAAGGGGTTCCTTCAGGACTTCAAAACTCAACACAAGTTAGACTGATCATATTTAAACAATACCGATAAAGACAGTTACAGCATAAACAACTTTTCCGACAGCTATGTACGATGTACCTAATACTTTATGTTATGCTCAAGAATAATGTTCGCTTGAATGCCTGAACGACAGTAAAAATATACTTAATGTGATGTCGATGTACAAATATAAAATATACTTATTGACATGACAAAATAAGCATTTATTAAATATGTAAATCTTTTTGTATAATTATTACTCCAAAAATGGGTTACTTCATAAATTCCAGGCACCGTTCGAACCTAAATTAGCCGGGTGTCACGTATTAGTCACCTTGCACACATCAGGGCACCTGCCCTTATTGACTAACTCTTGAGCTGAGACGTTAGTTTCTTCTCAACGTCATACGCCTACTTATTGTCTCACATATGACGCAAACATGATAGTAAACTGGGATATAAAAAAGTTATAATTTGTTCGGAAGAACCGAAAATACCTGACACAAAACTGAGACTCATAAAGTTGACGCCCTATAGACATAACGTGAATCTTCCAAGGCAAAGCTAAAGCTCGTATACACATTAGACAACTTATAGTAGATCTCACATCACGACTTTAGGAATTAATTACGGCTCTCCTTTTACGCGGTATGTATAAAAACAGAAGGAATACATCTCTAACGGTCCTGAAGCTCAACTTTAATACCGCACAAAAACTAGACGCGTAAAACAAGAACCGGACGTACAATTAAAAGAAAAAGGGATTAAACTTACCGGCGAAGGGAACATCTCCTATATACTCCTCCACATTATTATCGGTAGATACGCTTTTATCACTCAGTGACACACTACTGGAGAAACTCCCACTGGAATCCAAGGAAACGGAATACAATAAAAGATCTTCGTCCGTTTCTGTTTCAATGTCACGCGACCTTCTTTTATACTCCTGGAAGAGACAAATGTAAACGAACAAATAAATCAAACAATTCAGATTAATCTAGTTCTCTCTGATGGTACAGAATTAAATCGTTCTTGCCTCGTCAAAGAGGTTCATTCGTGTTATTTTGATTTCGACAACTGGAGCGATATCTTGTTCGTTCGAACTTGAACGGATCCAAGAGAGACACGGATTTTCTGCTGTCGGAGAAATGCAGACCAGAGACAAGAGATTCGAGCAAGCATGCATTACGTCCACACGTCACATCAATTCGATGCGAACTAAAATGCTAACCAAGTTCGCGGAGGAACTTTAAAATGATTTTGAAAGTTCAAGTTAACCGCAAAAGAAAAAGAAGTTTTTCTTTTCCAAGATGTAGGATAAAAAGTTGGACCTAACTTATACCAAACATGTGTTTGGGGTGTTCTTTCCAAAGTTTATATCATTTTTATTTTATTTTAGCCGCAGTAACCTTTTAAAATGGAAGAGTTCAGTAGGACAAGATCGATTTAGATCTCAAATTGAATTATTTTAATAAACCTAAGGTCACGTTGACAAGTCAGAGAGGTGAGATGGTTTGAGATACAAACAGTGGAAAGTTTTGTGTCATCCCAAAATGTTATAAAACCAGGATTGCTCTTACTGTAAGTATATTTAATTATTTCTTTCTCATATGCGCTAATAAACCATTTTTTACAGCAAATACTGATGCTTCCGGTTGAAATTTTGTGTAAAGTGGTAAATTTGTTCTGACTTGACTTTCGCACATATTTATTGGGTGACAGAATATGTAATCATGTGGTACATTGATTAAATTATCATAGCGGTATATCCACTAAGTACCAGTGTTATATTTAAAGGACACATTACAAAATTTTTCCCTTCCCTTGTTAACCTGTCTCCAAGCACGAGACACTATCTAGTTTTTCAGACTAGTTTCAAGGGTTTTGTTTGGGAGCAGACCAATGTTTTAGCTCCAGAGAGGCTGGAACTAGAAGAGATGTAGGAAAGAGAAAAGAGAAAAGCAGGAGAGGAATAAGGGGTTTGACTAAGACAAGCGTGTTTGTGAGTCAAGTGTCGTTTAAGACGTCTTTGGTCCAAATTAATTTAATTATTTAATTGATATTAATTTTATTCAAATTTTATTATTAAATTAATTTTGGAACAAAATTTATAATTAATTGCTCGTTTGAATACTTTCCTATTGATTATCGATACTCAAAGTTTATACGATGTTTGTTATTTATTTTTTTTAATACAGTAAAGACATTAGCAATACAAAATAATCAAAACTATAAACTCAGTTCACTGCAATCTAAAAAACAATTTTAACATAATCAAAGATTTTTAAAAAATAAATAAAACTCTCAGTGCCCTAAAAATAGATCGCTGGACTATGATGGGTAAAAAAATTAAAAATGAACGATAACGGCCTTTGCTAAAATTATTCGGCTCAAAAAATCTCCAAAAAAATCTTTAATAACTCCCTTGCTCAAAAACATCCCATTCTCCGAGTAAAAATTAAAAAAAAATGAGGTAAAAAAATTATGTTTATCAGAAAAGAAAATTTCAGCGAAGCTAATTCCAGCCGATCCGTGAAAAGATTCCGCCTACGGCGCTACACGGCAAACTCCCGAGTAATTCCATAATTAAACACATATCTTGACTCGTTAATATATCACGTTCAAATCAGTGAGGCTTTCAAATGCATGCCTTTGAGAAAAGGCACGTCGAAATGATGAAATAAAATGACTTCCATTTCCATTACTTTAGTTTTCCAACTTTCACAAACGAAATATTTTCAAACGGAAAAGCTCTTTCACCAAGACTTGCCTGCGGAGTATGTGTACCGTTTTATTCTTGGTTAAATTTATTCCTTCAATGATTTCGCTCAGTAAAATTTCAAAAACCAAACTCTCTCTCTATCTTTACCATCCCTTCCCCCTACCCACCCCCGTTCTCTGTCCTCCTTCAACGGAATCAACTCAAAAGAGATTTTCACGAAAATATCTTCCATTCATTTTCCAATTGGCAAAGATTAATGATAATTAAAGTAAGAGTTTCCGAGCACATCTTCCCTCTACGAATCGAGCCTTCACAAGTTTTTCTTCATCCCTCTCCCTCTCTCTCTCTTTTCCTTTTCCATCTTCATCTCATATTTTTTGGTAACAAACAAAATCCATTCTTTCCTTTTCGACTTTTGTTCGAATTCCCATCTCTTTTGTCTTCTCCAATGATACTCCCTTGCCGAACTCATGACAATCATTAAACACGCTTTATGAGCTTTCTGATGATACATTCCCGCTAGAGGAAATTTGTGTTCTCTCAAAAAGGATCAAAGGAAAGCGCAATCCTACATCAAACCCGCGACCCCGAAGTAAAATATTGTCAGTAAGCGAAGCAATACTTATACAAACTCAAACGAAAGGTTTTATATAATTAAAAGAAGAAACGAGACGAGAGAATGGGGAAGAAGAATTTGACAAGCCACTTATGCTATGATAACTTTAAGGAAAATACAATTTTTCTCGAAAAGTTATCTTGGGTGGTCCCGTTCAGAATTTTTTCTTTCATTTACCCACGCAACTATGGGTAACATTTTACCTGAGGTCAGGTGCTCTATTAGCCAGGTTAACTGAGACAAAAATCAGCGTGAAATCGTGTTTCGTAAACCTAACCACACGTCATATTTCCTTTTTGGAAAATCCTTTCAAATTGATTCTGCGAATTTATACTGGATAGCCAAATGAGTCATAAATCAATCACCGATGTTAGTTAAGCTTGTCGCCTCTCCAAAATTCTTTTCATATTACCAAGTGTGCTAAATTTCTGCGAAAAGAGAGTCTTAGAATATCACATCCTCGATATCATATCCGACGTCGTTTTTGAGGGAATGGATCACCAAGATAACACTAATGCACACGAGTTCGCTCTTTAGGTTTAACAGATCAGAAGAAAACCCAAATGTTAGAGTAAGATGACAGAAAGAAGAGAAGGAAGGTCATCTCGATGAGGACAGAGATAAAAAAACAAACCAAGTAACCTACATACTCACAACAAAAATCTCTTCGATTGAATCTCAGTAACTTTCCAAAACGAACTCTTACCAAACACCTCTCGAATTCAGCACCGGGATAAAATTAAATTTAACAATTAGTCACCTTTAACGCAAAAGGTTGCTTCAGGCACACATCAAAAATTTTAATTAAAGGGTACTGCCCTCTCATGAATTTAAAAGAAACAAAAAAAATTAAAACGCACCCATCCATGATTCAAACGCTAATACTAATTCTCATCCAAATCACACTCATTAACAATTTAACCAACGTAAACACCATCTAAAACCTCGGACGATGGATTCCTCGAACCGTCACTGACAAACCGACGCTTCGTGAAATATGATAGACATCTTCGGGTAAACAATCGGAGGGCGATAACACCGTCTAGTCTCTCTCTCCCATTATTATTACCACTTTTTTGGGAGGAGGGGGGCCAAAAACCTAATAGACCACTTGGGCGTTAATAGTCTAAACTTCTATTAACTAATATATCATCTGACATCGAGGATCTTGGATCAATTAAATATTCGCATGAGAAACAAAACGATCTAATGAAAGATGCTAATTAGTCACGTGGATAAATTCTTTGATCAGGTTAATCCTTCATCGAAATCAAAACTGATCATCGAATGAATCGCTCTCTCGACAACTTTATTACGATTTTTTAATTAGTGAACGATTAAAAATCAAATCGCTGGAAAAAAACGAAATCGATCTTGTAGATTAGATCTGTGGTCTAGTCGTTGAGGGAGGTCTCATTTTTCTATTGTTGTAGTAGTTCAAACAATCCGTCATAGATTACTATTGAAGCGAAACAATTCAATTAAAACAATAAATAAAGCAATAATACGCTTATTTAATGGAAATTTATTAAAACCGGGGCTATGTATTTAATGGACAATTCATTAAGAACCGGATCTGATTGGATACCATATATTCAAAATAAATATTTGAAATTTTAAACTTGTGCCTAATTAAAGTGAGTGTTTATGTGATTAATAACTTGACCATAGCAAGAAATATGTTACAATCAGAAGAGGACATTTATTTGGGCCGAAACCAAAAATCATCTTGATTTCTCAGAATTATAATAAAATGAAACCAGCAAACAGATAAACATAATGACTGTGTTGTCCTACCTGACTAAGAGGTCTTATCCTCTCGTGAATGCTGATTTCAGCTTGCAAAGCGGAAGGTGGTGGATGGTCAGGAGTCGGAGGTTGTTGATAGTTAGTCGGACTCAGCGGACAAACTATTTTCTTCACTCCATTCTTCCCTTCGATGGGAGTTTTAACTTTTTTCCCGTTATCATCCAATAAGCTCTCCTGTGATGATTTCAGAGTGATGTAAGCTTTCGAAACGAACGTTCTGTTGTATTCGTCGGACGCGGCATTCGCGTTAATCAAATACGGCGGCTCGTAATTTTCGTAGACTTTGTCACGATCATTCGGATTACGACGCAATTTTCTCCGCGGATTCGTCGTCCGAACCGGAACGTTATCGAAATACATCGTGAGAGCAACCGGATCCCGTTTTTCCTGCAAAATCTTTCCCGCGTCTTCGCTTTTCCGCCTCTGCAAAATCGGCGAATTTTTCAATTCGGCTATGTCGATCGGAGTGACGTAATTCTGACGAAGTTTCATCACCTCATACTGATCCGCGCTTTTCCCGCGTCTTAACATTTCCGGTTTTCGGCTAGGAGTCGGCTCATCTCCCGAACGTGCCAAGTACAGGTACTCGTACGCGCTTGGAGATGGTAACGACACGTTCGGCGACAAGTGGGTCGGAGACACCGACAAATTCCTGCGAGGTGGCTTTTTCGGTGGCGTGGGCTGAAAAAGAAGTCAAAATCAGTAAAAAGAAACCCAAAAGAATTTAAATTAGTAAAACAAAAATAAAAGAAAAACTCACAGAAACTTTACTGCCGGTAGATCCAGGACTATGCATAGATCCGGGACCCATAGGAACATAGGTACCACTATAATCAGATGCGATCAACCTTCTATCTCTTGAAGTAGGTCCGCTCGTGCTAGAAGCCGCCGAAGAGACACTAATCTGATCAGCATCTCTTTGGTAACCATCTTCCGACATGAAACTTGAATCCATGAGAGATTTTGACAAATCCGAATTCCTGCGAGACGAAATAATAAAATAAAATCTAAAATTTTTAATTTTTATTATTGTTCCGAAAGTTTTTTCCTTTATTCTTGACAAGAGTTCAAATCAACTTTATTTTCTCCATCAGTGACCTTCTTCGAGTTCTCTGCTTATTTCTGCAATAAAATGTCCACGAAAGGAAATAAAAAAGTAATCCATTAATCACGTCAGGAGCAGAAGTAACGGCAGCAACAGCCAACTCTAGATAAGTTCAACAAATAATAAATGATAAAAATAATCTGTCTGAAAGGTGTTCTTTTTAGAATGGAATACGCGTTTCAAAGAGTTTTTTTGTGTTTTACACACCCTGTTCCCCCTCCATCAACAAATCATTATACTTTGATATTGCAACGCCATCAGTATACATCTAAATTTTCTACAGTCAATATTTTTCTTTAAAAAAAAGTCTAAAATCATCGAAAAACATTTTTCTTGCTAGAAAAGCAAGATTTATTCATTTCCATCTTTTCTCTTTTTTCGAGAAGGGTTGCAACAAAAGCATTATGGTTTCCGCTCAAATAATAATTCAAGATTTTTAATTTTTTCTTAAATTATTTTCCTAATTAATTAAAAAGAATAATTTTTTTGCCCTCTTAAAGTTATTGAAACAAATATTGAATTAGGAATTTGGAGCGGGCATTTTTAATGAGCAAGAGAAACCTCTTTTTGTGAAAATTTGTGGGTTCATCCTCCTTCCCCAACCCCCAACCCCTTACGTTTCCTTTTGTGAGTTTGTTTTAATGCAGTAAAACTAAACGAAAAAAAGAGATTCTTCTGTTGTCCCCTTGTAGTGAATGCTATTCTGCTAAAAATGATCTTAATAGATTTACCCAAGCGATGACCACAGAATTCTAGAAAAGGAGTCTTTCTTTTGTGTATTTTTGAATTGAAATTGTTTTTGTAGCCTCCCACCTTTCCTAAGAGGAGAAGAGGGCTAACAGAAACAAAAAAAAATTTTCATTCTTTTGTCGTAAAGAAAATTAAAATTTCTTTTAACAGCGGGAGGTCTGTGGTATAATGGTTAAGTACCAGACTAAGAAGTTATAGTCGTGAGTTCAGATCCTCCTCCCGTATCCTGTTATACCCCAGAAGGTTAAAAAAGGGAATTAAAACCCAAATAAAATTATAACCCATTGAAACATGTCCTCCATTAACCCAATATCTGTCAGGATCACTGAACTAGGCACACCCACTGATTGGTTGATATTTGTATTAAAAAATGTATAACAATTACTTTCATGTGCTGACTTGGCCACATGAAGCTAGACAGATAGAAATAGAGTTTATAGTTTGTAGTGTTGAGTTTTAAATCCGTTTTTCACCCTTGAGTATAGCCTCAAACTTTTTTGGTCATGCGCTTTGACCACTACACTACAAGCCTGACACCGGACACGAATAAAGTAAAAACGATTCGAAAAAATTTGGCAGTTAATGGGGTCAAGTCTGTTTTTAATTTGACCTTGAGAAGAATTTTAATCAAAAGCTCTTTTGAGAAAATTCAGCATCCAAACAACACACACATATGGCAACGCTTTTTTACGACGTGACTAGCGTTTTTTAAAAAAATCTCCTCAAACGTCATTTGAGTACAACAATTCAAAACCAAAAACCTTTGTAAGCAATACCTCATCCACCTACCTTTTAGTACCAGAGAGACAAGATAAAAAATAATCAAAAATATTACTCGCATTCCGATTAGGATGACACATCCGATGACACTGAGACAATTCCTAACTATAAAGACGATTTAAACGAACTGAGCTTTCTTTATTATTTTCGTTATTGAACTTGAAAACGCAGAAAAAACCGATTAGTCAGCAGTCATATAGGAGCCGTAAGTGATTCTCTCTGTCTTTCATCCCTTTTATCGATTGTTCTTCTACATGGAATATCGTTTTAATTTTTTTTGTGTTGTTTCCATATGCAAGAATTATAGGCAAGTAAACTAGAACTAAGGGCCAAGAATTTGCGAAGATGATTTTAACAGAAAAAAAAGAACTTATGAAGTACTAAATGTCGTACCTGGCGCATAACTAATTAAGTTAAGGCGTAATCACTCCTCAATTCAGTTCATATCACGAAGATAATTTGTTTGTGTGGTACTGTTTTCTGTACTACTGATTTTGTGATACGACTCGCTTTTTTTTGTTGCAGTTAACGTAAAACGAAATAATACATTAGCCCTCTAATTACTTTTGTGTAATTAGATCACTTAGTATCACTTTATGTATAGAAATAATATATAGACATACCATGGTATCCTACCAGGGTCGATTTTGGGTCTTCCCAAAGAACTTAGCGAGAACCCGGGCACATGTAATTTTGGAATTATTTTTGCCTCCTCGATTTCCAGGACGTATGACTTGGGAGAGGGGCTTCCTCTTGTTTTGGAGAGGACTGCTATCAGTATGAGTTGAGGGTTGCTTTCAACTATCTGTACAAACCATTTCGTAAAAAAGCAATTTATGGAATAAACACAAAGAAAATAAATACAGTGAAAGGGTGATACTGGAAGAAGAGTATATCCGAAAGATACTGAGAAAACCATGGGTTTAATATAGAACAATGACCAAGTCAGAGTTATGTAAACTAAAAACTGTATAAGCATTAACCTAAAACAATGACGGCCCTACCTTCAAAAATACCTGTCTTGAGTGCTTTAAGATATAGTGTCCAACGAGATATTCGAATCTTGCCTACATAACAAAACCTGGCTCCTGGATAGTGAAAACATTTTTGGAAAACTGGTAATAACGGATTAAAACCTACAAAATCGAGAAGTTCTAACAGTAGACATCGAAAAACCACCGATTTCCTAAAATTTATACATTTTGGAACTACAATTCTTTAGTTATAAAATACAACTGATTTAACAGTTTATATGCAATTACATGCGTGTTCGCAAATTATTAACAAACAGTGTACGCAGACCAATTTGCTCTCTTTATTAAAGTATCACTACTTAATTTTGAGAAACAACACTAACTACTACTATATATTGTAAAACTACAATCTAACACGTACAAAAAAATTACAACAATAACAAATGGAATCAAAATCTAAATCCCCCTAGTTAACCCCCAAAGAATAAAACAACCAAACTTACGCGGTTATTTAGCATAATTTCAAGAACCTAATCTCAACATCTTATAAAAGAAAACTTTAAAACCAAAATCTCTTCCTCATATCACTCATAATCATCTCTTTTTCCCTAACCACTCTTCCATCTACTTCCAAACCAAACCCAAGTTTACGCTATCAAAACAAAAACTCCAATACACTCCAACCTCCCAAATTATAAATTAACCGGAAATGAATAAGTTAGCAAACATTTACGACCGCACGGAATAATTTCATCCCGGGTGAAAAATTAAAATCTCAACCTAAAAAGTATAAACCGAAAATGAGACTCGATTAAATCGAAAGTTTTTGGAAGTTAATAATTCAAAAATTGCCTAAAAACTTTGGATTCCTCACTCCTATTCCCTCCTCCTCCGCCTCTACTTTTCCCTTTCTCTTTATTAATCTTTGATGTTCAATCAAAACTATTAAAAACAAACATTAAATTTTTAATAAAGGAAATATAACCGTCATTAATTAGCTATAAAAAAAATTTTGTTCTCCGAAAAAGCTTCACGTGAATTTCATTTTCCAAAAAAGCATTTTCACCAAAAAAAATATATTTAGAAGGCGGAGAAAAGAGACAACGAGAAAAATGATTAATTTCCAAGAACTGAATATACGGCTATCTCATCTTCTCCAAGGTAATAACATTTTAATATTTATTTTGCAATTTCAACCGGTTTACTCTCGTCGCCATTTTTTTGTCTTGGACCTCCAGATGAAAAATATTTTAATTAAAAAACAAAAACAGCAAACGCAGAGGACGCACATATCAAAGAAAATGAATTATTAACATCCGGTGGAAATCATCTTCCCACTATTTTCCGAATATCACTTTATTTTCAAAACAATAACAAATTATGGTTTACATGATAAACGAGTCTACTTATTGTATACAATTTTTTGAATTTTTAACTAGCCAAGTGGTTGGATGTTTTTAACCAATCACTCAAACACGATACACAAAAAACGAACAAATGAAAAACTGTTACTGGTAACCGACTAGTTAAAGATTCAAATAATGTACAAAGTATATATTGTTTCATTATAAGCACTCACCAAAGCAAACAATATTATCAAGTCTACTTACTGTCCATCGCATTTCTTTTGTGCATAATAATCCCAGTGCTGAACGGGAGAGCTTCCAGGAGACGATTCCATCCCTGACCCCGTCGCATGTGACCTGGAAGAATACCGGTTCCTTATTCCGGAATCCGCTGTTACTCTAACGTTTTCATAAGGACTCCCTAAATTCGGATCTGGTACAGGTATAGGTGGATAAGGCCCTCCATCGGCGTCACTATCTTCGCTTTTCTGCAGGTTGGTATGTCCTAAGAGGCAAAACAAAAATTGATTTATTTGTCTTCCTCTTCCTTTCTGTGTGTCTGTTCTTCTCTGTCAAATAACACACACGGGAACTTACTTTTAATACTGGTGAAAATATCCTGACTGACGTGTTTCGGAAACTGCCTTAATAAATCAATAACAGTGTTGTGTTGGGCATCCCTTAATCGTAAATCGACCCCGGCATCTAAAAGTGTACGAACGACGTCAATCTTGCCACAAAGAGCGGCTTCGTGAAGTGCCGTCCCTCCAGAAGTCTTTACATTAACGTCCATTCCTGCGGAAAGGAGGACTTCCACGACAGATCTAAAATAAATTGTTTTACGTAAAAATAAAATTTTAACAATAATTCGTTAAATGCCCAAATCAATTTCTCGTTACGGTTTTCCACTTCGGGTTCACTCACTTACCCCCCACCCACCTGCGCAACTCTTGCCAAAATTTTCCCTCAAAAAAATTTTTTCCCCTTATATTAAAGGCACTTCGAATGGGATTATGGGTATGTGAAGTAATTGGATATGATAATATCAAATAGTGAAGGTTCATGTGAATGTGGGAGGCTTCCGATTTGCGAGATTGCTTATAGATAGAACTGAAATTGGATTCGAAACCCATTTTCCAATCACGTTTTATATTTATTCCAGAAAGTTTGAATTGCATTTCCCAATCCCATCCTCTCAGCCATATCCCTGGTTTTCCTCTTCTAAAGTTTTATACAAAACCAAATTTAAAACGACTTTTCCTAATACGTCAACTTTTCTTTTTGCGAAACGTACCTTTCCACCCACGAAATTATTTGAAAATTGATTTTCTTTTTGTTGTCGCATACCTAATATATCGGGGAGACTTCTGATCGAGAAAATTTTTCACCCCTAAATTTTAAAAAGAGAAACTCTATAAAAGACATTTACTGTCCAATTTGACTTACAAAATTACTCTTACAACCACAGAGAGATTTACAAGAAGTTACGTTTCCGCGGTGCTTATCAAACTTAAGATTACACACATTAAACATTAGGTTATTCCTTCACCTGACAGCCACCTTACTTCCGCGAATCCCACTAGACACTCTTGGACGTTCCCAATGCTAATCTGCATTGGAAACCTCCAACTTTTCTTCCTTTTATTTTCAGACTTCATCCTTCCTTATGTGACTTTCTTCAAAGGTCAATCACTCCTGTCTTTTTCTCTCTTTCCTACCTGAACTTCCTTCATTTGGTTTTCTACTTAGTCTCGCTCATGCCCTGACGATGTCAACAGCCGTAAAAATTGAGGAAACGTTGGTGTTTAGTTAAAAACATGACACAATGTAATAACCCAGTGTTTAATTTTAAGAGAGATTTACAGTAAATGTAAAATTAAAGACATCAAATTTTACAACTCAAGGCAGAGAGGTACAGTAGTGGTTAAAGATCCTGACTTGGACGTTACGATCATGAGTTCGAATCCTTCTCTCGCATTCTATTATACCCAAAACAGGGGTGAAAAACAGGATTAAAATCACCCCTGTTATTTAGCAGATCAGGAAAATTTCGCTGAATATCTTTATAAATTTTAAATAACGAAAATAATATTTGTGAAAGGCTGAAGTGTGAACTAAATAAATAATTTTAAACAAGGTCCATTGATAAAAAGGAACATACTATACTACAAATGTTTTTTCTTTTATTCAGTTATAATTGTGTAAATGACAAAAACCATCCAATTTATAGTTACACATAATTTATATAAAACTATATATTAATAATAAATAAAAAATTAACTCTTGGACTAGTGAGTAGGTCGTAGTCATAATTTTTTCAGTGTCTGATGAGAAAGAGAGAAAACAACAATTAAACGTGGGCAGTTTACACAGAGGCGACTTATCTAAGGAAGCGGAGGAGGTGGACTGTTGCTCAGTCAATTTTGTCCAAAATTGTTTTTAAAGACCAAATAAAACTGAAAGCTTTTGAAAGTTTTATAAAACCCATAATTACTTTTAACATTAAATTTGTTGCATAAGGAAGCTTTATATTAAGAGAAACTAAATAAAATTTTAACAGACAACTTCTGTGTAAATTGGCATTGGAAACCTCCAACCTTCCTTTTGTTTCAGGTTCTGAGCCCTATTCTGTCTTTTTGCCTTTGTTCTTGCTTCTACTTTCGAACCTATTTACCTTTTTCTCGCTTGTTTTTCTAGTCAGTCTTGTTTTCATCCTTTCTATGTCAATACAGCTGTTAAAGCTGACGAAACGTGAGTGGTTAGAGTAAAAATGGAGCGATGTTTCAGCCCAGGTTTTAATATATACAGTTTCAACTTCAATTCACTTAGAAAACTGCTGGAGGAAGGAGATCGATGAGAAGCAGGCTTTAGTTTCCTTATTCGTTGTTGTTTGTTAATATCAAAGTGTTTAAATGGCACAGAAAAGAACTGTTCCGTTTGATTTGAAACTTTTGTGGGCGTTATAGGAAGAAAACCAAAGAAAGAAGTGAAACTTCTAAATTTTGTGATCAACTTCAAGCGCAATACAACCCACAAAGTTTTAAAGTCTAACGAGTAAGAGGAAAAAAAGGAAAATTGTCAAAAGCACATCTACTCAAAAAGAAAGAAAGGAAGGAAAAAAAGTTCGTCCCTAACGTCCCTCAAAACATCTGACAAGCTTTCTAATATTCGCACTGAATCCGTACAAAGAGAAAAGTGCGTTTGAGTAATCTCGGCTTATTCACGGTTCATCTACTCTCAGAAGTGACTGCATTAAGTCCGTCCGTTTCTCCTTCATTTTCGTGTGCGTCTGCATCGAACATTTTGTCATGATCCAATCAACTTAATTCTCTGCTTTTGATGTTTTTTGACTTTTTAGAATTAACACGATCGGTTAATCTCAAAACCGTCCATCTGGTACATTTTCGAGGTTCGGGGAAAAAGACTTTCCGTTTCTTCCACAAGATTTTTATCTGCTTCACAAGACTTTCATACTTCTGGCACTACATTCTCAAAAAATTCTAGTGAAATTAAAAATAAAAAAACCGGCAAAAAGCCTAAAAGCTTTTTAATCAATCGGTCTGTCCGAAAGTCAAAACCTTTAACATAATCCAGCTTTGTCATTTCTCTTCGTCTATCTCTTTTCGTGAGCTTTGTCTACTTTGATGTGATAAAAAAAATACGGCTTCTTTTTCCTCTTTCAAATTCCATTCCTCTTGAGTGAAAGCTTTCTAGATATTTTTTAGAAGGAAAAATTGAACGGTTTTGGACTTTTTTCTCACACATTGCCACCCTAATGTCAAAATTTTTATTTTTATTTCTTTCTTCAAGTTTAAAATAAATAATTTTATTTCACTAAGATAGTCGTATAGTGTAATATATAGTAAAGCGTCAAGCTTTTGGTTGTTTTGGTTGTTTAAAAAATTTTCTCTCACCTTTCCCAGATGATTCGGTTTCTTTAACAGCAAAAAAGAGGTGAAAGAATTTTAAGTTTTAAGTTTCAATACACAAATTGGATGTTACAGATCTGAAAGGAGGAGTGCTGTTGGCTTCGAGGAAACAAGATCACATTGATCTCGATAGCGAACCTTACCCTCTACTGTAGTCGCTACCGCTTTGAATGCGGTTGGTTATACCCCCACCAAGATCAATTATCTAAAATTATGATTTTGTAAATCTAGTAAAGTGAAAAATCAATAATTTTTATACTATAAAACGCCTCTCCTAAAAAATAAATAAATAAAGACAATAACGGTTCCTTTAGAACTAACGTTTTATATACACTTTCATTTGCACAAACCCAACAGACAACACGATCGTCTAATATGCCCATACAATAAATATGCCACGCCCGGTGTGGTATAACAGCAGTTATGCGAATATCAAGAAAAAAAAATACAATATAACTCCCATCGAAGACAGTAGCCGGCAGTGTTAAGAACCTCTTAACACGGAAAACAAGGCTTGAGACCTTCTTTTTCCGTGCCACCTCTCTTAAGTGCAAGACATTAAGTTTAGCATTGAGGGGTTTTATTTTGAAAGCCTACTAATGTCTAGGACCCAAAATAGGAGAAGAAGTAAAAGGTGATTTGGTAGCACTGAAAAATGAGATGACGGATCTACGGCCTCACATTTTATAAAAGGGTCTGGAGGAGCAGAACGAACACCGAGCTATCCCTACTCTACGGCAAGCCATCGATTGTGAATGAAATCAGGCGGTCTCTGCTACTATGGCTGGGCACTTTGAGAGAATGTCACAAGCCAGAGTGGCTAAAAAGGTCCTGCATCAAACACCAGAAGGCAGGAGGAAGATTGGAAGGCCACGCAAGAGATGGGTTGATAAAGTAGAAGGGGACTTAAAGTCGCTTAATGTCCAAAACTGGAAGCAGCTCGCCCACGATAGAAAGGCTTGGGGAGAAATAGCCGATCAGGCCCGGGTTCTACTAGGACCATAGCGCCAAGTGGTAAGGTAAGGTGAAGGAATTAGATAAAAAAGAAAACAAGTTATAACAGTAAAGGAGGGAAAAATAAGAACAAAGAGACGAAGAACAAAGAATAAGATAGTAGATAGAAATAGTACAAAGACCAAGTAAGATAAAGGGTTCCCAAGCAAAGAAAAACTGTACAAAAAGAGAGAAACTGGAATCTAAGCAAAACTTTAGTGTTTTGGTCAGATAACCGTATCGGTCAAAAATATAACCAACCATACTAAACATTACTAAAAATAACCGCGCAAATTAAAAAACGCGAAAAACAATGAGAAAAGCCACTTAACAAAGTAACTACATTTCTAATTCAAAAATAAATCGACTAAACATGTGAGAAAGCAATAAAGTCCCGATTTTTTTTGGGTTAGTTAAAAATAAAACAATAAAAACAATGCTTAAAAATTTCAAAATACAATAAAACATTATTTTAATTTGACATTTTTCTCGACTCGTAAAAATTATAACTTATAATTTCTTTTTATTTTCACTGCCGCTTTCAATGTTATTAGAAAAACAGGCTCTATAAAAAATTTAACAATTTGAAAATGCGCTATTTACTATATTTTATCTTCATTAGAATTTTTGTAATGATTTTCCTTTGTCCACTTCAAGAAACTTCACCCATTCTTGATAGATGGTGATGTTCATGTGTCACAAAAAAAGTTTTGTTTGGGTGATAATGTTGTACAAGAAGTCAGAAATATTTACAAATGTATCAAAACGAATTGCGGTGACTTTTTGATAGAGATTACACAAACACAATAACTACAACATCGATTTGAATTATAATACTAAATTGTACCGGCCTTTAAATTTAAAAGAATCCGACATCTAAACGGCCAGCCACCAATTCACTTCTGACTCAGTATTATGACATTTCAAATACGTCATTATAAAAACATTTAGGAACACCTCAATCGCAAAAGGTGAAAACGCGGCGGCTGTCAGAGAACGTGGGAAGCGAACCAAGAAGATATGTTTATAAAAAGATGCACACAAAATAAAAGAGTATTAAGTACCATTATATGCAATTTAGTATAATATGCTGATTCTGCAAAGTAAAAACTCCTTTCTCTTATCTTTCATTTATTTTGAATGGTTAGGAGAAAAAATATGAATGGCACGAATCGTCTGGAGATAAATGCTGTTGGCTGGTCAAACTCACAACACAAACAAGAACGTGCTAGAGGAAGTGAATAAAGAAATTTATTTTTGTGTACTACTTACTTGTGACCATTTCGACTAGCTAAGTGTAGAGGAGTAAGTGGAAACACACTCCCGGATTTATACAACCTAGAATAAGGTTGAATTAATTCCGGATGAGTTCGGACTAGGAGCTCGACAGTCTCCAGTCGTCCGTATTGAGCAGCTAAATCGAGAGCCGTTTCCTCTCGAGTATTTCGGATTGTTGGGTCGCAAGAATGCTCCAACAGAAGAGTGACCACTTCTGTGTGACCGTACTGAGCCGCACAGTGTAGAGCAGTTTCGTTGTCTTTTGTCTGAAATAAAAAATAAAAAAAAAATTATTTTGCTGAATTGATGTCAAGGTTCCAAACTCAACAAAACAATTATTATTATGATTTTACAATTTGTTTTGTCTGTATTTAGGTTTATACTGTAAATCTTTAACCACAACTACACCCTGACCCTTCATACTTCGATCTTTTATTTTCTGCTTTCTTTAAAACTTAATTCTTCTTTTATAGTGGCTTTTAAAAGCTTTTTTTACGTCCTGGTGCCTCTAACGATGTCTAGAGTTCGGGCTTTAACTTCGTTATAAGGTTTGTTTCGAAACTTTTTTTTTTATCCCCCAGTTAACTACCATCTGTACTTAATAAAGATTGTTTATAACTTTAAGGAGGGTTTATATCCGAGACGAAACAGCGTCTTTCGCATTTAGCATCACGTGGGTGTGGAAACACTATTATCAATATCCGACACACAATCAGTAACCCCGCACTCCAGTCAATATTCAAAAAACATGAAATTATAATTATTCAACCACCCCCGTGAGCTTAATAATTTCATTTCAATACATTCCTAACTGATATTACACCGCTGTTGTTGCACAACTGTACTTTAAGCCTTGAAAAGCCAAAAATTTCAAAATTTATTACTTGAAATTCATGACATGTCCAAATCCCATATCGTTATCTTTTCGGCAATCCATTTTTTGTTGTTTTATTAAAATCACTGATGTGACAGACGAAAGCAAACGTTGCGTAATGATATGCAGCAGGGCTGATGTTGATATAGCCTATCGTCATGGCGACATCATCTGTCCGATCATCGTGTTTGATCAAGCATGGACTCCCACTCAAAGCATCGGGACAATTTGATTAAAATTCAATTTTTAAATAAACGTTTTTTTTCCCAATTATAAGGTCCATTTTTCGAGGGTGGAGAGGGGGTGCCAAATTAATAAATTTCATTCAAACTTTTTTTTGTAAAATATCATATGACTTTATACCTTCATTTAGGTGAAAAATCATTCCAATCGTCAAATTCTCTTTTTTATGTCTTAATTAAAAAATTTAAATTTTCAATCAAAATGAAACCACCAGATCAAAAATTTTTTAGGGGTAGTCTCTAGTCGACCCAATTTCACATCATCAACAGATTTACTCTTTAATTTATAAATGTGTGTTGTGAAGTATATATGTATGTACGGCTAATATTTTTATAGCACTATACCTTTAAATATTTATAAACTTATTATTCGTCCTTGCTCAAATATATTACACATGGGGCATAGTGCGAAAATTTTTGCTGAACAAAAGCACCACAACTCGAAACACATTGGGAACCGATTACAAAAGACCTAATTATATACTTCCAGTAGGAGGCAATTGTAAAAACTTATTTAAAAGCTCTATAGAGAAAAAATTAAAAAGCTCTCAAAATCAAAACTCAGGTTTAATCATTAAAAAAGGCCGGCCTTTTCGTTAAGTAAGGAAAAATCTGTAGATTAGCGACAGCATTAATTCATATCAATCAGTTTGCAGCAATACAAATTTGTATAAATTGATGCTGAATGCAGAAAAAAAGTCGCTCAATTGTGAAAAATCTAAATACACGACAAAGAATAATCTCATTTGCTCTGCCTCTGCCTTCCTTTAATCCTTTTACACATAAATAACTTTGGAAATTCCCGCCCCAATCCTGTTAATTCATCATATCGTACCAGCCAACTCTGAAAACAGTGACGTTTTTAATTAAAGATGATTACCCTTGGCAAAGAAAAAAATAATTATCGAATAAAAAAATTTTTTTTCCTTTTTGATTGTGCGCATCAGAGTTTGTTGCACGAACGATTTAATGAGGTCCCCCCCATCCCTCCTTAGCCTTCCCTGGAATATTATTCCCGGAATAATGTAAACTGTGCTTATTATTTTGAAAATGGTTTGAGCCGTCCCAAGGCATGTTTAGAATATAAAAATAAATAATAAATGAGGAAATGGAGAAATTCAAAAGCAGGATTAACAACAAACAGAAGCTTTGATGATTTTTTAAAATAAATTTTTCTGTAATACAGTAACTCTTTTCAAGAGCTTTCACCCCCGTGTTATTCTGTATTATTAAAATACCTCCATGAAAAGTCAGATTTATCACGCAGAAAATATCGAGCTTATCAGTCAGTTTAAGAGAGCTTTATGTCCGATTTAAAAGCACGTACGTATCACGCAATGATATCAAGCACAAGAGGCTTAGAGTTGACGATGACATCATTACAAAAGAGAAATCCAAAGCGCTTGATTGACGATTGCCATAAACGATATAATGATCAAAATAAAGGTTAAAACTTGAATACTAATCCAAAGTCTTAAAGAAGGGACTTACCGTGAGGTTTACATTTGGCACGGAAGGGCCGTGGCACAACAGCAATCGAACGATATCGATGTTCCCAGCCCAGGCGGCTAGATGAAGCGGCGAAGAACCTTTGTCGTCGAGTATATTGGTTGAAGCCTCGTGAGTTAGCAAGAGTTCGACTATGTCCTGGTGACCATTGAGAGCTGCGTGGTGTAGAGCTGAATATCCGCTCGCATCTTGAACATTTGCTCCAGGACCCCGACGAAGACTGGAAAGAGGAAAGAATTGTAGACCCAAATCAATTATTATAAAATTATTTTATAGTCATCACAGCCAATTTTGTGAAAATAATTTCAATTGACTTCGATAATGGAAATTCTTTTTAAAATTAATTAAACGAAAAAAAAGGAAAAAGTTTCTCTGAAAGAGAAAGAAATTGTTAAGAAACCCGTAAAAAGAAATATAATGACCTTTCGAAAAAACCTGGAGAAAGCTCTTGAACAAATTCAAACTCAAATTCAATTTCAATATTGAACATTCTCAACTTACCGCATGCACTCGCCTCATATACAGTAACTAACCTATACTTTCGATTTTTACTTTTTTCTTCAGCACTAAAATTTCAGATTAATCTCACTACCATACTACATTCTGATTCATTAAAAGTTTTATAAAACCTGAGTTTATATGAATAAACAATTTCCCAGCAATGTTTTAAACAACTTTTTGTTGACATATGAGTCAAATTGACTCACTTCAATAAATATACACATACAGTAAGGTTCTCTGTGAATCTATGCGTCAACTTATGTGCTATATGTAATTTAACATACAACAGTTTTATTTGCTCTAGGAAATCAGGGAAGCACGGATATTATTAATATTTCATAAATAATGCACACTAATTTCCATTTGAAATCATTTACACGTCAAAATGCTTTTAATAATGTTTTAAAAATTAATTTTTTTCATTCAAATTGATTTCAAAATATTTTCTTTAATAATTCATAGTTACCTACCACCTACCTCCAAAATCGAGACAAAAGCAGTTGGTTTTGCTTTAAAGGGCCCTCTCTAAAAGCGCAGAATCTTAGCCCCAGGGATTTCATAAGGATGTAGCTCGAAAATATCAGGATAAAACGGAAATAACATAAAAGAAGCAGAAATAATACAGAAGGTAAGTAGAAAGATGAGGCTAAGAGATTCGTGTTGTGGAGTCTAGTGGTTTTATGTCTCTTGAGACGTCGTTGGTCTTGTCGTTCATTAAGAAGGGATGTTGAGTAAGGATTGGGATGAACCACCAGTCGAGAAAAGTACTTGAGAGAAAGACTGGCTATTCTCCCTTAAGGGCATATACGATGGAAATCGCTAGATCCCTTCTATGATGTAATCAAGAACTAACCAGAGGGCATTAACAAGGATGCAACGTTTTCGACTTAAAGCGTTTGGTATATTACAAGTGTGAAGTTCTGATCATCTTCCCATAAGCCAGAGAAATTCGTTCAGACTAAACTGCGTTGACTATATCATCAGTATCATTACAGACGTTTTGTCTATAAACTGGGCTGTTATACAAATATCAAAGATTGTTTCTCAACAACCAAAACCATCCGTTCAAAGTTCAGGTCTTCAATTCGTAACCAACCCTAACAAACCTCTCTGCTTCTATGGACACCACTGACCCATATATTTTTCCAAGAGTTTTTCAATTACTTTGCACTTGCTATTTATTCAGAGCACGTTTTTAAGTTAAAAGTAAATTTCTGTTAAATTTACGACTTTTCTTCCCTCAAAAACTTTTTCCTTTTTCTTGGAATCGTTTTGTGAAAAATCAATTCCCTTTTTAGAAGAGAGAGAAAGAAATTTCCAAAAACAAGTTACTTCCGCCATTTCTTTCATTGAATATATAGATTTTCGTATTTTTTGTTTCAATGAAAACGATTTCAAAAGGTGATCTCCTACACCGATTTCCTCCGATAACAATGTCATCTAATTCTCCTAATTACATTCTTGTTAATCAAACTTTATAGCTAAACAAAAATATTAACCTTGGAAGTTTAATTATTTACATTTTAATTAAAATGACTCATGCTTAGTAAGCGATAACGAAAAATTATTTTCGATAGGAGATATCAACAGTGCACTCGAAAACGTCGTCTTTTTGTTTTCTCCTCAAATAAAGTACTCGTATATGCACCAGCCACAATACAAATGAAACAAATCGGCCGATTATGAGCAATTTATCGCTATCAGCTAATTGTATTAATAAAAACCGGTTCGCTTATCTGACGGAGAATCATTTCACGAGACCTATTTCCCAACAGAGTAAGAAATTTCCGTGTTTACTGACTTCCTGTATATTTACCGCAGTACAAGTGAATGGGAACGACCCGCAACAGGTTTTGTCAATCACAACACTATGGCCTTTGAGCTCTTAATCTAGTGACGTGTAAAAGGGAAAAATAATTCTGACGTTCTTGAGACAACAACTGCTTAATTATAACTCCTCAATGCCGAATTCATGACGACCACATTTTTGGCGAACCTCGTCGAATAAATTTCACTAACAACTTTCCATACAAATATAGAAATCCGAAATCACTTTATTAAAAATAAAACTTTTAAATAAGACAAACAAAATGATTTTAATTTAGACGAGAAGCATAACAGGGTTGTGTAACTTCCAACTGAATTATTTTCTTTCTTTTGTGTTTTAGAACCAGTTTACGGGGAGAGAGAGAGGGATTCTCCTGGAAATTACTTTGAGAGATTTTATTGAAAATTTCAATGAATTAGAATTACAATAATAATTAAAATGAAACGAGAAATTCGTGATCTGAATCAAATTTTCCCCGTTCCAATTAATGAAAATCTAAATAGTGTGCCTTTATATAAATCTTACGTCAGCAAATTCTTTAGCTTACAAAAGCTTTTTCTGGTAAAACTCGATACTACCAAAGTTTTTTTTGGATAATAAGATACGAGAAAAGATACATACAATAAGGAGAATCTCTCGAGGAAAACTAAAATCAAACACTACAACCCTGTAATCAAACCAGAGTCTTTACACCAGTGAGTGCATGTTCTCGACGAAAACCGGTGAAACAGAAGAAGAAAAGTAAAATACTGAGGAAATACTGGGGACCATTGAAAACGGATGAAGGAAAGTTTAGGAATGGGAGAAATATAGATCTGTACAAGGAAAAAGAAACTGAAAGGATGTCAGACACAATTAGAAAGAGAAGAATTAAATTCTTTGGTCACCTAATGAGTATAGAAACTGTGGACTTACAAAACAAGTGTTCAACTACATTTATAAGAGTAAGAATGGTAACCAGTGCATTCAAGGAGTAAAGAAAACATAGCAGAGATTGGAATAACCGAAGACATAATATAGGAAAGAACGACTGGAAAACTGGTGCAAAATTTTAAAGGCTTCAGGGAGAAGAGGAAATAACATCTGGGCACAAGAAAGGAGAAATCAGCAAAGTGAAAGGATGAAGAACTATTGAAAGTCAAGGACGGCAAAATCAAAATATAATGCACAGGATTACTTCCCGGTGGTCCTTCTCTCATTCTTATATTCTTAGTGGTCCTTAGATGGCCAAAATCGAAGAAAAAGACAAAACAACAAATTCAGCGCAAGGCAAATTAAACCACTATACAGTTCGTAGACAGATTAGTTCGTGGGACGAAACATTCGTGATCCCACCAATCACTCTATTCGTTAAATTGGCCATAGGAAATGTAAATAAATTTTAATGTTATTATTATAATATATAAATCGTGGATAATTTGTGAGCCTATTATGTCTTTGGTTTCACGCATTCATGACATTATCGGTCAACAGAAGAAAAGAAATTTCACCCACTTTCTTTTTTTAATTGAACAATTCTAACCCGGATTTCAGATCCTTTCAAATTTTAGATGTCAAAACTCCCAGAAAGGAAAACCAAAATTACAAAAGCATGACCTTTCATGTCAAGAAACACCAAATATTGATCTCCCTCCCCAGTCCCACTAAAAATAAAAATAAAAAACTTATAAACCCAATGTGGGCGAACAGCCTATGGTCAACTATTCTGTGTCATAATGAATGTTGCACACTTGACACTAAATTGGTTTCGGTCAAAATAATTATGAAAATTAGCGTAAGTAAACCTCACACACGCATCCTGCTGCAGTTTTCAACTGACTAATACAAATCGATTTTATTTTTATTTATCTATTTATTTTTTCCCATTTCGAGTGTAATTATTATAAGCCTAACTTTCCTTTTGTACTTTTGGCGATTCACCCCAAAAACCTGTTGAAAAAGAGGGTCGAACGTAAATTAACCAACAGGGGAAACGAACAGCCTAGAGTCAAACAATGAAAAGTGCAGCCAATTTTCCACGAAACTGACCGTTTCCAGTTAGATTTAACTTTGTTCCCAAATTAAATTGCCTAATAAATCGAACCGGACAATGAATTCGCAAATGATCGATCTTAATTTTTTAATTGGGAGGAGGAAGAACTCGAGTCTCGGATTTGAAAAATTTTTACGACACAGCCAATCATTATTTTTGATTAAAAATTTATCGCAAAAGACTGTGACATGTTACAAGTCGCTCCCTTTTCGCCCTCTTTTCCCATTGTTTCGGTTATGGCTTGCACCCGAAATCAACAACCGAAAGTAATTCCTTCAATTCTGTCATTCTCATGCGTATTTCTCTGCCTAAATGTGTCAGGCCCGAGCCTAATTTTTAACTCATGACGTGGCAACAACCCCATCAAATCTCTGATAACAATTTTGTTTCTGGGAATTTAAAATTTTGTCGGCCATAATTCATATCAATTATGACTCTGCTAGAGTTTATAAATGCAACTAAATCACCATCACGCTTAGTAAAAATTATGAGTATAAAATCCTTGTACCAAAAAATCTTTCATCAGAAAATATGAATGAATAAAAAACTATAAATAGTTTTAGAGTGTGCTACCATAAGAAACTGGATGTTGATAATGCAAGGGCACTTACATTAAACAGACTCTGTTTCAACTTCCTTACACCTATATGAGCCACTTCAAACTTGATTTTTAAAAAATCATGTACTTGTATAGACCATCCTAAAATAATTTTTCTATTCATAGCTTTGATTTGAAAAAATTATTTGTTCATTCTTAGAGCTAAGCTATTCATTTCGTAATAAATTTTATAAAGTTTTTCAATATCGTTTACCTCAACAACTCACCTTTCACCAACCATTTCCAATAATCATTCTGAGAAAATGATTATGACTTCACATTTACATAGTTTAAACCTCATTTTGATGTAAAAAATCAATTTTTATACAATTACTAAACCTTGAACTTTATCTGCTTGGTATCTCTTTTGCCTGTTCTTCTGATATTGTCAATAGCTAAAGTCCTACTGACTAAAAGGGCTATTAGAAAAGTTATACTTTTAAAGGCCAGCCTTAATATTTCTTTTAAATAAATTCGTAAGTAATTAGGAGGCCTGTGGTTGACCTGTCACAAAACAATAGTTGAAACTTCAAGCTTCCACTCATACCCTTCCAAGCATCCATACCCAAGCATGAAAAAAGAGAGTTTAAAAAATTATAAGAAATACAACTCAGTTTTATTGTGTGACAAGTTTAAATTTTTATATAAATAGTTTGGGTGTTCCACAATAATTGTGTGACTAATGACGATTTGGTTTATGATTATGTATCCAAATTATCGAATAATTGTGGACAGAAAATTTTAAAAATACTGATTTCAAATGCATTAAAAAAACTGCAATAGACATATATGTTAACATAACAGTTTTTAAAAAAGATTGGTGCACAAACTCAAACATTTCATTAATGAGGCCAAAGTTTCGAAAGTTATTGTCTCAATACAAAATCAAGTCCTGCATTGAAACTCAAACTAATATTCTTCACTGTCTAAAGAAATCTAACTTTCTTTTAACCACATAAAAAAATATTTAGACATGAATGAAATATTAGAATAAAAATGCAAACATGCCAACTCACATTTTTAAGACTCCCGTTTTGGTTTACAAAAATAAAAATTGAGTTTAGAACTAAATTATCAGAAATAATTTATATATTCTTTTAAACAATCCACAAATCATGAACAACCCACATTTAGTTTTGGTGAAAAGATGTGAATGAACACTGAGATCCAAGTCACCCAATTTGAAAACTTCACCAATTTAATTCAATTAATAAATGAAATCACCAATTTCCTCAAATGTGATGGCAAAAAAATTAATCAAACATCTGTTTCTGTATCTCCAAATTCCCAACAACGCAATAATAATGATATTTTCATTCATTTAATTATAATAAATAATCAGAGATGTAATTGAATTTAATTAGGAATAAAGATCAAATTTTATCACATAAATGTTTTAATGAGAGGTATGCTAACGTCATAAAAATTTGTTTTATGAAAAAATAAATATAATTCAATTATGTGCTTTGGAAAATTTCGGGTAAATATGATTTGTTGTAAAAATTATGCATACACACCTTGCCAATGGGCCACTCCTCTTTGCTCTCTGGCTTAAAATTTTCTCCACGACAGGAGCGTTTCCATTCCTGGCTGCCTCCAGCAGCTCTTGATCTTTCCCCATGTCCCATTTATAACCGCATATCACAAAAAATCACCATTTAATCATCGTATGTACAAGCAATTACATAAATATCTATTTTATTTACAGATTTTTCATTGATTAACCTCCGCCATTTCGAAAACACTATGGGTAACATAGAAAGTGAAAACAACCCTAGAAATTCCCTGATATTGCCAATCGCTCTTATCAATGGCGTGACATAATGGAAGCAATGCGTTAAAAGTAGGCGAATTGTCGAGATATCTTTTTCCTTTTTTTTACATTTTTTTTTGAGATTGTAGTTTCCACTCGAAAATTATACGAGAGTCAGATCGAACACGAAAACTGTTGTATTGTCTGGATTTAGTGAAACGTAACCATGTTAATTTTTTTGTTTTTACTTTTGATGTTAACGGTCAGTAAATCAGTTTCAGAAACTAGCAATGTAGCGGTTAATTTTTTACAGTTATCGGGTAAATAAATATTTATATTATTATTATTATTGACAAAAAGTTTTTTCTTCATATTTCCAACATTAAGAACGGAATAATTTTTTCAAGGCGCTTCAGTTTGCAGTTGGCCTTTTTAAAATTTCTTTTAAACATAACACCTGATTATCCTACGTGTAATTTTAATCACTTGTTTTGATTGAATACTGTTTCTTTTAATAACAAATCCTGTCGTTCTTGCTTGCCATAAAAAATTGTTTATATTATGTTTAAGCTTTTTAAATAATTTGTTCAAATATTCCTTTATTTATAGATCCAAACTTAATTCATGTTTCATTGGCTAAGTACAGTATTTCTGATCCAAGGGGTGAATCTATTGAATCTTTTTATACAATACCACCAAATAGTGATATAAGAATTCTTGTATCAGACATCCCTTTAGATGTTCATTTTGTCATGGTGCAAGTTCATAGTTATTTAGTTAATGTCACACTTCCGTATGAGAAAAAAATATTGCTAAACAATAGTGTGACTGGTACAAATGTTGGTTTGTTAAAATTACATAAAAAGGAAGATTTGGATTTTTATTTATCATATGATGGTTCAAATTCAGAATATGCCGATATTATGGTGGCAACACAGGCATATGGAGTTCACAGTGAGTAAATGTTTTGTTTAACCTTGTTTTAAATGACAAAAATCATTCCTTATCATGAATTGTAGCCCAAAAAAATCATTGGGCTTGATTATGACCAAACAAATTTATTTTGTTTCCAGCTCCAATACCAGGAGGGTGTAATATGGAATTTCATGTAGAAACAGCCCCTTATTTGAAAACAACCTTTCGTAATGAAATCATTCAGGTAGATTTTGCCCCAGCAGCTCCTCCATCATCTAATATGTTCCCATCAGGTGATCATATATGCAATATAAAGCCAACTCCAGTAAAACATGAAATGTATTATCAATACTTTCCTGAAAGAGATTTTACAAAGGAAACATATTTTGGTATTTTACATTCAATGTTGACAAAGAGTCGTATTTTAAAACATGGATCTGCAACTAGTGAAAAATTGTTTGTCTCCTCAATGAGAAGGATTTTTGCCTCATACCCTGGAACAGGTGTTACATTTGTGGCTCTTTCAACTTACATGAATTACACATCTATCTATGTGCCATCGTTTACATATGCTTGCCATGACATCGAGGAAAATAAAACGTGTCTTGTATTACGTAAGTCATATTTATTTTTATCCCCAATTTTTTGCCTTAGCTATTTAAATTCTATTAAATAAGTGATAAATTATTTTCCGGAGCTGTTATTCAATTGCTCCTTTGTTATTAGGCTTTGTAATCCTTTTATATAAGGAGACCCACAAATTTCTATTATCATAAATTTTATTTAAGGAAGTTTATTGGGCACTTTACAATTTGAATGTAAATAATATTAATAGATGGGGGATTCATGATCAAGTGGTCATAGCCTCTGACTACTGAAGGTATAGTTGAGGGTGAAGAACAGGTTTAAAATTCAGCTTTAACTCTTATTAGCATTTAGGATTAATCCAAATCAGTGGAAACAACAGATTGGCCACTAAAAAATAAAAATTTTCTCTGCTTTAGTTGCTGTAGATTTTGTTTTTGAAAGCCTGTCATTTGCTGTTCTGGAGTTGATTTTTATTCTGATAGGTTGCATTTAAAAGGGTGAATAATATGTTTGTATTACATACAGGACGTGTTGTATTGAACATGCACAAACAGGATATTTGTTAGAATTTTTTAATCTGTAGTTAAATCAGAAAACTTCCTGTAAAACAAACATTTTAGGAGCTTTTAAATTTTTTATTATTTTTTATGAAAAAAAATACTTTACATGAGTACGTTACTTTTACATGAATATAACAGGATTTGAATGAGGGCTTAAACCACGCTTATAACTTCTACTCACAGTTAGTCGCTTTGAACATTACAATACAAACCTCCATCATTATAATGTATATGATCAATATATTTTGTGTAATATAAGTATTATTATTAGTTGGAATGTTAACAGTTAGTTCAAGGGACTGATTTTTCATTTGAGAAAATTCAATAATAATAAATACTTTAACATGTTTAATTTTGGAGATTGTAGATTATATTATATTTATATATAACTTTTTTGTCTTTTTAGCTTCAGTTTTCTCGAAAGTATTTTGCGCTTCTTTACTTTTCATTGGCTTGTTTACTTGCTTCTGTGGTCATTATTTTTTTAAAATAGAAATGTTCCTCTTCGGATTTTTCTTCAGTGGATTAATAACTTATATTATATCCGTCGTTTTATCTGACAGTCCTTGTGAGTTACAGTATAAAATTTTTTTGCTCTTTCAATTATTGCATTTTTTAATATAACATAATTTTTTTTACAAAATGTTAAGTTAGACTATTTTGTTTTCTAGTTTCTTTCGCGTTTGCCATCGCAGTGGGATTATTCGTAGCTGGTAACACTCTACTTGGATGGTCAATATGCGATGTACCCATAGTATCACTTGTACTTACCACTTTAACGTTAGGTTTCCTTATAGCTTGTACTGTATTTTATCCTTTAGTTGGTGAGTTTTTATTCATCTTATTTTGGTTGTATGGTTATTATTTTATTTATTTATTTATTTACTTTTTTTCATTACAGATTTTGTGAATTTATTCGTTCTTGACATTAATTTCTGGGGTGTGTTCATTGGTATTGTTTTAACTTGCCCTTTTATAATGCTTTCACTGGCAGAGAAAGCAAACATGACTGCTTGCAGTTTCCTAGGTTCCTATGTTGCCATTATGTCAGTCGACCATTATTTTGGTTCTAATCTGAGATATATTTTTATGAATGTTGTTCGACGAGCGACAGAAGACAAATTCAAATATGCCATAATCGGTCCACCATTTCAGTGGAGAGGTAAGGGTGTTGGTTTGTGGTTTTGGTTTTTATTTAAATATTTGGGGTTGTAGTGGATTTGGTCTGTTTACTATTCTCTTTTTTCTATTTAAATCAGACGTAGTTTTGTGTGTTGGTTGGTTTTTTTTTTTGACATCATTTGGGATAGCATTACAACAACAGCTCATGAGGAACAAAGCTCCATACCCACCTCCAAAAGATCCAAACGAGCGAACTCCTCTACTGGAGAATCTAGAGACTTTAGATGGATCTTCGACTTGGATGCGAACTTTCGTGTCGACAACGGTAACATTTTGCATGGATAAATTTAATTCGAAATTCAATCCTCACTTTCGTAAAACATTTGGATGATCTTTTTGGGGAGAAAGGTTAGCAGGGATGGGGAACCATTTGTGTTTTTCAATTAATCAAAATTCATAAAATTTAATTAACAAAACTCAAATGAGGAGAGGAAAGAATTTGAAGGTATGTTGTCAAAATTGAAGAAAAAAAATCAGACGAGTATATATAATTCGATGACTCTTTTTTATTTTGTACTACATTGGAAAAAAATTTATAGTTACGCACTAAAACACAAACTTTTTTTTTCATTATTTTTATTAACTTTTTTTTTTATTTTTAAATTTAATTTTTTTTACGCAATCACAGTTACAACACTTAATTTAATCAAAAATATAAAAACTGTATTTTTGTAAATTTTTAAAGAAACACTTCGTTCGAAAGGACAGGACAAAACTTATCTTGAATGTGATGATGTGATATTATTATTATTATTATTATTAAACTTTTGATATAGGAATTTTTTGAAAGTGGAAAAGCCATCATAAGAAGTATAAAATTATAATCGATGCATTTATATATAGAGACTGTGATTTATTTAAGCAAACCTTTGTACGGTGCCAAAGAATTTTGATTTTTTTTAAGCAAAAAAGTTAGGCGAAGTAATTAATTCTTCTTATTAGGGATTAAGACTGTGTCTGAGTTAGTTTAGGTTATTTAAAAAAATTTTTTTTGTATTTGTTCAGTGGTCTTGTCAAACTAATAGTTTAGGTTCTTTCTAGAAGGAAACTCATCGAAGCGAAATGTGAAGAAAGGATGTTTCATTGTTGGTTCGTTCCCTTCGTATGATGGCTCTTACCCCTTTTCTTTGTGGATTTTTTTTCTAGATTTATATTTTGAAGTTATAAATTAAAATAGCTAAATGTTTGCATATGAATACGGGAATATGAACAATGGAAAATCTGTCGATTAATTAAATTTGTACACCTATTACAAAAATTAGAGTTGGGACATCTACCAACAACTGCGAGTATTACGTTTTTTCTTATATTATATACTGACATTCCGGTAATTATAATATAAATAGAAAAATAACACTAATACTTTGTTTCTAAAGTAACAGATTTTTTTTTCTTCTGGAAGTTCTATTCATATGTACACATTTATCGTATTTGTTCAGTTTTGAAATAATAATCATTATTATTATTTTCTTAAATATGAGTATAATTTTTTGGGAGAAATTATTTTTTCCTTTAAATTTTCGTGAAGATCGATCGATTTGAAAAGCGGAATGGGATTCCTAAACGGCAGCGTCCATCTTAGGTTTTGTATAAATTCAATTGTCGTTTGTTATTTATATACAACTCATGGGAAGCGTTTTTGGGTGGTTTCAAAAAAGTCAAGAGGAGACTGACTTACTGAGAACAACAGAAATTTGCAGGAGGTTATGTAAGTTTTTTACAAATGATTACAAAAAAGAGTTACATTTTTTGGTGTGTTTCTTTTCCATAACAGGAGTGTCAAATTGGATACATAGTTCGTGGTGGTTTGAAATAAAAGATACACCGGGGCCATTATGTTGTGACTATAATAGGAGTTAAGCGAGTTCAAGTGAATATTATTGATAATTATATATTTTGTTTTAATTATCTCAAACATCCTCACTTAAATTATAATTGGAAATAATTTGTAATTTTAATGGCCCTGGATGAATGTTAACTGTATTTTCATTGAGTGTGACACCCCTGTTTTACCCAAACGAACGGGAAATTCGTTCAGGTAAATTTTTTTGGGTTTTTGCCCGACACCCCTTTGTTGATAGAAATTCTAAGCCCATCCATCTCCTTTTTAATAATTTTTGCTTCCCTTTTTAGTTTACAAAAAAATTAAGTAAAAAGGGTCGCAAAGTTTTTTGTTTATAATATTGAAAGCAAATTTTTCTTTTACAAAACTTAAGAATGAAATTTTTAGTTTTAGGGTTTTCCTACTAATTGAAATCTAAAAGTGGTGGAGGGAGGGTTGGGCGGAAAGTACGTTCATAATTGCACAGTTACACTTTTAGTGGTGGATGGTCTAAATATCCACTTCTCAGTATAGTCCTCTCTATCAAAATAATTTACATCATTGATAGACGCTTAAAAAGGTTCATTTAAAACCTCACCGATCGTTTCTTCTTTCTGTTTTTCAGTTTTTTTGTTGCATTTCTTTTTGCCCAAGCACACTCGAATTTCAAACTCCACGAATTAAAGACACTCACAAACAAAAAAACTTCTGACTAAGAAATACTCAGACTTTGGCAAAGTAATGCAAGGATTAAAAATTAAAAAAAGAATTGATGGCATACCTCCGTTGGAAAAAGTTCTTTTTTTTTTCTCTTATTTTCTACAACAGCAGACACTTGTCACAAAGCGTGGAACCAGGACTTCAGCGCTCAAAAGGAAATTTTCCCCACAGACGTGTGAACACGTTTACTCCTTGTCTTCTCTTTATGTTTCCCCGCTTTCAATCTTATCTAGTTTACATACGCTTTTCCTTTGTGTGTGCACTAAGGTTGGCTAGAGAACACCGTTTTATCATTATGCACTGGAAAAATCTCGCGGAACGTGTTTACGTCACCGATTTTTTAGTTTGTTGCTCACTAGGGAAAATACCGACGCGACTACAATATTTTGCACAAAATATTAATTAACTTTGGTTGGTTCATTGATTTTACCGAACACTTCATTTTTGTTTCACTGAATTTATTGTTCACTGAATATTGTTTTGGCACAATTTTAAAATATTCCAACACTGACTGGGTAATAAATTAATATCAGTCAGATCACTTGTCATTGTTTCTCACTTTCGCTCGTTCATGTGTTTTGGTTTATGCGCTACCCTGTATTCCGATTCAGGAATTATTGCATATTTAAATCCGTTGATGAGCGGCCATCGGGGACGGCGTGGAGCAGTCCGTCGGATTGGTCGTAGTGCTGGTAGTCACCGGGTTTTCCACCAATAACCTTGGAGGTGGAAACCCGAAAAGTTGAGATCACTGAATCCGAGGCCAGTAATTTGACATTGAATCGGGGGTCTGACTTGGGATTTGCACGGGCACGCTGACACCTGCAGAAATGACTCCTGCGAAAAAGGAAGCGAGTCACAAGGGCTCTGTTAAAATTACGTCAAAAGATAACAAACTTAAGTAAAATCGTTTTTATAAATGACAGCGGAACTATTCAGTACCTGTTCCTGAAGGTCCGCTCGAACTTGAACCAACGCTTCCATAACTAGAGTGTGTGTTAACTGAATTTTGGTGAGCTACGGCTGAATTGCAAGCGGCCGAAACCGCTGCCGCTCGACTGTGGTTGTATGTTGAACTCAAGCTATGAAGGGGGTCGTGGAACATGTAGGGATAACTACTAGCAGCATCCCTCTGTTGCAAGCAACTGCCATTCATCGAACTTAAACTCGAGCTCATTGAACTGGAATACAAGGAGACAATTGAAATTTTTAATTGTGTGTAACCGCAGGAGTTTGAATCTATTGCTTTTGTTGTGGGGCTTTAATCTTGCTTCCCAAAAAAAGACTAATCATCGCTTATTTTAAATATACCTATAAGATTCGGACATAGTCGCAATTGGCTGTGGTATGCTTCCGTACATGGAATTGAATCCAGTATTGAGTGGTAATCTACTGGAAGGAGTTGGCGGGCTAACCACTGGTTCTACTGTTCTCCTTTGATTTCGAAGCTTTTCTTCTCTTCTCCATTTAGCTCTTCTATTACTAAACCAGACCTAAAAGTAGATAGGGAAAAATGTCTACATTTTTGTAACAAATAATAATAGATTCTCTTGGAAACACACAACAAAAGCTGATATAAGAACTCGATGTGTAAAACGAACAAGTGAGTATCCACCCTGTCCAGATATTCAACATCTGGAAGAGTGAACACAACATTAGGGACTAAGAATAAAGAATCCAGAACTTGTTACGACATTTGAGTTATTTAAAATTACTTACCTGTATTCTGGCCTCTGGGAGACCTATTTTTTCCGCCAGCCTTTCCCTAGCGAAGACATCTGGATAATGAGTTCGTTCGAATTCTGCAAAGAGAAAAAGAGAAAATGTCTGATCCTGTCAGTTCTCCACGTTTGATTTGGTTAAATTTAATTAAGGTAGTTGGGTGAAGGATGGTTTTGAAAATGGGAATGCTCCAGGCTGGAGTTGGGAATGAAAAAAAAGAAGATGGATGAGATAGCCGTGGGGTGCTTTTCTGAGTTCCACTTGAACCGAGGGAGGTTTTTCTTGCAATTTCCACATCCCTTCTGCAACGATGCGATTTCCCTATCTCTTGAAAAATTTATTTCCTTCGATTCGTTTTGTGATTTGTTAAGTACTCCATTTAGCTTAAGGCTTTTTGTTGTAGAGTTTGAAAAACAAATTGTTTTGGCTGGAAGGGAAAACAACCCTCCTTTCTCCTTTTAAAATCATAACTGGTGCAAACATTTTTTAACCACCCTTTACTACTGAAATTTTTAACCGAAATATAAGTTTGGTTTTTGGTGAGAACACCCATCGATGACTCATGTCTGACAAGAGTTTTAATTTTGTTTTAAAGTACTTATCGCTAATAACATCTCAATTCACAGGTTTCAGTAGAACGCTTTGCCCTATAGAATATAGAAAATGGTGTCTACTAAATCACATTTTGTCTCAAATGCACTACCAACTACGGGATGAATTCGAGCCTGTCTGGTATACAGAAATGAACTTGCAAGACCTAAGGTCGGTACAAGACCAATGCAGCCGGAAGAGCGAAGGTTTTTTGGGTAAGTCCTGGGATACCATTTCTCATTTTAGTGTATTAAGATACAAATATTTAACACAACAATAATAATGAGCGTGTACTACTTTTAGGGACATACGTTTGGGGACACTTACTCAAGAACACTCGTAGTTTAATTGTGACATTCATTTTATAAAAACATCTGTTTTTTCAATAAGTTATACTGCTAACATTATATTTGATATAATTCGAATTATTTTAGAAGGAAAGTTACTTTGACATTTATGAAGTTTTAGTTTAAAAATAAGCTCTTTCTTCTCAGAGATTGACAAATTATTAAGAAAAAGTCAGATGAGGGCTAAATACACACACTAAAATGTTAGGGAGCTTTAACAAAGCCTGTCATCAGAGGTTGTAAAACAGTGAGCACTTAGAGCACTAAAAGTTGAGAGGAACTATAATTTTAGTTTAAAAAGACACAGTACACAGAGCTCGACAAAGTGCTACTCTTTTACTCTTTGGCTGTGGCTCTTCCACAAAAAAAAAGTTTAGTTAGGTCCGGAGTATTATTTACCAACTAAATATTATATTTATATAAGTATGATGCCGAGTTTTATTTAATGAATCGTTAGTTAAGCTAAGTCATATAGAGTATTTAGCAAAAGTGAGCTCGAGAGTGTACTTTTAACCCTAATTATTTTGTTAAAAATGTCTCAGAAAAGCTAAAAAAAATGGCTCTTTCAATAAATTTCAGTTCAGGTTTTTATATAGTTTTTCAAGTTTATATTATATTTCAAAAAGGTTTGCCGACCAGTACACCATTCGAAAAAAATTTTGACGAAAAAAGTCAAAAAGTTCGCCAACTTGATGCTGTTGGCATCATCAGGGTAAGAACAAGAGTTAATTACATACACAATAATAATATGAATAAAAACTGAGGAATGGGAAGCTCAAAACAAATATCCCACACTGACACTAACAGAATGTGGTCTGTTGATGTTTTTATGAAGAAAATGGTTATTTGAGACAGATTTTAAGAGTGATATCCTTTTCTAAATCAATTTAAAATTTATTTAAAAACTGTTTTGTTTGTCCGTATTAAAAAAATTTTTTTGTAATGTAAAAAAAAGAAAGAAAATTTGTTTTGTGACGCAAACTCTTCAAATTTTTAAAACAAAAGTTTCGAGAAAAGTTTTCACCACGCAAACGAAAAAGATAGAGCTTCGTAGAGTTTTCGAGATTTTCCATTGTCTCTAGAGAACTGAATTTGTCTTTGCTTTCTCAGGACTGTATATATATATTTAGGCTGGCCTTGAGTTCAACAACTAAGAAGGCAGCAGATTGAAAACTTGGAAAATCTTCTTTTCTTGACAAGTGTTCAACGTTTTCTTCTCTCCCTCTCTGTTTTCCCCCATTTCCCTCTCTTCCATTTCTCTCTGTCTCTCTCACTCACTCAATCTTTCTCTTTTTTCCTTCTCTCTCTTTCCTCCTCTCATTTCTTTCTCCTCCTTCTTCTTTCTGTTTCTTTATCTTTTTTGAATTTATTTGAGCGTTAAAAAATTTGAAACATTTCAATAATAATTTTGGTATTTGTAGAAGAAAGTTGAAGAGATAAGAAATTTCCAGGAAATAGTTTGTCGACTTTGAAAATATTAAAAAGTTCAAATTGAGCTTTTTTAATTTTTTTTTATAATTATAATGGATCTTTAATTTGAGCTTAAATTTTTGGATTTTAAATCTCTGACTTTGGGGGTTAGGTGAAAGCGAAAAGTTGAATCTAGAAATCCTTCTGTTCTTGGATTCAGTGCCTGAACTTTTTTTAACGAATTTCTCACATAATTTTTGTTTTTGAGAGTAGGAGGAGAAGGGATGAGAAAGCTATCAATTTGAAATGATTTACAAGGAAAATCAATTTTGCTCTATATCACGTTAATTGAAGAAGATTTTTTTAATTTAGCGCTTTAACCAATTAATTTTTTTCCTGTTGGATAATTAAAAAATAAAAAAGGGGAAATTAAATTTCTGTTTTTTTTTCCTTTACCTTTTTCTAAGCTGTCGATTTGTTCGTTTGTAAATGACGTTCTGTTGCGTTGTAATTTTCTTTTGAGTCTTAATCTTAATTGAGAATCTTCATCCCCGGATGATCCGTGTTCCGAATTTCCATCAGAAGTGTTCTCTCCGTGATGAGATCCGAGGTCGCCTGCTGTAGAAGAGAGAAATCAAGAATTTAAGAAATGATTCGGTTTCCAAACTTAAAGTTGGGTTTAATCAAACGCTTTCGAAATGAATTGTAAAGAGAGACATTCAAAACTTGTCGGTCAAAACGCGTAAAACGAAACCTAACTGTATTTTTGTTTTCATTTTTAAAGAAACCGAGGAAATTATTCCAACAGCACTATGAAAGAGGCTAAAGTCAAACATTCTAGACGTTCAAATTCGAAGTTTTGAGTTTTTTTTATTTAAATTGGAGTTGTATAGAAACTGACAAATAGTAAACATGTTGTTGAAATTTCGGTTTTGAAGTTTTTGACAGTGGCGTATTGAAAGATTTGGATGTATGAAAAATGTGAGAGAGTTTATTTCTTAAGTAATACACATTTTAATGTAGGATTCATCTCAAGTGGAGTAAATAATTATTATTAACCGTTAATTCTATGACTATTAATATATATATTTTAAAATAAAATCACTAAATAAGTACAGAGACACGAAAAAATAATTCTTAACGTTTAAAATCTTAATTAAAATTACTGAGCATTTATCACATTCACCGGCTAGTTTGTAAGATATTCAACTCGTAATCTGAGTAAACTTTTATGAAATTCCCCCAATAAGTTGAACATTTTATAAACTAACTAGTAAATGTGAAAAATATTGAGTAATTTGTCATATTTGTCAAGTTTAATTCGTGATTATGAATAATCGCTGAGAGTTGTGTATGTATTCGCCCGATGTATCACTTTTACCGTAATACATGTACGATATTACTTTTCTGTCCGCATAATTTTGATTGCAATTTACTTCGCAGCTGTTATTCATTCTGTGTAAACGTTTACAGTGTTCTACGCTTATTACAAATCGCGTAAAAAAAGGTTTGGGTTTACTATCAAAGATGCCAACTGCTGTAACGTCTGATATCAGCTTTGGGTATGTTTGGTGTGAGTCATAGTTAACTGTTTCGGTAAAGTGTTAACATACTTCTTGGATAATAGAAGAAAAGCGGCATTTGTATAGCTTTTACGGAGTGAACGCCACTGCATCTCGAAAAAGTTGTATTGTTTAGGATTAGAATTGGTGAGAAAGAAAAACCAAAAAGGCTATCAGTTTCATTGTTGGCTGCAGGAATCAGGAGGTTCAAAGTTAATGCAGAGAGGGGATGACAATTCAATAAAGCCATGACAAATTGCATAAGGAGTAATCTAATTACAAGTTATCCATATTTTTAACGAGGTTTCCTGCGTATAAAATAAAATTATCTCGTGGACCGGTTCATTTATTTTTGGGATATTAGGGATCGGTAACGAGGGACAAAACTCGCAACTATTGCGTCTCCGACAACCCCGGGCGGTCTTTTTCTCCCGAAATTCAATAAATTTCTTTGATTGTTTCTACTTTTCCACCGGGTTTTTCGGACTATTGTTTTCCCTCTCATCCCTCTTCAACCCTCCTACTCTCTCTTACTCTTTTTTCTCTAGTTTTCTTTGCCGCTAAATTCTTTGTCTGAGTTGCTTTCCTCTAAACTTATTAAACTAAACCAGAGAGAGAGAGAGAGGGAGTGATTTTGTTTCGAATTTGTTGAAACCAGATCTTAATCGCCTGTGACAATCACAGAAGATAGGTGTTTGTTACTGTTACTCGTAACCTTAAGCATCTTCCGTTTTATTGTGTGAGACAGAAGAAAAATTTTTCCGGCTGTCGTTTATTTGACGGTTTTCATTTCTGGTTTTCTTTTGTTTTGTTCCTCCCCTAGAAGTCGAAATTTAATATCTTTATTTGTATCAAGGAGTATTTGTAGATGAAAACTCATCTTCTGTTTTATTTCTTTTTTCGTTTTTTAATTTGTTCTTTCTTTCACGTTTTGTTTCATTAAATTTCGTTGGAATCTTCTTTTATTACTTTTCACTCCGGTGAATTTTATGGTATCCTCATTTTTAACCCCCCTGTGCTACCGGTTTTATCTTCTTCTCGTTTTGCCAACCTACACACGCACATATACATATATCAGACACAACTCCGAGAGTTTAATCGTTTTTATTATCGATGTTATCTTCTTATGTGTGATATCTTTTGTTTTCCTCAGATGACTTTGCTGGAATTGAGCTCTGTGGCTGATGTGACCGTAATTCTGTACCTAAATCACATATTTGTGAGGCTGTTTATTTTATTTAAATTTTAAAATTTGGGGTTTTGACAAATACAATCTGCCTCCCTGTTGGCTTGAACTGTCACCCAACTGTAATTAAGTTTTGCTCAAATGTATAACCATAACACAGAATAACTGTTTTCTTTCTTCTTATTTCATAAATAATGCACATTTATCAAGCGCTCATTTTATTGGGAAGTTTGATCGCGTATAATTCAATTTAATATCTCTTCAGATATTTTTCATATTCTCTACTAAATGTGAGACAACCCCGTCAGTTCATTTGTAATAATTGTTAGGTTTAATAACTGACTAACTATTGGTGAGAGAGACACTTCAAAGTTGAACAGTATTACTTTACTGTTTGAAACGCGTGGGCTCAGTTTGAATGAAATCAATTCTATGTTCCAGAGTTATATCAGCACAAACTCGCCTGCCTACTTTTATATGTAATTGTAATAAGTTAGGTTTTGATCTAGTCTGAATCTAGTTCCAGACTGATTCGGTAGCTGACTAAATGCCTTTGTGTAGTTTTTCCAAACACTTTGGCTCGTTCAGTCATCGATTATATAGAGCCGCTATTATTTCCAGAAAAACACTTTTTTCTTAAATTTGAAATTCATATTTCTTGCAGAGTTTAGTTTTTCGGTTTTATTAAAAAAAATCGACTTCGCTCCATAACAAATTTTGATTCCATAATTAAATGACGAGTTATAACATGTTTGCCTCTGGGGAAACTCCCTTCTATTCCAGCTTTTTCTCCCTTCCTCCTTCCAGCTTTATTTGTCTCGTGTTTTACATGTCATATATGTTTAATTTGTTTACTCACAGCTGAAATTGATAATGAACAAAACAGGGAAAGGGAGGACATGTAAATTGCTTCTCCTTTTTTCATTTTGAATTTTTTACTCCTGATAAAAGAATTTTAATCGAACGGTTATCCATACTCACAGAAAGTTAAGCGCTACAAAGGATGAATTCGAACAACAAGCATTCCCACAACACACAAATTCGTATATAGTCGTTCCTTTCCACTTTCATTTTTGATGTCCTTGGCTTTCCGACAGCAGTTGAGCTTTTAGTGGAGTTCCAAACAAACATTTATGTTCTGAATATGAGTTACGAAGGAGAACGGGAAGGATAAACAATTTGAAACAAAAAAAGTTTTGGTTCGTTATGAACAGTGCCAAACCAAACTTTATAAATAAAGAGAGAAACTTGGAGTCGAATTCTTACCATATTGCTTTTTTTATGTTATTAGAGCGGGATGGAAAGAGAAAATTGTTAAACTGGAAGAAGGAAAATACGTTAATAGCTTCGTAACTGGGCGAGGAGGGAAGGAAGAGTATATTATCAAATCTTGGAAACTTTTGCCAAAAAGTCTCCGATGAAACCGAACGGCGTAAAAAATGTGTAAGACAATGGAATTTTGTAAACAGTAAATGTGATTTGAAGATTTTGGTGGAGAGAGGAAAAGATATGCAGAAGGTAAAGGAGAGGTTAATGCTTCACAGAGTGAAAACCACAAAAGCGATTTGTGTCTTTTAGAAAAGGATTTTAGCTTAAACTTGTTTGATTTTCCCTTTTCAGGCGACTATATTCATCTGGGCAATTGATTTTTGAATATTTTTATTGCTGTCTAGAAAGACGAAGAAGCAACCTTATTAATTTTTTCTTTACAATTGTGTGCCTTTGGTCGCGAACATAATCTTAAGGTAAGTTTTGAAATTTTCATGGCTGTTACTGTTAATGTTGTTCTTTTGACTGTTACCCCGCTCAAGGTTTGAATGATTAAGAAAATTTTTTATCATCGGGAAAGCTGGTAGTATCTTTAGTGCTTGAGCGTTTGGTTTTGACTTGAAGTTGAAAATATTTCATAAATATTGCACACTTGGTTGTTGGTTCTGTGCTTTACATCTGATATATGTTACGGCAAAAGTGATAAATCAAGCGAATGCATATAATTCTCGGATAATTATTCATAACCACCAACCGAGCTTGGTTAATGTGATAAGTTACTGAGTCCTTTTCACATTTGCCGGCTAGTTTATAAAAAATATGAGCTAGGATTTATTCAATTTTCCATTACAAGTTGAATATCGTATAAACTAGCCGATAAATGTGATAAATATGAAGTAATTTGTCACATTTACCAAGCTTATTTGATAATTATGAATAATCGCCGGGAATTATATATATTCACCTGATTTATCACTCCTAGCGTCAAACATATACGATATTACTTTCCCCTCTACATGAGATTTTATGTAGTTAATGGCTTAGAAGGGTTATAAGTATAATAATAATAATATTAAAAGAGAATTAGAATTGAAGAAAAGAAAGATACAGAGTCAGACAGAACAATGATCTAAGCATACAAATCCCCCAAAACGACAGAGTAATTGTTTTACGCTGACATCTCGCTACGTACCGTCAAACAGGATTTCTAAAAACTTCTTAAACAGTACAACTATGGTAAATAGGTGTTAGAAAAATAAAAAAAGACAAAGAATTGAGAATCAGGCATCAAAATCTATTAATATTAATGGAGATAGATAATATACTATTTTTATTATGAAAATAAAAAGCAGAATTTGTGGAAAAAAGGCAAAATTTAAATCGTAAACCGGATCGTGTCTTTTGTCATCCGTAATACTCGCTGATGAATCAGTCAAATTTGAAAGTCATGACTACACGCTGTTTCAAAATTTTTGTGATGAAAGTCAAAACAATTTTTTTTGTTCATCCTCTCTCTCTCTCTCTTTTCATTGTGGCAAACACATCCAGTTAACTTAATCTAATTAGTTCATGATTCAAATCGCGCACCGTTTCATAATTATTGTTTTTAATTTTTTTTAATGTTGGAAATTCAATTTCGTCGTTTGTTTTAGGGCCTTTTTTGAAAAACTAAAAAATGGGGAAAAAAGAAAGCGTTTCCTTTGTTCTCTGCCATTTCAATTCTTTTTAATGAGTGAATGAATGAATGAGTAACAAGTTGAGTTTAATTTTTATGTCCCTCCCTTCTGCCAGAGAGAAAATTCTAGTCACTCTCGCTTCACCGTTCATCCTTCATTTTCATTTGCATGAAAGGTAAACCTTGTGAGAACAGAAATAGTTAGAGTTATAATTGAGTTTTTATACTGTTTTTTGATTTTTAGGTATAACAGGATGTGGAAGAGACTGCAACTCTCAACCACTACTTGATAGTCAGACGCTTAAGTACTCGACTTCCTTGTATTAAAATTAAGCTGACAAATATCAACAAAATAACAAACGACTGTTGTTTTCATAAATTTAATTTATACAGTATATACTGAGGTTTGACAAGACGGAGGATAATAATGAAATTATAAAAGTCAGGGCTGCTGGGCGACAGAACGAGATTGTTGGGTATAGTCAGTGGAAGTTTTTCGAAGACAACAGCTCTTGGAATTTAGTGTTAGGTCTTCTTTCCCTGTTGGAAACTTCTAAGAAAGATTATCGTAATATTTTTCACGCGTTGAGGATTGTATCGATCAAAAAGAAGGGATGAAAATCATATTTCATCTTTATATATTTCCACCTTTTGGAATTGCAAGGGATGGAAATAGATGTTCGCCAAGTGTTATTATTCCTAGTTGATCGCTTCAGATATCACGGACTAACTTGAAAACTCCCGACTATTGTAGTAGAGACTGTATAATTCCACCCCTGCAGTTGGTATCTCGCACCCTCTGCCTCTGTTTGGTCCATCTCTGAATTCTTCCGCTTCCGTACACACCCTCAGTTCCACCCCTTCCATTCCCTTCACCCTTCCTCCCATCCTCTTCCCGCTTTCCTTTTCCCATTCTTCCCTTCCTTTACTTAGGGAACAACCCTTGCTGTGGGGCTATGCTGTTGGGTTGCGTCAGACATGCAAACACAACTTTTTTTTTATTTTAATACTACTCGAAGCAAACGAGGTAAATATAAAACATGAGGAACCCCAGTCTCATTCCTTTTATGGTTCCATTGAAGAGGCGATGGTCGAACGTGTCTGCAAATGATGGAGATGAAAATTTGTTTTTGAGTTTACGGATTCATTCATGCTTAACGCTAATTTTTGTTTTTCTTAAATTTTGATTATCCAGTTTTTGAAAGAGCGAATGACTAAACTTTGAGAAGTTGACTTGATAAAACTTTTGCTCTTGACACTAGCTTTCTGCACGCTTCACTCCCCTGTTCCATCCGTTTAAGACTTGGAACAGTATTTCTGTTTCTTAAATTATCTTCTTAGAAGTCAATTAAGACCTCGTATAACCGTTTCTATTGTTGTCCCTCAAATTTGTTTTGAGAGAAAATTTTTCGTTTTTGTTTGCTTTGGTCAATTCGAGATTGTTTGTTTAATCATTTGTTTGTTTGTGTTGTTTCCTTGTTGTTTTTTCCGTCTGCTTACTTTTCTATTGTTCTATGTTAAATTTATTTTATAAAAATGTTGATCCTAATTCTAGAATTTTCTCTTTTTAAATTTTTATTCTGATTTTGACCCAAGTCACTGATTTATGGTTCCGCAAGGTCGCTGCTTTGATGTTTAAGACGATGATTTCCTTAAAATGATGCTTTTCAAGACGAATCCTAGGACAGGACCTACACTAAGGTGTTGGACCTTTGGAGAAATGGAATAGATTCTTAGAGTGGTGTCTGCGTTAGAAAGAGCGTTTGTTGGTTTGGGCGGTTGTATTGATGTTGCTGAAGTTTAGAGACCTAAATGTAGGGCTGAATTATCTGTAAGATTGTTCCAACAGTTATCTACAGGCCCTCTCATCTTTTAAGGTTTAATCTCTCTGTTTTGTTTTAGTTAAAACTACTTCAAATTGTGATTAGTTAACAAATTGCAGTCGAATTCTGAATCTAGTTGCCAAATCTTGTTTGTAACAAAAAACTAACACCAAAATTGAGGTTTTAAGAGTGGAAGTTAGTTACTAAATGGGCATGCTGGGCATGAGACTCTAAAAGAGTGGGTAGTTGAGTGCAGGATTGATTCACCTAAAAGATTGACAAGCAAAGGTCTTCGTGCCGAATTCGAAACTAACAGAATAGTTGGGTTGGTTTATACCAACTACTTTGGCTGTGATTTTCTGCCACTAACTAGTTAGGTTTACGATTCTACTACTTCTGCTGAAAAATGTATTCTTCCCCAGAAACAGAATTTAAGTTGTAAGTTGCAGAACGAATTCTGATTTGTACAAATCGAGATTACTTTTTTTGGCGCACCCTGTACGTCGATTTCAACCAGTTGAATTAGTTATAAATTACTTAGATTATACCTTATTAAGATTGTTTTGGTTGTGGTAATACCACAGCCCTGCGGATATTTGTCTTTTTTTAGAAATGTAACAAAATATTAAATTTTGTTTTTCCAAATCTTGATATTTTGATTAGTCACTGAGAAAAACATCAAACGAAATAAATATTTTATAGATATACCTCTCACTCGAATCAAGAAAACAAGATCATCAGAACAACCCATCCCTACCCCGAATTTTAGACAACCTCATTTTTATAATAACCATAATCCAAGTAAGATTATCCGTCGCGGTTTTATCTGCGTTTGATTTCTCTACAATTTTACTTATAATTAAATTCCATATCTGCTTAGAGAGAGGCGATATTATCATAAATTGAATAGACTCACCTCTTTTTTGGATGTCGTCTCTGGACACCTGTCCTGGTAACGTCGTTGTCGGATTAGGCGGCAGAGTTAAATGCGTTGTCGGCGGCGTACCTGGATACCAAGCCCAGCCAGGGGCTTGTCCGTTAAACATTCGCAATTTATCGTACACGGATTCATTTTGCGCGGATGCCTGCTCTTTCTGGGCTGCCAAGTTACGCAGAACACGATTTATAGAAGACACCTGTGAAAGGAAATAAATAAAAAACAAAAATCAATAATAGGTTTCACGCCAGATAAACATTATTAGTTTTATTTATTTATTTATTGGGAGTTTGATATTTGCGACGAGGTTTGCTTGGGAAAGAGAGAAAGAGAGAGAGAGGAAGAGAGAGATTTTAAGCCTTGCGCAGTTGGCGTGATCGATTGTAGCACCTAAAATCAGAATATTGGGGAAGTTATAATTTGCATAAAATGAATACATGACTCCCTTTGTCTAAGCAAATATGATTGTTAATGAATCGGGCTCCCAACACGGAGGAGACCTTTAAACATTGGAAGAATGGAGCGGGAAGCTGGAAGGGATGCTGGCTTCCAAGATGGTGATTTCTTGCCTCACCGTTTTTATTTTTCTTTTTTTCTTCTTTTCCTCTGAATTGTTTTATCATTTTTGATTGCATTAAAAGCTGCATTATTCAAAAAATAATTTTTTTTTCTTTTCCTCTCGGCAGTTAATTTTTTGAATTTCATTTGCATGTTTTTAGGGAACGGGCAGAAAGATGGGCGTTCTTTTGTTATTTTTTCCCCCATTTTCTTTATTTTATTTTTTTCTAAATTTTAGAGAAAAAAATCTCTCAAATGATTTACGAAAAACGAAAATTTGTCGGGAAATGGATTTGAATTATTCGCGTTTCATTTAAAATGTTGGCGAACGTCCGGGGAAGAGGGTGGTTGGGGGTAGAAGGCGTTTACTATGAGGAAAATTTTTATTTTATTTTCTTTTTATTCCCTCCTGATTGTTAAAACAAAATAAAATTTTTTTCCTCGGGAAGTGGTAGCCAGTCCTCGACGGATTTCTTTGTTCTCGTACTCTCTCACAACTCGGAATTGTTGATATCGATATCTGTGTCCTTATTTATGTAATTTATATTAATTATTTGTAATTTTTATTTGCTTTTAGACTGTCTAAAGACCACGCTGTTTTGACTGTATCTCTTCAGAGCGTATTCCTCAGAATCTAAAGTTGTGGTTGCTTCAAAGATGTCGACGGCGGATTGAATCCCATGGTGATCTGATGATAGGGTAATTATAATAGACCATTCAAACGCATCAAATACTTACAGTAGATTTGTACTACATATATATATGTAGATATAGAATTAGGGTTTTGATTTTCGAATTTAAAATTTTCAGAACTAAGCACAAGTTTATGGCTTTTCACCTCGGTGTACCGATTTTTTTATTCCGCGTAAAACGAGATCTTTAAGAACCTCTCGTTTATCGTTTTCAAGATACAGTAAACTGATATCTGAGGAACTTTAAAACGTATCGAAGCGAATTATAATTTATCTACTTTCAAGTCTTGTTTTATGCGTTTAAATAATAAAATTAAATTTCAATTTTTCATAACCGTTATACACTGTTATACTCATTTCATAATTAATGCACACTAAATATTGCACATTCTTAAAACGCTAACAGATTTCCTGGCATCGTCTTCCTGTGGATTTAGTTATTCTTAGAACTCGTTTTACGCGTATTGATTTAAAATTTAATTAGCAGTTTAGAACATTATGAATGGGTTTATAGTATATAGTTTTGTAATGTGGGATTTAATTTGTTATGTCATTTCTTGATGATGTTGTTCGCATAAGACGAGACCAACCCGTACCGCGTAATGAGACAGGAAACTGATAAGAACTGTACGACAATCTTATACTAAGAGCCGATAATTTACGGATTATTCTTACTTTTTGAAAGTAATTTCTTGTGCGTGGAAATTTTTCTATTTTCACCAAAACTGAATGATAAATCGCTGTCGAAGATAGTATCTATTAAACTAAGAGTTTAGCTAGGGGTAGTAACCATTTGACAAATAATTAAGGAACATAACTCACGAGGGGTTTCGTTTTATGCGAGACCTAAAAAAACTACATCGACATACGAAAAAGGCATTTTGTAGTGGAAAATCCAACTCAGCACGCATAACCATAATTTCCGGTTATACCCTAGGAGAAAGTGAAATACAGAAAGAGAGAGATAGGGAGAGAGAGAGAGAGAGGAGGCTGGAAAGGAGGGGTAAGGAGGATTGTAGGGATTAAGAGAATCCTTTTAGAAGTGGAGCTAACAAATGTAGTCAACGGTTATCGATCAGCCCCCACCGTCTGTTTGCCTTGTGAGTTTTCCTCAAATATTCAAATTTGAGTAAACATCTCATCTAGATGTGGGAGTCTACACTTCATCCTCCTAACCCCTCTTCCAGCTTGTAATTTTAATATTACCGTTTATTACAATATAAATGTCGATTTTACTTTTTCTCGGGGGGAAAAATCCTGGGATTCCGACAGTTTTTTTTATTTCTCAAGGAGGGAAATCCTCGAAATGGGTTTTTGAGAATTTATCGAAAGGAAATCTAATATAAAAAGCATTTTCTAATCGAATAAAAACTCATTTTGGGAACTGAGGTTAACGGAATTTTTTTTAATTTCAACCGCCCTCATTGCGGGAGGGGGATGCTTACGTGACAGATTGCTTTTTTGAGTTTTTTTTTCTCTTTTTATATTATCTACTCGGAGGGATTTGGTATTTCCATCATGAACATAACATATCTTTTTATACAAAGTTCTTCTCATTAATATTGGAATAAATCCGAATTCGATGGGAATGACAGAACATACTACGACATCAATTCCTGATGACACGATGTTATTTAAACTTTTGCCGTCGTTATTCAAAGTCTATACTAAAGTGAGCTAAGTTAAACTTAAACTTTATAACTTTTGAAAGGTTTTTTTATATTATTATTATTTGTCTTGTAAATCTGTGATAAAAATTCTCAAGATCTCTGGTTGTATACCCATTTTGTAGCATTGTCAATATGTATATAATTTGACATACAATACATTTTAAAATAATGACATTCGTGTTACATTTGTGCGAGTGATAAAGACATACTCTAACAAAATATACGTCAATATTCATGTTATTAGTTATTTTTACCATTTACATAAGAAATTCTTGAACTGTTATAACAGTCACAAGTGTACCGTAGACAGGATACATTCAGGTTAGTGTTTGTGTGAAGCCAGAACTCTCTAACCCAAGTTGGAAAACTGTATAACTAGGTGGTAGGTGTGACAAATGTTTAAAAAGGTCCTGGCAGAAGAGATTCCAAATATATTACACCAAAACGATTTGAGTTGTAAATGATCGAATCAAGAATTCGTATATGAACATGAGCAAACACTCTGGGCCGTGAGACGACTATAAAAATTCATGAAGACCTTTCCCAGTGACTTTTTCCTTTATTTGGACGTTTTATCATAAATAATGCACACATTATCTCACATGAGTATGTATAAAAATGAATCATAACAGAACATGACCCGAACCGACTGTGGATACCAAAAACTCTCTGAGCAGCTAATTTATCTTGTGTACACAAACACAGTTTTTTGGGTTTATTACAAACCGCGTAAAAAAGTCTAAAACGTTTACTGATTATCACAGAAATTAAGTGCGGTTGACAGGTCAGTTTCACCACTAAAGATTACAATACACGCTTGTTGGGGTAACGTTCGATTTAGTTTTCTGGTGTTCCATAAATGTTCCGGACTTTTTTACGCGGTTTGTTATGAACTCAAAAAACTGTTAACTCGAATTGATTTGTAGAACCTCAGGTTTGAGTTTGGTTAAACCTCTACTCATCCTCACAAAAATTCAACCAGCATACTCGCACTACATGAGTGTTAATCCAGGTGCGTGAACCGTGAACATGATTCTTTTTATTAAGACTGTACTTCTAAGACGACCGCTTTGTATTTTTGGTCTTAAAAATTGGTTTTCAATTTTTTTACGCGATCCTGAGTTATTCGTTTCATTTTATTTAATCTTCATTAACTGCAAATTTGTTTTAGGCGTTCTAGATTTATTAATCAATCAGAATTCAGGTTTCTAATAATTTAGGATGAGAGGAGGTGTGAGATTTGAGTAAACGCGCCTTAAAACATTTTCCGTTAAATTTAATGTGTACTCCCCGTTGTAACAAATTAGGAAAATTGGTTCAAAATGTTTTCACGAGGAAGCAATCGATTGGGAAAACCTTTCTTTCCTTCCGACGAAAATCAAACACAGATGTTTCGATTTTTAATCTTTCTTTTTCCCTTTTTCTCTCTCTCTCTCTCTCATGCAAGTCCATTCTTTTTAAATGTCGAAAAAAAACAAGGCAAGAGAAAGGGCTTTGCTTCGTTCCGTCTCTTTCTCGGTGGTAGGCCTAAATGGCTTACCCGCGTTAATCCCATCGTGGTATTATCGCCATATTCTTTTCGAGTAACCAACTGGAAATTTTTCGTTCACTCTTTCTTTTTTTGGCCTTTTTGCTTATTTTTTTGTTTGGTTTTGTAATTCGTTCATCGATCGATGTTTCTGAAATAGGCTTTTCTTCTTTCCCCTCCTTCCCTCAATCCCGATTTTATAACTTGCCTGTGGAAAGTTCTCCGGTAAAAACGAAAACTTTGAAACTTTTCATTTTTGATTCCTTGATAACAGTTTTCAAAATCAAAGACCGTCAGAGCTATTAACAACGAAAAGTAGTAGCCTAAGTAGACCCCGGGTCCATAATGGCTAAAAAGCCGCCAAGGGAAATGTGAATCGCTGATTTTACGAAATTGTAAATTCGGTTTTCATACCCGTTTCCAAAGAGTTGGCTTTATGTATGAAATGAGCTGCTCGTGAGAACGTGCAATACTTATGAAATGGTTTTCTAAAAAAATGTGCATTATTTATAGAATAGACTCGTCATGAAAGTGTGTACACCATACACCGAATATCTGATAAAAATGTGAATTCCTTCGAAAATGTGCATTATTTATGAAACGAAAATCAACCTTGGGTATGTGGGTTTAATAACAGTATAAATATATAAATACTATAAATAAGGAAAGGAAAGAGCCTCGACAGACGGATAGAAAGAAAACGTTTTCAGTTAAATGAATATTACGTGCAAAATCTCTGATTTAAATTGTGCATTACTTATGAAATCAATCTTATATTAAAGCTATTAGATTAACACTGCCCTCACACTCAGGTAAAGTGGTCTAGCAACATCTTTCACAATTCGCATAACTTTCGAACCCCGTTCTCCCTCTTTCTCTATTTCTTCACGAAACCACTTTTGAAACTCGTCAGATTCTTACAGGAAACCTTTGTTAGACAGACTAACTCATGAAAAGACAGAAACCTTCCACTGGTATTGATGGATTAAGAAGCAGAGAGAGAGAAAGAGTCGGACAAAGAAGATTAAACTGAAGTAAACATTAGACGGAAAACGTAATCGGTTTGAATGTTGACTGCTCCTACTCAAGAGGTGATATGGGAGGGGTTTTTATCACCAAAGCGGTATTTTCAAACAAAAGAAAATGTTATTTGGGGCCCCAGGATTTGTGGTTTTTATATATTCTTACATTCCGTGTCTTCTTTAGACGTCAAAACCCCTGGGCGTTCCCCAACATCCGGGGGAAGGATATCTAAGCGTCGTTCTTTCTTTTTTTTCCCAACTTTTTGTTAACAGTAGCTCCAAGATTCTTTTTCGGAGCTTATTATAATTTTATGGGTTTTTAAGGGTCCTAGCTCCTGGATTTAAACCAGTTTATTTATTTTTATTTATTCAACCCAATTTTTTTCATCCATCTTTTCATTCCCTTTATAATACGTGGATTATGTGGGTGTTGATGGCGGATTTAGTTTTACCATTTTGGGAATAATTTTTTTTAAACACATTTCTCTAGAACCTTTTCCTTTTTCTACATATTATTATATAATAGCTTATATTTGTTTGTCAAATTTCTAATTGAAAGAACTGATAAGCAGTTTTTGTTTTGACATTTAAAGAATCATCTTCGTTAAAGTGTATTACTCAAGAACCAGCCCCCTTCATTATTGTGTACAGTATTAGCAAAGCGAACTTTACATTGAGTAGTGTGTACTTACGTAACGACTTCTTGATAAAAGGGTTCATTTCTTGCAAAACAAATGAAAGTGTGCACTACATATGAAATGAGTAGGAGTTGTTTGAAAAATCTTTCTGGTCTCTTTTTGAGCGATAGCATAAAACAAAACCTCGTTGCGTTTGTTTTATGAATTACTTAACCTATCTACTCTTAGATTTGTTTTAGAGTTTTTGGTTACTATGATGTAAATGTCACCGTCAAAACTTGAAATCGGACATTTTGAGAATGTTTAGACATATCCCGGGTGTTTTTCATTTTTTGTAAAACAAGACTACTTCCTTTACACCCTACAAACTATTCGTTATACTGTTCCTTCCTTAGAATTTGTTTTCCAATCACAGTTGTCTGTAGTAACTCCGTTGTCTATAGCATTATCCAATTTGTTCTCTGATATACTTATCAATAACCAAAAAAAAACCTTTGCCGGTAACACAAACATCAGAAACTGTTGACAAATAGCTAAACAGTCGGGTGCGAATGACACAAAAGGTAGGAAAACTTTGTTAAAAGCGCGTTAAAGAGAACTCATATCGCGTAAAAAAAGTCCGAGAGATAAATCGCTAAGTCTGAACACTCAACATCAAAAATGAGACCTGGATGTAGAAATATGACTCAAACTGAATCCTGTTTTTCATATTTAGACATATCTTTCCTTTAGCAGGAATCTCAAACTTTCAACGACCGTTTCGTTGATCAGGCCCTATAACCACTAAACCATTAACCCATCACCCCCCAACTCAAATCTAGGTAACTCTAATGTGTCTAATAATTTATAATATTCTTGTAAAAGTTGGGTCGACTATAGTTATAGCTGAGTTTTAATCCTAAGCAACCCATCAAGTGTGCAGTATTTATGAAATTAAGTCTCACACAAGGTGTCTATCACTCGTGGATAGTGGTACAATGTAGATTCATTAAACCAAAATTCTAAGGTTGTGGGTTCGATTTTTAATTGCATCAAATTTTCGTCTAACTATAATCGTGACTTCAATTATAGTTATAGTAAAGTTGAGTGTTAATCTTGTTCCTCACCCTTTTTGGGTATAACAGGATACGGGAGGAAGATTTGAACTCGCGACTATAACTTCTTAGTGTAGCTCTTAACGACTTCCCGCAGAAATTGGTCGACTAATTATTATTAAGTAATTAATTTTTATATTATAGGGAAAGACTTCCATCTAAAAATTACTTATTAACTGTAGATATATTAATACTTAAAATAGATTTATTATAACAGTTTTATGGGGCAGATGCTCAAAAGCACAAAAGAAATATCAGTTTTCAAAATGTAAAGATTGTTCGAAACACCCGGTATACAGTCCCTTGGAAGAACCAACCGCAAAAACCAAAATATTTTTTCAAAACAGTAACCCCATTTTTGTGTGTGTGTGTACATCCTCCGGGGCGATTCCCCAATGTTACTCTAACATATGGATTATGAAGGAAAATATAATGGGGCCCGACAAAAGTATATAATAAATTTTTAATAATTTTTTCCCATTTGGAGGACAAAGAAGTAAAGAGAAGAAAGGAGGATCCCAAGCACTTAACAATACATGTTTCGCTCTTTGGTAAACCGACATCAAGTTCCCAGCTCTGATTAAAGTTGACAGGTATCGGTTGGTGCAAGGAGGGACACAACAAAGGTTAAGGCTAATTTTTTATTACATACTATTCTCTACCCCTGCTCATGGATATTGACTCCATCTTTCTTTTCTATCAAAAGACCTCAAAAGAAAAAATTCGAATCAAGGTGATGGATTTTTATCAGATGGTTTTCAGAAAGAAAAGTTTTTGGGTTTGGGGATGATTTCATAAAAAGGATCCAAAAAAAAATTTTTTTTCTTTATTTAACGTCACGAAAACAAAATGGCGGCTTGCATAATTTTTTGTTTGCCCTCAATCAACAACATCTGAATACATTTCAAAAGGCGAATGAATAATTACTCAAGAATTTTTCGGGTGTTGGAAAACGAAACTGTGTTTCAAACGTACAGGAAATAAGGAAACTAAACCTACGAATTTTCACCTGAACCTTAAATTTCCAACCAGAATCTTAATTACAAAATAATTTAAATTATAGGAAAAATAATTAATTCCGGTTCGTTCGAGTGAATTCAACTTTACGAGGGTTATACTAATTCGGCGAAGAGCGGAGAATTGGCGGGCGGGGGTAGGATCGTGGAAACTCATCTCAAAAAACGGGTTTTAACATTTTCAAAATTCGAAAAGTGAGCTGATATTTTCAAAAAACCGTCCAAAATTTGAGCGAAGCTTTCATTCAAAAATGTTTATCTACCCCTCTCACGTCTTTTCCATTTTAACAAAAATAATTGTTATAGCAAAAATGAATTGTACTATTTAGACTAAAACCATTGTAACGTTATATCTAACCTTGATACACTCGTGGAAAGTTTGTGCAGTATTTATGAAATCGATGCCTGGTATAGAATGGATTTCCCAGGAAAATGTGCTTTATACATGAAACGAGTTTCTCAAAAATTGTACAGTGTTTATTGAATGAATTTGTCATGAATGTGCATTATTTATGAAACCAATTCTTCAAGAAGTGTGCAGTATTTATGAAATAAAAGAGTATTCAGGTTTATAAGCGGTAAAACTATTTGTTGGAAACGTAATTCTAACCTTGACCGACTGACAAATACAAAATATTTCTGGTTCAACACGTTGAAGACGGCGTAGGTTTTCTATATTGCGCCACCGGACGGCAGTACAAATCGTCCATATGCTTTATCTATAACTTAGTATATTTATACTCACTATACAGTTAGTATCTATAACTAACTAGTATATCTATAACTTTACAGGTAGATTGTAATAGACTTATAGTTTACCTGTAAAAATAAGCTTTTCAATTTTTCAATAAAAAAGTTATTTTTAATCACATGAAGTATTTTTCACCTAATAAAACTGTTATAAGACTAAAGCTGATGTGAGCCACCGGTGGTACATCATGCCGCCAGATAAAGCATTCGTGTATGAGCCACCGGTGGTATATGCCGTCCTCAAATGTTTATGAAATTTGATGTGAAAAATTTTACGGATACCCATTTATGTGTTATTTTTGGACACCCTCACGAGCATACATATAGACAGATACACTAACTACATTATGTAATTTCTATTTATTTTATACACTACAGCTATGAAATATTTAATGAAATTTCAGACAAACGCAGTATGCTGACTTTTAAAAATCAGTATGTGACAGAGAAAACGAATAAAAGCAATTGAAGACAAAGAGACTTTGAGTTATGCGACCATAATCATGATTTTGATATGAGTATATAAGTATAGATGAAGCAGACAAGATAAGGATAACCCGGAAATGTTGCTCACAAATTGGGTTCGCACATCGGACGGTTTACACAAATTACATAAAATCATTTACTACAAGAAGACTCTTCCCCCAATTACAGAAAAAATTTTTCACCGACCAAATGCAACCTGATAGGATTGTTCACATACCTAGTTACAAGCCTACAAAAAATGAGGCAGGTGAAGAACCAGAACAAGTTCATTTCATATTCGAAAAAAAACGATCGACGAAACCAACCAAACGAGGTAACAAAACCAACAACCAAGGTAGAAGTTTTTTTATAATTTAAACAAAACTATATAAGTAAATAAATAAATAAAACTATAAATATAGAAAAGAAAGAAATTTCTTGAAAGCGAAAAGAGAAAAAAATTTTTTTTAGATTTGTTTTCTTAAAAAAAGGGAAAAACGGAAATCCAACAAAGAAAATGATAAATGAATGGACATGAAGGAGAAGTGAAAGGTTGAAGAGTTTCAAAATGAAAGCTTCGTTGACATGTGAAAGCTTCTTCCATACTTTGTAAAGTCCTTTTCAACGGAAAAATTACGTGACTGGACTTTGGCACGAAACAATATTTCTTAAAATTTTTGTTCAGCTGTTTTCTTCAAAGATTTTTTTTTTACCAGCTTACTTCCCATTCGAGTGTCCAGAAAGAAATTTTTCGACAAGGATTTGGTCAAGTCGTGAATAAGGTTCGTAAATCACCAATTAATTTCATAAATAATGCACACTTTATTAATATATAGTAACGAAAACTTTAGTACTGTTCTCTTACTGTGCCTGACTGTAGAAGTTATGGTTACGAGTTCAAAACTCAAATATTGAAAATGTTTGCATGTTGTAAAGATTTAGGCAGGATGTGTGATTTGATTATGTGTTCTGGGTTTGATATTCAAACCAACTCATAAATACAGCACATTTGATTGAAGAAATCATTTCATAAGTAATGCACACTCAGAAGATTCAGAAAATTTTTTTTGGGGGGGAGAGGTTATTTATGTAAAGTGAAGGTGTTGAGAGGCGACAGTGCTACCATGTCTCGCCAAGCCGACGGCTCGGAGTAAAGAGGAGATAAGGTTTAGTTGTACTGTGGGCGTAGTTTTTTTAATATTAGTCGGTTATTGGTAGGGTATAGTTATAATAATTTGTTGTTAGCTAGTTATAGCCTGTATATTGATTACGGTCAATGTTCAATGGGTATTTTTTCTTTCTGTATTTTGCATAGAGATCAGACACCCAAATGTATAAGATGCGTGCAGCTTTTAAGAAGCACTCAACATCTGGACGAGGTTAGAGTAGACTCTCGTACTAATTCACAAATTTGACTTCAACCAAAAGAATAACATCGCTAACATTTACAGAGATACTTCTTTATCGTTTCCGCTCTCCACTTTTCCTAAAGGAATTTTTCCGGTCATGACATTTAAAGAAGAACAAAAAATTTTTTCTTTATTGTTTGAGTAACTAATAATTAGCTTTTGACTAAGATGAAAGCTCTGTTCAAAATAATGAAGACGGAAAATTGAAAAGATTCGAGCAGTCGCAAAAGGGCAAAAGCTTCCATTGTTGCAACATCGATTATTAAAAAAAAAATTATTTTTATTTTCTCACTCTCTTCTCCGATTGGTAGGAGGAATCATAAAAATCCAATCTTCAACTGCTAATTTAAAACGGATCTTTTGCTATCGTCAAGACTGATGCTTAAAACACAAAGAAGAAAATTGATTTCCGGTTTTATAGCTTCCAGATCCAAAGCAGTAAAATATAAAATTGAAAATAAGAGAGAGAGAGAGAGAGAGGAGGGGATGTCAAAATTATTTCTAGCATCAATCAAACTTCCCTTTTGTCAAAAATGAATTTTGATTTCCAACTCTTCAGCAAATGGAATTGAGCAAAATCAGCAAAAAGCAGACGAGAGAGACTTAGAAAGAAGAAGAGGAAGAAGATTGAGGATCTTAATCCAAGTAAACCCCGGAGAAACGATGATAAATAAATATTTCCATTCAAGAAACATCATGTATAGATATTTCGAAAATGTCTTCCGCTCGAGAGACATTCTCAGTTTTTTTTTGCTGATATGTTAGCGATTAAAAGAAAGCTTGGGAAAAAAGAGGATTTGAGGAAAAGCTTTTTTTCACAAAAGAACAAACTCTCCTAAGACATCTCGTCGAGAAATAATCTCTCCGTCTCTTTCCCTTTTTCATTCTTTGTCTCTTTCTACCTCTGGAATTCAAATTTCCAGCCCCAAGTGCAGGGAATTTTATTTCTAAAGATTCAGCGACAACTAACGGAAGAGGGAGCTTTTCCCCTACAAAATTCTCTTCCAAGCTTTCCGTTTTTATCTTTTCCTCCTTTTTTAAAGTAATAATGGTTTCCATTTTTGTTTTTCATTTTTCCCTCGTTTTTATTGTAGAAACTGTCGTAAATCTGGAATTTCCCTATCATAGTGAAATGAATTAGCTCTAAAATGGAGGAATGTTTTATTTAAAAATATATTATTTTAATATTATTTATTTGACCTGCCTCATTGGCTTATCAATAGTATATAAAGGTAGATGGTATCAATACTATTTTAAAAAGCTAAAACAAAAGGCTTTCGTTCGAAAAATTCATTTATGACTCTTCTCACTTCTCTAATAGACTACTTTTTTTCCTCTGTAGTTAACATTATAATTTTTGTATCATCTTTCTATTTTTCTGTCTTATTTAATACAGATCACAGTATCGACTTCCTCTTTCGTGGGAGAGGCCTCGTTTGAACTAGTCTCCACGACTATTACCGGTGGGCACCAGGGAAACCAATTATGAGAAAACAGCGAAGAAATCAGAAACAGACAGCGAATAGAGAAGTTAGAAGAGTAACAGCAGAATTGAAAGAAGTAGAAAAAGAACGATGACGGGCATAACTCGCCGTTTGCCAACGGTACAGTACAAGAGGGTAAGCAGAATATCTTAAAATGAATAGCTGACCTGGAAGGATCACTCCTCCGGAGTGCCGTGTTTAAATACAGACAAAGATAACAGAAAACTGTACGCCAATACCTTGGATAGATTTTTTTTCCCGTGCTAACAGCCACTTGTCACTAAGCGAGACATTAAGTAGTTGGTCTGTCTTTATATCTAGGAAACATAGTGTCCTTACCCCAAGAATAGCAACCACGCTTAGCTAGAACGAATAAAAAACTCAAAACCAAAAGAATTTGATTTAAGCGACATTCCAAAAGTATGATTTTGAAGTGGACATGAAGCTAAAGATCAAGGAAATGAGATAAACCACAACCGGAGCTGTTGCTGTTAACTCACAACTTGCAGAATGACGAACGGCCCACACGAATTACATAAAATTATGGAGCATCCCAGTTTAAACAAACCCGTGGACACTCTCCCGAAGAGAGAGGGGCTCCCCCGATGACCAGATAACAATTGAACGACCACATGAACAATAACGGTTGCCTGTGATAAACAAATTTTGGGTAGAATTCCTGACGCAAAAATAAGCAAAACAAGAAAACCGATGTTTACCGAGCACAATAGACCAAAAGCTTGTTTTATTAATAAAATAAAATAAAATTCAATTTATTGAATGACAGTGTTAAAAGATGACCGTCCATTAGTTAAAGAGTTACGCGGTCTCGTTCATCTTAAGGTGGTCGTGGAAACCGTTTAAAAAGCCAGCGGATAGCAAACTTTGTGCTGGATAAACATAAATAAAAAGTTCGCGTATGACCCGCGAAAATCTCTTAAAATAAGAAGACTTATACTGGAAACGATTTTTCAATTGAACGAGGGATTTTTTTTACGCGAGCATAACCGAATCCACGCATGAGTGCAATGTGATTTTGTGAATAGGATCATTTAAGCATTTACGGTATTGAAAGTCGGTCATATGTGAAATAGGCAGGGGTGCATATATATGCGAGTGTGCGCGCCCCGTACAAGTATGTATAAATATCTACTAATGTGTAAAAGGAGTGACCGACCTTGATGATCTGCGTATAGTCTTTGAAGGGAATTAAAAAAAAAGTTCAAAGTGGTGTCTTAAAATGGTGTCAGGTTCTCCGGTTATTTAACCAAACCTTCATTCGTCCCCTTCACCAATCAGGTATAAGAAAGAGTTTTGAGGTTCGTTAAGGCTTCTAGGTATCTTTTTACATTTTTTTATTTATAATCGTCTTTAAAAGGGGCAGATGCGTTTGTGTCATGTCCCTCATGTTACCTTTTGAATAAATTTACTTTTTTTAAAAATGGATACTTTTCGTTGTTCCCTTTTGGTGTCTTGAATTGCGCGATATTTCTTTTCCTTAAACTGAGTGATAGCTTGATGGTACTGATGTTACCCGATATTATTAAGGTTTTAATCCCGTTTTAGGTATAACAGGAATTGGGAGACTACTCCAACTCACGACCATAACTACTCTAATCAGTTGTGGAACCATACCACAGGGCTTCCACATGTACTCAAAATTTATTTGGTGTTCAATAATTTAAAAGTTTTTGTATTATATCATGCTTTTTAAGCAAAATGATAGTTGTGCATTATTTATGAAATATTTGTGGAAAGGTATGAAACGAATTATTCATACAAGTGTGCATTATTTTTGAAACTACACCAAGGAAAGACACCATTCATGCATAATGCACAGTTATTACTTATTAAATCGTCATCGAGGCTACTTATATTTATACACATACCCAAGGACAAAGGCGATGACCATGATTTCGGTTTTTGGAAATCTCTCAACTCAACTAGGGTCTTGTTTTCAGTGTGTATGCGTTCAGACACTCCAATTTATGGTATACAGAACAGATAGTAGAATTAGACAGTCAACAAAAGAGTTCGACTAGAACAAACAACCATGAATGGAACAGAAGGAGTGAGAAAAATATTGTAAATGACAGAACAAGCGATGGATCTCGCAGTTCAAGTATATAAAATAGGGTGTAAGTTGTAGTCAAAGAATACAAATAAACAAAAACTAGTTATGGTGCATGATTAAATGGCCGACAACACAATAGTATGACTTGGAAATTCGTAATTTGAAAACAAACAAAAAGAAATCATGTTTTACTTATCGTGATGAAGTCCGAAAACAGGAAAAAGGGAAATTCTCAAAGAATATTTCGTGAAGACATGCGCAATGAGAACATTTCACACTGATTAGGGATCGCTTTAGCATTCGGCATTTCCGGTCAGGAAATTAATATTCCAGCAAGAAAATTTTGAAAATTTTGTTTGCTATTTCTAACCGTCCTCATATATTTTTTTATATTGCTTACTAGAACTTGAGGAATTTTTTTTAGAGGTTTTTGGGTGTAAGATTGAGAAGGGTTCACACATTCTAACCCAAACATCCCAAATTTGTCGTTTTATAAATTTAAAGAAAAGCAGAACAACAAATCAAAAACTTCATCTAAGGTTTTATTTCATAAATAATGCACATTTTGGTGGAAAATTATTTCATAAATAGTGCACACTTTCGTGGAGAGTTTATTTTGTATGTAACAAACAATGAGAAAAGATCGCATTGATATCCTTCGTGAAAGTGTGCATTATTTATTAATCAAATTACTCATTAAAATGTGCATTATTTATGAAACGTAACCTTTTAGAGGGGACTTGTCTTCTCAAGTTAAATGTTTCAAAAACATTTTTTATCCTTTCCAATGAATATTCCCCAGACTTTGTCAAAATCTAGTTTTAATAATGGTTTTGCACACCAAATGTTAATTTTTTGAAATGCTGTTGATGAGTTACTGTTATCTATGAGTCTTTTGTACTTCCCCCTCAGAAACAAAACAAACAAATAAATAAATAATTAATATACATAAATAAAGGCAATTATCCCCGTCTTGATTTTTCTCTTGAACTACTCAGTATAATGTTTACTTTTCTGTGTGTTCGATTGTTTCTCCTTCCAAAAGGTTGTAGTCAGTCTGTTGAACTTTTAATTTCGGTCAGTGAATAAGAATAAGCAAAAACCATACCACCACTTTTAGATGAAAGCTGATACTCACAATTTCGCGAAAGAACCCACCAAAAAAAAACACATCAAGCTTTACGATAACCAAAAGACTAAAATATATTCAAGAAATGAAAATCATAACGAAATCCATCTAAAAAACCAAAACGTTCATAACAAAATGGGATTAAATAAAGAAAACCCTCCCAAAATTAAAGCTCGGAGCTTTTAGAATCCAAAAAAAGAGAAAACTTCCATGATCGTTTTAATAACGGTTACTTTTTTTTATCTCAATTTAAAAAGATACTAAAATAAAGTGAGACCGAGTTGAAATTCTCACGACTGAAAACTATATTTGGTTGTGGAGTAACAAGAGCTTTCGCTGTAAGTTTTGAGCAGAAAAAGCAATTGGAAATAATTTGGAAGGAGAAGAGAGAGAGAGAGAGATGAACGTGGATTAGTCTTTGAAAATGTAGGCCTATGTTTTTTTCGAGAAGAATGCTGGAGCAGATGTGTTGGGGTCGATTACCGTGGAAGCTCCCCTAACGATGGGCAGGGGGTGAGCTTTCGCTTCACTGCGCAGGCATTTTCCTCCCCCAGCAGGATGCGGCGGAGGTATTCTGGAAAATGGCGACTAATGGATCAATTTATAGGATTTTCTTTGTTTAAAAATTATAATAGCCTTGAAATGCCTCTTTAATTTTTTCGACAACGGCCTCCGAAAACTTTCGACTTTCAATATGGCCGACTTATTTAAGTTGTCCCGTTAGATTTTGCGCGAAATTTATTCTAAAATTAAAATCTTTTGAATGTTAATTTTTTTTTTAGTTTCTCTTTAGTGCAAATGATATTTGGATCGTCACCAAAACTTCCTTTTGAGAACTGGAAGTCGAGTTTGAGTTTGAACTGATTTGTTTATTCCAAAATTTTATTAAACAAAACAGGAAGATGGAAGCCGGCAAACGTCTCCCATTTTATGAGAAGTATTTAGAGACTAAACTTGACATAAGACTGTAGTTTACAAAAGTAGTTTTCATTCCTGATATTCTAAAAAATTAAAATTTTGAGGTGTTTGAGTCATAATGTTGTACTATATCGCAAAGGAAGTTTATTTAACAAGTCAGATCATTTTCTTGGACTGTAAATATATTTCCCGATTTGCTGTTGCCAGTGTGGCTTCAGGAGCCAATGTAAGAAAATTGTGAAGAATCACGGGGAGGCGTTATTTTGAAGTTCATTACGTGACTGACCTTCAGTTTATAAATAACATCAAACTCAACAATGACGATTTATACGAACCCAAACAAAACTTAATTCAGCAAAAATTCTTCCGAAACAAGCAGAATTTTTGAAAGTCGGATCAGTCTCCCAGAATCATCCTTTTCCGAAGTGATCACACTTTTGTTTTTCTTTTTAAGACTGACAAAACTATTTCAAGACAAATCCAATCGATTACAATCAAAAGAAAAAAAGAAGGAATTCTATTTTCCCACGTGAAAACCAATTAAAAAAGGAACACAAATAAATAAGGCTAACGAAATACCATCGCCGAAGATATAAAAAGACAAGCAGAGGCGTATCTAGTTATTGATCATGTCACAATTAAAAAACAAGAATTATAACAAGGGCCGAATCAACTTGAAGCAACCACATATTTGTAATTTAGACTCGTTTAAATAGCAATTAATCATCTCAGCCTCCGTTTTATTCTTTAATAAGGAAATAAAAATAAAAATCAAAAGTTAACGAGACAAATGTCACGTGTGAATTATAAAGAACAAAACCAAAAAGTCGGGAGAATATGATATGTGGTCGTGGAAAAGTTGAAAAACTTGTGAACAGGTTTTGGGAGCAACGACTGATAATCTCTCTCTCATAGAGTGACATGCATTTGTTACCTACTCTGTGGCAAAATCATTTCATAATTGGTTTTAGAAGGCGATGGTTGGATTAATGGCGTATTTTGTTTGTGTTTGGTATTTGGAAGGTGTTTGAATGGATTTAGTTTACATTTAAAAAATATATAAAAAAACTTTTTATTCGACGTGTTAAAACCCTTATTAGTTTATACAGTATAGTATAAAGTGTTAAATGGGCTTTATCAAAGCTTTGAGCTTAAGGTGGGCGTTTAACATCTTACTTAATACGTTTTGAATGAAAATACTTTTTTGTGGCTTCTCTTCCCCTCTCTGTGAGCAAAACAAAAGAAATTTTCGGTCGACAACATTACACGTTTTCTGGTTGGACTGTTCCTTCAATATTCATTCATTGTGTTTTTAATAATCACGACTTTTCCTTGTTTTTCATTTTTGAGGAAAATTTGAATCACGGTATGTGACTTACTTAACCGGTCATATTCTATTTGTATTTGTTTATAAGGAAATAGTCTCAAATACTCAATTTTGGAATTATAATTTACGTTTTATCGACATGTGTACTCTGACATCAATTACTCAGCACCTGAACTTGATTTCATAGCTGCGAAATTTCAATTTAGTTTGAACACAAGTATAGCTTTATATCTAAAGAACAGTGTCTCAACCCCGGAAACAGGATGATCCTATGTGACTGAAGGTACAGTCTAAAGCAGGGGTGAGCAACACCCCTGGAATAGAATGGAATAGAAGGAAAGCCGATAAAAGAAGAGGAGTGTAGTAATAGTAATAGAAAGTGATAGGAATAGGATAAGAGAAAATGAAAAGAAGAGGAAGACGAAGAGGTACCACTGAAGACGAAGAAATCTAAAAGTGAAGGTGTCTAAAATCTAAAGAAACTCTATTTACTATAACTTTCATTCAATCATAAAGAATATAAACAAATTCGAAGAGCCGCCAAATTGACTGGTCGCTGTAGTCCTGACGCTCACAATATTCGGCAGGTTTAGTATTGTCTTCCAAAACGATTCGTGTGTGAGTGTCTAAGATTTGGTAAAAATCAAAAACCGGATATTTAAATTGGTGAATTTGCAGAGGTAGTCGAGCCATTGATGCTTCATAATCGATTACGCAAACAGGTCTTAAAAACAAAATAAATTGGTTTCGAATAATAACGCCGACGGGGTGGCAACGGTAAAGGAGGAGAAGGGATCGGGGGGTAGGAGGTAGAAGGGTAGGATGGTAGAAAAGCGGAGCGGCGGTATAAAATGGGAGGTTTTGGAAATCAGCGGGGATGATGTAATCGATAATGAAAAAGCCGAATTCACTGAATCCATTTATATTCTTTCTTGTTTTGTATTTGTTCACCAGAATTTTAATTGCGGAAAATTTGTGCTCGATTTCTGCTGCGAAGGGTGTGAAGTCATACGAATTCGATTTTCAAAAAAATTTTAGAAAAATTTTTGGGGGAGAGGGGAGGAGATACCATCGTGATGATAAAAGAATTTGAATTAGCCAAATGTAAATGTTTCGCACACGCACACATAAATTTTCTTTTTTTCCCTACCCCCCAGATAAAATGGAAATTTCGTTTTTCTGTTTCTTTCTTTCTTTTCCGCAGGTGTTAAAAACAAAAATAAATATTTGGCAGACTGAATTTATTTTTTGTATAAATTTATACGCGTTCTGACACTTTTTATAATAATTTTATTTTTCCAAAATCACAGGCTGACATGTCGCGGAAGCGAGGGAAAAAATGTGTTGCGACAGCATGGCAAAAGGCTTGCGGTTTCACACAAACAAAGTTTTGATTTAGATTTCGGTTTTTTGGGAAAGCGCGGAAGGAGGAGGGAGCTTTTGGGCGGAGGGGGGTAAAAAGAGAACAAAGTGTATTCAAATGAAAAAACATCGCACAGGAAATGACGCTTTAGGTTTTTGGTTTTCGGAGCTTTTTCGATTGAAAACATCCGAAATCGGAAATTGCTTGGCGGAGGGAAGGGTGTACGAAAACTTTTGTAGCACAACCGGGGCTGTGTAAAAGGGATGCGAGTCTTGGGGTAGGTGGAATTCATCTTAGAAAGTTCCATCACAGGAAAATGGAAAAATGGATGATGTGAAGAAGGGAGATCTCCCACCATTATCTACCAAATCCCTTGTTCTTATCTTTTGTTGGTAACCCCTAAATCTGGACGTGATTGTTTTGGGGCTTATCGTAAAAATCATCGGGGGTAGCTTATGAAGATAAGTTTTACATTTTTTTGTTTTAGATTTTTCTAAGTAATGAGATGAGCGCTAGTATGAGTTTAAAAAATATATATAAATAAATATTAACAAACAAAATTTGAACTGATTTAAATTTTTTATTTGTTTAGCACGAATATTTATAATCTCAGAGCTTTTGAGATCTTCCAGCAAAGTGTCTCGGCGGGAAGTTTGCCGTCGTCAAATCTGATTAGGTTTGACTTCTTGATTGCTTCATATACAGAGTTACTGAGTCCAATTTAGATTTTCAGATTTATAGTTTTATAGATTTATATGTCCTATATTTTTTCTTTAGAAAGGGAGGGTTTAATTCCAGAGGTTGTTTAATTATCTAGCACCTTTCCGCCTCTTTCGACGAAAAGTTTTGGTGTTCGTCTAACACTAGATCAATTTACATGGTGTGTGTCTAAACTTCCCGGGAGGATTTCGGTATTTAAATCGCTTCTTCAGTACAAATTTGTATTAATCTTTTCAGAAACTTCATCCCGCCAGACAGAGTAACCAAATACAACAAATCATTCCGCGAACTTTTGGGATAGGTTCTGTTCAGCGACAAACGATTTAGTCACCATCGACAGTAAATTAAGCGTCCAATAAACCGTTTCGAAGGGATGCTGGGTGGCATGCATAAACGTAAGATTAATTTTTTTCCTTTCCATTCTCAGGATATTTTGACCACACGAGTGAGCACTGAAAACGGGAAAGGCTTTTATTAACTTTGGTTCAACCGAAACTAACAGTGCAACGAAGTTTTTTCACCCCAGCCTCAGAGTAAGTAATAAAGACATGGATTCAGAAGGTTGCATGATTTATGGTTTTGGAACGCAACAAAGAGTTACACGATATTATAAGTAATTTGCTACACGCCCAAAAAGGTTTAATCAAGTGGAAACGAGTGTGAATTTCGGTGCACTCGAAGAATGGGCAAACGTGTTAATTTGGGTGCTAAGGGAGGTTGGGGGGAAAGGGAATTTAGAATTACATCTGACATTCAATCTCATGACTTTAATGAATGCGATTCGGTAATAACTTATTTGAAAATGATCTTTTTAGAAAGGAAAGAGGTTCCATAAAAAAAAGGAGAGAGAGAGAACCTTTTCTGTTATTTTTTGTTTTCCACGCATCCCATGTAAACACTCATGCCCTCCCCGCCTCAAACCATCTTGAGAAAACGTAGAACTAGCTCACACCTGGCGCCTGCTAACGTTTCACCTTGTTAATGGATTTTCCAATCTCTCGGATTCGGTGCGTGGATTTGAGGGAAAGAGAAATGAGAAGAAGGAGGAGGAGGAGAGGTTAAAAGTTCTTGGGAAAAGCGAAAGAAAGCGAACGTTTTCCCTTTCTAATTTTCTTTTGCCATGTATTCCCTTCCGTTTTGTCATTACTTGAATCAAGTCATTGAATCGAGGAAGTCCTTTTTCTCTCTGTTCATCAGTAAACAAACATTAATAGGTCAACTTGAGAACCAATCCATTTGACCAAAGAGTTCCCCTCAGAGACCATTATCTCTGTTTTCGACCCCAGAGCGGGTTCTCTTGCCTTTCTTTTTTTTTCTTCTTTTCTTCGTCCTCTGATGACTTCCTCTCTAATAGTTTCCATCTAATTGCTCACTCGTTAGTCTGATTCTTTGATTTTATTTATTTTTTTGATTAATTATGCTTTTCGTTTGTTAGTTTTAACTAAGAGACTTGATTAATTGAGTGACTGGCGTGCGAATGTTTTCTGTATTGCTTGACTGAGATTCGTGCTTCAATCTACCTTCTAAGACGTTCGTCTTTACAACGAAATGCCCCTCCCCTCTGGTTTGGTCCTAACATTACTGGGGTTTTAGTTTTATCGTGTTTCTTTTGACAATTTGGCTGGTTCTTGGCCTTCTTTCACATTTCATAAACTTTCTAGACTTTTATGTAACATTTTTATAAACAAATCAAAGTACTTTGAGCTATACTTTAAAGGTTTTAAAACGCGAAACAGCTGCCCCTCACTAAAACTAAACTAACTTCTCTCGACACTGCTATCCACAGTTCGTGATTATTCAGCAGTTACAGTTTAACTATTAGACAAAACATTATGCTAAACTATTACAATGTATAATTTTCATAAATTTTGAAATATTATTTTGGCTATATTTGCCAGTAAGTAATAGTACATTGCTCTATGTGATACAGGTTATGTTTTGATTTTACAAAATCATAATAAGTACCGGTTCCTGAGTTGAGTTCAGCCGGAGTGTTTTTGTAGTTGTCATAAAAGAGTTAAATCATAGAAATATTTTACTGTAGCATATATCTACTTCCTTACATCAGCGATACTGATTGTGAGGAAACAAAATATCATTGACAATGTCTGTTTTTTAAATCATATGCGCTGTATTTTAGCTCAAAGTATTTTAATCCTTTTTGAAAAATTGTAGACTTTTTACGCGGTTTCTAATAAAGCCGGACAATTATAAAATGCTTAACAGTCGCCAATGTTTTAAAACAATAACTGTATCGAGTTTCTTTTTACGCGTGGTAACCACAAATCGGGTAAAAGGTGATTTGACTGTGTGATGGAAAACTTCTGAAAAATTCCAAGTTTTTCATTTCGGATCCATGGGTAGGAATCAAAAGATAAATAATGGGTTACAAATAGGTAAATAAATTAAAGCTCTTGAATTATTAAAATCCAAAAAAATTGGATTTCAAGTTTGACTGACCTCTTGAAGGGAAAAAAATATTTGAAAATAAAACGAGGAAAAAAAAACATAATTTTCCACATGGTTGGATGTTTTATTGTGCGACCTCTTAACTTCAAATTTTTTTGTTAATTAAAAAGGAAAAAAAGGAAAAAAGAAAAGCCGGGAAATCCAAGAGCGGTGCTTAGCGACGAATTTCAAGTATAATCCTTAAAAAAAAAATTTCAGGCGGGAGTTAAAGGGAAGAAAAACCGTCTGTGGAAAAGTTTTCCATTATTTCCTCCTGTCGCTTATCTATTCATAGAAGCTTTGACCAGGCCATGATTTCGAAATCTACGGCCTTTTCTTTTTAAATGTGGAAAAAAAAAATAAAAAATTTTTTTTCACGATTTTGTCAAGCACCTCTTCAGTTTTACGTAAGTTCCACTTTTTTTCTTTAATTTTCCAATTTTACCCGAGGAAAATTGTATCCTGTATGAATCACGTTCGTTCTTATTTTTCTTTTTCAAATAATGACCTTGGGTTTGTTTGAATAACATCTAATTGCTGATTTATTGTCGGTGTACTGCGCGATAATGATTGCACACTGCTGAGCAGTCACTCAGTCGAAAATGTCATTTTTGTTAATTTGATTAGTCTGAGGATGATTTTGGTTGCCCTACCTACCACCTGCTTTCAAGTTTGAGATTATAAGTAGTTGGTCCAGGTTGAAGGGAAGTATTTATCTAAGCCAGGTAGACAACCTTTTGAGTTTAGAAGAACCAAAAATTACAAAATTTCAAAGTTTTTAAACAGCCAGTCTTGTACTTCTGAACTATAGAACTACTAACACACCAAAAAGCAGCATTTGGGCCGAGCAGCAGGTTGCCGACCACTCACCTAGACTTTAGGGAGTAGTTCATTGTCTTAACTTTGTAAAGTTTAGAGTTAGAAATTTAGCTAGCGATGTGTCGGTTATTTATGTCTGTCATCGTTCGGTTTAGTTTATCTATGATGTGTTTACCCATTATCGGAGTCGAGTTCAAGCGGTAGTGACTCAATAAACTGTGCTGAGTTTGAACAGTTTAAGCTGTAGCTTAAGTTTTACATTTTTTAAATTGAATTAAAAATTTGTGTCTGCCTTGTAAGCGAATACTCTCTTTGTCTAAATGTAAGGAGTCTTTCATCGCTTATTGCCCTAAAAGGTCTCATCCTTTTTCATTATCTGCTAGTTAACTAACATGTGTCTTCAATTTGAGGTAATCGTCTACCAGTCGGTAGTCGGTTTAGTTTTTATAAAATTTTATCTAGAAAACAGATCAGTGTCATAGTCATATGAATCATGATGTAGAAAATAGGTAGGTAAAATGATACAGTAAGACTAGACAAGAAGACATATTAAAGACTTTGAGTAGGAATAAAGGATAAAGTATCAAGAGGATAGCAAACTACAATATAGTAAGAACTTAAGAAGAAGAGAATGATTATAATATTAGTGACAGTAATGAATAAAAACAAAGGATTAGAATGAGGAGTGAGATAGTTATAAAGTATTAATAGTACACCTTTTACCCGATTTGTAGTTATCACGCGTAAAAAGAAACCCGATACGGTTGTTGTATTAAAACATTCGCGACTGTTGAGCATTTTACCATTGTCCGGCTTTATTAATTAGGAAGAGTAAAGGTGAGAAAGGAAAACATTGGGACAGAAGTAATACAGACGAAATGTATAGAAAGAAGAGATGAATGAAGCTAATAAAAACCAGGTATTGAGTCTAGTAGTTTTAAAAAAATGATTTAATACAAAATGCAAACCACCGATACGCTAATGCTGGAGAGGCTTGTAGCTATCAATGGATGTGCAAAATCAAACCGATTATTGTCACTACAACCTTTTAGTAACGTCACAAGATCAGTCTCAAAGAAAATATCGAGATTTTTCTGGATAATAAGCTTCGAAAATCTCTGCTTTTGAATTGTTTTTGAGCTTTTTAACTGGATTCTGGGAAATTTTTTCAAACAAAATTCTAATTCTCTTAATTCGGTGAAGAGAAAAAAAAGAAGAGGAAACCTCCATTTTGAATTAAAAAGTCCTTCTTTAAAGATGGCAAGAGATAAACTTTTTGTCAAAAGTTATTTGTCAGAGAAAATTCTTCAACTTCCATTGTTCACTTTCAAGTACTCTGGGTGCAGATGCCAAAGAATCCAAGACCGATACCTTCCTCGATGATTGTTTGGGATTTCTTTTTTTCATAATCTGGTGGAGGATAATTGCAAATTTTTTTTTCGAGTTTAAAATAGAAAAGAGAAGGAGAGGAAGATAGTAGGAGGTAAAGGAGATGAAGATGATGAAGGAAAAAGGAAAATCTTAATGCTATTATGTATTAAAGAGGTTAAGTGTACCATTTCCATTTCAATGATTTTTTCAATTGAACTTTTATCAGAAATAGGATTATTTATTATGAAACATCTGTCCCAATGAGTGCGTGCACATGTTCCTATTTTATTCTTTTCTTTATTTTTCAGCCTGGGTTTAACATATTTTTGTAATAACGACCACTCCAAAAGTGCAGTCATTTTGTTCGCCCAACTATCCCTCTTCATTCATTGATTTTTCTCTTTCTAAAGTGATCCTTCCAATTATTTTCATATCTTGCACTCCTCAGGTGGGGAGTTTGAGGAATTCTAAAGGTGGGATTGTTAGGGGGATGAAAAGAACATAAAACCCTGAGAGAAAGTGCGGGAGAAAGATTAAGTACAGGTAACCGCCTTATAACGCGCTTATAACACTCAAGATTGGTGTATAGCAGAAACGTTATACTATGCAAAATCGCGTTAAGTGATGTTACTTCAATCTGTTTATAAATTTATATACAGTGTGCTCTGCTCTGAGTAACCGTATTTTGACCCATCTTGGTTTCCTGTGTTCTGATCTTAAGGCACCTGACGGAAGTCTAATTGTTTCTTGCTTAACTTGAAAGCTTTAGTAGGGACTTTAACTGCTAATTTTTTTTCTAACTCTGGGTGTTTGGGTTGGGTTTGGAAATCATTTTTTGCAACAATAACACCTTTAAAAGGTACCCATAAATGAATAGATGGCCTCGCTTTGACATTAACATTTTTAACTGATGATTGAACACACTACAAAAGGCCTGTATAAAAACTATCACCCCGACACAACTCAAAATTTGAGTTTTAAGATAAAAAAAAACGATTGGTATCAACTCAAACTGTAATGGTATTTGTGTTGTAAAAAGCTAAATTAAATTCTATCAAAATTAAAAAAATTTTCTTCTGTTTTGTGACTTCCCAAAACACCATATAACTCTGTTTGCATATAAATTTCATACCCATGTAAAACTAGAAACCAATAAAAAAATTTTTTAAAGCCACTTTCTTCATGTACGAAGTTTAAATGGTGTTTGTGGTTTGTTGTTAAACGAAAAGCCCCCCGTTTTAAGGAACCTAAAATCCGTAACTAAAAAACAAAGCCTTAAGTAAATCCAGGAAAGCTCAAGTTTCTAACCCGCAAACAACAACAAAAAAAAGGCAAAAAAAGTTAGTAGAAACTTACGCTAGGAATGTTGTCGTTGGTGCAAACACCCTCGGACAAAAGACGATCCCGAATCTCCCAAGCGAATATCGAAGGACATTCTCTTTTGTAATCCGCGATTTTGGACACTACAGGAGTTGTAGCCACCCGAGGCTTTGAACCTCCTATAGCTCTGGGCTTGATCGACCCAGTTTCATAGTATCTGAAACAAATCGTTTAAGTGAATTAATTAAAAAGTATGAATTTGCGGCTTGAAAAAATGCCAGTCATTAAGCTATTAACTTAGAATTTATGTCTTTACGCATTATGTGTAACTTCTATAAGTGATTTGGAAAGAATAAAGCGGACGGAACTAACTTCCAAGAGCTTGTATACGGTGTTGCGCGGTTAACAAGAAGTAGCCATGGTTTCCTCACGCGACGCTAAATTTCTTAACCGACCAGAACAAGAAGAAAGTTGAGACGAAGGAGATTTTTGTTTGTCATCTTACCTGCCCAGTATTTTGGAGACGCATCCGTTAGAGACCTGCAAGATTCGAGATATATCGCAAGGTCTAGCACCAGAATGGGCAAGCTCTACAATTTTTTGCCTGGTGCTGTCTGGTAGAGGACGTCCATTGACATAAACGCCTCCTAGTTGGTTAATTCCACTGTGTCCAGCAGCACTACACCCGAAGATGGTCGAGGTGTGAGCTAGAGTGGCTGCGGACGTGCTTGAGCAATGAAGGGAATCATCTGAAAGAAGAAGAAAAAAATATTTATAAGAATACGCAATACACAGAGCCCTAGAAAGATGTTGTAGTAATTAAATTGTTACTGATCAAAGTAGTTGGCAGGAAAGAAATCTGTATAAATTGAAGAGGAAGCAATGATGAAAGAAACTCCGTCACTGTCGTCAAGAGAAAAATGCCATAATAAAAAAATTGGGTAACAAAGAGTTAAGGGAGTTATGTATGTGTACAACGCGTTTACGAGTCGACACACCGCCACTCCTGCATGTAATGTCGATTGCTAATGCAATTTGAAGTGTAAGCGAGCGGAATCAACCCTTTCCGAGAAATAAACAACTTATATGTTTACCTTATCAGGCAAGCAACAAAGCAACCATTGTAAAATCCTTTTTCACGGGGCACGCCCGCGCTTTTTGCCCCCCGTTTGGCCAAAAGGTGGCTCAAACCGGGATAGGGTTAACATAGACAGAAACCCGCTTTTCGAAATTCTCGAAACTCACGCACGTCCCGGCGCCGCTCAGGGGTTTCCATGTCAACAAACACGGAGACGCCATTGAGGTGTTTCGCATCATCTAGACGGGAAATCTTTTATCTTCTCCTTACTTTCGCGTCCCGTCACAGGTGAAAAACTTTGGCCCTTTGCTGATTTTAAGCATCCTTTTCCCTCCAAACCTCCCATTTTTTGGTTACATGATCTTCTCACGCGTGAACTCAAGCTTCAAACCTTTTCCTGTTGACTTATTCATTGTAAATTTTACCACTCGGGTCGAGATATTGAATGTGTAGTCTCGGGGCGGGATACTAGAATAATTAGGATACGGATGGAAACCGTGAAATTTGTTATCCCTCGGGACGTAGCTCTCGAGTAAATGATACAAAGGAAAGGGAAATCTTTGTGATCGTTTCCCGGACTAGTCTAAATGTATTTTCTCTAGAATTTTAACACGCTCAAACGATCTGTGTCCAGTCGGTTGGTAAGAAATTTGCATAAAGCACACGAAATAAGATAAGCAGACTGGTAATGAGTCGTAGTGGTTGACCTCATTTCCCGCCGACTTGATTTATAGAATCGTTTTGAGCTTTTTTTCCCTTATAATTCCCCAAACAAAGGTTTATTTATGAAAGGTGTCGCATTAATTTTGAAAATTTATTAAGGAGCATAAAAAATAAAGAAAGATTATGGCGGACTATCATTATGAAGAATAAAAAGGAGGAGAGTGAGAGAGAGAGAGAGGGAAGAAATGAGAGGAGAGCTTTTAGCTGGGATTTTTCTCATCTGGAATCTTTTTTGTAATGTATTGCTCCTTGCACTCTTCCTCTCTTCAGGGATGAGAGTAAGAAAATTTTCCTCCTCGAGATTTCTTTTAAAAAATGAAAATATAAAAAGGAAAAATTTCCTTTTTTCCTTGGAATTTCTCAATGCATAACTTTTCTTTTATTTTTGAATACTTCCGGCTATATATAGTTTCCGTTTATTGACCAGTGGTATATTAGTGAGAATATCGTTTTGGGCTTTGTTAGGTTGGGTTAAGATTCGAAAGAAAAATTTTGAGAAACGAAGTTTTGAGCGTAAGAACGCTTACGTGTTTAATGGGTGTGTTACAAACCGCGTAAAAAAAGTCGTTAAAAACAAACACTCCGAAGAACGCGATAAACGTTTCGTGAATGCAAAGCTGTTTGCATTCACGAAACGTTTATCGCGTTCTTCGGAGTGTTTGTTTTTTTTTAACGACTTTTTTTACGCGGTTTGTAACACACCCATTAAACACGTCAATATTTTTCACTCTAGATAAACAACAAAATGCTTCTCTCGAATATTAAGTTAGAGACCATAGAGCTTTCGGGAAACAAGTTAGAACTTGCATTTGTGTTAGATTCTGTAGATTTTGACGCGCCTAACTTAAGCTAAATCCCGAAACATTATTCCGTTCAGTCAGGTTACGGTTAGGAATCAACACCGCTGTTGCTATCTACAGGTTCCAGGGCATAGGTGTAACTTAATGGTTGCTACCAACATGATTCTTCTCTTCTGAGTATAGAAAAAAATGAACTAATTGGTGGAAATTACCAACAATTCGGGATTTCAGAATCTAGTCGTAGAAATTCTTCGAAATCTTTTTACATAAAATGAAGATTTCGAAACTGGGAACGGAAACGACAAAACGGTTTTAATGACTCTTTGTTTGAAACTCATAGTCTAATAGTCCTTCGTTGAGTTGGTTACTTAGTCTCCTTGCTTTTAGTAGTTGCGTGGAAACTATTCTCAAGACATTATCTGTCTTCTCGAGTGTTCTACTTCCGTTTTGTCGTTTTTGTAGCCTTTTACCGACAAAATTTTTCGAAGGCTTTGAATTATTTCACCTTTTGGAAATCATTCACCTCCTCCTAATGACTATAAAACTGTTTTTGTTTATTATCACCGAGTTAACTACAACTTGTCTCTAGACAGTAGAGCAATTAGTGGTTTGTTTGACTTTCAGGATGGTGTGTATCTGAAGAATGGACCTACGCTGTCGATGTAGTCGAATCTAGTTAACATGTTTGTGCTGAACCAGAATATGACAATACAGTACTTTATTAAAAATACATAAGTTCATTTCATAAGTAATGCACACTTCTATACTTAGCTATTTTTAATAAATCTGTTAGGTTACTACTTTTGCTTTTAATTTTAGGTGGTAGGTCGGTGAAGGAGTAGTCAGAACGCAGGAATAGCAGTTTTGGGTCGTATATACCAATCCTATACCACATTCTGTTCTACCCTAGCATAAAATTGGAACTAAACTCAACACTAAAACTCAACTAACTTTCAGTTTCAGGCGATGTATAGTCTGTATGACAAAAATAGGATTTTGTATGGAAAACAAACCCGAATCTCAGTCTAAGGTCTTACCGGATAGCTTCGCTTCATGGATATCAAATCACTCAGCTTTGAATTGGCACCTGGACTACTACCTAACTAAACTGGACTACTAAATCAATTTTTTTTTAAAACCTTATTTTATAAACTCTAATAACAAAAATCATCCAACAAGAAATGATAAAATGATAGAACCAAGGTCGAAACATCACGGGGATGAAAGGAAACGAATTAAACCAAACTCAGTGACTGTCTTCAAAAACACTCTCTCACAAAAACCAGAAACTGTTTACAAAAGTATAAAAAAAACTGAAAGCTCTAAAAATCCATAATTAAAATAACGAACGAAATGGAAAAATTTCCTACAGAGCCCTTAAGCCACCACTTTCAACAGAAAACTAAAAATTAAAAAAAAATTTGAGATTGAAAAGGGAAAGAAAATAAAATGTAAAAAGCAATATACTGAAAACGTTAGGTTGTGAAGTGCGGTTTTTTAATGCAGCTCCTTTGAAATTAAAAGTTTATAAAACACTACCGCCACTACCACCACCACCACATCATCATCATCATCATCGCGAAAACCGGGGAGCTCAAAATCCGGGGAATGCGAAAGAAAAAGGAAGAAGAAATGTTTTTTTGGTTGGAAAATTTTTAAGATGTGAATCCGTTGAAAGAGTGACAGCCTAAAAATTGAATTTTCAAAATTCTTTCATTTCTCATTTTTTAAAATCCTATTTATTATTATCTTTGATGGCGACGATAATAATAATAATAATAATCATTGCTAAGAGAGGAAATTGATTATTAAAAATATGTCGACTGTAACAATTCGTATTTTTCATTTTTTTCCCTGTTAACAAAAATTCATTTTTGGGTTTTAAAAAATTCTAATCCAAGGAAAATGGCTTTTATCATTATTAATTTAACTTATAATTTGAGTAAGTAGTATAATTTGTATGTTATGATAATATTTATATTTTTTTGTGGCCTTTAAGTATGCTGCATATTGCTCTCTCCTCCTCTACTCTCTTTTTACCTATAATCTATGTCAGTGTTGGCGAACCTATGACACGCGACCTCATTTTTGATGACAGGCGCCTTCAAAGATCCTAACCCAAATTTCCTAATTCAAATATTTGTCTCTGATAACGGCCAGGGTCGGCTATTACTTACGTTAATAATATTTAATAATTCTGAAACCAGACATGCGTTTACAGACACAATAATATTGCGTACCAATTATACATATTAAAAATATTTATACGTAGTTTCAGTATTGATACAGTTCTGGTCACGAAGTTAGGACACCCTAGAAGTTTTGCTTTTCTTTTTACTGGAGTCTAGTTCTCCCAAGGAAAGAACTAGGAGGGGAGAACTAGAATTCAGAAATATCTACGGGGCTTCCTGAATTATACGTGGGACTTCAACCAAGAGATAAAAGCCCGGATAGAACAAGCCAGGAGAGTCTTCATTAAAATGAAAAACCTGCAGCTGACAAGAACCTGGATCCCCCTCTGCTATGTCCTTCCTGTGCTTCTATACGGCAACAAGGGATGGACGCTAACCAGAACACTGGATAAGAGGATCGAGGCGTTCGAGATGTGACTTTACCGCCGAATGAGCAAGGAGACAGAAGTTTTCTTTTGCATCAAACGACGGAAACTTCAGTATTCGGCCAAAAAAGTATTGATCAAAAATGGGCAACACTGGCTCCTCTCGATTAATTATGGAAGGGAAAGTTGAAGGAAAAAGGCGACCAGGCAGGCGGAAGACTTCGTGGCTGAAGAATATGCGGGAGTGGTTCCAGTTGGACTCTGCCTCATTGTTCCGAGCAGCCACCACAGCCCGAGCATATGTACCTTGAGTCTTTACTTTAGGTGCACCATCAAAGTTCTGTTTCTGTTTTTTTCAAAATTTTGACACCGAACTCAAAAGGTTTACCATCAAGATTCATCTATGTACTAGTACATGTATGGCGAACGTTTTTCACTTTTCGTGCCTCAATTTAAAATTAATCTGAGGTAGATCATCCCCGAATGTGAATAGCTTTTGCCAGTTTGTAATGTTCACAAAAGAAGAAACAAAATACTTTCTTTAGGTGTAAAAAGACCTCAGCCCCCAGTCTGTATCGAACACATACTAATTTTTTTCATGTTTTAGGTGCCCGGTTCTTCTCCAAACTTCTTCCGAGACATATGATGATATAATACTATGATGTCCTAGCGAAAAGACACAATAAAAAGCCTAACATTTAATCTAAAAGGAGATTAAAGTTTAAGCAAAACCGATTTCCGGTTCATTATGCAGGTCTTAGTGGGAAAAAAATCCTTCTTGAAATAAGCTTGTGGTTTTAGTGTTGAAAGGCTTCATCCATACGAGAGGGAGTTGGTCAATTATCAGTCAATAACCAATGAATTGCTAGAAAAATTAGGTTGCTGAGAGGGTATGCGGTCGCAGTAACAACAAAAAAGGTGACAAAGGTAAAAATACATGTACGAAATGAACCATGACCAGACAGAAAAGAAGACTGTGAATAGAAAGTATAGTAGAAGGTATCCAGTTGGACTGGAAAGGGCGAATTGGAGGAAAATGTTAGTTTCAGTTTGTTCATCCCAAGAATCCTGTTGGCCCTGTAAGAGATACTTAAGGTCGGTCTCGAGTTTACAAAAGTGACCTTGAAGTCAATATTTGCAGTCTCGGAAATCCCGGGAGAGCCGGAGAAAAAGGAAATTTGATTTTTTGATGGACCGAAAGTGAATCTTCCAGCTTTTGATCAAAGAAAGGTTGAATGATTTTAATTTTAGATGAAAATCAAAATTTAACGGAGTGACGCCAACGCCATTATCGACATTTTTTCGGAGGACCTTTCCTTTCTTTTGCCATTTCTTGTGGATCTTTGACTGAATGGAAATAATGATTCTGATCACTCGGTTAAAGTTCGAAGAGTCGTAACAATCAGCAGCAGTTACATCTCGTCATCAGTTCAAAAGATACAAAATTATATTTCTCTTCCTTTTATTGTTGGCTGCTGTCGTGGGAGGAATTCTACTGTCAGGAGCTTTGATCGTTTTCCAGGAACTCTGTTTTGAGTTTTTCTTTTTCTCTTTTAATAAACGTTTCTAGTGGTTTTTATACCTTTCTACGAAAGGGTTTTGCATAGTCATTTGTCAGAACTCAGGAAATAGTGACCGACTCCTGGGGGGAATTATAGCGGACGGATGTCAACCGTTCGGACGTTTCAAGGGTTGTATAGAAAAAGACGTACGTTCGACGCATTCTTCTTCTTCCTTTATGACTAATAAAGAATTTCTTTGTACAATAGTTGGCATGATTCAAGGGTAGAAATGGGTCTGTAAGACTTATATTTAAAAAGCAACCACCCCTCTTCCAATCTGTGGATAACAAGTGAACATTGTCAAAGCAATTAGCTGACTACGTAACCATAACGAGAGCGGAAAAGAGGAAAAAAGGAGAGAGAGAGAGAGAGAGATAAAGAAAGAGAAACGATGCCGAAGGCAATTAATATCTATACCAAGGGTAGGAGAGGAAAGATGTGCAAAAAAGCGATTGTCAAAGGAACAATTTGTGGTATTTGTCGTCACTAAAGGGTGTGACTCGGAATGTAGTCGGAGGTGCGGGTGGTTTGGGGAGTTAGGTCACGTGCTCTGCACTTTGATCACATTTTGAAATATATATTAAAGAATTCTAACTTATTTAAGATATTGCGTAATCGTAACATGTGCTTGACACGAGTCCACGGTTCACTGATCAAAGACCTCGTGTTCAGCGACATCTGTAATTACAAAACTTTTTTTCCCTTCATCTCTACCCACATTTATACATACATACACATACAGTATAATACGAATCAAAAGCGAAGTACACGGACCGACAAAAGGGATTCTTATTAATGGGCTCTGCGCAATGAAATTGTTCGAATGAAAATTTTTTTCTTTTCGTCTTTGTCGACGAAGACAAAGAAGGGGAACCGAATAATTAAGGAAATAAGTCTCCATTCTTCACCTTTCGAGTTGAAACTTTCAGATAAATTCTTAATTAATGAAAAATGTTTTCATCAGTGACGGAATCAGGGGAATCACTTGTCACTTTGAAATGAGCCATTGACATCATGTTTTCCCCGAAATTCAAAAAACTTTTCATTTACAATAAATATTGATTCTTTTGATTCGAGGAAACGTATTGTTTACATTTTAATGAGTTCTTGTAGTATACAAAGGAGACAAAACGTATCTTCTGTGAATAATGAGAAATTTCAAAGTACATTTGACTGTTAATGTTAGTATAGTACTCCTGGCTATTAAGCCACGTTCAAATTTCCTCTTATTTTTCAGACATTTCGACTTTTCTCTCATCTAAAGGCATCTTCAGTGTTTGAAAGGTTGGTTTCGTAGCCATAAGTTGTATACTAACACTGATAAACAGCCGCGAAGATATTAAAACTCAGTAAAAACTTCAAATTCTGAGAAAGAGTAAGACAAGCTTACAACTTATGCGAATTTTCTCTCGTTCATCTCTCTCTCTCTCCTCTCTTTGTGAAAAGATGTCATCATTCAGCTCAAAACACAATATTTTAGGTTACCGGAGAGATGATTCGTAGCTTAAACTTCGGATTTTCAAGGGAAACAAACCTGATTAATTCTCATATTGAGTATAAAGCTACGATTGTTGTCGGTCGAATGATAAATAGGCAGGAAAATGACGACTGAAATTAGTATCATTTAATTATCCATTAAGTTGAAAGCAGGCGGGCAGCTAGCCAGCCAGCCAGAGCAGGGATTATGGATCGGAAATGACGAGGAAGGCCAAAAGACAAGCAGGGGAGGAAGAGAAAGAAGAGAAATCGAAACGAGATTTGGTATTTCGTCTTGGATCCTTTCCGTTTTAATTTCATAGCTCAGGTAATGTTGCTAAGATATTTTCATTCTTTGATTCAATGTGAGTTGCCATCGATCAAATATTTTTTCATCAGGGGAGAGTTTCAACAAACCGTCGCTTATTCCTCACTGACGAAACCCATTCCATTCCAACTGGAAGAAAGAAATTTGATAGCGTTTCATACAAATTTGACGTTTTTTTTCTTGTCTTCTCCCATAAAGGTTTGATATCAATATAACCCGCCTTCTCTCACAATTTGTCGTGTTTTTTAACCTGAATAATGTGCAGGTATCAGGTATCGCTGGAAAGAAGTCAAAACTTGAACTTTGTACCCTACTCTGAAAACCAAATCATCACCGCCACCTCATTGTCCGGTGAATTTAGAGTCAACAAACTCTTCGGATTTGTTTATAAAATTTTTAATTTGAGAGAGTGGAACCTATTGTTTGATTATGGGGTCAGGTCTCATTTTACGCGTTTTATTTTTAAATTGGAGGGTTTTAGAAAATAAGAAATGGCATTAGTGACGTTAAAATTTTGGCCCTTTCTAAGTTAAATTTTGGAAAATTGGGGGCATTGTCTTTTACTTTGTCCAGACTGTGGCCTTCTTATATAGCCAAAGACATTCTTTGAGGACTTAAGTTTGATTTGAAGAGATTTTTTGGATATTTATGTTAAAATTTAACCCTATAATATAATATTAATATAAGACACAGAAACCCGCCAGGGCAACCGGTACTTAGTAGCAGCTAAAGACACGTTACATGTTCAAATTCACTTTACATGTACACTTTGGTTACTTAAAAATTTTTGAATAAATATGCTGTAGCTTTCTTACAGTTATTTACTTCCGTAACCTGAAGAATTATTTCCCAGTTCTGTCCAAAGCAAACGTCAGTACACAGGAATGTCTTCAGCTACAAAAGGAGACGATACCTCTGGACAAGGTAAAAGGAATTTCTCTTACCCAACCAAGAATTCGACGTAAGTGATCTGATACCCGTAACGTTCACATTACTAACATAACTCCTAACAGCAGTAAAAATTTCAAAAACCTCGAGAAAGACATTTGTACCTTTTGAATGTAAAATTTGTTTAGTTTCGATCTAATCTTTCATGGCTTCTGGTCACCGCATAAAACGAAACACTGAGTTCTTAATGAAGTCTTGTTTTAATCGAACGATGGTCCTAGAAAGGTGATAAGTACAGAAGAACGAGAATATCGGTTTGGAAACCTTAGGAGAAAATTTAAAAATTTTAAAGTTTCAGATTTGAAGATAAAACGCATATAACGAGATCCTACTAATAAAAAAACGATTTTGCCTGGTGGAGAGAGTTCAATTTGGTTGAAAATTTTGGTTTCAAATAAATACTTTACAATTTTCAGAAGTTTTTTTTGGCAGTCTCCAAATTTAAGAAGGTTAGTGACTTTTCCTTCATTCTTTTAATTTATGGTCCTTCTTGGAAATAATATCAATACACTGAATGGCTTGTAATACAATAAAAGAAAGAATAAAAAGGTAAAATAGGAGATAATAGAATTGTTATTTTTAAAAGGTATTGTAGTGGTTAAAAAGGGGTTTAAAGTTTTGAAAATTCCATAATTTTATTGTTCTCAGGACACCACCCCCATGACAAAGCCCAAAAGTGGCGCAACGTGAAAGGCTACTGAACTACTCCAAACGGTAGGGGTCAATAATCTCGACTTTCTCAACCCTACGTTGGATATCATTGTCCCGCTGCTTGTTTGTTGTTAATCTCTGGCATTTTTGACATTTAAATTTGAATTTACCCAAAAATTGTCTGTAGAAAAAGAAGCTCGGATTTTTAAAATATCTAATTTTTCGTTTTCTAATGCCCTTAGAAAATTTGGGGGGGAGAGGAGGAAATGCTAACAGAAAAAACTCACCTTTATGTGGCATCTTCCAAAATGCCTCAGCACAGGGCTCCCTGGCCGAACCCGCCAAAGCGAGGCTTGCTCCTAACAACGTTTTGTCTGCTGTCGTACGTGAACCTCGTGAGGAAGAATCGGCCTCCAAGTGGCCGGCTAATAGCACACTCGCGCCCAGTGTGCCGTCGGTTACTTATTCCGCAGAGATTCTGCAAACAAACAGAAACGTAATTTTGAAAAAAATGAAATAAAAGCGAATCTCGAGGAGCGTGTTTGTCTTTAACAAAAGGAGACCACCGAGACAGTCGGAAGAAACGGTTAGAAACCACGGCAGTAGGTATCAGATTGAATGAGTTGACAAATTTCTGATTAGCAGACGCGGTCAAATCGTGATGTTCAAGTTAATGAAGTACAAACAGGTGACACTCGGAAGATTTCACGATGAAATCATCTGCAGCCGTACCTGACCTTCGTTTTAAGGAAGTGAATGTTTATTTTTCCGTTTTGATGTACCTACCAATTTAAATTAAAACATTCGCTATTTCTTTTGTTATGGTTTACAGGTACCCGTAATCCAAAGTCAACATCTTCATCTGGAGAGGCCACATGGATCGTTAGCCACGCGCGCCAGAGAAGATACTTTACTTCCCGGTTTCTACATCATCATCATTTACAACAACAACAACTACAACATGCGTTTTCTCTTTGTCAGGCATCTTAGAACGTACCGCCAAAATAATTAACGTTTGATGAAATGGTAAGTTGTTGGGGGTTTTTAAGGGAAGGGAAATAAAAGAAGAGAAAAAATTTTCGGTGAAGTCTTTGATGTCGGCTGTACACCAAGGAGCTCTTCAGATTCACCAAAAAGCTTTTCATTGCATTCAAACACAGGCTGCTGTTCAATTATTTTCCTTTTAATAGTATCTTTCCCTTTTTCCCCATGTCTTTAATCCTTCCGCTTTCCTTTGGTAAAAAGGTTCAACCAATTACACTTTGAATGTCTTCCGTTAATTTGAAACGAGCATTTTGATTTTGAGAAAATTTTTTTTTTGCTTTCTCCGACGAGATTCGAAATGTTATCGAAAATTAAGGTTCACGACAGATTTCTTTTGTTTGTTTCCAACCGAAACTCAATTTCCTCTAACTAACAGGAGACGTAAGAGCGAACGATTTCGGGAAACGTGAAAGGGATTTATGAAATAATCTCTTAATTAAAAATAAATCCTTCGTTAAAATAAAATTCTTATTTGGAAAGAAAGCTCGACGGACAGAGGAATCCGTCAGTGAGGGAAAAACAAAAGCTTAACTGGATGTCTCGAAAAGGCTCCCACGTAGATTGTAATCGATCTGCCTTAGTGTCACAACTTTCTTTCTGAACGAGGGAATTGTGATTGTGGATAAAGTTTTGCTGTTCGTTTGATTGTAGTATCTCAATTTGCTTTTAAAGTATCAAATGTGGAATCGAAATTAGGTTGATGAAAAGTTTCTATACCTGGGTTTGGCGTACGTTTTAGAGTATTACGACTCACCCCCTTTTTATTGTAGTAAATGGGTTAGATTTGGGTTATTAACAAACACGAATACTAAGTTTATAAACATGGATCTGAGTTCAAACTTCCGTCGGAATCGCCAAACTTGAACTTATAAACAATAAACAATCTTAATATCAGCATAAAACTCTTGACTATTACACCTATCATATTTCAAAAAAAATGAAAGACTTTTCTTTCACCTTTCCCAGGCGTTTCTCCTTTTCTCTAAACTATAACCAAAAGATATACTCTAATATTAATACTAACAGCCGGGAAAATCTTAAAATTCATCATAAACTTCTCTTCGTTTCAGGTACTAACCTCTTTCCTTCTCTTATTTGTCTTCTTTCTCTACTTTTTGTTGTGTTTCTTTTTATATCTTCTTAGAAAGTTTCATTCTTCCCGTGACTATGTCAACAGGCAATAAAGAGAACGAAACCGTCGGTATTTGTTGTAGAAATGATTCGGTGTTATAACGCATTCTTTAAAATTTATACAATTGCAACTCAACTATATATATGTGATTTGGTGGTTTGTTGTTTATTTATTTATTTGGCTATGGTTGGTTTATTGATTTATTGTTTACCGCATATTATTTATTTATTTGTTGAACTCATTATAAATCGTTCGTTTATAATTACTTTAGTTTGTATAAAAAGGATATTGTTACCCGAAAAGCGTACTCATTTACAAAGTTATCATATCATATGTACGTGAACCTTTTATAAAATTTACGCCATGATGCAAACCTAACAACAATAAAAACATTTACCACCCTGACACTTAATGAAGATCAACTATTAAATACATAACAAATTTATTTATTTATTACAGTGCTACCAAGTCTCCCCAAGCCTACGTTTCTGAGTGGCAAAAAGATAAGGTTTAGTTGTACTAATAGTGTTTAAACTTTCGCGGTTTCCATAATTTATATACACATATAAAATTTTTGGGTTTATTAGTCTTACCGAAACCTTGATGATGCTAACACCTTAAAGTTAGCGAAACGTTGGACATTTTTCTTTTTCTCTGTTGAGACGAGTAGTGCTCTGTGCTTTTTTAGTGTTTTAAGGGCTGTGCGTTTTTGCTGAGACAGTGACGCGGTTTGTGATAAACCCAAAAATTTTATATGTGTGTATAAATATTGGTTGTACTGTGTGTGGTAGTTAGTCTTTTAATATGTGCTTAGTTATGTATATTGTTTGGGATTATGTTTATGTTGGTGTTTATAGAGCAGTGCTTGAAGAAGGCAAGCCAAAATAAATATGTAAAAAATAAAGTTTCATGAACTTTGGAATGGGTCAAGAAAGAAAATCCGAAAATTAAAAAAAAATGACAAAGCCCGCGACGAAAAGGAAAATGAGAGGGAAGATAAGAAAGAAAAGATAAGAAAAGTAGAAAATTTTGTCAGTTCCACCGAAGCCTGTGACATTTTTTTTAAGGTACCCAAATCTGGCCAAATCTTTCCAAGGTTTCCTAATTGACTTTTCCAGTTTTGATTTTTTTTATCACTCTTCGGATTATTCAGAGTTCTAAATCGCGTGAAAATAAAAATGGGCGGAATTTTTTTTTGTTCTTAAAACTTCCATGATTTCAAATGCAAGCTTTAAACCTCCTTCTTCTCAACCTCTTCGCCTTTCTCAAAAGGTTTTCCGCTATTTTGTCAGTCTTCAAATCTGGAAAATACATTTTTCTTTTTGTGCTCTAATCTCGAAAGTATAAAAGTTCATTCCCGTGACCAGTCTTCGGGGTGGTTGTTAAACCCCATGAGGATCACGGCTACTAAATTTTGTGGAAGTTCAAAAACAGAAGATTTTTTAAAAATTATAGTTAGTCCGAGTTTTCTGTAACTTTTTCCTTAAAGTAACTCATCCATCTGTATACTTGAGGTTTTGAAAAGGAAATTTAAAAAAATCAGAAACAGGGGTGAATGCTCTCTCTCTCTGACTCTCTCACTAACAAATTAATTTATACCTGAGTTAAGTTAGTATTTTACAATTCAAAATTCTTTTTCTATTCAAAATATTTCCTTCCCCAATTTTATTAAAAAGTATCTACCTCAAATCTACTCTAGATGAAAGAAGGGAGAAGAAAAATTATCAAAAAATAATTTTGACCCAAAATCGAAAGTAAACCAACAAACTAAATAAATAAAATAATTGTACAATAAATAAAAAGGGCGAATCGGACGAGATACTTTGCTGTATTTCATTTTTTTAGGAGCTTGAGTTAAGTGTCACAAATAAAATTTTCTTCTTGACCGTCTTTGGGAATGATACAAACCGTTGTTGGATGAAATTAGAACACCCCGGCAGCCAGCAAAAGGTTTATGAAAGACGTGACCTCATACCACGACGATTATTAATAACTAATTACAGACTTTTATGTAATTAATATTATGTTCTATCGATTAAGATTCAACTTGGGTTTATAAATAGAAAATGGGAGGTTTTTGCGTGGACCAACACTCTAAAATGTCAAAGCTTCCTTTGGAACAAAAGCCATGATTTTTTTGGATAATTAGGGTGTTGGTCCAGATATAACCTCCCGTTTTCTATTTATAAACACAAGTCAAATCTTAATTGAGGGGACAAAATTTTAACCACATAAAAGTTTATAATTAGTCATTAATTAATTTCATGGTGTAAAGTTACGTCTGATAAACCCTTTGCTGGCTGTCGGGGAGTCTTTGTATGCTGTTGTATTCACATCAACACAACGGTTTACATCTTAAAATAGACGTGCAATGGACGAAACGTGGTATAATTAAAAACGAAGAAGCGATATAGTACAAAATAGTTTATAGTTTGAGTTTCAATCCCGTTTTCGACCCTCGGTTATACAAACGACACTACAAAATAAGAGTGTGGAGAGGACATAGATAAAGACGGAGAACAGGGTGAAAGAGAAAGAAGTCACTATACCAAAGGAAAGTCATAGGAAAACCAAAAGAACCAAAGACACGTGTGGAAGTGGTTTTTAGAAGTTTCAGGAATGAAATAAAAGAATTTATTACAGGGAAGTTATCTATGGATAACCAAAAAGATAATACACAGAAGAAGAGACACTATTTCACTGGATGAGACACTGCTAAGCTTTTGATTAAAAGAGGGACAAGTCGGAGATAAAAATTAGAAATAAAACACAAAAAAGTAGGAAGAGAGCAAACTATACACAAGAAAAGTTAAGTGAAGACCAATCTACTAGAGGGTTTATAGAGTAAGGACTCACTACAAACAATAATTGTGATAGGGAGACAAAGAACGGCAAAATCATGGTTTACAAATAGTTAAATTAGAAAGGAACATACATAGAAGAAGTGACTGTATACTATATTGAGGGTTAGACAGTTACATTCGCTGGTTGAGGAACTGCCAAGCTTTTGATGAGCACAAGGAGATAAATAGTCTGAACTTATACTTTCGAAATGAAAACAACAACTTCTTCAAATGACAAAAGGAAAACCTTCATCAAATATTTAAACCAAACACCGAACCTTAAAACATCCCCCGAAAGGAATAGAATCAAAGGAAGTAGGTACGCGTGCCAGGAGGAAAAGAAGAAAAAAGAGGGCGGATATCAAGTGTCAAACACTTTAACACTTTTTTGTTGAGCTTTTATTAGTCCCAATTTATATATTTATCAATAATGAGTTATATAATATGATATATTTAGTTAATGAGCCTCTTATTATAAAATAGAGGGGAAGAAAATATTTCCTTAACTTTCATTATACCAAGAGTTATTCCCCGCTGTATGAACCATGTCTTATCTGTTTTCATTTCTCTATCACTGGGGTTGAGTTATGGATAAAATAAAATTTTTCCTAACAACCCATTTCCTTATTAAATTTAAAAAAATTAGAACTTATGTCTAATTTTATAAATTTATAAATTAATAAAAGGCTTCAGTATTGTGATTTTTTGTTAAAAGCGGTGGGTCACGGTTCCGTCGGAAAACTGCTTACATCGAGAATTCGTGTTTTCCCGGTGAAAATTTTTGAAAATATATAAAACTTCCACAAATCGGTATTAATCAGACTTTTTGTAAAATTTTCTAGAGATTATCTTCTCTGCTTTTTAAGACTTTTTGGTTTTCTGTTGTCTAACCTAAGATTGAGTTTGTTAGTCAGAGGAACTCTTTTCAGATTTTCTTAACACTTTTTTTTCCAGCTCGGTTACTTTGTTTCAATAATTTTCTTCTAAAAATTACATCGAGACTTTAATATTTATGTCTAAAATTTGGGTGTACGTCAGATGTCATGTTATACACATATTTTGCTGAATGAGAGGTAGAAGCTCACTGTACACATGTTGGAAAGTTCAGTTCTGGTTTTTTAATACAATTGGCAAGGATTTCAAGAACCTTTTCCTCAATTTTGGTTTCCGGAAACTAATTTCAACGAATTCTAAGATTTGGAAGGCAATGATTTAGACTAGATGAGAAAATGAAGTTATTGATGAAGAGAGATTAGTGTACTTACCTAAAATAAACTCTGTTGCGTTCCAGCAACGTATACGACATAAGAAATGAATTTCTGATTATTTTATCTGTTGACCGATTCACAGAAGAAAATTTATTTTTATTAACCGCACACACACTTGTCACTGTTTCTATAAATTATTAATTTATTTTGTATTGAAAAGAACTAAACACTTGTCACTTTAGGAAAAAAACGGAAACGAAGAGTTATTATCGCGAAAAGGATGATCGAGATTTCGCGGTCTAATTTACGCGTCGGTAAGGATGTCACTTGCGCCCGCTCGAAGACATCATAACTCACGGGATTTTCTCTTAAAAGGATATTTTCCAGCCGGTTAACAAGTTTTCTTTTTTTCCGGATGATTTCCCGGTTAGTCGCCTAAAGTATAACTCGTCGAAAAACCATAAAGTATGTTTTTCGGTCGGAGTGATTTTGGATATAAATTTATCGGTTGGTGAGTTTTCGTACACGGATGGGTGGCTCTTACCCGTTCACATTCACGCTTGTCTAGTCTCCCCCGTTAGATATCTGAATGACCGGTTTGGTGGGCCGTGCCTTTCACACTAGACATCCTTCAGCATAGCTTTTACACTCTCGCCTTGCATTCCGTGCCTTATCTTTCACGTTATGGAAGAGAGAGAGAGGAAGAAGAGCACAACTACCGGTGGTTGTTATTAACGCGATGAGGTAAGCCAAACATGAGAGAAATGAACCGATCTGGAGTCGAGGTTTTGGAACTCTCATTTCCAGAGCCTTCCGTTTATGCGTTACTGAACGAAACGGTATATCTCCAAATGGGATTTATTTAAGACCGAAATAATTAGTCTGAGACAGAATGCGTAAGTTATTAGAGTATTCGAACCACTGCACGCGTCCACCATTTTTTTTTCTAATGACTTTCCGCCGGGTGGTTTGACCTGATTTTAAGGTCTTTCTGCTTCGACAACCTTTGCGTGATTCTTTACGAACCTTTCCCCAATGGACTTAGGTCGGGATTGGATTTTATTATTGGATAACCAAAACGCTTTTTACATATTTTGGGTCCATTTCTTTCAGCTATGATGTTCTACATTCAGTTTCTTCAGATAAATCTTGTTCTATCGAGCTAGATTCACAATCTAGAACCGAACAGTAGATGTGTTCCTCATCTTTCTTTCCTGGGATTAAGACTTTCAAGAGTCATTTTCTTAAACTCGAGTTCTTTCTTACAGAACTGAACAAAGCAGAGTTACCGAGTATCACTGAAAGGTATAGTGGCTGTGTGATAGACAAAACCAGAGAAGTAAGTAAGCTTCAACGAACCATGTCATTCTAGAAACTAGCTTCTTCTAAACAACAACCCAAAGTGTCATTTAGTCCATAACCATATTGGTGCCAAAGTGCCGTCATTTTGGAACAAGAACCTCATCCAAAAGAAAAGAAATCGTACAAAATTGTACCGTACCATCATCACAATTCCTGGAAGAAAGAAGAAAATTGAAAAAATAAAATCGAAAACATAGTTTGTTTTGGACGAAGAACCTCAGTCCAAAGAAGAATGATTCTGGAGATTTCTTAACACCTATACTTAGCTTGCGTATATTTGGAGTCAATTACTGGAGTCGAGGATTTGAAATTTTGTTAACCCGTAACGGGTTTGAAAAAGTGGGAGGAGTTTTGACTGGAAGGCCGTTCCAGAAATTATCCGATCGGAAAACTATTTTCTACGTGGAAGTCTTTATGATGGATCTTCTTTGGATCTGTCTTTCTTTTTTTTTCTTTTCGGGGTTTTCTCTTTTAGACTTTGCAGACTCCGTGTCTGCATTATGCTATCACAATGAAGACTATTTGGCGGCCTCGGTGAACCTGACCGAATACAGTTGGCTTTGGTTGATCTATTGTGTTTTTTTGATAAAGTTGTAAGCTTGAGAAAATCGATAAAAGATGATGTTACCATCTTTTTTTATAAATTATTTTCAGGTAGATGATAGGTTTGGGAGTTTGTCCAACCTTAAACTGTGACCCGGTGATGGTTTGTGAATGTTTTGATCACTCGGGAAGGATTAGTGTTGGCTTTGTTGATGAACTGTTTTTTTATTTTTTAGCTGTAACGATACTAACGGTTGATGGTTATCACAAACGATTTTCTGTCTGCTAAAATCTTCTTATTACCAACGGCGACCAATCACCTGGTGACTTACAACACCCAGAATTCCAGAAATGAGCCAGAAACACAAAGGCATTTATAAGCTCATTCAGGTACATCATTAACATTCCGAAAAATTTATTTCTAATCAACTAATTTTGGTTCACGAAGGCAGATCCCGAGGGAAACCGGGAAAAGGTTTCTGCAAAACGAGTTTCCTCACACATTTCCATATTCCAGGAGAAAATTTGATCAATTTCGAAGTAAAAGGAGGCGTGATGATTGCAATTACGAGAATATGAATGGTTAGAGAAGCGTTCGCACTGATAACTCGTGTCGTCATTGGTCCAAATACGACCGCCATATTACATCTCCCGCTCCAGGCTTTCATTCGCATCCACTTTGTCAGGGATAACATCGATTTTCAGACTACGACGACTTTTCTCCTCTCTTCTTCCTTTTTTTTCTTGGTGTACTTACATTCGAGTGCATTTTGTGTGGGTCGTTTTTTTTGCTTGCTTTCTTTCATTTCTTTTTATTTTATTTTTAAGTGAATTATTCTTGGAATGGCGATCCTCTTAGGAAGAGAGTGATCCCCGTGTGAATTTTTGAAATTTTCTGCCAGTTGCAGCTGATTCTCATATGAAAAGCTTTTCGTTCATTTTAGGATAAGTGTTTTTGAAAATTGGTTAATTGGTTCTTAGACAAGTTACGAGTATTGTGAGTAATGTTAGTAACAATATTTGAGATTTCGAACGGATTCCGGAAAAGCCAAACTGGTTTTAAAAGCCTCTTTAAACCCATTCGATGAAGCAGTTACTACAACCGTTTTGTCTGTTTCATATATTAACTGGAAAACTAATTAAAAAAATTTTTATTTATATACTATGATCGTAAGTTTGATTTTTTATACTTAAATAAAATTTTATTCACTTTAAAAGAACCTTAACTTCCGGTTGTAATAAAAACCATCGAAGCTAACTGATTGAAACTCATTTGTGATAAATTAATTTTTTTATTTTTTATTTCATTGCCTAGTTCAGTGATCGGCAAACGTGTAATCCAAATGAGCCAAATGTAAGCTATACAAAATTGAAATATATTCAAAGAGACATTCTATACTTAAATATATTAATACTTCCATTTAAGAGCCATTTGAAATCTCTGCTGTAGAGACAAGCTTTGCTGAGACATTTTCCAACAAACTAATTAGTGCTTAAAGTACACCCTTGAGCTTATCTTTGCCAAATACTGTTATGTCGTGGCCTAAAGTATTCATGAAATGAATTCTATACTAAAATGTACATTGTTTTTTATAATGAATTCTACATCAAAGTGTGCATTACTTTTGAAATGAATTACTCATTAACGTTGAGCTTTATTTTTGAAATGAGTGACCCACCGTAGTAAGCATCACACTTACACTCAGTTACACAAAATTTTCATAAATACTATATAATTATTAGTTTACATAATAAGTATACTACATAAAAGTAGAAATAATTTTCATAAATAGTGCCACTTTCATAAATGATCAAATGTCGTAAATGTTGCTCAGCAATCTGTAGCTTTGCCTTTGTATAATAATGTTGTGATAATAGCTATGTCTTATGTCTTATGTTAATAAAAAATTGCACCCTAGTAGGGCGATCGCATTTCAAAAATATTGCACACTTGACTGATGTGTCCTTAAATTTCGTGGAAATACATTAAATAAAACTTGGGCCACAGAGCAAATGAACCGCTTGTGGCTCAGGAGCCGCACTTAGCCGACCTCTGTCCTAGTCAACGTACCTCTAATTTTAACGCAATAAATAGTTAGCAGGTCTAGCTGGTAGGAATCAAACCTGTGTCTCAGTCACAGGAGCGGATAAAGGACGAAATTGATCAATAGGTAACACAATAATAGTAACCAATTAACCTATATTTTACCATGTATTCTAAATTTCATTCAAAACTCAGACCATTTATCATAAACACCTAAAATATGTTCAGCACTATTAATGGCACTCATTACTGCTGTTGGTTAAAGCAAATTAGTTTAAATAATTTTGAGAGCTTCCATGGCCTGACATGAAACTTGTGATTGATTTTAAAACTCATCTTTAGAGAGTGTATTGTTAGCAGTAGCATCATTATGTAAGATTCTAGGGGTTATTAAAGGCCATCGTCGGTGTGCAGAGAACGTTATATGTTATTTAATTTCTCTGTTAGATGCTTAGCTAACAGTCAACATCTTCTCGTTTGGGTATCTCGTTTTTATTATAAAAAGAAAATCGCGCAACTACAGGGTCTTTGAAAGGTGAGCGAAAATTTTTTTGTTTGTTTTCTCAAGACCGAAACGTTTTTAATTTTTGAAAACGTTTACTTTTGGACATATTTCCTCGGATTTTCATTAACTCACTTGCATGTTTGGCCTCTGATCGAGCCGCCTTTGACCTAACTTCACAATTTTACCTTCAAAAGCGGATGAAATTCATTTAGGAGTTAATAAGATGAACTCCAAGACGTGGATGCAACGTTTTTCTTTTTATTAAAAAGCAACTTTTCCTAAAAAGAAAGAGAAAAAAATAGTCAGGCACGATTCGGTTAACAAAATGTTTATTTCAAGGGGCGAAGAACCTAGCGGGCAGTCCTCGACGGCCTTAATCTAATGACAGCCTTCCTGTTATATGCTAGGTTAGGAGTGGTGGTTTAAGACGGGGCACCACCGACCATTTTATTTTCTTCTTCTTTTCTATGATAAACATTTTTTTTTCTAATTCAGGTACCAGTAGTTATATTGCTTCGGGGGCTAATTCGAATTTTGCCTCTACGTTAATTGACACTCAAGAAGAAAAACCTTGAAGTTATGCAACTTTTAGGTGGGCTTGTTCGTCTCGCGTTCATCTGTCTATCTGTCCGAATGGGAATCTGGAACAAAACCTGCATAATTTGCCAAAGCTGCCCGAAATCAGTTTGGTCGCAGTCAAATGTAGGACGATTGAGAGGAAAAAAAATTTTCTGGCTTTACACTTGATCGTTGAGTGTTTGATGCTAATTAGAACATATGGAGGTTGTTTAAAATGTTGCCAAAGGAACGCCCACGTGAAATCAAGTGGTAGACTCATGGATAGAGTATTTGGGATGAATGAAATGGGACGAAGATCTGAAAATTTTTATTGGCTCTGGACAATAATTTGAGAGGTCTCTTAACTCTTCCATGGATCCTGACCTATTTAACTAAGCGTTTCATTTGTTAGTCAAATTCTTGTTCGCCTTTGATGGTTCACATAATTTTTATTTGAATTTATGTTGCTGTACACCATATTGGATAATTCACAATCTAGTGACTATCTTCTAGCACTCTTTCTCTTATGTTAACCAACTTTGTGGTTAAGGCATCTTTTACTGTTTGAACTTATTCAGATTTTTCCTCCCTTTTGACCTTATTACGTCCCATAAACTTGGAGTAACACCACAGTACCCAAGCATTAATCAAGAAGAAACAACCATAACCCACAAATGAAACTATAGAAGTCAGTATATCCCAATGAACCTACTTAGGCGGTTAATAAAAACATGAGGCACTAAAAACCCACAGGGACAGGCAAAAGGTGTTTCCGTTTTTGAAGTAAAGGAACAACTTTATACTGAATAATAATTAATCGCGGTAGAACGGTGGTCTATATGTTAGTAACAAATTAAATATTAATAAATACATCCGAGGTAAAGAAGATTCTGAAGCCAAGTTTTAAATTCACAAAACAAAAGTTTTATTCAATGGGGATTATCCCAAAGGGGTAGAAGAACTGTTGAGCAGCACACCCTCTGTCCGTAAATAAGGGAAAGCTGTTCATCGATCCGAATCTATCATTATGCAAATATACTGTAACTCAGTGACAAAGGATGGCGCTCAATTCAATAGAAACCGCTGTTATTGTTGCGTGAAGCTATCATCACCATCTCCAGTTTCAGTTGGTGGTTTCCGATGTTTGCCAATATCCCGTCCAGGTGTATCCTTTCCCTCCTGCTATTATAAAATATATATTCAAGGAAATTGTGCATTACTTTTGAAATAAGCCTCCACCAAGGTGTGCATTATTTATGAAAGGGTTTCGAACCCAAATCGAGACTAAGCACTCAATCACTAAAGAGGCGCACACCTTTTAATCTTGACAAACCTGTAAACAAAATACTAACACTTAATATCTCTCATTCTTCAAAAAATTTGACTTACACTGACGAAACTGTGCAATACTTATGAAACTAAAATAGAATCTCTGCAACGAATACTTTAATTGCACTCCAACCGCTCAAAAAACAGTTCGCATAAAACACGACCTGACCGTGCTTGTTTATCAAACACGTCAGTTCTCATAAAATTTGGATCTGTTAAAGTGATCAGCGATCCGCGAAAGTTTCAGATCCTCAGTCAGTTTGTGAAAAAAGTTGCTGGCCTTCGGCTCATACAACCCCAACACATCAAAGGTTCCACTTTTTCCCAATTCATGAGGGGCGCTTAGGTTAGCGAAGAACAGTTAGTCCAACCGGAAAAATGGTATAAAAGTCGATATATAGTCGTTTACCGGTATGACTTTGCATTTTGACTGCTGGTTGTTTATTTTAAAGGCACATACAAAAGGCGACCCGCAGGCTTGTAAATTAATAAATAATTATTCCAAGGATTTCATTCGTCACTACTCATGATGGTTCCAAGATATGAGTGGTTTATGGTCATCATAGAACCTGTAATCAGTGTTTTAATAGGTGAAAACAGAGGAAAACAAACAATTTCACATCCCTCGGAGGAACGGGAGTAAAGAGTGAGGGAAAAAGGCACATCAAAGGACAAATTAAAAGCAAACACTTCATCCCATGACAAAAGGAGAGAGAGATGGGATGCCCCCGGGGGGGGGAGAGAAAAGAGAAAAATTTCTACCTTTAAGCACAAAAAAATTTTCCCAGTCGTAGGTTCAGTATATAGATTTCATACGAAAAAGGCGCTGACATATGAATCGGGCAGGTTGAAATTTTCTACGTGAATGGCTCCGGTGAAATAATGGGAATGAACTTAAAGACGCCGACTCGCACTGCGGCAACTTTTTTCTTCGTCTCTCTCTCTCTCTCTTTTTTCTTTCCCTGGTTGAAATTGATTTTTGTTTTCTATTTTTTTGATTGTTGGTGAGATACACACACAAAGTTCACATGTCTTTGTTTCCTCCCAAGATTAAAACATCTCTACCGAGAAAGATTTCACTGCCTCCAGCCTTTTTCTCTCTTTTCGTTTGCTCACTCAATTAAAAAATTAAATAAATACAACTGAACCTCGTATAACTGCTTTTGGAGTCTTGCTCGTTAAGCGAAACAATTCTTACCATGTAAATTTGTGATCAATGGGCTATACACCGAAAGAAATACCCAAAATTTGAAATGTTCAAAAAGTGACTCAAAACAACATTTATTTAACTAAAAATACAAAAAAAATTGTTAATAACTGTTAGTGAACACTAAGATGTTAGTGCAACAAGTTCTAAACAGACTGACACGAAAAGTTCCATCGCACAAATTCGAGGATTCCCTTATCCAAGTTACTCGTTATCCGAAATTCTACTCTAAGTGCTTAAGTATATGTATATTAGAATTTAATAACCGTGGTGGTCCTATGGGTACCTCAGGTACACCTTGGCGAAACATGTCTCGGTTCATTAAAACAATTTCTCAACATTGACTTTCGGGGCGTGAGTTTTCTAATGGCAGGGGCGTGTTCACAATTATAACCGGTTTTCAAATTCACCTAATTTACTATGTTTGTATATTATAAAACGTTTGAAAGTCTTGTGTTTGTTAATTATAAACAAAAATTATATTTCGATATACATGGGTTTTGAGATTTTTCCAGGTGTTACTGTTATTGTTTGCAGTGTTATTGTTTTGACTGTTACAAAGTGCAATTTGCTTTAACCTCGTCCAGATGTTTCGTCCATGCTGAATCCTGCAGTTCTCCATAATAGAGTGTTTAGCTTATTTAAACACTTAGGTGGAGTTTCATTTCATAAGTAATGCACAGGTTTTTTGGAAGACGTCTTTTATAAATATTGGAGATTTTCATGGATTATTCGCTTTATGAATATGTCACAGTTTTAGGGATTAATTGTTTCATACGTAATGCAAACTTTGGTGGAAGTTCATTTCATAAATAATGCACAGTTTTATGAAAGACTTCTTTCATAAATATTGCAGATATTTATGGATTATTCATTTCAAAAATATTGCACACTCTCAAAGATTATTTACTTCACACACATTATTCTTGAAATCGAGACCGAACTTTCAAACTCTGATGATGCCTACCAATGTTGAGGGAACATCAGAACGAGGTAGCAGTTAAATTCTCTCATTTTTCCGAAAATTTGACTTGAGCGGCGTAACACACAAAGCAATAAGATAACTGTTGATGTGCGCTTTTATTAAAAGAAAATTACATTCCCACACATGAAGTACAAAAGTACACAATAATCCACGTATTGGAAACGATATAAGAAAAACTGAGAGCTAGAAAAAAAAGGATTTAAAGAAAAAATTGGAGTTTGAAGGGAAAATAAAAGAAATTGCATTTTTTTCGGGATTTTTATTTGTACTCCAAAGTTATTAAATAAAAAAAAGAAGGAAAAAAAAGAAAAAAATCGGTATTGAAACGAGCAAATCCCCTAAAAATGTTTTCCGACTCACGAGATAATCCGTAGATTTGAAAAGGAGTTGCACGATGGCATAAAAGACGTCGGTCGCTTTTGATAATAAAGTGCTTCGTGAAAAGGTTAACATATTGTCAATGGAACCTCACAAAAGGTGGTGAACGAAATATAAATGTGTCGGCATCTTTGGGTTCCTTACATCTTAAAATTGCGCCGCAAGGATGAGCCCACATTGGGGCGGGATAAACAGAAAAAGAAATCTGCACTCGAAAACAATGGTCTGGGAAATAATAGTTTTGAGGTTCCAAATGCCGCCATCTTTGTCGGGTGTGAGCTGTGTGATTTCGCCATGAAACTGATATTAAATGTTACTTCGAGAGATTGATTGGTGAATGTGCGTGTTATATACGATTTGATGCTAGTGTTTCGGTAATCAATCAATTAATTAGTTTTGTCCTTAGGCAGATTCTTTGGGCTGTGTTTGTCTTATACAGTTTCATTTGTTGTCTTTCATTTGTGGGTTATGGTTGTGACTTCTTGGCTAATTTTTACACAAGTGGGTCTTACTCCACGTGCCGTACGTAGTTTGAATGGCTTGACTTCCTTTCAGGTGTCGTTATGGTCGCGCCTTTGCTTATTCTTTTCATTAAATTGTCACAGCTCTTATGTGTTACTACAGCACCTCACTAATACAACTATACCGATCGGTGACCTTATGTCACCACTGAGAATGGAAGCAGCTGTTGGTACACTCATGGTGTGCAATATTTATGAGATGAATCGTCCATGAGAGTGTGCAGAATTTTTGAAATGAATAACTCCTGAGAGTGTGTAATATTCAGTATAACCTATAGAACTTTGAATACAACTAGACGTAGCCCTCGAATTTGAAGTTTCATTCGTAATTCGGAAGGTATTAAGCTCCGTCACGTGTTTCAAATTGTACTGTATGTCACAACCCAACGTGTCGCTACCTCTATAACTTACTGCCCTTTTCAGCAGTATAATAGTTCAAGAACTAGGAAAAAAGACTTCCAATTCAATGAATATCTTGCCGCAAAAGCTCCAAGAGCTTTTGGATTGATTAGTTAATTTCGCTCAAGGCTATTTTTTAAATCAACGCACTTTTAAGAGAAATCCATTCCATAAATAATGCACACATTACCTCAAATAAACATTAATCAAAATGAAATGACAGCAAATATTGTGATCTCAATCGAGATTCATTGAGAATCGACGACTGGCTGATTTAATTTCGCTTGGATTACAAACCGCGTAAAAAAAGTCTAAAACGTTTACGGAATATCACTGTAACCGAAACTATTAATTACTAAAACCAATTAGTAATACCGATGATAATGGCTAAATACTTAGCAACACGTTGATAAGAACAGCTGATACAACCCCCAGGTGATAGTTTCTTTCTTGGTGTGTCCAAATAAACGTTGCGGAAGGGTAAGCTTGATCAACGCGCCAAGATTAATAATTGACCACTTAACCGAAATAAAAAGACTCACTCAAACGCATAAAAGACCAATAACTAATCAAAGACAACTGTTCAGCCAGTGGAAAACGAAACAACAAAACACAAGACAGTGTAAGAAATGATCGGAGTTCTAAAGCATGACTTTGAAGCTTTGAAATCCACAGAAGTAAACAGTACTATCAAAAGACTCGGCGAGAGAGAGAAGAAAATGGATGAAAACTATTCCACGTTTACTATGGGAGGTATCTGTGGGGTTTATGATCGCTTATTTTGGGTAACAAAGAACCAACAAGTAAAACGCGATACTTGACGGGCGGTATTCAGTTCACAATAGGTCACTATTCTTTAGAAATGAAGCCTGTCACATCTATACCCAAACACACTGATAGGACCACCTTCATTGACAATACTTCCATTATAACAATTTTTTATTTTTCTAAAAAGAGAAAAAAATCGTAAACAGGTATCTTTCTTGTGAGAAAAATAAGACATCAAACTTTTCCCTTCAAATTTAAAACTAATTTTAATAATAATTTTAATCGGGAGAGAGAGAGAGGATGTAGGTTAACGAAGATGAGGTGAGTGACAGCTTCTGCTAACAGCTTTCTTCGATAGTTTTCGTGCTAATTAATTGGGAGAAGAGTAGTTCCTGCGATTTGGGTCGGGGCAATCGGCTTTGTTTGTTTCATTTTCTTTTATTTACATCCTTGGATTTGTTCTTCTTGTTCCTAAAGGCAACCGTGATTGATAATATTTTTGACAGTGTGGTAATAACTTTGTTCTTTTGGCTGTTACCCTACTCAAGTCAGATTTTTGGAAGAATGAGAGAGAATTTAACTGTTCTGATGATCCGTCAGCATTGGTAGCTGTAGCCATTATCAGAGTTTGAAAGTTTGATCTCGATTTCAAGAATTTGTGTGAAATAAATAATCTTTGAAAGTGTGCAATATTTTTGAGATCAATAATCCATAAAAATCTGCAATATTTATGAAACGAGTAAAAATGGAAGGCGCTCAATTCAGTAGAAACCGATATTATTGTTGCATGAAGCTGTCATCACCATTTCCAGTTTCAGTTTGGTTTATAACCAATATCCTCCAGGTCCTGCTATGTTTATAAAATATAAATAAAGGCATGTACTTTGAAATATATTATTCTTGGTGTGTTGAAATAAACCTTTTAAAATGTATTATGAAACGAATAACCCCTGAGAGAGTCCAATACTTATAAAATAAATAAGTCTTCCACAAAACTGTGCATTACTTATGAAATGAGCCTCCACCAAAGTGTGCAGCACTTATTAAACCCCGAGAGAGTCCAGTATTTACGAAACAAATAATTCCTGGGAGTGTGCAATATTTATGAAACGAATAACCTCCAATCTGTAATATTTATGAGATAATTCCTCCATGAGAATGTGCAATATTTTTCTTGCGTAGCTGCAGGAATCCTCAGTGGTATATCGTTCAGGTTTAAACCGAAACTAAAAGCTTTTAGGTTTCATGCTGGCCAATCATCGGTAGGACTAAACAACCAAAAATCAGAGAGTTAGTCAAGTCATTTATAATAAAATGATACAGATTTCTATGAAAGAAATTCCTCCCGTCTATCACATATTTCTTCTTCTACTGCCAAAGAAGAATGGAAAGAGAGAAAGAAGAGAGAGAGAGAGACACCAAATAGCTTAATCTAAGTATTGTGTTTGTCAGTCTGAAAGTTAACTTTTTATAAATTTTAATTAAAAACTCAGTAAGAAGTAAAGTAAGTGTCAGAACTTTATGTAAATTTACTTTTTATCACGTTTGTTTTATGAAATAGTTTCGTTGAGCAGTAGTTCTTGTTTTTCCTTTTTTTTAAATTTTAATTTTAAAAAGGAAAACGGGTGAAGGAACTTGTGAGGGCGGCGGTGAGGTGAAAGAGAAAGAGAGGAGAAGGAGGAAAACAGATTGAATTTTCAACTTTGAAAAAAAAATGCGGATTTGCTTAGATTCCTTCTTTTGTATATACCCACATTATATTATTCAAATTCGAGAAATCCTTCAACTTTTTTATGTAGGTACGTATTATCCGGGAGCTTGACTACCTGACAACCATTTTGAATAGATCAATTTTGTCGGTTTGGATATCCCGGAAAAGAGCATATACACTGTGACATGTGTGTTCAAGCTGTGGCGAAGACCACAAAGAGATTTAACGTTTCAAACTCAATTTCGAAGACTGGGAGTAGTGATAAATTTTTTTGAGAGAGAAAAAAGTTATTTGAAAGCAGAGAAACGTGTCTCCAGAAATTATTTTAGTAGAAAAGGTGAGAGAGAGAGAGAGAGAACGTTCGATAAATGATAAGCCTGCGTACAAAAACCTGTCAAATGATTATAGAAAAAAGTAAAGGTATGTTTCTCTCGAACCTGAACCTTTTTTTGTTCCTCCTCTCCCTCTTTAGTTATTCTCTTTTTGGGTTGTGTTTGATGTTTCTTTTGATAAGGTAAAACATCCCCAGAGTAGCTGACAAAGGCCCCTCTCATTCTTCTATTTTTATTTACATGTTGAAGTGTCGCCATTTTAATCCCGTTGTCGGCTTCTCTTGAAGAATGGAAACTAATTTGTAAGTAAATAATGGGTTTGACCTGTATCGATGTATCGCGGACAATAGTCCATGATATTCCTCCATTGTGCGGGATAATGCTTTCAATTTTAACGACCCCCGGAGGAAAATCTCCTCCAACGATTTTACTTCCTTTTCTTGTTTGTTTCCACGATCCTCGAGTTTAAAAGCGGCATCCTCTCAACCTCAGGCCTTTGATCTGTGAGGCAATTTACCCCGGCTATTCAATACCCGAGGTTCTTTGTTCTTAGACACTCGGCTTGAGGACACCGGATTATCCGTAAATTGCAGGCGGCGGTGAAATATTTCCCAATTTTGAATTCCCTGAGAATTTCCTCGGCGAATTCCTTTTAAATTGAAATTCAAAAATAATTTCTCTCATTACAGCTCATCACTTTGATTTTAGAGCCTTCGATCTCCCGAAATGGATACAAATCGCATTTTAAAAACTCATATTCCGCCATCTTTAAATAGTCGCTAGGATTAAAGGCGGTGACTCCCCGAAAAATCGGAAAACAAAGACAAAAAGATTGACATGGGCGTTGGTTGAGTGTTTTTTTTTGAAACGCGCCTACAAAATAAATTGATATTTATATTGTGTGTCGTTTATCAATGGGAAAGCTTTAATATTAAATATGGAGTTGATCAACAGGTAAGAAAGTGATCGGTTTCATAGTCTTAAGTTTCAAATTTCGTTCTGAAACGATTTTTGTAACGGTATCTGAGAAAGAGCTTCTTCCAAATTTTTTTTTTTTGGATCGTGATATCTTTTCTTTCTGTCTCGATTTTTCGTCTGTCACATGGTCCACTTGTCGTTTCCTATCAGAAAAATTTTTGTCATTTTTTATCTGTTATGGAGTAAAAAAATTTGTTTCTCACAACCGGATTTTGTTTTCCATTTTCATCTTTCTATGAAGATGGAATAACTGTTAGCTACCACGTTATTGAATAAAAGCGGTCGCTTAATTAACAATTTTGTATATTTTATTAGTTTTCAGAATCTAACAACTTTCCTTCTTGACATGAAAAGACCTTTGCCTCCTGTGTAATGTCAGAACCTAGCAGTCATGGACGTTGTCAGCTTCTGTGGAATGTTGACTACGCGGTGAGTCATCCAAACATACCTTTTGTCACGTTTTTGTGTTTAGGTTTTCGAACAGCATGCAAGTAACTGGACTGGAAAGTGTTTTAAAGGTGCGCCTTGGATCGTGAACGTTTGTTTGCGAATAAATTTTACTCCAGTTCAAGAACACCATACAGATATACTGTATAAACGGTTCCTTTATACTTCCGTTGTTTTGAATTTTTTCTTTCCGTTTCCTACTGTATTTCGGTTGCCTGCTTAGGGTTGTCACGATTATTTGAGTATTTGAGACTTCCGGTCTTAGGCTCATTTCGAAATCTTTAAAACAGTCTGTGTGCATTGCTAACCCAAATAAACCCATTTTAAAGACGAATTCTTTATAAAAGTGTGCATTATTTATGAAAAGAGATCTTAAGGAGCAGTTTCTAGTATCTTGAGGGCTTTATCGACTTCTGACAACCAATCTATTCTGGTTTTTATGCTCTGGAAGTACCTCAAAATCTCTTTTCAGGATTTCTGTTGAGCTGGAGGTTTATAGAAAAAGCTGTTTCTGATTTGTTAAACTTGCATGATTGTCCTGTTTCGTTGTTTGTTTCTCCCAATTCCAGAATCTTTCTAAGTATCTTTCGCTCCTTTATTTCTAGTTTTATTTTAATACTTTTGTTAGAGATATTTTGTTACAAATGGTCCATCACAATATTCCACAGCATCCCTCCTCGATGAAATACAAACCAACTATACCTGTGGACTCCATATTTGTCTTTGCCTCACTCTTGAGCTCCTCCTTTTAATTTCCCATCGTTCTGCTGTTTACTACATACTAAAGTGCTGAAGCAACACCTTTCGCAGAAAAACATGACAACGGCACAAATCTTCTAGATACTGAGACTAACTCTGCCTAAAATCTTAACAGGTTTCCGCACAAGTTTAACTTCAGCCACATTCGGAGATGCATTCAGTTATTAATCTCGAAGCAAAAATTTGATTCAAAGCCAAAATTAAAAAGGAAAAAAATTTATTTTTCGAGAAACTTCTTTTCGTTGAAACATGCAGACGGGTTAGAAATTTGACAACCCTGCATTTAAGTGGTTTTAGATTACAAGAGATATTCTTGTCATCTACCACTTGTTACTGTCATAGTGTCACTAGTGTGATGAGTTTCTATTCTTTTTATCTTCTCTTTTTGTCTGATCTTTGCCGTCTTATTTGTCCTCAGACTTTTTTTTTCTCCTCTTGTTGAGACTCACGATAAATAGAGGAAATATTTAATCGCGTGCCCCAATTTCACGGTTTGAAACCTGCCAACTCTCTCCCACTGTTTTTCACTGTCATAATTTTTTTTTATTTTCTTGTGAAACTAGAGAAGTATGAAAAGGAGAAAAGGAAAAATTTCAGACATTATAATAATCTCAAAGATTTGTGGATAAGTTGTTAATAAGAAAGAAGAAGAAGAAGAGAAAAAAATATTTGAAAAATATTCATGAAGCTATCAAGATTTTGTCAGATGAAAAGATAATCAGGTGGGTAACTCGGTGGTAGCACCAGGATGAAGTCATGCTGGGCTTCCGACTCCCAAAAACATTCCATCATTTGATTAAAGAGAGAGAGAGAGAGAGATTGTTTGATTCTTACTCTCCGATTATAATAATTGAATTGAAATGTAATTAAAATTATTTTTAGTGTAATCCATGAATAAATGTTGTTTCAAGAAGAATCTCGGTGATTGTTCACTCATTTTGAGTATCTTGTCTCGTTCTTATAGTCTTTCGATGAAAACTTTTGGATGGAGGAGAGGTAAAAGATAAGTTGTAGTTATTGTTGAGTTTTAATTCTGTTTTTCACCCTTTTTTGGGTCGACAGTCGACTATGAATGCCCTCACCAGAAAGGATTTCAGGAAAGAGAATGCCGGTCTTTAATTAATCATTAATTAAATAACAACAGCAGCAACTCGTCTTCATTTTGACAATCAATCCCATCACCTCATCAATGTTGAAGTGATGACCATTACTGACACTACAATCATCCTCAAGTCTAACTCTTCACAAAACCATGTTCAACATAGAAATAAGCAAAATTAACTTATCTTGTTTTGTGACACTCACAAATTTATATTTCAGTGCCAAGGTTGTAGGCCTCTTTGGCCATTTGATGATGTCAAAATAAAATTTGATTTACCGCTTCTTGGACATCAAAGCTCTCGCGTTAATGCATCCGCGGTGAATTATGTTCGGTTTATTTGATGCTCCGAATGATTTTTCATTTTTATTAATTCGAAGAAAGGATTTACCATCAAATGCAAATTTGAAGAGGGTAATCCAATGCCTCTTTAGATCCGTTGATGTGAATTTAAAGCTTTATCCAATGGAAACGGGCCTCTCTACCATCATGTGTGATCTCTGTGATCTGAAAATCATTACTTTATGACTTGCCACTTTCTTTTTTACCGACCATGTTTGCCGGCAGTTTTCTTTTCTTACTTCTTTCATAATGCTACGGATAATTAACGAGATTTAAATCAATTCAACACAAAGCCTTCAAATGACCTGAGCTTATGAATTTATACATAATACAATAATTCATTTCTCATATGGGCCAGGTTCGACACGTGAGAACTACTGAAGGCGATTTCTTAGCCGAGATATTAACGCGGACGATGGTAATTATGGTTGGGAGTCGAGTCTTGGGTCCTGTTTTACTTTTGTGTAGTTTCTACTGCGATTTTTCACTCATTTTCTCTTCTGCTTCTGCAAGATTTTCAACGTGAGCCTTAATTAATCGGTCGATGACTTTCTTTGATGTTTGGGGATGCTTCTGCCACTTTACTTCAATTTTTATTTAGTACATTTCTGAGAGACTGTGTACAGTTGAACACAAAATGGTAAGCAGGAGAACGAATGCTTCGGTTTACGACCATGTATGCTCAGGTATCGTGCAATTAATTATATCTTATGTCGCTAATTAAATTGCTTTCTTCTAATTTCGTTTGAAAACATTATCGCCTTTTCGGTTTTCCTTTTTCTTTCTTTAGCTCAATTTCTTCGTTCTTACAATCCTTTCCTTCTCTGCCCTTCTTCCTCATTCCATTCGTCCACCTTCCATTCGTTTTAAGTTTTCCATTTTCTTCTTTGAATTATTACGCTTGTTGAGATCTAGGTCCGTAATTCTAAAAGTGTGCATTATTTATGAAATAGGCTATTTATGGAAATAAGCGTTATTAATAAAAATTTTGGTTTCGGATTTGCTATTTGCTTAAGAATTTTATTCCCTTCCTCTGACTTAGATCCCTCTAATCTTCTAGTTTCTAGGAAGTGTTAAGTTCAGCTGTCTGCCTTGGTGGGACTAGGCAGAGAATTTTTCTGTAATTTTTTATTATAAATAGAGGCCTGTCTTAAAATTTCTCGGAATATTTTTGTCGTTGGAAATGCCGAACGGAGAAGTTGGTTGCGTCTATAACTCGAGAACTGGGTTCTGTATACTCAAACAATTCTTTGTTGTGTGGCTATCACTAGACTTTGATTTTAGATCTATCCGGCTATTTGCAATTCAGTTTTAGAAATTTGAGTTTGGAATTCGAATCTCGGAGGAGCGTGCCTACTCTGACACTTTTAATCACTCCAAACCAAGACGGTGTACCGGTCTCGAAGCTCAGCATTGTTCTTGGATTTTTTGTCGTTTTGATTATTCAAACTCTCGAAAATGGAAGAAGAAGAAGAAGAAGAGTTTCTTGACTGATTCCGTCGAGAAATCCGTATAAAAAAAGTTCAATAACCAAGTTTAGAGCCGAGATTAGAAGAATCAGGTAAGAAGATAATGGTAATGATGATGATGCAATTGATAACAAACAGTAACAGTAGCAGTGACGGCAGGCTTTTGAATTCGGCTTCTTTTGACTTTACATATTTGAATGAAATAATTAAATTCAGATGTGTCATACATATAAATATTTGATATCCTACACGCTATGATAATCACTTATTATTTCCTTTGAACCTCACAGGTATGCAGTGTACCTGAGTTTGAAGGAGGCAGTGCGAAACGAAACAAAAAAAAAATTCTTAACTTCTTTTTGATACAAACTATTATCATTATTATTACTTCCTGTCTTAACAAATGAATTTTAAACCGATATTAGATGTACCACTCTCTTTGATTTTCTAAAAATAATTAGAATCACTTTCTAATTAGCTCTAATTAGATTCTTTTAAATTGTCCTTGGCGTATTCCAGGATGACCTTAGTTTTTACGTCTGTGCTTTCCAGTTCTTTCAAGTCTTCGAATTTTGTATGGGAGATTTGTGGTTGAGTGATCAAAGCGCCTGACTACCAAAATAATAGTGGAGACTTTGGCCCCCTCAGTCTACTATGTCCAAGGCTGAAAGACGGGGAGAAAACTCTGCCGATTTCTGTAAAACAGTTTCGTCTAGTTTTCTTGCTCCTAAAATACTTGAATATCCAGTCTACCTGGATCCATATTTAGACGTAATCTTGATCATTTCTATCACTCAGCTCATAAGTGTGCATTATTTATGAAATAAGATCATAACGGGTGATTTTCAATTTTTTGTTGCTTTCTTGTGGACTAGTTTCCTCGTGTCCGGAAGTAGTTGAAAATTTGATATGACAGTTCGCCTAGGTCCACTCGAACTATATGCTCATAGAAGTCAATTCTCTTTTGAAATTTTTTCAATTTTTAAATGGTCCATGTTTTAATTGAATTTGACACCCCTGAACTCGAGGACATTCCAAGCACTTCACTAACGCACGCTAACGCCAAAAAACTTTCAAGAAAAATTTCTTGTAAGGTCAGTCAACCTCTAAATCAGTGAAGGAAAAGTTTGTGTGTTATTATACAATATATATTATATTTCAGGAATTGACAAAACAACAAAATGTTATATACAACTAAAAAAGAATCATATTTATAGGCGTCTACTTTTTTTAAATGCCACACGAACGGTATTTATTTAACAACAGGTTAATATTAATATTAATATTAATACTTAAGATTCATAGTACTAGAAACAGAGGCTGAAACTATGACTTTTTAGGGGCAAATTGTGAAAAGTTTTGTCTAATATGTATCTATCCCTTAACACACTCCAGTTGCGAATAGCGTGTGATTCACATTATCAGCCCCTCCCCAATTACAGTTTCAACCAAAATCACTGTCTGTTAGGGAAAATTTATTTTTCAAATCTGCAAAGCTACTTGGTGTTTGTATTATAATTTCTTTGAGACACACAAGTCATATTCTGGGAGTATAATAAAAGTTAACAATGTCTTCTTAGAAACATTAAACCTCATTACAAAGTTAAGGAATAAATACAAAAACCCAAATTTTGCCAATTGAGAGAAACTCAACACAAAATCATGCGCAAAAAATATATTAAAACATAATCCAGTAGTTTTTAACAATTAAATTTGACCAATTTTCTGGAAAAGTCAATGACACTTAAGCCACTAAACATTTCGAGAGAATTGAAAAAAAGTCTTGCTTTCTTTTTTTCTCCATTTTTATATTCAATTAATGAGTCACTATACACCTCGAGGTCATTGATCTTTCATAGACACCATCCCTTATTGCGATTTCAAGTCTTCGAATTTTGTATGGGAGGTCTGTGGCTGTAGTAAGGTAGGTTTAACACTTTCGGTTACTTGCGTTATGTATCTTCCTGGAAAGAAGCTAAGTCGTGGACATTTTTAGAAGGTTTTGAAAGCCTAGAAGAGTTGTAGTTTTCATTTTAATCCCACCAAGGGAACTTTTAGATGTTAGGTGTGTGGGTCGTACGATTTGGGTGCCTCTGTTCTTTGAAGTCTTTTCCTAAGGTGAAGCTCCTTAAAGATAAACTAGTAACTTTTTGACTCTGGTTTACTAGCTTTTTCAATTTTGCAGTTGCTTGTTGAACTTCATGACTAAAGACGACCATAACAGTACAAGTCGTTAGCTGTGTTATAGTTATAGTTGAGTTTTAATCCGGTTTTTTCGTCCTTTTTGGGTTTAACAGGATACGGTAGGAGGATTTGAACTTCCGACTATAACTCCTTAGTCTGGCACTTAACCACTACACCAAAAAGCTCTCGCACATTAGTTGTACTATCAAATTATCTATTTCTCTTCTTTTTTCCTAAAATTTTTTCTTCTTCTTTGCTTTAATTCTTCTAGCCCAACCAAAACACTCTATTTCTCTTCTTCAACCCAGTGGCTAAAACACTGTCCTGTTCTCCAGATAAAACCACTAAATACTAAACCTTCCCAGTACTTAATGCCTCCAGATGGGTTGGAAAAGAACACCAAGGAAAAATCTGGTCGCTTTTGAGTTTTAATTGGGTATATCAGGATATAGGATAGAAGTCGAACTCAAAACCATAACTCTTGTACTCAAGCACTTTAAAGACTATATCTCAAAAGAAAGAAAAATCATTCCAACTCCAAAGACAAACACATATAACATACTCAAGACAAAGTCTACAAAATCCAACCTTTCTTTTCATGTCACTTCCTAAGCACATCCTTTTAAAAGAAAACAATTTTGAACCATAATGGCAACAATTTTTCAGTTAATAAGATGAACAAAGCAAGTTAAACATGTCCTCATAAAGAAACATTCATTCAAATAATGAGATTTTGGTTGTTTCTTGAAAGAAAAAGAAAATGATAACAATAATCATGGGCTTGTGTAATAGGGAGGAAAAACAGGTACAGTACACGGTCGATCGGTCGGTTATTTAAGTTTGTACCATTATTTAATTGTTGTAAGGTAAAAGGTAGACAACCTTTAATTTTGAATAATTCTCAACAAGGTCTTTAACCTTTTCACAGATCTTTTGAAAGGTTTTAAGCATTGGAAAGTCTTTCTCTTGTTCACCACACAATGAAGGATTGTAGATGAGGAGCAATAACCTTTTAAGATTTTGGGAGAAAGAATCGCCATTGTTTACCTAAGGTAATCTTTTTGTCGTTTCAAACTTTTTTGGGCTTTTTTGACTTTTTCTCTGATGCAGTGATACCTCGGATCGTGAACGTCTGGGTTCATAAATAAATTATGTTACAACACTATTTACAGGCAGATTTGTTTCTCCAATAGCCAAATCTCTTCATTCGCTCGCTCCACCTCAGTGTTGGTGTCTCTATATAACAACTCTGGTGTCACAAAGCTATTAGATAAAGTAAAAATTTTTGTCTTATTTTTCTAAATATTTGATGCGACGTAATAATTACTAACACTGACAACTTATTCTAACGACAGTAGAACAAATGTATAACAAAGGACGGAGTGGTCCTGGTTGACCAACAACAGTTTTGGTTTTACTAAAATCATCAAGATTCTGTGGGTATTGGTGCGTAAAATCTTTGAACCAGTTTCCAAAAATTTTTTATTGAGGGAAGACTTGAATGTACACTTCGATAGTTTGCCCGTACTTAGTATATAATAAATAAGCAGAATGTTTATATTTTTTATTCGAATTTCTCATTCTGGGTGAGTGAGTCTTGTTTCGGATCCGTTATTTCCTCAACTCAGATCCATAATATCGGAGTTTTTAGACTACAGTCAGAGAGAATAGGATCAAAGAACGGATTACCATTGTAATCTGATACACTAATTTTCACAAATGAATCTGACTCTACTTCTAGTTTTACACTAGTTACATAAACATTCATCAACGGGTATTTTGAGTTATACTGTACCGCACTGGATGTTTTGATATGGAATACCAAATGACAGCTCAGATTAGATTTGGGATTTTTGCAGGTGTTACTATGAATAATAGTAGTGCCAAGTTTGGCCGCCAAATTTTTGGAAAGTTAAAAACAAAATTAACAAAATAACAACCCTGGTGTTACAAAGCTATTAGATAAAATAGAAAAAAATTTTTTTTATCTTATTTTTCTAAAATTTGATGCGACGTAATAATTACTAACACTGACAACTAATTCTGACGACAGTAGAACAAATGTATAACAAATTCTAACCTCAAACAGTAGATCTGTCATTAAATAAATGTAATGAATGTAACGAGCAGAGAATAACACTACAAGATGGAGGTCAACTCTCCTCAAAACTTGTTAAATTATTAAACTTATTAAAATAAAAATAAAAAAAAATTTAAAGGGAAGGATCACAATCAGCATGTATAGAAGTAAAAATGTTAGCCGAAGGTAGGAGAATAGGAAAAAATTATCCCAGACTGATAAAAAGGAGTATTGACAATGTCCGATCAATACAAAGCTGTCAATTATCGAAAAACAAGTCATCATCTTGTTATCATAAGCGAGTATAGCTAATTAAATATCAGGCAATCGGTTTCATCTTAGGGTGGTCGGACGAGGACAGGCTGCATTCAGTATAGATGCTATCTTCACTGACGACAGATCCATCAATTTTCTATCGTTATTCGCAGCCCCGAATGGTTCTCCATCATCCATTTTGTGTTTAATGATTAATTCTCGGCTTTTCCTTTAATGTTCTTGCTGCGTTTTTTTAAAATAATCATTCTGAAAGAATTTTCTTATTTGATTTAAACTACGAAACGATTTCTGAGAATTGAGTAAATAAATTTCTTTTGTCTAGTTCTATTTTCATTGGAATTTCCTTCGAGTCTAGTAATTCATTGCTGTAGTAAATGAATTTTGGTTAGTATAAGAAAACTTGGAGTGAAAATTTAAGTCCTCACAATGAATTATACACTATCAAAATAAGAATGATCAGAATATTTTATGAAATGTTTAAATTTTTCCAGATTTTGAGACAAAATTTACATTGTTTCTTACCCAAAATCTAGTCTCAGAATTGATGAACCAATATCCTGACTCCTACTTCTTGAAAAAGTGTCTTACATTAGTTATGCTGAAGATACCACTACAAAACATGAATCTTAACAATATGATAAGTGTGTTAAGATTTTTGCGACATTTTTTATTATTGTTAATATATAACTTTAGGCCAAAACTGTCCTTCAGACAATGAAGATGTCTTTAGACACGAAAGAAGGCGAAAGGTAAGAGGAAATTTGACGCAGCATAATTGCCGAAAGATATATACAACACTAACGTTAACGTTACTTTGTTGTCTGTTTCCATTTTTAAACTCCTCCAGTTTTCCCCATCAATAAAACATCCCTGACTTTGATTTTAAAAAAAAGTTTTTGAACAAAAAAAAGGAGGGATTTTCCAATTCGAAAAAAGCGCGGGAAAAAAAGCGGAGGCATTGCAAAATACGCATAATACAAGTGCTGCCACGGAGACTAGAGCGGTAGAAATGGGAACCACAATGAAAAACATGGATTAGGGGTTTGTTATGCAATAAAAATGAGTTCAGGTTAACATCCTGAAGAGGTTTTGGAAAAGCAATAAATCTGACCGGAATAACTGTTAGTATAATTAAGCCTTTCTTAATTTTCTTTTGCCTCGTGGTGCATCTACCTCATGAGCAAAATATTTCATTATTTCAAGGACGTTAATAGATTACCATAATCTTCCCTTAAGTTAAATTTCAATTTTTTTTTAACAATTGAATCCACATGAGTGGAGAGTTACTTCATTACCAACACATTTATGTGGTTGTGTATTGATTATAATAATAGTTGATTAGTTATTCTTTTATTAGTAAAAATTTTTAATATTTTATTGACAGTTTGGTATTATTTGCAGGGAAAACAATGGAAAATCAACCTTTTCTGCTGACCGAGTTGGAAGATCTTTCATTAATATTTGCTCCACTTAAAAGTACAAGTCGAATAAGGGTGTGTAGTTGTCAGTTTTGTTTCTTTTTCATTGAACTGATGGAAACTGGATGTTCATTAAATTCTAAAAACTTTGGTTTTGTTAGTGCTTTTGCTTTTTTTTAACTGAAAATTAAAATGTATTTAAATAGAAGTATCTAAAAAAATTTTTTTGATGTTAGTTTTAAATATTATCAAAAGGGTTTTTCATACTTTTTACATATTCTTCATTTTTGTACTTGAATATTCACCATATTGCAAAGTTTGATAGGTTAGGTTATTGGGATTTTTCCCTGAGTGGTTTCTGTTGTTTCTAAATATTTTAAAATGTAGTTTAAAAAATTAAATTCTGTCTTTTGCAGTGGTGCAGTTTTAGGTATGCATTTGTTTTTTTTTACAAAATCAGAATAACATATTCATTTTTAGTAAAAAAATTTACAAATTTTGAAATTATGTTCAGTTCTTGACATTTTAGAAGTTAATTTCATTGTCGTCACTTGAACATCTTTCTCTTCATCTTGAAATTGAAATCTAATTTATTTATTTGTCAAGGAGTTAAATTTTGTAGAATTTTGTTTTCTTATAAACACATCTTAATTCAGTATTAAAGTGTTGTTTTGTTGTTTTCAGTATACCTGCTTCAGTGTTTCAAACAACTTCTTAATATTCGGAGCTACAAGTGGTGGTCTTTATGTATTTCGTAGAGAGCCTTGCTGCTTTCTCCAGCTTTTACCAAACAAAGAAGGATCAGTTACTCAAGTTGCCATTTCACCAGATCAGAAACTAATTGCCTTCTCAACAATCAAAGGAATTGTCTGTGTCCTTGAAAGATCTTCTCACTCAGCCAAGCACTTGGTAACATCGTTGGAACACCAAAATGAACAAATCACAAGCCTCCAGTGGAACGGGGGGAGTAACGAACTCTTCGTCGGAGACAATTCCGGGAAAGTATCCGTCTTGACAGTGTCTATATTTCCAACGACAAGCATGTTTCAAACTCCTTCATTTGTTCTCATGCAACTAGATTCTAAAATAGTACAAATGGACTTTAGTTCAAACATGCTTCTAGTCTCAACTCTGACAAAATGTTATATATGTGATACATCGAAAGAAATATTTCGTCAAGTCGGCCATAAGTTGCGAGACGGCGAATTCGGCGCTTGCATATTTAATACTCATACTGATGATGATGTTATTCTAGATTCGGGTAAAACGGAAACGGAGAAAATCTCTTCATCAGAATATTCAAATCTCTCTCATTTAAAATTATTGTGCGCAAGGCCGGGTTCTCGAGTCTGGGAAGTGGCCATCGATGGAACCGTCATCTGCACCCATCATTTTAAAGAAGCATTGGCAGTGCCTCCAAGGAAAATTATTTTCCTCAAGAACTCATCTAGTCTGAATAGTAACATAAGCAACAGTATACTAGCGAATGGTTCATCTTCCTCTGACAGCGTACAAATCAATTCGAATTACTGTGAGCAGTCTTTTAATTTTCAAAAACTCTACGTGATTCTCTCGAAATTTTTTTTCACATTCAAAAGCGACGGTATTTACGTTTTCGACCCTCAAAAAGCTTCCGTAGTTTTGTGGAACAACGAGATAACCAATATAGTTGACGTGAAATCTGTAAGTGATGTCATCTACGTCTGGACAAACCACGGAAAGGTGTACGCATTGAACTTGGTACCATTAGAAAAATTGTTGATTCGATTATACTTTCAGAAGAAATATTTAGAACTTGGAAAGCTATGTTTAGAATTCGAATCTTATTTGCTGGCTCAGGGTCGAAACTCTAACAAATTGTATGTCCTTCACGATTTGGATGAAAAATTGAAGTCGGACGAAAATTCTGATCACTTAACCGATCGATTGAAACCTGTAATTAGTATCTGCAAGGAAAACTCGCAGAAAAGGAAGATTCAAAACGCTCAAATATTACAATCAGGGATTTATTTGGTGAACAACAACGACCAAATCCTAGGAAACGACAGGAGGGCAAACAATCAAAAGCTTCCACGACCGAGTTACTTAAACCTAAAAGGTCGATCTCATAGTGTGTCACCCGAACGATTCCAAAATGGCGGACTCAAACACCGCGGCAGTAGTTCTTCATTGCCTGACTTAATCAAAGAAAGGAAATCTGAGGAGAATTCAAATTCTAAATCTGACATCTTGGTCAACGGGAGAGACGAAGAGGAAGATGAAGCAGCGACACCGAAACCTGATCATTCAAAAGCGGACACCGAAGACATTTTAAGAATCTTGGATACTATTAAAAAAGCTCCGGAGCCTTCGAAAGAAATGATTTTTAATTTTTTAGATCAGATTCTGTCTCTATCTCAAGATAAGCATTCAACTGACGCCCGTAACTTAGAATTAGCTCATCCGCTGCCTCTTAAATCTTATTTCGACGAAGAAGATGTTAAATTTATATCGAATTTGTTTCATTTTAGTCTGACGTCGAAATTTGTGTTAGAATGGTTGTCCGATTTTACTGGAGATTGGCTGACTAACGGCATCGAATCGGTCTATCCGGATCTGTTGCTGAAGAACTACTCAACCAAGACTTTAGAGTTAGATTATAAGTTCAGTAAAGTATTGAAATTGTTTTCGGACGTGTTAAACGAAACGGAAATCGTCGAGTGTGTGAGAAAAACGGAAATAGAGTGTTACTACTCTTCGCTTATGGAAATCTTGGATGTCTATCGTGATTCGTCTCTGTCTTCCGTCTCCGAATCAACTCTGAACTTGGCGAACGTGACGTCAACTCCGAAGATTCTCAACATAGTTTATTTTCTAATGAACGTCGGTCAAATTGACCAATGTTCAAAATACTCGGAAATAATCAATTTTCAAGATATTTTTTACTTAATGTTGAGATTCGAGGAAGTATCGAAAGAATCAGGGAAATCGCCGGAGATAATTGAATTGCAGTGCCACACTCTCTTCCTGTCGTACCTGGACAAAACCTCGCAGAGAAATCAATTAATTAGTACCTGCGACGAATTAATCGAAAATTACATTATCAACTGCCTAGAAACCATAAATTGTTCAGCAAGTTCCGTTCGAGAATCAACCTGCGGCTGCGGATTTCCCTCACCGGGTGTTCAAGCCACGATAAACATGTTTCCCGATGTGGCTTATGCTCTCGTTGACAAAACGTGGCCGAGGAATCCGGATAAGTGCATGGAAATCTGTGGACGGATCTCTTACCTGTGGAAATACTTCATCTTCATTCGGCGGAACGAATCTCTCCAAAGTTTGCTGCCTTTGATACTACAGTCTGGCGAAATCCAAGAACTTGAAGCCCGGTGGGAGGAAGTTGATAGGAAGATAATGGAAACTTCGATTAAATGTCTGATCGATCTAAAGGATGGGAAGTGTTTGAATTGCGGGGAAGAAGTGAATCTTGAAAACGGAACTGTGACCTGGACGGAGTTGGGAATGTTATCCGTCAAGCTGTTGGGCCCGAAGGAAACTCTCGAACTGTATATGAAGTACGCGGATGATATCGACTCGGCAGAATTAAGTCAGTCGTTTTTTCAGAGTCTGATATTCTCGACAATAATGGATAAGAAGGATAAAGGACTTCGGAAGAACATTGTCGATTCATTGATGGTTAAAAGTGAATCGTGTCAAGTGCCCGTGTTCTCTCAACAAATCAGAAAGGAGATTTTGGGAGAAAGCCGTTCGGACAAATTCAGTTCGGAGGAGAATGGATCGGAGTCCCATCACTGGGGCGTTAAAGTCAATTTTAAGAACAATTGTCTCGTTTGTTCTCTACCGTTGAACACCAAAATCTTGGTCACCGAAGCTGGTCTCGTGGTTTTTAAATGTTCTCACGTTTTTCATTCTGCCTGTTTGGGCAAAGTCAAGTTGGAGTGTCCCGTCTGCAAAAAACCAGAAAGTACAGAATGAAAGTTGAAGTTACACCTTCGGGGACTTTTTTTGAGCTTTTTTTCTCTGAGAATTAGTTCTTCGACCAAACTAGAATGAGTCTAAATTAGTCTAACCTTAAAAATTTTTAATTTTTATAGGTTTTTGAAAAGAACAGATTAAATTAATCCAGGCTCATTACTCCGAGAGAAAATTTTGAATTTAGTTTTGATAGCGAAAGTCGTCATTTTGACGCTGACATGAGGCCTTTAAATTTTTCTAGGTCCTGTACCTGATTATAAATATTTTTTTTTAAGTAGATAAACGTCCCGGAAGTTATAGAATTGTCGTGAGCATATATTTAAAGTTAGAACGCTTCCCGTTTCGAAGGAGGTCTGTTTTGTAACCCAGTGAAAACCCAACCCTTGATCGTCGAATATGTTTCAAATTATAAGCAATGATTCTGAGGGAAAGGGGAAGGGGGTTAGACAGTTTATCATAATCATTTTAGTTATTGTAAGCGACTGGAAATCGTATAAAAAGTATAGATACCTGTTATGTCGAGGTAGCTACCATTTTTCCCCACCGAATCCATCAAACAACGAAATAAGTTCCTTTTGCCAAATGGTTTGATATCCTAACGACTCCCTCTCCCTCCACTTTCCTAATACAGGGAACTGACAATTATGACAAGGCTGTGTCCGTAATCATTTTGCCGGTTATAATATAATCGATTAGTATAAAGAAACGAAAAATTCAACGACAAACAACGGATTCGATCGAATACTAATTGTTGATGTTGTTTAATGCTTTAGAGTTAGTTTTGTAGTTTTGTTTTGTGAAATTTTTTTTTAGTCTTTTGTAGTTATTTATATTATTTATAATTTTACTAGTCTGAAAAAAAAATCGAATTTTAAAATTTTTTCGGTAGCTTTTTATTAATTGAAGCGTTTTTAAGGAAGAGTATAATTGGCGATCATTTTCATTTGTTTTTAATAATAATAATAATAATAAACATGAATTGTTTTGTAATCGATTTCTTTCTTTTATTTATTGTTTGTTTATTTATTTATTTGTCTTTGTGTCTATAAGATATAACGGATTGTTCTAAGAGCTTTTGTGAAGATTTTTTTTTAGTCACTTACGAGGTTATTTGATTTTTTTTGTGTTATGGGGAAGTTTTATAATGGTGTATTCATTATTTTGTTTTTGTTTGTCTTTATCCGCCATTTTTATTCGTTTTTGGCTTAATCCAGTTTATCCTGGACTGAGATGTTTGTTATTATTTGTTCTGGGTGATCTTACCTCTGCTCTTAATGAACACCAGATGGGAGTTTGGTTTCGTTATGTTGTTTAGATAATGTGCGCACATTAGGGTATAGATTAAGCGTTAGTGATGTCTTTTGGCTGATAACAGAGGCGTGCCCATCGCGTAGCAAAACGCATAGCCCACGGGATCGGGGGGCTTATATATTTGAAACAAAAGTCTAATTTGTTATTTTATGTATTATAAATAGTAAATAAGGGCCTCTATAGGTTTTCTCACGGGCCCAAAATTCTATCTACGCCAGTGATTGATATATGAATACTTAGAAAAGGTTTCCGGTGTGTTGTGAATTTTTAAGAAGTATTTTTCAAAGCGAGAATACTCGTCACGTTAAATTATGTTCAGAAGGTTTTAATTGTGAAAATTCAAATTTTTGTAATTTTTGAAATGAGTAGAGGAAATGGTTGTCATTACTTTTGACATGAAGTATGAAATGAAGTGAAGACGGGTCGATTTTATTTCTAATCGTTTTATTTGTTATCATCCTCCAAAATCGTCAATTTGTGACGTTTTTTGTTTAATCAACCGTCAATCAATGTTAAGTCAGTGTTTAATCAAGCGGTGGTCAATCGATGTTTAATCAGGAAACCGGAAATGGAAGCCAAAAGTGAGGAAATGAAATCAACAATTGTTAAATATCAAAAACCAAAATTATAAATTTTATTTCACATACAAAAAAATTTTTATTAAGAAATTATTGTAATGCTTTTCTGGTTTCTTATTCTAAGTTTACCTTAAAGAGCTTTTGGCCATTTTATAAAAGCTTTATTTGCAAATTCAAAATTTTCAGAAGCGCACAAGAGTTAAATTTCTCTTCTTAAAATTCAAGCTTCCATCCTCATTTTTAAGGCATTTGGTATTTGAGCTTTTGCCTTTGTCTCTTGTAGCTCTGAAAATTTTGAAAAATTTTTTTTCTTTTTTTGATGAGTATTTTGTCAGGCTCTTACAACTTGGTTCTTAACTTCGGTAAAGCTTTCATATAACTAACATGAGTTGACGTAACCACCGAACCGCTACAGCGATATGGAAGGAATTGTCGAGCTTTGGGTCTCGAGTTGGTTGTAAGATTAACGAAACTCCTTCCCCGAGTGTATGAGAATTGGAAGCTTTTGAAAGGAACGGTTACAGTTTAACAAGAAATTGAGTTTGATTCTCGTTCCTTACAAAAGAACCGAGGCAGTGTTAGTGGTGTGGTTGCGCCAACCCGAACAGCACATGATCGGTGGATGGAGTTAGTGATTCGTTTAGTCCATCCTCCGATGGGTCATCTTTTGCTATGTGAAAGCTTTACCGAAAGTCTAATTGAAGTTCTTTTATCTTATATACATAGAACTTCTCGAGAGGAAAACACGCGGTCAGCGTTTCCCATGCGTAACAACGACCAGACTAGCATTACGTTAACCTCTGAAAAATCCATCAGACTTTACTACAACCCTGTTCAATTGTAACTGGTAACTCTTTGTGGGTTGACTTTCTAACATTGTAGAGAATGGTAACGATGACTATCATTGCGAGGGCAGCCCCTGATGCGATGAGTATTGTCTGTTGTTGGCTCACGGCATTCAGCCACCATTCGTCTGACGCGTCAGTCCTTTGACCATTCGACTCGACTTGTAGTACATCTTGACTGAGATCAACTGAACGTTTTCTTCTTCCGTAGTTGGGTGCTTGACCGGTGTAAGGCCGTCGTTGAGATTGTTTCGGCTTGTCATACTGCCCTGTAATCGAAAGAAATTAACTATAAGCAGCAAAGAAAAAAAACTATCAGAGCTAGCTTGTTGGCATACAACTAGTTACTCACATGAGTGAAAACTGTGATATCGAGGGTCTCCATCATGACTTCTTACACCCTGGTTTTGGCTAGACGAACTAAGTTCATTTTTGGAGACACTTTCAGAGCATCTCGGATCCGTACTTCCAGGGAAACAATCAGGTTTTACACCAATGATGTTCAGACCAGATTCGTCTCCAGTGCACCCTTTTCCAGAGCCGGACTGACAACCGAAGCTACCGGATGGTTTCGAACCCGGTAAAGGCGGCAAATATTCAGGTCCTTGCGTTATTGGGGGACTTGGACAATCAGGGTCAATAGATCCAGGATAACATTTATTGGGACATCTTGGATCCGTAGAACCCGGATAACATTGTGGACGGGATGGCGTGCTAGGTAGAAGAGGCCTTGTTGTGGTTTGAGGACATCTTGGATCAGTGGAACCAGGGTAACACTGAGGTCTGCCCGTTGTACTCGAAAAAATAGGTCTTAGGGTAGTTTGGGGGCACCTTGGATCCGTCGATCCTGGATAGCATTGTGGTGTTGGAGGTTGAGTTGGACGTGGAGTCTGTGGACATCGCGGGTCAGAAGATCCTGGGTAACATTGTGGAGCAGGGGTTGAGTGGGTCTAGGCGTTTGTGGACATCTAGGATCAGTGGATCCGGGATAGCATTGTGGTGTCGGAGGTTGAGTCGGTCTAGGAGGCTGTGTTGGACGGAGGTGATCAGAAGATCTGGTAACATTGTGAGCAGGAGGTTGAGTGTCATTGTGACACCTAGATCTGTCGAACCTGGATAACATTGGAATGGGAAGTAGGAGGTAAATAGGTAGATCCCACATTGTGAGCAGGAGGTTGAGTGGGTCTAGGCGTTTGTGACATCTAGGATCAGTGGATTGGATAACACCTGAATAACATTGGGAAGTGGAGTCGGTAGGTGAAGGGCCTCGTCGGTCTAGGTGTTTGAGGACATCGTGGATCAGTGGATCCGGGATAACATTGTGAGCAGGAGGTTGAGTGGGTCTAGGCGTTTGTGACATCTAGGATCTAGGATAGCAGTCGGCCGGGATCTGTGTGGACGTTGGTCGGGAGTCTGGTGAAGTCTGAGGACATCGTGGATCAGAAGATCCTGGGTAACATTGTGGAGCAGGAGGTTGAGTGGGTCTAGGCGTTTGTGGACATCTTGGATCATTGGAACCTGGATAGCACTGTGGTGCTGGTGGTTGTGTTGGTCTCGGAGATGAAGGGCATCTTGGGTCACTCGAGCCCGGGAAGCACTGAACTGGTTTCGAGACGGGGGGTAAATAAGTTGGCCTCTGTGTAGTTACTACTTGTGGACATCGAGGATCGGTTGAACCAGGATAACACTGAGGAGAAGATGGCTGCGTAGGTCTAGGTTTTTGAGGGCATCGTGGATCAGTGGATCCGGGATAGCATTGTGGTGTCGGAGGTTGAGTCGGTCTAGGAGGCTGTGTTGGACGCGGAGTCTGTGGACATCGCGGGTCAGAAGATCCTGCGTAACATTGTGGAGCAGGAGGTTGAGTGGGTCTAGGGGTTTGTGGACATCTAGGATCAGTGGAACCAGGATAACACTGCGGAGAAGGCGGTTGTGTGGGACGAGTTGTTTGTGGGCATCTGGGATCTGAGGATCCTGGATAACATTGTAGTGGTGTAGGTTGAGTGGGCCGTGGAGTCTGAGGACATCTTGGATCATTAGAACCAGGCAAACATTGCACTGGTTTTGAGACTGGAGGTAAATAAGTGGGTCCCTGTGTACTTCCTACTTTCGGACATCTTGGATCTGCCGAGCCAGGGAAACATTGTGGTGTGGTAGGCTGTATAGGTCTAGGTGTTTTTGGACACCTTGGGTCTGGTGAACCGGGATAGCATTGTGGTCCTAACGTAGTTGGTGATATTGGTCTAGGGGATGTCAGAGGACACCTTGGATCACTCGATCCTGGATAACATTGAGGAGCTGAAGGTTGAGTGGGTTTTGGTGTTTGGGGACATCTTGGGTCAGTTGACCCAGGGTAGCATTGTGGCCTAGCAGTTGTACTAGGTACAATTGGTCTACTAGTTGATTGAGGACACCGAGGATCATTCGATCCTGGGTAACACTGCGGCCGAGATGTACTTGGTGGGAAAGGTCTGGAAGTTGTTTGAGGACACCTTGGATCAGTAGATCCTGCGACACATTGAAATGGTGTTGAAACGGGAGGAAGATACGTCGGTTTCTTGGTAGTGGTTAAAGTAAGGCAGCGTGGGTCGGTAGAGCCTGGATAACACTGTGGTGAAGGAGATTGAGTGGGCCTAGGCGTTTGTGGACATCTAGGATCAGTGGATCCGGGATAGCACTGAGGTGCAGGAGGTTGAGTGGGCCTGGGAGGTTGTGTTGGACGCGGAGGTTGTGGGCATCGTGGATCGGACGACCCTGGGTAACATTGTGGAGCAGGAGGTTGAGTGGGCCTAGGCGTTTGTGGACATCTAGGATCAGTGGATCCGGGATAGCACTGAGGTGCAGGAGGTTGAGTGGGCCTGGGAGGTTGTGTTGGACGCGGAGGTTGTGGGCATCGTGGATCGGACGACCCTGGGTAACATTGTGGAGCAGGAGGTTGAGTGGGTCTAGGCGTTTGTGGACATCTTGGGTCACTGGAGCCGGGGAAGCATTGAACTGGTTTCGAGACGGGGGGTAAATAAGTTGGCCTCTGTGTAGTTACTACTTTTGGACATCGAGGATCGGTTGAACCAGGATAACACTGAGGAGAAGATGGTTGCGTAGGTCTAGGTGTTTGAGGACATCTAGGATCAGTTGATCCAGGATAACACGTTGGTCCTCTGGTTGTACTTGGTACTAATGGTCGAGGGGTAGTTTGAGGACATCTGGGATCGGTAGATCCTGCGTAACATTGTGGAGCAGGAGGTTGTGTAGGTCTAGGCGTTTGTGGACATCTGGGATCAGTGGATCCTGGATAGCACTGAGGTGCCGGAGGTTGAGTAGGTCTGGGAGGCTGTGTTGGACGTGGGGTTTGTGGACACCTTGGGTCTGTTGTACCTGGAAGGCATTGGAGGGGTTTAGAAACTGGTGGTAAATATGTAGGTCCTTGTGTCGATCCAATTTGAGGGCATCTTGGGTCTTTCGATCCTGGGTAACACTGAGAACCTGTCGGCTGCGTAGGTCTAGGTGTAATCGGACATCTAGGATCATTGGATCCGGGATAGCATTGTGGAGCTGGGGGTTGTGTCGGCCGTGGTGTCTGAGGACATCTTGAATCGGTTGATCCTGGGTAACATAAAGGACCTTGCGGCTGTGTTGGACGAGGTGTTTGGGGACATCTTTGGTCTGTTGAACCGGGGTAGCACTGTGGTCGCAATGTCGTTGGTGGAAATGGTCGTGTAGTTGTTTGGGGGCAGCGCGGATCACTTGAACCGGGGTAGCATTGGAGTTGAGTTGTACTTGGGACAAAAGGTCTTGGTGTAGTTTGAGGGCATCTGGGATCATTTGATCCAGGATAACATTGTGGTGTAGGAGGCGGAGTAGGTCTGGGAGTCTGTGTTGGACGTGGAGTCTGTGGACAACGAGGATCTGTCGCTCCAGGAAAACACTGAAACGGTGTTGACACTGGTGGTAAGTAAGATGGTCTGGCCGTCGTTGCTACTTTAGGGCATCTTGGATCTGTTGAGCCAGGGTAACATTGAAGAGGTGTTGATGAAGTCGGCCGAGGGGTTTGTGGACATCTGGGATCATTTGATCCAGGGAAGCAGTTTGGTCCCCGTGTTGTACTGGGACCAAAGGTATAGAAGTCGTCTGTGGACATCTTGGGTCTGTTGAACCAGGGTAACATTGTGGTTGAGCTGTTGTGCTCGGAACAAATGGTCGAGGTGTGCTTTGAGGACATCTAGGATCTGTTGTTCCAGGATAGCATGACGGACCAGAAGTACTTGGTTTTGGTGTTTGGGGGCACCGCGGATCAGTAGATCCCGGGTAACATGAAGGTCGCGACGTACTAGGTGGAAAGGGTCGGGAAGTCGTCTGAGGACACCTAGGATCAGTGGATCCTGGATAACAGGTTGGTCCTCTTGTTGTACTTGGTACTAATGGTCGAGGGGTAGTTTGAGGGCATCGAGGATCAGTGGATCCTGGATAACACTGCGGCGCTGGTGGTTGTGTCGGTCTAGGCGTCTGTGGACATCTAGGATCAGTTGAACCAGGATAACAAGTTGGTCCTCTTGTTGTACTTGGTACTAATGGTCGTGAAGTGGTTTGGGGACATCGAGGATCAGTGGATCCTGGATAGCATTGTGAGGTGGAAACAGGAGGCAAATAAGTTGGACCTTGTGTCGCTCCGGGTTTCGGACATCGTGGGTCGTTGGATCCCAAATGACATTGTGGTGTGGCCGGCAATGTAGTTATAGATGACTGAGGACATCTAGAATCCGTAGATCCGGGATAACACTGAGGCCTAGACGTACTTGATGGAAACGGTCTAGGCGTCGTTTGAGGACACCGTGGGTCGTTCGAACCTGGATAACACTGTGGCGTTGAGGGTTGTGTAGGTCGTGGACTTTGAGGGCATCTTGAATCTGTCGATCCAGGATAACATTGTGGTCGTGGTGTAGTGGTCGGTAAAAGTGGCCTAGATGTAATTGAGGTAGGTTGAGTTGGCCGAATTGTTTGAGGACATCGAGGATCTGTAGACCCTGGGAAGCATTGTAGTGGTTTTGAAACTGGTGGTAAGTAACTTGGCCTGGAAGTCGTTCCTACTTTGGGACATCTAGGATCCGTTGAGCCAGGATAACACTGCGGCGCTGGTGGTTGTGTCGGTCTAGGCGTCTGTGGACATCTAGGATCAGTCGATCCAGGATAACAGGTTGGTCCTCTTGTTGTACTTGGTACTAATGGTCGAGGGGTAGTTTGAGGGCATCGAGGATCAGTGGATCCTGGATAACACTGCGGCGCTGGTGGTTGTGTCGGTCTAGGCGTCTGTGGACATCTAGGATCAGTCGATCCGGGATAACAAGTTGGTCCTCTTGTTGTACTTGGTACTAATGGTCGAGGAGTAGTTTGGGGGCATCGAGGATCAGTTGAACCAGGGTAACACTGAGGAGAAGATGGCTGCGTAGGTCTAGGTGTTTGAGGACATCGAGGATCCGAAGATCCTGGATAACACTGTGGTGTTGAGTTGACGAGGAGTTTGAGGCATCGTGGATCTGAAGATCCTGGGAAACACTGAGGTCCAGATGTACTCGGTGGAAAGGGCCTTGGTGTAGTTTGAGGACATCTTGGGTCAGTAGAGCCCGGATAGCATTGAGGTGTTGGTCTAGGAGTTTGTGGGCATCGTGGATCCGGCGAGCCTGGAACACACTGGAATGGTTTTGAGGTAGGTGGTAAATATGGTGGTGGAGTAGGACGTGTAGGTCTAGGCGTTTGTGGACATCTGGGATCGGTAGATCCTGGGTAACACTGTGGAGCAGCAGGTTGAGTAGGCCTGGGTGGCTGTGTTGGACGTGGAGTCTGTGGACATCGTGGATCGGAAGATCCGCGGTAACATTGTGGTGTTGGAGGTTGAGTGGGCCGTGGAGTCTGAGGACATCTTGGATCAGTGGATCCGGGATAGCATTGTGGTGTAGGTGGTTGGGAGGGCCTCGGAGGCTGTGTAGGACGTGGACTTTGTGGACATCGTGGATCAGAAGATCCTGGGTAACATTGTGGAGCAGGAGGTTGAGTAGGTTTAGGTGTTTGTGGGCATCTTGGGTCTGTAGAGCTTGGAAGACATTGGAACGGTTTTGAAACTGGGGGTAAATAAGTGGGTCCTTGTGTCGTTCCCAGTTTAGGACACCTAGGATCAGAGGAACCGGGGAAACAGTGAGGTGTTGCTGTGGTGCTAGGTATCGGTGGTCTGGGGGTGGTTTGTGGGCATCGTGGATCAGTGGATCCAGGATAACATGTTGGACGCGACGTAGTTGTTGGAAATGGTCGAGGTGTAGTCTGAGGACAACGCGGATCCGTTGAACCTGGATAACATTGTGGTCTTGCTGTAGTACTAGGCAGGATTGGTCTTGGAGTTGTTTATGGACATCGAGGATCAGAGGATCCTGGATAGCATTGTGGTGTTGGAGGTGGAGTTGGACGCGGAGTCTGTGGGCATCGTGGATCTGAAGATCCTGGGAAACACTGAGGTCCAGATGTACTCATGGGAAAAGGTCTTGGTAGTTTGAGGACATCTTAGGTCAAAGGATAGCATTGAGGTGTTGGTCTAGGAGTTTGTGGGCATCGTGGATCCGTCGAGCCTGGAACGCATTGGAATGGTTTTGAGGTAGGTGGTAAATATGGTGGTGGAGTAGGACGTGAAGGTCTAGGTGTTTGGGGGCATCGTGGGTCATTCGATCCTGGATAACACTGCGGCGCTGGTGGTTGTGTTGGACGAGTTGTTTGTGGACATCTTGGATCTGAGGAACCTGGGTAGCATTTAGGTTGTGTAGGTGTACTTGGTAAAAGTGGTCTAGATGGAGTTTGAGCGCATTGTGGATCGGTAGATCCCGGGACACATTGAAAGGGTTTAGACACAGGTGGCAGATAGGTTGGTCCTTGGGTTGAACCAATTTGGGGGCATCGTGGATCTTTCGACCCAGGATAACACTGAGGACCTTGGGGCTGTGTTGGTCTTGGAGTTTGCGGGCATCTAGGATCTGTACTTCCGGGGTAACATTGCGGTTTAGTCGTTGTGCTAGGTAAAGGTCTTGGAGTGGTCTGTGGGCATCGGGGATCTGTGGACCCAGGATAACATGTTGGCCGTGAGGTAGTCGATGGAAAGGGCCTAGGTGTTGTTTGAGGACATCTTGGATCGCTAGACCCTGGATAACATTGCGGTGCAGGAGGTTGCGTTGGTCTTGGAGTTTGTGGACATCTTGGATCATTGGAACCTGGATAGCACTGTGGTGCAGGTGGTTGTGTTGGTCGCGGAGATGAAGGGCATCTTGGGTCACTGGAGCCGGGGAAGCATTGAACTGGTTTCGAGACGGGGGGTAAATAAGATGGCCTCTGTGTAGTTACTACTTGTGGACATCGAGGATCGGTTGAACCAGGATAACACTGAGGAGAAGATGGCTGCGTAGGTCTAGGTGTTTGAGGACATCGAGGATCAGTGGATCCAGGGTAACAGGTTGGTCCTCTGGTTGTACTTGGTACTAATGGTCGAGGGGTAGTTTGAGGACATCGTGGATCGGACGACCCTGGGTAACATTGTGGAGCAGGAGGTTGAGTGGGTCTAGGCGTTTGTGGACATCTTGGGTCACTCGAGCCCGGGAAGCACTGAACTGGTTTCGAGACGGGGGGTAAATAAGTTGGCCTCTGTGTAGTTACTACTTGTGGACATCGAGGATCGGTTGAACCAGGATAACACTGAGGAGAAGATGGCTGCGTAGGTCTAGGTGTTTGAGGACATCGAGGATCCGAAGATCCTGGATAACACTGTGGTGTTGGAGGTTGAGTTGGACGAGGAGTTTGAGGGCATCGTGGATCTGAAGATCCTGGGAAACACTGAGGTCCAGATGTACTCGGTGGAAAGGGCCTTGGTGTAGTTTGAGGACATCTTGGGTCAGTAGAGCCCGGATAGCATTGAGGTGTTGGTCTAGGAGTTTGTGGGCATCGTGGATCCGTCGAGCCCGGAACGCATTGGAATGGTTTTGAGGTAGGTGGTAAATATGGTGGTGGAGTAGGACGTGTAGGTCTAGGCGTTTGTGGACATCTGGGATCGGTAGATCCTGGGTAACACTGTGGAGCAGCAGGTTGAGTAGGCCTGGGTGGCTGTGTTGGACGTGGAGTCTGTGGACATCGTGGATCAGAAGATCCTGGATAACATTGTGGAGCAGGAGGTTGAGTGGGTCTAGGCGTTTGTGGACACCTAGGATCTGTGGATCCGGGGAAGCACTGCGGTGTCGGAGGTTGAGTAGGTCTGGGAGGCTGTGTTGGACGTGGAGTCTGTGGACATCTTGGATCAGAAGATCCCGGAAAACATTGAGGTGCAGATGTACCTGGAGGAAAAGGTCGTGGCGTAGTTTGTGGACATCTGGGATCGTTAGATCCAGGATAACACTGTGGTCTAGATGTACTAGGGGGAAGTGGTCTTGGGGTGGTTTGGGGGCATCGTGGATCTGTGGAGCCGGGATAGCATTGAGGAGATGGTGGTTGTGTGGGACGAGGCGTTTGTGGACATCTAGGATCATTTGAGCCCGGGTAACATGACGGTCGTGAAGTGCTTGGTGGAAACGGCCTAGGAGTGGTTTGAGGACATCGTGGATCACTCGATCCTGGACCACATTGTAATGGTTTCGAAACGGGGGGCAAATAGGTTGGTCCTTGAGTCGATCCTGGTTTTGGACATCTGGGGTCATTAGAACCAGGAAAGCATTGAGGAAGTGAAGGCTGAGTTGGTTTTGGAGTTTGAGGACATCTTGGGTCGTTAGAGCCAGGATAGCATAGAGGTCTAGAAGTACTTGAGGGAGGTGGTCTCGGCGTTGTTTGAGGGCACCTTGGATCAGAAGATCCAGGATAACACTCTGGAGACGGAGGTTGGGTTGGACGAGGTGTCTGCGGACACCTGGGGTCTGTAGAACCCGGGAAACACTGAGGTCGAGAAGTAGTTGGAGGGAATGGTTTTGGTGTTGTATGTGGGCAGCGTGGATCAGTAGAGCCTGGAACACACTGGAATGGTTTGGAAGTAGGAGGCAAATAAGAGGGAGTCGTTGGTTGTACTGGTCTAGGAGTTTGTGGGCATCTCGGATCAATGGATCCTGGATAACACTGGGGACCTTGGGGCTGTGTTGGTCTAGGAGTTTGTGGGCATCGGGGATCAGTGGAGCCTGGATAACACTGTGGTCGAGAAGTGCTTGGTGGAAACGGTCTGGGAGTTGTTTGGGGGCATCTTGGATCTGATGAACCAGGATAACATTGGGGAGAAGGTGGCTGTGTTGGACGGGGCGTTTGCGGACATCTAGGATCAGTGGATCCGGGATAGCATTGTGGTGTCGGAGGTTGAGTAGGTCTGGGAGGCTGTGTTGGACGTGGAGTCTGTGGACATCGTGGATCAGAAGATCCTGGGTAACATTGTGGAGCAGGAGGTTGAGTGGGTCGAGGCGTTTGTGGACACCTAGGATCTGTCGAACCTGGATAACATTGGAATGGTTTTGAAGTAGGAGGTAAATAGGTAGGCGAAGTAGGCCTCGTCGGTCTAGGTGTTTGAGGGCATCGTGGATCAGTGGATCCGGGATAGCATTGTGGTGTCGGAGGTTGAGTCGGTCTGGGAGGCTGTGTTGGACGTGGAGTCTGTGGACATCGTGGATCAGAAGATCCTGGCTAACATTGTGGAGCAGGAGGTTGAGTGGGTCTAGGCGTTTGTGGGCATCTAGGGTCAGTGGATCCGGGATAGCACTGCGAGTAGGTCTGGGAGGCTGTGGAAGGGACATCGTGATCAGAAGATCCTGTAACATTGTGGAGCAGGAGGTGGGAGGGTCTAGGCGTTTGTGGGCATCTAGGGTCAGTGGATCCGGGATAGCACTGCGGTGTCGGAGGTTGAGTAGGTCTGGGAGGCTGTGTTGGACGTGAGTCTGTAGACATCGTGATCAGAAGATCCTGCAACACGTGGAGGTTGAGGGCCGGAGTCTGAGGACATCTTGAATCAGTGGATCCGATAGCATGTGGTGTAGGTGGTTGGAGGGCCTCGGAGGCTGTGTAGACGTGGACTTTGGACATCGTGGATCAGAAGATCCTGGGTAACATTGTGGAGCAGGAGGTTGAGTGGGTCGAGGCGTTTGTGGACACCTAGGATCTGTCGAACCTGGATAACATTGGAATGGTTTTGAAGTAGAGTAAATAGGTAGGCGAAGTAGGCCTCGTCGGTCTAGGTGTTTGAGGCATCGTGATCAGTGGATCCGGGATAGCATTGTGGTGTCGGAGGTTGAGTCGGTCTGGGAGGCTGTGTTGGACGTGGAGTCTGAGGACATCGTGGATCAGAAGATCCTGGGTAACATTGTGGAGCAGGAGGTTGAGTGGGTCTAGGCGTTTGTGGACATCTTGGATCATTGGAACCTGGATAGCACTGTGGTGCTGGTGGTTGTGTGGGACGAGTTGTTTGTGGACATCGTGGATCAGTCGAACCTGGATAACACTGAGGTCGGGAAGTGCTTGGTGGAAATGGTCTTGGTGTTGTTTGTGGACATCTGGGGTCGTTTGATCCTGGGTAGCACTGTGGACCTGGTGGTTGTGTGGGTCTTGGAGTCTGAGGACATCTTGGGTCTGAAGATCCAGGATAACATTGCGGACGAGAGGGAATGCTTGGTGGTCTTGGTCGGGGTGTTTGCGAACATCTCGGATCATTGGAACCAGGATAACACTGAGGAGTGGGTGATATTCTTGGTGGTACAGATGGTGTTACATATCCTGATCCTTGACACTGATTCGCGCATTCACCCGTGCAGATCTGTAATAAAATTTTTTGTCGAATTTAGAAAGATAATTTTTTAACTTTTTTTTTGTAAAGCTTAAATTTTATGTAGTACCTCTATATTACAAGTAAGATAAACTTGATCTTTGTCTGGAAATTTGAATGCAGTAATATTATTGAAGGCTATCACAGTGGCGCCCGATGAACCTGTTTCAAATGTCCTTTGCCAATATCCAATTAATTTCCTTTTTCTGAAAACAGAAATCAATTCTACGTTATTCTGTTCTTTCCAGAATAATTAAAATAAAATTGTTTCCAACTTTTTCAAAAACTCAGCTGACCTTGGACATCCTTCAGCATCGGTTAATTGCAATTTCGTCGTTCGTGGTGAGTCATAAGCTTCATCGTCGTAAGCCCAACAATCACGAACTCTAATATCGTATTCGTTTTTCTCATCCTTCAGGTAGACGAGGATGGTTAAAGTTTCTCCAATTTTGATTATTTCTTGAATGGGGGACGTCTGAAATTATTTTCTCTTTTATATTAAAGCGCCTGCATGCCAAATAATCACTAGTCTACTTTGCTGGCCGTGTAGCAAAACTGCTGGAACAAGTGCCAACTCTTGAATTTTCAAATTTATTTAGGTGTTAAAAATGCTTACATTAGGATAAACGCCCCTCTGAATGTCCATCCAACAGTCTAACGTTCCTCTACCTGTGTTGACTGGCACTGATACGACTTCCAACATGTCCACTGTGAAAGGTTTGAACGCAATGGTTTTCTCGTTTGTAGATGATGATGGACAGGATATTTTTCTTGCGACATCCCATATTTCCTGCAAGAGAGCGGTTCGTGTACATGAAACATATAAAAACATAAATAAGGGTGAGGTATCAAGCAATTTAAATACCATCTTCTTAAATTGCTTCAAGAAATATTTAATAAAAATTATTAACCAGGGAAATATTATACAATACATGGTAAGTAGTCGTTCCTAAAATTTCCTTCTTTTGTTTTTGGTTCGGAATTCATAAATTAGGGCCTAACATTTTAGAAAAATAATTCGACACGCCTTTTTGCTCATTTCAATTGATTTATAAATCAAATTCGCTTTCTTGGGTTTCTTACTATCAAATAGCAACTTTGGTCTAAACATGCGTGACTGTAGGTGATGTGTCTGAGCGGCTATACCTCCAAAAGGAGAAGGAAAGTAATCACACTTACCGATCATTTTTATATAATTAAAATCTCGTAGAGTAGGGACCGAAAAAGGATTACTTGATTTATGACTAATGTAAGATGAGATTACTGTAGCTTTGCTAACATTTTTTTGGGTAGTTTAGTCTTCCATCTTCCGAATTTTTGTTTATTGCTTTCATACAGTTACAGTCACAGCCACAGACATGACATCCTCGCTTTTAAAAAGGATTAGCTAAAGACAAGCCTCATTATATGTGTTAATTTAGAATTCCTGGATTTGTTTCAAACCGCATTAAAAAAATCTAAAAGTCTGCCTCTTCGAATCCTCTACCTGCCTAACACATCAAACAGACTGAGAGTTAAGGTTTATTTACTCGGTTTGTAACTTCTTAAACCCAAAAAATTATGTATGCATACACTGAATAACACACGCAAAAGTTTAAGTAACATTTTCACAAACTTCATTACTGTATCATGTATAAAAAAAAAATTCATACTTGAACAAGATCATCACTTTGTATGATGATAACGTTGTCAACGAAACCACAACTTTGTTGGGAAGTGCATCTTGAAGGCCCCGATCCACAGCCTTTAAGAGGAATTACAAAGTTGTATTGAGATCGTCCGCTTCCTGGAGCTACGTACCTGAAAAAATAATTATGGTTCTTAATAAGTTTTCCATCTTAGTTGAGTAACAGTTATTGAAGAAGAGCTTTGAGTATTCACGACTGTCACAATCAATGTTACTAATGTTATTCATTGGGCTGTAACTCCGCTCAAGTCAATTTTTTGGGAGATTAACGGAAGTTACTTGTAGAAGTTTCTTTTAGCCGCAGGAATTATGAGTAGTAGGAGCTAAGACGGAACTTTCTATGATGATGCCCGTAGCTTTCATCATCTGGCCAGGGTGAGAGAAGGTTACTCTAAGTGAAATTTCCAAACTTGACATTGGGACACATTACACAAGGACTCCTGGACTCTGAAGAAAAGTGGCGTGCATTTCACACCTTCTACAGACGAGTCCTGACCACCAAGGAGGATGACGAAAGAGCTCGACAGGGACATCCAAGAAAGAAGAGAACAAAATGATGCTTTCTACTTTTCTCTTTCTTTCCGGATGAAAACATAACCTCCAGAACTACAAACGAGTCAGTGCGACGAAGCGTCGAGGACTTCTAGAAAGTATTGCCTTACCGGCGGGTCTTCTGGGAACCTCAGACGGCAGCATTCAATAACAGGAAGCCTACAATGTTCAGACTTGGATCCTTTAGAATTATTCAGATAACAAGAATCATCTATAGTACCTTTGTAAAAGATCCATCTGACTAATTAATTAGTCGAAGCGCGATTAATTGGAATCACGTTTGATCGAAAGAATGAGGCGGTAATAAAACTATAAATTGCGTGACTCATAATATGTATAACCAAACAAATCTTTCAACAAGTGTTTCATTCTACTTTTGGTATCATGAATCGAGCTATTTCACTCGAACCAGGGAAGAAGAAAGTCTTCTAGAAGAATCACCATCCGGCAACATCGATCAACGCAACATACAATAACAAATCCATCGGGAAGTTTATAACTCTAATTTATATATATGCCAATTCTATCCATGAAGTCAGGTAAGTAAGGCTTTTAAGAAAACAAAAAATTCTAAAACCTTAGGAGAGCAAACGGGTTTTAATTTTTGAAACTTGCCCAATAAAATAATTTCTAAGTTTTTATTTTCGCAATTAAGAAATGATTTAGTCGTCAGTGGCTGTCAAAAAATTTTTCCTGTTATCTTCTTACATAAATTGCTTGACAAATAAACAAAGACAAGAAAATGAGAATACACTCCACCGGTGTTGCTAATGGCTTCTCTGAAGTTTAATAAATTGTCTTGAAGTGGAAAGGTGAATAAGAGGTAACACGTCCAGACAACTTATGTATACATAATTCATCTCTATACTCGATTAACCAATCCGTCTTTCCTTTAGAAAGCAATTTTTTATCTTTCTTCATGTTGGGTGTGTTTCTGGTCCAATGAAAGCGCCTCATTCAAGGTATGTTATAGGAATTTGGGGAAATTTTTGGAGCCTATCCGCATCCCTCGGAAATAAAAAATTTTCATTGCACTTAAGGAATTATTGATGAAAGATTATCTATGACTCCGACATCCTCTTAAAAATCCTATCTCAGTCGACGGCAAAGTCGTCATTCAAAAGAGTAAACAATACAACGTGAACACTAAACAACAATATAAACAATAAAACGTTGAAATTTGTTCAAAGAGTCATTTTTAAAGCTCTGTCTCTAGAAACAAGCTTTTTTGACACATTTTAAACGAGATAATTAGTGCTAATAGTACACTTTCTACCTAAATTTTGCTAAATACTGTACGTCTTCAGCGTAGGGATGTGGCGACCCCACCGCCCAGCAGCAGGTTCACACTGCAATCAGCCTCTCAACCCTAAGCTGTTAGGCGACCCGTGTTGATGAGGTGCGTGGCACAAGGGAGTTGTGCCGTGAACGGAGCCTCGGGGATACCTGGCGCCCTCCCTGAGTAAGTAGCCTTACCCAGGTACAGGGGACACTGCCTGGGTGGACCGCCATCTTCCCCTTCAAACTTCTACGACATGGTTAAAGACAACAATGGACTCGCCATCCGTTTTGGGGATTGCGGGGGTAAGGCGCAATGCCCGAGGGGGAGCAATACAGGACGGATGACTGGACGACGACGACGAACTTAGAACCCGAACATGGAATGTTTTCTGTGGATGGTGGAGAAGCGCCTGGAACTGGTGGAGGTATCGTTTGGATCTTTTGGGTGTCTCCTCCACCAAGAATAGAGGCTCCGAGACCGTGGATCTTCCCGAAGGATGGAAGCTCTTCTGCTCCGGAGTCGACCCTGCAATGGTGCCGCAGGCGGGTGTGGGCTCACGAGCCCCCGGCTGTCGAACTGGGTGACTGATTGGATCCCGTTGGAGGAAGGTTGGCGATACTGACGTTTCAGTTGAAGACATCAACTCTGACTGTTCTGCAGGTGTACCTAACGACCAGTCAAAGTATACTGCCTTCCTGTTGGACGTGGAAGCCGCTATGAAAATAGCGTCTAAAGCGGACAATTTTGTCTTGAGGGGAGACTTCAACGCCCATATGGGGAACGACTTTGAGTTGTGGAGGGGCGTGGTGGGAAGGAACGGCGACCCTGACTGTAACCCGAACGGGGAGACGTTGTTGAATTTCAGCTGTGCCCATGGCCTGGCGATCATGAACACCTTCTTCCATCACAGGGACGTCCACAAGTACACTTGGTACCGTGACACACTTGGGCAGAGGTCTATTATAGACTTTGTCATGGTAGTACCGATGTGTGCGACGTTAGGGTTATGAGAGGGCTGAGCTGTCAACTGACCACCATCTGGTGTTGTGCGAGCTCAACCTAGACGGGACGTGGACGAAGCCACAGAAGCGCGCGGTCGAAGTACCGACTCGTTTGATGTGGGAGAAGCTCCAAAACGAAGAGGTTCGTAAATCTTTTGCGCACCACATAAAGGATTCGAGCAACTTCCACCGCTCTTGGCTGAAGTGGAGGAGGAATGGCGTCTGTTTAAAACAGCCGTCACCAAATCCGTGGAGGCAGCTTGTGGGGTGTACCGGCTTGGCGTGGCGGCTGGTGGCTGCAGGCAGACTCCGTGGTGGGGAGACCCAGAGGTCCGGCGGGCCATCAAAGAGAAGAAGGAAGCCTTCAAGGTGTGGTTACACCGGAAGGACGAACTCTCTCGAGACCGGTACGTTGAGGCGCGAAGGACTTCCAAGTTGGCTGTGAAAGCAGCCAAGGAGAGGGCTTGAAGTGAGTTCGGAGCCGTACTTTTTTACCTCATTACCTGAACAAGTAGACGGCTGTCTCTAACAGCTCATCAAAGAAACGTTGTACTAATATTTAATAATTCAGGTCTCGCGTCGAAGAGTCATTATCCTCAGAATGAAAAGGTTGAGAACGAAAAATACAAAAAGTCATGGAGCACCTTTTAACAAGTGAATAAATTACGGGACAAGGTTAGGCTACTATTTTTGGCTAAGAGGCTACTTATAGAAAATTAGCATTCACTTCTTTTAAGTTCCTACCAATTATACGTTCGAAAGATCATTAGATATTAAATGCCAATAACTGTTAGACTGGGTCGATATACAAAATAAAGAAAACGAAACTTATTAAGCCCAAAGAGCAGAGACTAACGTAATGGATTATGGGCGGAGCTTCACACCTAAAATTATGTAAAGCCCAAAATTAATAAAATAAAAATTTCAATAAGACATAATAAAAAGCTTTTAAAACTAAAGGAAATTAGCATTCGGTAGCTTCGTCCTTAACCTCAAAGATGAGTTCTTCTCTTAAATGTTTTATAGTACATTCTCTTGGCTATAGAAATTTGCGAATAATAAGAAAAATGATTCAACAAAAAAATTTATGCAATAAATTATTTAAATTATTAAAAAAGTTGTGAATGCTAAACCGGTCATAAAAGCTCTGATTGTAGGTTTGTAATTATTTTCACTCGTGGATAATTAAATCGAGGCTTCTTATATACTTCAGTTTTAATTAAATTTAAATTTACAAGTAAAAAATGTGAATTAGGTATTTGTAGTAAGTGTGCATGAAAGTTGAAGGCTATTTTTTGGGGTCAAAAGCTGCTGGAAATGTTAGCGATAAACATAACTTTTGGTCGGTAGCATAATATTGCCCCAAACCAGGGATGAGCAATACGCGGCCCACCAAGCATTTCTAAAACTGAATTTATTTTATCGACTTGGCCCGTTGTTTAAAAAAATTGCTCACCCCTGTGCTAAATTAGGAATAAGACTTCCGTTTAAGTCAAAAGCTATTCTTTTGACTACTCTCGAAACAATTTTTTGAAAGAATAAGAGAAGTTAACAGTTACCTCGTTCAAACGTCTCCTCTCAAGTGAAAACTTCCTTGAAGTGTTCGGTCTCGACTTGAAATGAAAGCCATTTCAAAAATACCGCACACTGTATTGGCGATCTTATATCATAACTAACCCTTTTGTGTAGGATTAATTTCATAAATATTGTACATTCTCATGGAATATTGAGTAAATTCTTCAGATTTCAACCAAAACGTCTACACGAGGTAACAGTTGACTTCTCTTATTCTTCCAAAAGTCTGATTCGAGTGGGGTGACACCCAACTGAATTACGTTTTTAATATTAGAAGTTACAGCAGCGAAATCTCAAAACTCACAATGAGACTTCTGTTTCAGTTAAAATAGGAAATATTTTGAAATACTACCAACAAGACAGTTATGTGCGACAAGAAGAATAAACATCTAATCTTAAACTGTTAAAATAATATTTGAAAAACTTCTTTAGCATTAATTATTACAAATCTAATTACTACAACCAAATTAACTACTCAAATTACTACCCAAATTTGTTTTTTCTTATCTTGTACTTGAGTTTGAATTCTGTTGGGTGTAACAGGATGTGGGAGGAGGCTTGACTCTCAACTATTACTAGTCAGGCGCTTGGAACACAGAGCTTTTACCTGAGAAACAGACTAACATCTCAGTTAGAATTTGGAGCTGCCAGGCGTTGGGGGTGTTGTTTTCCGGCGTTGATCCTGGCATGTGTGGTACCGAAAACAGCACAGCAGTAAGTTATTGTAAGTTAGCAAACCTTCCATTAGGCTGAGGTTTGCTGATTAATGGTGTAATAATTAAAAGTTTGGATGACACAAAAAGGGTCTCCGAAACTCCGAACTGTCAACGTCTCGAATGTTCTTTTATTATAAATTATCATCCTTCTGACACAGTTTATAAGGCATGACGCACAGTGCCAAAGAAACAGCACCGGATTACTCTGATGGACGATATGTTAGTCCACCGACTACACACAACTTTGTGCTATAACCAAAACAAGCACACTGTTTTAAGAGCAATTGACGCCACAGCGCTCACCATAACTTTGTGCGCCAATGTGCGCTCATCTTTTCGCTAAGACAGATAACCTAATATCGATTTTGAAACTTGTTAACTTATCGATCACAATAACGCAACACCCAAAACTTAAGAAAAAATTTGATTCAATCACAATTTGAACAACAGACTCATGAACTGAGTAATGCTTTTGAGAGAACACAAATCAATTCAACATGGCGGCTATAAATCCAAATCAAAAAAAGAATTATTATTCTCGAGCCTTGAGGATCGGTCCCATAAATTTTGTAACAATGCCTAGACAAAAAAATAAAAGATGATCCCGGGTAATTATCATGTTTTTATGGTTGCTTACTATGATAAATAATTTCAAGATTCAGCAGGCCGGTTTACGGTAAGAAGCACTAGACGGTCGTTTGTGGCTCGGACTGTCCGCGCTCAAAACAAAAGTAATCTTCTCATTCTCGTACCTAATGAATAATTACTTCCTCATAATCTTTGAATAGCGTTATAAAAAACACTTGAACCTAATTCAATGGGAAATCAGATTCCTCATGATCAGGTTTTTTCATGTTATGTAATTTTCCGACCTTTGTTGGGTGCAGGGCTGAAGGATTCGGGGCCGGCGATTAATGGTCAAAACTTGATTTTTGAAATTCGAAGACGAAACCACTCTCACTTTCTTCTTTGTCAAGGTCATCGTACAAACGAACAATCTTTCAAATTGAATTGTTTTTAAGAAAATTTTTTTTTGTTAAAGAATGTTTTGATCTTCAAGGATGTTGCAAGGTAAAACACAAAGCTTTTGGGTTGTGTCGGTGATTGAGTGATTGATTGACCGATTGCGGCATGAATATGTTGAGAGTGTTAATGCCCCTTCCTGCAATACTGTTTTCGGACTTATTTTGAAGTCACGTTTGTAAAGTAGATCAAAGATCATAGGCTTATGGTCAGGCGGAAGAATTCTTAGCCCACGTTCATTGTTTTCTACTGATGAGATCGTAAACAGCTAATTTCGAGTCGCTTCTTACGTCTTCATTCGGTCAGTAGTGTCCGATTTTTTAATTTATACAGTTCACAGTTAATTTATGACATGTCAGACTTCATTAGTCTGTCTGTGAGTGAGTGATAGTAATTAGTGATGCCATTCTTTTGGTTACTATGATGCTCAAGTCAAATTTTGAAAGAAATGGGTACAGATGTTTTGTTCAGGTTGGTAGCTCTAACCCTCTTCGGTGCTTGAGTGTTTGGTCTCAATTTCGAGTCAAAACCATTTCATAAATATTGCCCAATGTCTGGGAGAAATCATTTCATAAGTAACAATCCTGTTCCTTGGGGATTCGTTTTAGGATAAAGAAAAGGAAAGGTAGAAGAGGGATAAGGAGCACTGACTACGAGAAGCGTGTTTCTGAATCGAGTGGTTTATGTCGTTTGAGACGTCATTGGTCGAGGGGTTCAGAGAGGAGTCAGGGTGAAGAAGGATTTGGGTGGTTCGTCAGTCTGGAGGAGTAATCCTTACGGTTCTTTAAAAAATCTTCTTTACGGAGAAAACCCCCAGGTCATCGCGAATAATCGAGTCAGGAACGAACCATGGAGCGTTTATCGTAATTCGCTCATCGAATATCGCAAGTCGTATATCGTAAGTTCACTCATTTCTTCAAAAATTTGATTTTTGATAGTAACAGTGACAAAAATCTCAAATTTCACCTTTTTAACAAAACACACGGAGTAGTCTAGTACAGGGATGGCGAACCTTTTTTGGTGTCCGTGCCACAAACTCATAAAAATTCCGGTTTTAAATAGGTGACGTGCCTACAAATAATTTTTAATTAATTTCTATCAAAAAAGAACTTATTAAAAAATAATAATTTTGTTTTTGTGCGTGCCATCAAAATTTTCAAACGTGCCACTTGTGGCACGCGTACCATAGGTTCGCCACCCCTGGTCTAGTACAAAGCTAACAGAGAGAGAGAGAGATGAGAGAAATCAATCCGTCACAGAAAACTGGAGTCTCAGGTACAGGTACCACATTAACACTCTTAAATCATGTTTGAATGACACGTGTTTGATGAATGAACGCGTGTTCTAAGTCTGATTAATTGGTGGCGAATGTGAAACTGATGAATCCGTCCATCAAACCAGTGTCCGAATCAATCTCTATTGATTTTTGTTTTGTCTTTCATTTTCCTACCAGATAACTTTTACCTTCTTTTGATGAGAGTTAACTTCCCAATAATAATGTCAATGGTGTTAGCTCGGTGTTCTTTTGATGTTTGTGAGAAATCAAAAACTTGCACTTTCGACCTTGATTCCAAAATTTTATTAAGTCAACCTTGTCAAATCGTGGACACTTATTAAAATAGAGTTTAAATTATTTAATTAAACTTGGTCGTCTGGATATAGTTCGGTGGAAACGCTTTCCCTCGATACATAAGTGTTTCACCTTCTGACAGCCTTGACTGCTTCATAAAATTTTGGAAGGTGTACTAGGCATGGTGCTAAAATGACGCCCACTGTCTTCTTTTTGAAAACATCTTTGCTTTTGAATTTTAACTTAAAGTGACCAGTTTGACTTTTCACAAACTCTGATCCTAATCGAATCTTCCTTCTTCCACCCTTTCAGTCACTTTCCACTCATTTCCAGTTTTGGGATTGTTGCGGATGTTACTATTAGTGTTAGCAATGTCAAGTTTAAGTTTCGCTTTTGGCTGTTACGCCATTCAAGTCAAATTTTCTTACACCTTGTTTAGACGTTTCGCTTTTTTTCATATCTGAAGACAACTTCAGTTTGCATTCGAAACCAAACTTATCCTACTGAGGATTTCAAAAATATTTTTGCTGTAGGTTTCAACAGGAGCAAAACGTCTGTACGCTGTATAACAAAACTTCTCTTTTCCAACCCAAAAATTTTTACTCGCCAATTCAACTTGTCAATTTTTACTCAATCAAAAATTTGTATAGTCAAAACTTCAACACCCAAACCAGTTCTGCACCCAAAGGTGTGCATTATTTATGAGACGAACCCAAGTTAAAAGTTTTGATTATTTGAGAAAGAAACTTTTCATTTCAAAGCATTGAACGAAAATTTCCTTTATGGGTAAAAAGACCAGGTAGCAGTCAAAAGGTCCTCAACCTTCGGTTCTATTAATAGTTCACGAGAGAGCGTTCACATGTGTGAAACCGGACATAAAACTAAAAAAAGTTACGGAAATGAAAACGAACACTTCCTTTCTACAATTTATTAGTTCTATGTGTTAATAAATAATAACATAAACACGACTTCATTTTACGGTTGAATAAGAAAATAGGAAAATGAGGAAACCAGTTATTTTATAAAATGACGTTAAATGTAACATGTTTTTGGTGTCCGGATCCGGGTGACCTTGACCAGTGCACACGAAGAATAGGTCAGAAGATGAGTCTTATTCCTCCGATAACCTGTTCGATGTCGTCTCACAAAGGCCGTATTAATAATCCATTATTGAGAGGAGTAAGTTTGAAGCTGTCGTCGGTATGAAATATCATTTCGTGATAACAAAGTTGCTTTGTATGTATTTGGACAAGTCTTCGAGGTTTTGTTTAAAGTTTGAAATGAAGGCCAATGAAGAACTCGTAAATTCCATTCTTTCAACCATCTGAACAGTTTGGGAAATGAGCCCGACCAGATGTTCAGAGTTAGCCTAACATGGTTTATTTTTCAAATTTGGGATTCCTAAATTGGAGAATTGGAATTGAACTTTTGGCAAGTAGAATCAATGACGACGGTTTCAAAAAACGATATCTTGCTACTTAAGTTGATCCTCTTGAAACACCTACCAAGTTTAGGGTCTCGCAAAAAACTAGGATCGAAGGGACAAAAGAGTCTGGGTCCAGTGAGAGAGAACGTTTACCTTTTAAGAACATCTGGATTGACTGGCCGCTGACTAACTCTCAAACCGGCTACTTTTAAGTACTTAATAAACAAAACTGGAAACTGGTTTTTAGAGGTTAAAAAACCTGTAATAATTGATATTCAAGCATCCACATCTTCCAAAAGTAATGCACACTCTCGAAAAGGTTCATTTCATAAATATGTCTTCGAATTTGTTGAGTCGGATAAGTTTCGTTTATATTTGAAAGATTTCATTATTTCCAACATAAAGTCAGGAAATTTTTTAAAGCTATTCTCTGTCCTTTATCTCATTGCGGTTTTCAAGGTCTTCTTTCAAAAGTAATGCACACTTTCAACAAAAGTTCATTCCATTAATGATGTGCTCAAGTCTGAAAGTAAGTTGAAAGCTTACATTATTCCCAAGATGAAGTCAGGAATTTTTTTTACGCGATTCTCGGCACAAAATGCCACTGTGGTTTTCAGGTTCTTCTTTCAAAAATAATGCACATCTTTAAGAAGACTTCATTTAATGAATTCTGTTTCTGTCTCGGTCAAGTTACGGTTTAAAGTTGAAAGCTAACATCATTGAAGTTTCATAGATAAAGTGGGAAAAAATTTTTTTGCACGATTTTTTGTCTTCTTATTTCATTTCGATTTTCAAAATCCTCTTTCAAAAATAATGCACACTTTCAACTAAAGCTCATTACATAAATAATGTCCTCAAATTTTGAGTGGGTCAAGTTTCGTTTTCAATTTGAAAGCTTACATTATTCCCAAAACAAAGTGAGGAATTTTTTTTTACGCGATTCGCTATCGATTATGCCATTGCAGTTTTCCAGGTCTTCTTTCAAAATAATGCACACTTTCAAGAAAAACTTATTTCCGTATTTTTTAACTTGGTCTGGCCTCGTTTTAAAGCTGAGAGTTTGCGTAGAAAACGTCCCCAAGATAAAAGAAAACTTTTTTTATGCGATCCTAAGTTTATTATGTCACTTATTGTGGTTTGCTTAGAACAAAACCTAACTTCACATCCTCACAATCTTGAAAATACCTTTGTTTGGATATTGTGAAAATCTAACCCCACGATTCTGATAAACCTAAACGACCTGAATTTACCTTATACACAACGAAAACCTCGTTAAGGTACCAAAGTTAGACTCTCGTGACCTTTTTAACTTTTCTTTTTGAGTTGATTTCGCATCTTTTAAAAGATTTCAAATTTTTTTTTCCCAACAACCTTGAGCCGCGTTCTTGTTTTAGAATTCGTCCCAGAAACTAATTTTCATTATAAAAATCCTTTCTAACCTTTTCTGAGGAATCATTCCTTTTTAAGGGGAGAATGATTATGACTTTATTTGTAGTTTTTTGTCTACGTGAGTCCGTGATTGGCTCTTTGAACTTTGCACCATCATGTACAAATCAAAATTTTGTTTTTCTTCTTAAATACATTATTCTACCCTTTAGTCCCTCCTCCTTAATTGATTTACACCTTCCCCTCCCTCAGGTTTTAGTTTTAGGTATACATCCAAGAAGGTAAGCTTCTTCGTGTAATCACCGAGCCTTTGAACACTTGAAATGTTTTCATTCGGGAGTTTATTAGCTTCCATCCAACGAGTCAATTAATAACAAACTTATGTAACACCATCGTGATCCAGACGCAACGAAAATATTCGTAATTTATGCAAGATCAACTCGTTCTGAGATAAAAGACCCACATAACGCATAAAGGACTTTTAACATCATAGTTCATCAAAAACACGGAAGTTCATAGCCGTCACGTTCGGGATGAAATAGCTCCAGCCCACTTAGAGAAAGAACGTTCCTACAACACGGCAAAGCTAAAGACCGCTCTCACGGACTGAATACCCTGGAACTTCGTACCTGCTGAATCGGAAGAGAAAACCTTGACGTCCTTCTAATGGCTATTGTTAACTCGGGAAATGTGTGTCGAGTCCCTGCTGTGCTCTGTTCTCGTATATCTCACTCTCCTTGCTATTTATATTAATCATTTACTAATTATTGATGTAATCTTTAGGTCGAGGGACTTTAGGTATTACATGAGATTCTTTTTTTTTGTTTTCGAAATCCAATCTAAAGGTCTGACCTGTGAGTGGAATGCCGTGCTAAAGCTCGCTGAACCTCAATTAATATTTTTTTAATTATCGAAACATCGCTCTGAGCGTTCGTTTAAATCCAGACACTCGTTCCTTTGTTCGAAAATTATTTTTAAACAGTTTCAATTCTATGATTTTATGAGTTATTACAAGTTTTTGGCTCGCACGCAAACGGTTTTACCGCGAATGGAAACCCATCTGCGGTTCGATGTGTGTCCCAGTATAAATATAAATCAGACAAACCCATTTTGATCATTGAGGGTGCAGTAAAATAGAAAGTTTTTCGTAGGAAACAGAAAGAAGACTCGAAAAATCCACATATGACGAAAGAGGCATAAAGAAGACGAAGATGAGGTCAATAAAAGTGAAAATATCACAAGAAACAAGATGGAAAGAAGGATGGTTCAAGTTGGAAGGATTTTTAGGAGTAGAAAGGTCAAAGGGCTCTTGTTACCTCCTAATAAAGAAAGACATCTTCCATGGCGGGTGAAGAAAAGAGCACATTTTCAACTTAAAGACCAAAGTACTTTGAAAATAAGATGAGGAAGTGGAAGATGACATAAGTAGATTGAGTAGACTTACGTGCACTGAGGATCGTTGAAGTGACCTTTGCTGTAGACAACCCCGTGGAAAGGCTCGTTGAAATCCAGTTGAACGGAAATGCCTGTGTCACCACACTCGACCCTGAGGTCTCTGATATGAGCGTGGGCCATTTCTTCCATGTGACTCTGTCTCTGATCTCTTCTGGCTATGTTCGTGAATCCAGTTGCATCCGTTGCCTCTCCTTTCCCTCCTTCGATAACTCTCGGATGGAATGGATAAGCACCGGAAATGGAAACCTTTTTCGAGAACTTCTTCCTAACGGGACGTTCGATATCTTGATCTTGAACGGTGTTTATGAACTTGGTCGAACCTCGATTCGTTTCCTGTCTGACCATTATCTCCTTTCCGTCTTCTTCACCCTGTGTGATGGCCGGATTTTTGTGTTTTTCATTTGACTGCTGCGGCAGTGAAATCCTTTTCTTCTGAACCAAGATTTTCTTCTTTTTCTCACTCCTTCCGGCGGGAATTTCATCCGAGTGATATTTATTGGTTCTCCTTGTTGAATGAAAGCTTTTTGGAGTTTGATCTTCACCGATCGATCCTGACTCTTTTGCATGTTCACTGACCTCGCTGTCATATTGATTGTACGTGGATTGGCTCAGCGGGCCAGTTCTTCGCCGGTTCGTTCTTTCTCCAAACTCCTGTAACGCGTTGATTTCCTCGATCTCATCTTTGCTTTGCAGCAATTGGGCGCAGGCCAACTGTAAAAAAGCAAAACAAACCAAAAAATTAATTAAATTTAAAATCCTGACTAATAAGTCCAGTCTTTTAGACTCTCCAACTGTCATTCATCCCTTTTCAGCGCAATTCTCGCGGTTTGTTATATAATTAGATCTCTACCATTCGCGTAAAACGAGACCCAAGTGTAGTACCCAAAACTCATCTTCCTGTAACAATAATCACTACAAACAAGTGGAATTTACGCAAAGAGGTTTTAGTAATCGCAATGTTTTTCGGAAGATCTGAGGAGGAAGAATCATAAAAACCATTCTTGGAGTGTTTCCTTTGTGCAAAGCGATCTTTTCGTAGGCGGCAAAGTATACTAATTAAAAGTGTCAGAGTTAGTTGAAATATCCACTTGGCCGGGACTTGTTTGCTTGCTTTTCACTCGCGATTAGGGAAGAAGAAGAAGAAGACGGTGGTTTTTGATGAGCATCTCTCGCTATCAGATAATAATAATTATCTCCGAATGCTAACCTTTTTAAATCTACCGGTTCGCTAATGTTAGTTATTTTGGTTTATAACATTTCTTAAATTTTGCTAACTCGCATGACTGGCAGACTTTTTACTTTCTTCTTCTTCTTCTTCTTCTCTAATAAAATTAGTTACCACATTAGCGGTCACGTAATTGGAATCGAACACGAGGTGATGCGATGGCAGGGAGTCAGAGGTGAATTAGAGTCCGTTAATTTTATTTTTCTGCTGATTTTAATTAATTTAGACGGTTTTTTAGGTTTCCCGGTCGTTAGACTTTGCGAAAGAGGTGTTTATGTATTGGATGGGTTTATTAGAAATCGCGTAAAAAAAGTCAGAGAGTGATCACGGATTTTTGTCACTGAAAGAAGACGATAAAGCACTCAGAAGAACGCACCGGGGTGCGTTCTTCTGAGTGCTATCGTCTTCTTTCAGTGACAAAAATCCGTGATCACTCTCTGACTTTTTTTACGCGATTTCTAATAAACCCATCCAACATCCATTTCCTCCACAACGTGTTTGGGTATCGAGCAACCTCTAAATTCTCTTTTGACTTCCTTCTTGACGAGCTTTCAAATGCCACGCTTCCACCGATCATCACGTTAATCCCACATCTCAAACTATGTAAAACTACCACAATTGTAGTGTCTACAATTACTACAATACGCAAATTCAGTGAGCAAGTAACGACCTTCGATGATTTGATGACTTCGTTTGACACAAAGAACCGTTGCATAAAAGTCATTTCCCGCCACAACCTTGAAATCTTTCACCTGTTCTCCCTTGACGGTTTCGAAAAACAAATAAACTACTACAAATTATTTATTTATTTGACAAATCCCAATTTGGGATACTAATGAGACTGTAAAATATACAGCTGTGCTAATTTTTACTACTGCTATTTTGGCTACAACCACGCGACATGTTTTGAACGTGCCAAACTCATTAGACCATTTTAACGCCACTGGGTAACAATCTCGTCACGTCAAAGTCAAATTTCTCCAAATTTCAAGGCTACAATATGAGTATAATATTCAAAACTCATTATATACTGATAATTATATATTGTGCTTCCATCTCTCAAGTTTTATTGTCTTGTGATTGTATTTACCCTGCTTTCAAACCATGGTGGATGGCAGAGACTAGCCCGGGACCACTAGTCCGACATTGTTGACATAAAAATAAAACTGTAAATGAGTCAAATTGGCTCAGACTGTAAATCTAGTGTTTCTTATAATAATTATGCATGACATAAGTTTCTCTCATTTCACAAGTAAAAGACACTTTGTGTAAGAGGTTATTTCATAAATAGCGCACACTTTTATCATGATTTCATTTTATAAATGATGCACACTTTTATAAAGAGTATTTAACCTTAAACAAGTGCGTTAATTATGGAATGAAAACTTCAAGAAAGTGTGCAGTATTTATGAAATTGATCCTCACACGACGTGTGTATCAGTGACCACACTGATATCCTGTGGATAGTGTAGGTATCTTAAACCATCATCGGTAAGGTTGTGGATTAGATTCTCAAGTTGATCAAATTTTCCTGTAACTATAATAGTGACCTCAATTATAGTATAGTAAAGTTGAGTAATAATTTTGTTTTTCACCATTCTGGGTATAACAGGATGCGAGAAAAGGATTTGAGACCGCAAGTATAACTTCTTAGACTGGGACCACTACAACACAGACTTCCTTCAATTTTGACACCACTTAAATTCCTTCCAACGCTCGCAATCTAAGCAGTATAGTATAGTCAACAGTATACGGAAGCTGATTCATTCCACAAACACCATATTTCAAGGGAAACCAACAAAGTACGATAGAAAAATCTGGAAAATGTATCTCATGTGGCATCCAACCCGTCATAGACAATTTCGATGCAAGAAGATCTTTAGATTCTAGCAACCCGCACTGACACACATAAAAAAATGTTGAAACAGCGTCGACGATACATAAAAATAAATAAAACAAAGAATCACGAGCAATAAATAAAACTCCGCCACAAACTTTGCTACAGGCCACCGAAATAATGAACCTAACTCACAAAAATTCGGCACAAAAGTTACGCTAACTCTGGTTTAATTGACTTGATTCAGAGAGTCTGGAATGAGTTAAAAATATGTTTTTAATTGAAAAAACATTAACACCGAAGAAGAAGAGGGCTTGGTACACTGAATACGAATTGAAGATAGCACATCCTTCACGGACTCGGTAAACCATTAATTGGCAATTAACGACGGTCCTGAAGGTAAAAGAAGGTACCAGCAGGGAGGATGAGGCACTTAAGAAACCGTTAAAAACTTTTCAAATAAAAGCCAATAAAACGGTTATTTAAATATTGGCTGAAAAAGCAATTTACGTTCACTCGGATGAATGTTGTGCGAACGCGAAATGCAATTTGTCAATGGCGGCCTCATGCATAATTCATAACAGTTTCGGCCCTCTGGTGATAACTTCCATTGTTTTCCATTTCTCTTATGTTATGTAATTCTTCTCTCGAAATCATCTAATCAACGGGAGTCCTCTACTAGACATTCTCGTGTTCTAGTCATAAAATGGAAGATGAACGGCGACAGAAGATGAAAGCAAAAAGTCTTTACACGCATAAACTGTTGGCAAGTCATTGATATAATCTCTGGCATATGTGAGATCAGAGAGGCAGACAGTTACAATGAAGACAGCAGGAGACGTAATTTTGATTTATCGAGATGATGCTAATAAAAAAACCTGATACGAATCTAAGTTTTCCGTGGTTGTTAAGAAGGTGTTAAGACGAAGACAAAAAAGTAAAAATAAGTTCACGTCTGGCTAACGTCTGCTTTCTCCACTTGTTTGCCAATCACACCCGTCAACTGTTAGGATGATTATGTTCTCCACATGTCACGACTGGAATTCTTGAAATAGTAGGAGCTCATCGATCTTTTTACATTAATTAATCCTAATTTATTCCATTTCTTTACTAATTCCTAATCCGATAATTATTGGTTAGTTTGCTTCTACCTTTTGATTATGTACCTGAAAAGAGAGGCGTGATGCGAGGTATTGTGAAGAAACGCGGAGTTGTATTACTCCCTCATAAGTTCCACAAGACTCACTATCCACCGTAGAGAACTTAAATTGATACTCTCACGGCTTCTAAACTGAATCTGGTGAACCTACCTCTTTTCGAAAGGATGAGTAATATGGTCGAAGAAGCTGTCCAAAGAACCGTTGAAAAAACACTAAACGACTTTCGCACACAAAATGTCTCAGAAAGAGATTCTTATATGACAGAAACAGACAAGAAGTTGAGGACAGCACTAACAACATACAGGTTGGGTTTGAAAGAATGAAAACAAGACCAAAAACAGTAATCAAATCCTAGGTTCTGTATTCAGCAGTGTTTAGCCTTTAAGAAACCACATCTTGCGGAAAAACTGAAGCTGGAGAAATAATTCAGAATGAAATCTTTTTATAATTTAAACTCTAGTGTGCATTATTTATGAAACGACCACCGAATCTTTTTGTTGAACCAGAAGTCTGGTGGTTAAAGTCTATTATTACTGAAACAATCAAGTATTTAACTTAGTTTAAACTTTACTTTTTCAAAAGTCGGTTTCGAGCAATTCTTCACTTACTGTGCATTATTTATGAAATAAGCTCCTCACAAAAATGTGCAATATTTATGAAATAACTTTCTTATCTCTTCTACCATTCTCGAATCAAACATCTCCGTAGCTTAATAAAAAGATCTCACAACAAATATTAGTTGAACACTAACAAGACAGAGATTATAGGTTAAATGCTTGCTTCTACTGGAATGAGTCAATTTGACTCGCAAAAAAAAAATGTTTTGAAAATAATATCATAAAAATACAGAAAACTTAAATGAGTCAAACTGACTCAATCCATTAATCCAGGTGCTTCAACATCCGGTTCGAACAAGACATCTTATTCAAATCGAGACTGATCTCTGTCAACAACCTTGGTCCCAAATACTTAATTGGAAAAGGAAAACATGACTTCAGGTCGTGGACATTGAGGACAATTTATGGGAAAAGCTTTTTAAGACCCATCTTCGAGGGGACATGGTGGTGGTCGGAGGGTGGAGGACAATGACAACTTAAACCGAACAAAACCTTGAATCCAATTTAAATTTTCCGCTTCTTTAATCAAACACATAAAACACAAAACGAAAATCCGAAAAAGGAAAAAGTCGAAAAACTTCAAAACCTGTTCAACAAAGAAAACTCTCCAGCCACGAAACCTTGTCTCAGTCACATTAAGAGTCTAACACCTGACGTAATTATACAGGAAAGAACATATTTATTCAATTGTGTCTTGTTATTTACATAATCATTAATAAATAATGTTTTATAATTGATAATTTTTTTTTCACTCACTTCTCTTAGCCCGGCCGAATTCGAAAATAGCAGCCGTGATAATACTAATCGCAAACATTCGTTAATCACGATCATTATGACCGAAATCCATCGGGAAAGACTTGACGAGAACTATAAAATGATTTAAATAAATAATTAGAGAGATAGGCTAACGGAAAAGCTTCAGAGATGTTTTCCACGACCAATCAACTCTTCCATTAGTCCTCCATTTTTGATTCATAACTCTTTTCCATTAACAAAAACTAGATTTGTTTATAGTTACATAAAAATCTATAATTTATTGAGGGGAAAATATTTAGACTATAAATTCTGAAAATGGGACATATCCATTAACGAAAAACAGTTTTGGGAAATTCGCACCGAAAGCGTTCACACTATTTGTGAGTTTTGAGACTTTTCCCGGATGTGCGGAAAATCGATGGTGTAGTGGTTTAAGTCTCAGACTAAGTAGTTATAGTCATGAGTTCAAATCCTCCACCTGTATCCTATTACCCCAAAAAGGGTAAAAAACGGGAATAAACTCAACTATAACTATAACTGTAACTATTTTCCCGGATGTCATTTACTGTTTTGGCTGTTACCAACTTAAGTTTCGCTCACGTTGGAACCTAAACTCGTCTCTGGTGGTTGAGCGTGTGACCTCAACTTTGAGTCGAAACAATTTCATAAGTAATGCACACTTTTATCTGGGTTTCATTCCATAATCATTGCACACTCCTTTGGGGAATCCAACTTGTGATTCCTGCACATTTTTATGGAGATCTCATTTCATAAATGGAATCCTGGAGTTGAAACCAAACACCAAATCCTAAAGATACCTCCAGCTATCAACATAGGCCCAAGGTCAAACAAAATTCGTTTATTCTTCCCAAAATTCGTCTTTAGGGTCATGATAGCCAACACAATAACATCACTAACATCCGTGAAACTGGTTTTCTACCTTGAAGCTCATCTCACATTTTTTGTTATTAATTAATAATTAAAAGTCAAACCTAAGATCCGTGAGATCCTG